>CM034710.1:61577503-61588602 GCA_020142125.1 Phrynosoma platyrhinos
ATTGCCCGTGCCATAGTATTTCCCATTTCTGTGTACGATTGTGAAAGCTGGAGAATGAAGAAAGCTGATAGGAGAAGAATCAGCTCATTTAGATGTATTGCTGGAGAAGAGTTATATGAATACTGTGGACTGCTAAAAAGACCAACAAATGGGTCCCAAAGCAAATAGAGCCTGAACTCAATTTAGAAGCCAAAATGGCTAAACTGAGATTGTTGTACTTTGGATATATCATGAAAAGATATAGCTTACTAGAAAAGACAATAATGCTTGGTAAGGTAGAAGACAGCAGGAAAAAGAAGAAGTCTGTATTACAGGTGAATATGCTTAGTCTAGGAAGCCATGGCCCTGAGTCTACAAGATCTGAGTAGGACTATTAATGTCAGAGTGACTTGGAGGTCTCTCATTCATGGGGTCGCCATAAGTCGAAATCAACTTTACAGCAGTTAACAACAACAGTTTTTGATGACTTTTTTTGCAGCAAGGTGAAAAAAAGTAAAATTATTTGTTCTTGCCTGCACTAACAACGTTTGGAAAGATTTGCATCCACAGTGGCTGCCTCTGTGACAGAAATAAAAATATTATACTTTTTAATATATTCAGTACAAATTCTGCAATATTTTGATCACAGTTTTGCTATTCTCCTAACAGTTTTGGTAATCTAAATTTACCGTGGCCATTTGGGACTCAATGATTACATCAGAGCTAATTACCATCACATAATAGATTACTACTATTACAATGGAAACTAGCATAATGAGTATTTTCTGAAAGGGTATGTGTATATAGAGGGCCTAAATACCCTAAAGACAATAAATTGCATCTGAACCTGAAAGCTAAGCAGAGTCAGCCCTTGTTAGCACTTGGATGAGAGACCATCACTAGATATCAGGTGCTGTAGGTTATATTTCAGAGTAAAACCACCTCTTGAGTATTTCTTGCTTAAGTAACCCTATGAAATTAATGGAGTC
Organism: Phrynosoma platyrhinos; assembly: GCA_020142125.1. NCBI lineage: Eukaryota > Metazoa > Chordata > Lepidosauria > Squamata > Phrynosomatidae > Phrynosoma > Phrynosoma platyrhinos. Next base: position 61,578,472 of record CM034710.1, read on the forward strand.
ACCATAAGACAGGCAACTTGAAATCGCATACACATGTGTGTGTGTACTTGCCAGAGCTGATCCCTAAATGTAGTGCTAAACTTAGATCTTGGTTCAAGTTCCATCAAGAGTTCATCTTACCTTAAATTGCTTGTCTGTCCAAAAAGAAAATTGTAATGAATCTGTTGAACTGGATTAATTGAAGCAAATTAGATGTATACTGTAACTATATATGTTTTGACTGTTAATGACAGCAACATTTGAAAATGTACTTTCATGGGTGTATTTTTTTAAGCACCACCTACAAAGGCTGATCTTGTTCTATTCCTGCTATTTTACAGAAATATGATGGTTTCAGACCTCCTGTTGACCACAGAAAGGCTCAGAAGTGAGAAGAAGTTCCTTAGCAATATGATTATCAAACTTGTTGGGGAGAACCAGCAACTCTTGAGAGAAAACAAACATTTTAGGGAAGAGATCAGAAGGTAATGTTTTAGAGAACAATTCTTTCTTTTAAATATCTCACATTAATTTATATTTAGCTCCCTCTCCTGGAAATACATTAGAAAGCATTCTAGATTCATTCTGCCACATTTTCTCAGGGCTGGCATACTGCAGAAGGAGAAAAAGGGAGCATCTACTTTCTATTTCTACAGTAAATTCTGAGCCTGCCTCCACAACTAATAATCTTCTGCTTCCCATATTGCCAGAGAAAACTCAATCAGGTCTTGTTCCCCTGAAAATCCCCATTTCAAGATCCACTTCATATGATGTGCATCAGTAGTAAAGCACCTGGCATGCATGCACAAGGTCTCATGTTCAGTCTGGCATTTTCAGGTACAGCTAGGAAAGAGTTGTTTTTGAAATATAAGACCCAGGCCGGGCAAAGTGTGATTCTCCAGATATTGTTACGATTGCAATTCCCAGCATTCCTCACTGCTGGATACGCTGACTATTGTTAATTCTTTCTGTAACTGCCTTCCTAGGTGAATGGGAAGCAGATGGAGCTCTCCTCTGCTGTGATCCTTAGGTTCCAAATGGACAGTAGAGATGATGAATGCCTTCGCAAGATAAAGTCTTAGCCCAGTGACATGTGACACAGTTAAGGTTGCCAGTATGGAAACTGGAGAGGGCTCTTGTACCTTTAATTGTTGTATATGAGAGGGAATTTTGTGTCACTTGGTTGCATGACAAGCAACACCTGCTGAAATCTCCTCTACACAACCATTAAAAGTACAGAAGACCTCTCCCGTATTCATGCTAACAACCCTAGAAACAGAAGATACATGATAAGATCACCCAGCATTGTTTTTTCTTCCATTATAAGAAGTTGCTTAGTGGAGATGGTTTAGCATAGTACTGAGGGCCAAGGGGCTGACACTTTTCCTTTGTGCTGTGGTTCCAGTCCAAACAACTTTCTAAGACTTATAAGCTTATCGCACTAGTACCTTTAACATTCCCATCAAGTCCTTGGAACATAACGATATGGGAATGGGTGTTACCGCATTAGACTATTGATAACATGATAGTAACATTATGAGAACACATATTATTGCACAGCATTTACTGTTGTACCAGTACCAGTGCTAAAGCAGTTCCTCAGCCGTCCTTCCTTGGCACATGCTCACTGTTGCGAAAATCCCTATGTCTGCATTGGAAAGAATGCTACCAAGAGGTTTAGGTAGCAAACATTCATTGTTTTTTTCTTGCAAACACAATGCAATTCAATCTACAAAAATAAAACATATTTTTTAAATTGCCTTTGGCACCTTCCTTGCATCAACGCTGGAAGAGTTGAGTTGAGTTTGTGGATGTTCTAGGATGGGAGGGGAGGAGGTTGTCTTAGCCAATCAGAACATGCAGACAGATTGAGACCGGTAGGATTATTGCACACACTTCATCTGAAATGGTCTGAAAGCGTTCTTGCTGGCTGAGGATGCATTTTTACAGTTCTCCTGTTGGAATGGGCTAGAGACTGTCAGAGCACAGAATGGGAACTCAATGAGGATCATATGTAAGAAAAAATACATTCCGTTCTCATCACATTCTCATCACATTCCGAGAACATAGTGCGATAAGCTTATTAGCCATGAATAGACCAACTGCACTCAATAGGATTCATTTTTGAGTAGATATACAGAGAGCCAGTATGGTTTGAGTGTTGGACTAACACACTACACTGTTATAGTGCCATATTTAACTACCATGGCAACATCCTCTGGAATTCTGAGGTTTGTTTAGTGAGGCTCAAGTGTTCTCTGGCTGAGACTTCTAAATGCACCTCCTCAAATTGCAAATCACAGGAATCCATAGGATGCTGCCATAACAGTTAAACTGGAATGTAGCACTATAATAGTGCAGTGTGAAAAAGATCTAGGACTTTGGGAGACCAAGGTTTGAACTCCTGCTCCCCTATGGAGACATACTGTGTGGCCTTGGGCAGGTTATACTCTCTTGGCCTCAGAGGAAAGTAAGGGCAAATATTTTCTGAATAAATCTTGCTGAGAAAACGATGATAGGATCACCATAAATTAGAGTCAATTTGAAGGCACCAAACAAGAAGAGGAAGCTATATATAAGATTACATTGTAATACTACTATTACCTCTGGAAAGGGAAAATGTGATTAAAAACTTCAGAACAATTTAAGTCAGTGAATTGCCATGGGAAAGTCTTCACCTCTTTCACCTGGTGCATATCCCCTCCATATACACTTTTAATGAAAGAATTGCATATGTCCTATGTCACGTGTAGTTTGGTCCTCAGCTGAGTCTCACTTCAACATCTTCCATTAGAAGGAGAAACAAAAAACATGCAAGAAATGATTTGGAATTGGACCAAGCAATGGAGATTTACCAGAAAAAAGCATGATGTAAATGCCTATTAGAATTATTACTACATGGATTTATATAATAATAATAATAAGAATAAGAATAAGAATAAGAATATTTATTTATACCCTGCCCTTTGAGGTCAATCAGGATGGCTTATAGCATTAAAAACCAATACATCAACAGCCCACATCCCTCTCCCTCTTAAAAAGTTATTAAATCAATTACAAGTTAAAAACAATATAAACAATAATTTTAAAAAAACATCAGTTAACATAATAGCACATAAGGAATTGCCACCACATTACAATTCCTTTCAAGAGAGGGCATGAGAAGCTCCCCTAGGAGAGGGGAGCTCCAAAGAAAGACTCCAGATAAAAGACTCCAGAAAAAAGGCTCCAGAGGACAGGATTATCTATCCTGGAAAGGCCTGCCAGAAGAGATCCATCTTGACAGCCTTTTTGAAGCTGTCTAGCGATGTCAGTTGACAGATCTCATCCTGCAGGCCGTTCCACAATTTGGGGGCGACAACAGAAAAAGCCCTCTGAGAGGTAGTCGCAAGCCTAGATTTTTGAGGCTGCAGCAAATTCCTTCCAGAGGACCAGGGTGCCCGGGGTGGATTATATGGGAGGAGGCAGTCCCTACGATAGCTTGGACCCAAGCCATTTAGGGCTTTAAAGGTAATAACCAACACCTTGTACTGGGCCCGGAAACTAATAGGCAGCCAGTGGAGGGACCTTAGTACCAGAGTAATATGGTCCCTCCTAGATGCTTCTGATATTAATCTGGCCACCATGTTCTGCACTAGCTGTAGTTTCGGAACCAGGCACAAGGGTAGCCCCATGTAGAGCGTGTTACAGAAATCTAAGCGTGAGGTTACCAACGCATGAATGACAGTCTCGAGATCCCTTACTTCCAGAAAAGGGCGCACCTGGTGTATCAGCCAAAGCTGATAATAGGTGCTCCTGACTGTCGCATTTACCTGATTTATTATCAGGAGCGACGAGTCAAGGAGCACCCCCAAGCTGCAAACACAGTCACTGGAGGAGAGTGTGACCCCATCCAGGACTGAAGATTGCAGCCCAATTCTTGGTTTCGGGGCCGCTACCGTGAGCACCTCCATCTTGTCCGGATTCAGTTTCAATCTGTTTTTCCTCATCCAGCCCATTACCGCCCGAAGACATTCATTGAGAAAGGAGACGCCATCAAAATTTGAGGCCGATGAACGAGATATGGAGAAATAGATTTGGGTGTCATCAGTGTATTGATAACACCCAATCCCATAACTCTGAATAATCTCACCCAACGGCTTCATATAGATGTTAAATAACATCAGGGACAAGATAGCCCCCTGTGGAACCCCACAGATAAGCTCTCTTTTGCTAGAACAGCTGTCCCCAAGCAGCACCCTCTGGGACCTACCCGAGAGGAAGGATCGGAACCACTGCAATGCAGTGCTTCCGATACCTAACCCCCTCAGGCGGTCCAAGAGGATGCCGTGATCTACTGTATCAAAAGCCGCTGAGAGGTCTAAGAGCACCAACAGGGTCACACTACCCCTGTCAATGCTCAGACGCAGATCGTCGGTCAAGGCAACCATGGCTGTCTCCTACCCCAAAGCCAGTCCTGAAGCCGGTTTGAAATGGGTCTAGATAATCGGTTTCATCCAAGACAGTTTTGGAGCTGAAGAGCAACCGCCCTCTCAATCACCTTGCTCAAAAATGGCAACAAAGAGACAGGCCTGTAGTTATTCATATCCAGGGGGTCCAGGGAATGTTTTTTTCAGAAACAGCCTAACAGCTGCTTCCTTTAAGCAAGATGGAACATGTCCCTCCCTGAAGGATGCATTGATGATATCCGTGAGGAATCTCCTCAATGCATCCTCCCCGGATGGCCAGCCAAGATGGGCAAGGGTCAAGAGGGCAAGTTGCTTTCCTCACTCTACCAAGCAGCTTGTCCATGTCCTCGGTGCTCACAGATTGAAGCTGATCCAGAATAACTTCATCGATGGAGTCGTTGGACACCTCATCTATGGTTTCTGTTATCAGTCTCAAAAAGGGTTAGAATTAGTGCTGTGTGTCAGCTGCAAAGGACCAGGAAGAAAGAGTGAGAAAATGTCCCATATCTGTTTAATTTAAAATCAGATCAGAATTAATTTCCCCCAGTCTGCAGTGATCTCACCCGCAATTTTATATTATAGCCTGCAATACCCACAACAATATACAAAAAGAATGCTGGAAGGGATAGATATGGAAGATAGCCAGAAGATCAAGCAACCAAAGGCGATCAAGCAACAAGACAAGGTTAGAAAGATCATTTTGATTGCTTGAAGGCCATTTGAAATACTGTTATCCTAGAGGTGGCTGAAAGTAGGAAATATAGTAAGGTAAAACTAATCAAAATGGTAGTTCATGGACTGGTGCCAGCCCCTAAACCATTGGCTGCTGGTCCCTGGTGAGCTTGCATGAAAGAAAAAAATAATTGTAGCCAACAGTGCTGGTCTCTGGAATATGATGCTGGTCTTTGGAAAAAAATAATTGCTGATCCACCACATCAGATTGCCTGAGAAGCACTGGAGTAAGACAATAAAGTATTCAAGAAATACTTTGAGCAAAAGAAATTGGCTAGGGAATTGGCAGTGACCTCTAGGGGAATATTATATTGTCATCAAATGTTATTGGATAACTGGCATCTAATTATTCTTAGCAGCTAATGCAGAAAGAGGAGCTTCCCAATGGCACTTCCCCTGAAAAGAATATGGAGAGGAGGGTAATACAATAGCAATAGCAGCTTCATTTATATACCACTTCATACCATGCTATGACATCTCTAAGCGGTTTACAACTGTAAGCTAATTGCCCCCAACAAGCTGGGTACTCATTTTAGTGACCTACGGAAGGATGCAAGCCTGAGCCAAGCCTGAGCCTGGGCTGGTATTGAACTCGCAACCTTGTGGTTTGTATGTGAGTGGCTGCTGTACAGGCATTTAACCACTGTGCAACCAGGGCTGTCACCAAGGTTACTATTGTATTGCCACCATAATTTGACAGAAACTGAGGTGGCTTTCCATGATACAGCTGAGTGTTAGAGTGGCATCCTCTACCATAAAACCCTGCAGAGTGGACAGAGAAACTTCTTCCCCTCCAAAAAGAAAAGAAAAACAAGTAAGATCTCCATTCACCACTACACCTCAGTAAGACAGTTCTGGTGGGATGGGAAATACTGGGAGTGTGGGTTACAAAAATGATCAGTGGGGAGGCACACATTGCCCATGTGATGGCTCTTGCCCAGTCTGAAAAGGGCAACATTTATTTTTTCCATTATGGTACCTAACAATTTTATTCTCTGAACTTGCTGAGCAGTAAAACAAATGTGTAAAACAGGATGTGAAGACCTGCTGCCCTATCACAAAGTCACAATTTGGCATCACTGTGCTATGTAAACTATTACAACATGATAAAAGTAACAGGCAGTGAAATAACACAATGGCTGTCATCCTGTTAGTGGCACCCATGTGCAGAAGTCAAGCTTACACCTGCATACATCTTTTTTGTGATATTGCAGAGGTTGGGATTCCATTCCTCCCATCTGAGGAAGTATCTGAAGAAGTAGACCAAGTCTATGAAAGCTTATGTTATTTTGCACAGCTAGTCTCAAAGGTGCTGCAAGATCTATTTGCATACTGATATTCCAGACCAGGGGTAGGCAACCTTTCCCCTTTAAGGGCCAAGGGACTTCAGCTCCCAGAAGCCTCAGCCATGTTGGCCAATAGTCCCATGTTGGCCAATAGCTCCTGGGATTCTGGGAGCTGAAGTCCCTCGGCCCTTAAAGGGGAAAGGTTGCCTACCCCTGTTCCAGACTAAGGGCCAGTACAGACCGGCCAAAAGAGTTGGCCTGGGGGAAGAGTGGGGGTGTGGCAACCGCACGCCAGCCACCCTGACTCTGTCCCCAGGCCAGCATCATGCCCCCAAAACAACTGCATGGCAGGCAGCAAAAGGTCATGTCTTTGGTGCAGCATTTACATGCACTGCACCAAAGAAGCAGGCACAAGTTGCTGCTGCTGCAGGTAGGGCGCCCTTTTTGTGCCACAGAAAGCCCAGATCAAGGCCACGGCATGTGGTTGTAGTGGCCTCGCTTTGGCAAGGAAAAGGGTGGTGTCCTGCCACCCCTTAGGGGCCATCTCTATAGCCCCCAACACTGCTAAGTCTCTGAATTTTGTACAAGGACTTTTTACAAAATCCCTTTGCACTTTGTACAAAATTGCATCTCTACCTGTATCTATGTATTGGCTCCTCAGTTATTATTTGATATCCATCCCTGCTAACTCTGCCACTTTCTTTGAGCCTAAATTAGTTTAAACATTTTTCCATTTTATCTTGGTCAGCTTGAACATTATTTTAAAAAATAGCTGTTCTCTATACTTGAATCATAACTAGGTAAAAATGCATCACAGTTTCAGTTTTAACTGAGAACTCCCAAAACAGGAGTCTGTCATAAGTAATAAATTCAGTCTCATTTTAAAGAAAATTCTTATCAGGTAGGCTTGTTCGCTAGCAATTGCCCTCTCAGTAAGCAGAGTGAAGCCGCTGCCTCAGGGCACCAACTGTTGCATGCAGAGAGTTGGGGGCAAAGTGATGGCAGAGCTGTTTCTGCCTTGTGGTTTCCCTGGTTTGCTCAGGTGCTGCCTTGAGATGTGGAATCATTTTAATTAGATTCAATAGTCAGTTTGGTTAGGAGAGACAACATCTTGTCCTTCATCTCCTGCAGCAAAATGTTTTAGGGTAGCTCTGTTTGTGGCCAAGTAAAACCTCCCAATCATCCTGGATCTGGCCTGGATCTGAACCAAAAGATAAGGACCGCTATCTGTTTTGTTTCAAACTAGAAAGTACAATCATGACCACTTAAGTTCCAGCATTTCAGCGCAGACTTCTGTAGGCCTTTCTTGTAGCTAGAACAGCCACAAGACCTAAACGATAAAATATGGTTTTATCTTTGGGGACTCAAAATGATCTGAACATGCATGATGCAGTCTGATTTTTTTTTCTACTAAGCAAATGCAACCTGGGAACATCATTCTGAGCTACTTGGAATAAAAGCGTTAAACTAGTAAATGTGGGAACCTGTCAACCTCTGCTAATTTTACTGCTTTCTTGGTAAACTGTGAAGCTAATTGACTATTAACAGAAGATATTCTGTACATTTCACAGACCTGACTCAAGTGTTTCTGCTGATCAGCCTTGCTGATTCCCAGAAATGTGACAGAGTTGGCAAGTATGGCATAGCATCTCTGGAGGAATTATTTTGTAAACAAGAGGATGAAAACATGTAGACTTAAAATTTAAAAGGGATTATGGAAAAGTAATGTCTCTGAAAATGTATGGAAGAAATTTGGAGAGTATGTTGGGTTGTTGTTGTTTTTTTAAAGGGGGTATACCTCCACAAGAGTCATTGCAATTTGGAAAATGGATTCATTAAATAGCATACATGGTCCTGGAGGTGGGGAGCACTTTGTAGAAGTGTTGTAAAGGTTTATATATGTTGTTTGATATTTAAGTTTATTTATGTGTTTTTTAATTAATAAAAAAAACAAGAGGGTGAAATCAGTTTGCTATAGAAGCAAACAAATTCATTTTTCAAATGTGTATAATTTCTTTTATTTTAAGCTCTTTGTTTCTAGAGTGTGTGACAGTCAGCATGCCAAGCAACAAGACTGTCTAAGGAAAACCATGGTTCATCACACATTGGCCTGCTGCAATTCTGCTCTGACCTCTGATTCTGCCAGGAGTCAGCATTATCAGCTAAGCAGCATAGTGCCTGAGCAATGCTTGGAGCATGAACTGGGAAGAATTTCAAAGGTATTACTTGAGGTAGTAACTAAATTTCTCTAGATAATAATAATAATAATAATAATAATAATAATAATAATAATTTATATCCCGCCCCTCTGCAGAGCAATCAGGGTGGCTTACAACATCAAAATTTACATAAAGATATGTTGATACAATGTAAACAACCTAAAAATCCCCAAACCCACCCGCCCCTTAAAAGCTAAGGGCTCTTCTTCTTAGTCTAGGCCTGATGGTGCTGGGCCTGGTGTCTCTCTCCCAGATGACATCGGATGGAATGGAGGGAGGGCTCTTCTTCTTAGTCTAGGCCTGATGGTGCTGGGCCTGGTGTCTCTCTCTGTATTCCTTTTTTTAGGGTGTAATCTTTTGGAAAGTTCTCTTGCACAGAACTCAGTGAAATAAATGAAGGCTACAGAATAGCACTAAATCATCATCATCATCATCATCCTGTAAAAAGTGTGGCATTAAACTGACAAATGTCTTTCAAGAGGAAAAACAACAACACACATCTTTGGAGAAGGATATATTCAAGGCAATGTTTTCATCATATTGGAGCCTTTCTCAAACCCATGGGCACAATGCACCTGGAAATTTTCTTGTTTTGTTCATGGTAGTGCTATTTGGCTATGGACATGGTGACAGGGGCACGGTGGCTCAATGGTTATGACACTGACTCTGATGATTGCAAGATTGGCAAGTCGGCAAGTCGAGGTCTGAGCACCACGGGAAGGAATGAGCTCCCATCACTAGTCCCAGCTTCTGCCAACCTAGCAGTTTGAAAGCATGTAAAAGTACAAGTAGATAAATACGTACCACTTTGGTGGGAAGATAACAGCATTCTGTGCAGTCATGCTGGCCACATGATCACAGTGTCTGGCTCTTCGGCTTAGTAGCGGAAATGAGCACCTCCCCCTACAGTTGGTTACGACTAGACAATCTTGTCAAGGGAAAAGCTTTATCTTTACCTTTAGTGCTATTTTGTAGCTTTCATTTATTTCACTGAGGTCTGTGCAAGAGACCTTTCCAAAAGACTACAGCCTAAAAAACTATCTACAAAATGCATCACAACCCTAGCAATGTATAGATTTCTAAACTAACACTCATTCTGTTCCACTGGTAGCCTTGGGAGAAACAATTGAGTTATTTCCATACTAAAATATAAGCCAACAATTTATTGCCTACCTCGGAAGAACCACTGGCTGATTCACTTTTTTTTAACTTTATTTTTTATAAGATTCGATTCTACAGCGTTAATCTCCAAATCACAATCACAATTTTGTAATTACATTAATACTTCCTAAGTATCTCCTGTACAATTCACTTTTGATCACACACATTTTCCCTCCATCTTATTATTACTCACTACTTTTCACTTATCCACACCATACTTACAGGATTTATCATTCCTTTTCATAAATTTTCTTTCCTAACTAAGGCCTTTGCAGACTGCTAGAAATAGTGCAAATTGAGTCCACT
>CM034710.1:61588702-61602011 GCA_020142125.1 Phrynosoma platyrhinos
TAGGTGAGAAATAATTACCTAACTGGATCTAGAAGGAAATCTTGTCAATTGATGGATACATAATACTAAAGCTGGGTCATGCATATGTATGATGACAGTCAGCTGAATGTATGAATTGACTCCACCATTGAGAAGAACAGTATCTATAACACTAGATAACATGAAACCTCTCCCTACAATGGCCTTTTCACATGATGCTGAATTCATTCATAACCCACAGAATGTGAATGCTATGATTAGGATTATTATTTTTCCATTACAAACAAATGCTGAAATTTCTTCTCTTTGGTGATGGTGATACTGACAGAATCTCTTATCCTTGTCACACTCTTTCTTTGTTTAGACACACCTGCAGTATTGTGAAAAGATGGAAGGGAAGAAAGGAGAGTTTTTCAAGGTATAGAACATAGAATCAAAGAAGATTGACTTAATAACTTTTTTTGGGGGGGGAGGGAATTAGATTTTGTTTGTTTTGTGTAATTTTTAAATTGTTGTTAGCCACCCCAATTGACCTCAAAGGGGTGGGATATAAATTTTATTATTATTATTTATTACTTTTGGGACTGACAGATAAATTAGTTTTAAGTTACAGTAATTTTTTTACTAAAATTATCAAAAAAGCTGTCCTGGTCCACAAGGGGAATAAAATAATTGGGGAAGACAATTAAAACTAACCCAAAAGTCATGAAATAGTGGCCATGTATTTGAGTTCTTCAGGACTGTTGCAGTGGTGCAGCCACCAGGGCAGGGCAAAATGAAGGCATTGCCTCCCAAATGAAATTTTCCTCTTAGTTTCTAGCATTGCAGAGAGTGAGATACTGAAAATTGTTCATTCTTTGCCTGCCCTTTTTCTTTGAACAGCTACGCTGTATTTCGAAATGTCCAAGTGATATTTTAACTTACTGCAGTGCCAGAAATTTATGGGCAAAAAGAAAATCTTATGGGGTTCAAAATTCTTATTCAGGGGCAATGCCCTCATTTTTCCACCTCCCAGGTAGCTACACCATTGAGTTTATTCTTCAGGTTAAATGGTAAAAAAAAGTAGAGGGTCAGGGGAAGGGGTAAATAAAAGGAAATTGTAGCCAACATTTTCCATTTTCAGGCTAGGGACTTCAGACTGAATGAATTAGTTGCTGCAAGGTGTTTCAAGTTATCAGTTACTCATAGGATGCTGGGATGAAAAAGCCATGACTAATCCCTCATTTTTGTGCACCTCTTTGTAACAGCATCTTCCCCAGTACCAGGAGTATCTCAGATTAATTTGATCTTTTTAAAATGTTTGAAGTCACTTGAGATAAAGTTAGAATGTAAATATGCAATCCAACCATTTTTTTAGAACGAATGCTTCAAACTTATAAGTCTCAGTGGGACTTTATTCCAGGTAATAAGTTAGGTACTCACATCCAATAATGAGAGAGATGTAAATTGTTCATGTATTGTAAACTTCAAATGAAATATATGTGAGAGATGTACAGAGTGATTTAAAAAGAATGATGCAAAACAGAATAAGAACAGCTTTACTTTTGCAACATTCTTTTTGAATCTCCTGGTATATTAAAATTCTAACTCTGGTGAAAAGACCAGTGAAGCCTGTGCTGCATTTAGGGCCCTTTTTACACTACACAGTTAATAGCTCTGTGATACCACTTTAAGTGCCATGGTTCTAGTGAATCTTGGGATTTGTACTTTGAAGGGTACTTAGGTTGCAGACTGTCAAAAATAGTGTGAATTCAGTCCACTTTTAGGGTTAGGGTTAGTGCTAGGGAATCATGGGAATTGTTATTTTTCTGAGACATTGAACCTTCTTTGTCAGAGAACTCTAGTGCCACAATAAAATTCAGTTCCCATGATTCCCTAACCTTAACCCTAACCCTAAAAGTGGACTGAATTCACACTATTTTTGACAGTCTGCAACCCCCCATAGAATTCTCAGCCAGAGAATTTTAGTGCCTTATCTAATGGCAAACCACAGAATTCCATAGGATGCAGCCTTGACAGTTAAAGTGGAATCATAGGGCTATAATTATAAGTGTATGGGTCTTCAAATCACCTGCTGACTTACTGCAACCTTGTGAATTCATAGGGTTTTCTTAAGCAAGGAATATTTAGAGAGTGGTTTTGCCAGTTCCTTCTGAAATATAGGCTACAGCACCTGATATTCACTGGTGGTCTACTATTCTGGAGACCAGTGTTTGATTCCCAGCCCAGCCATGGAAACCCACTGGGTGGCCTTGGGGAAGTCACATACTCTCAGCTTCAGGGGAAAGCAAGTTAAATGCAGAGAAGGCTACACTGAGGAGCATGGAGGGTCTCCCAAATCACTTTGGAAGTCCCCATTGCAGCTGCCATTTTGGCGGACCATTTCATCACTTTTACTTACTTTAATGGGCTCAGAGGTCTATCAAAACAATTTGCAATTGCCTTCAGTGAGTACTTTCAATGTATTTTTCAGCCGATTTTTTTTCCCTTGGCAAGGTCCTGAGGGATGAGGGCAGGTTTGGTCTTGAGGAATGCATGAGAGCTCCCTCAAAGAGTTGCAGGCCAACTATAATAGTGTTGATTGAAGTCATAGCAGCCAGAGTATTTAGAATCCTGAACAATTGAGAATATTTTGCCAGGGCTCTAAATGCCTGAAGACAGTCAATTTCTGTGTATTATTCAAAGGACTAATTCTGAGAGCTCCTAGTGGCCTAAGACTAGGGGATTCCTGGGGACTTCCACATAACCCAGCCCATGCTTTCAGCCTGTCTGCTGAGTTCCTGGATTAGAAATGAGGACTGACGTTTGCCAAAGACAGCTCTTTCTTTTTATGAGTACCCAAATGTTGGGGGGCAATGAGCTTACAGTTGTAAACTGCTTAGACATCCCATAGCGCAATATGAAGCGGTATATAAATGAAGCTGCTTTGCTTTGCTTTGCTTTGCTTTATGGGAGACGCCCAAAGACCCAAACTATGGCATGCCCTCTTGGACACATCTGAGGGGTCTATATTGATGGTATTCCAACCTTTCTGTTTGCTGAGAATTTGGGCACGTTTTAAATTTTGACAATGCATTTTGATTGTATGAGTTCTCATTTAACAACATCAGATTACCGTTTCCTTTCTAGCCTTGTTGTTTTCCTGTGCATTCATTATATTAGTGTTTACTGTGCATTTATTATGGGTGTTGTTCTTTAATCCAACTGTAAGTTGCTTTGGGGGCCTTGAAAGGGCAGAATAGCAGTATAATTTTTAAGAATATATACATACAGATATACATACTGACTTGAAATAATCACACTTTAGTTAAATGAGCATATTTTTTTTTAAAAAACCCAATAACAAATAAATCCTGATTATTTAATGTGAATTATGGATATCTTTTTGCATTCTTTAAAATGCTGCATTTTATTCATGTTGTAGGAACAACTACATATGCTTGAAACAAGATCAGCTTTGACAGAACAAGGAAAATATATTGAGGTAGATTCCACCTATTCATACTTAAAAAGGTCCAGTTCATTCCACATGAATTTCCATTTGACTACTTGTGGTTCAATATCACTCAGGCAAATATGATCTCTCCAGCTTTTACAATTCAAAAGAAAGTTCAGACTTGACACTTGAGAAAGGAAATATTTTTTGTTTGAAATGTATAGCCCAGAATTTTATTTTGGAAGGAGGGAGCAGTGGATATGAATCTGTGAAACAGGCACATTAAAAAAAAAATCTAGCAAAGACAATTTTCAGTAGGGATGTAAAACAATTTTGCTCTAAAGAGTCCCAAAGCTTAAATATCATCTGAGTGGATGCTCCATTGTCCACAGACTTAAAGCAAGCAAAGAATTTAATACATGCACATGTGCATCCAGCAATTCCCCCAATGGGTATTTGCAGATTTTCTGCTTGTTGGAATATTATGAATACTTCTTAGTGGAAGGGATAAGTATTTTATCCTATTGCAATGCATCACCGGCTTGGCTAGGAGGTAGGATGCTTGTCCTAGAAGGAGAGCTGGAAGCAAAAAGATAGGGATATAGCTACAAGGGAAGACACAGTCTGCCTCATAAGAAGTCTGCCTCTCCCTGTGATGTTTTCCTTCACTGCTCAAATATTCAGCATTGCAGTAACTTAAAAATTCAGTTTTAAGATTTTAAAGAACCAGAATATGAAAGACCAGAGACCTTGGGAACTGAGCAGGTACACAGGTCACCCCATCAATCATCTCCAGGATGGTGAGATGTAGTCCTTGTTTCTTTAAATGATAGGAATAGCTTCAAAGTTTGTATCTATATCTATAAAATAACACAGGCACATTTCACAGAAGGCAGACCTGTGTTCTCCTATGAGCACTTGAGGGAGAGGGCAATGTGTACATGGCTACCCAAAGGGGGCCTAAATGTTGTCCTGAACATCACAGACTGAGACTTCCCATCTGGTCTAATCTACATAGAATCCATCTGTATTTTTTAAAATGATTGGGATGAGTCTATTCATCCTAAACACACACCCATAGGAACAGTCATTCCTTTGTAACCTGCTTCAAGAGACCATTGTGTGCTACTAATCTAAAATATAACTTGTAAACATGAAGGAATCATTCAAATGGTTTTTAAAGTGGAAGATTTGTCCTGAGAGATTCACAATATAAAATAATCTTATGGGGGAGCTCCCTGCATTATTGAATAGTGGATTAAAACCTATTGTTAACACCAACTGGAAACTATAAAAATCCTTGGAAACTATAAATCCTTGGAAACTATAAAAATTTACGTAAGTTCAATTGTTTCAACATATTTATCTGAGATGGAAAATTGTATTTCAGCCAACAAATTACTACATTCTGAAATAACATGTTTTCAGGAAGAATCCTGAAGGTCTTTTAAAAAGTATGTGAGATACCTCAATGTACTTATTTTTCACTTATAACATATGTACATATTGACTTCTAAGAGACTTCAGATGAAAATAAATCATTTGCAAGATGAACTCAAAAATGCTGAGCTACGAGCTACAATGTAAGTATCAATAACTCATGGAAGTATTTGGGTTGAACTTTCTCTTCCTTTATTATCTTATTGTATATGTGATGAAAGAAGGGCTTACTTAAAAAAAAAACATTTATCAACT
Source organism: Phrynosoma platyrhinos (assembly GCA_020142125.1). NCBI lineage: Eukaryota > Metazoa > Chordata > Lepidosauria > Squamata > Phrynosomatidae > Phrynosoma > Phrynosoma platyrhinos. The sequence goes on from CM034710.1 coordinate 61,593,813, forward strand.
CTACACTTTGGAATCAATGCCTGAGATCCTGGAGTTATTGTTGTTGTGTGCCTTCAAGTTGCTTCTAACTTACAGTGACCCTAAGGCAAACCTATATGGTGTTTCCTTGGCAAGATTTGTTCAGAGGTAGAGAGATTGTGACTTGCCCAAAGCCACCTATTGGATTTCCATGGCCAAGTGGCAATTCGAACCCTGGTCTCCAGAGTCATAGTCCAACACCAAAACACATTATCACACTGTCTCTCCCACTATCATGCAATGAAAGATGTATTTCCAGCATATAGCTATGATACATTTCCCAGTGAAAAACAGTGCACCTAATAAGCACAGCTTTTCAATGCAGCAGCCTCCCCAAGACAAGCAATTGTGCATTGAGGGAGTGAGGGAGGAGCAGAGATGCATCTCACTATTTTCCTGTATCTGGATGCTCAGTGCCAGACATTCTTAGGGACCTCTTGGGGGTCCTTGGGAGGTCACTGAGAAATATATTATTGCTGTACATTCAACATAAGGAAAATAGCTGGATGTGTCTTTCTTCCTCTCCCTACTCTCCTCCGACATGAAAATGGCTATCTTGGTGGGCACTGCTAAAATTAAAAGATAGATTGGGGTGGGGGAGTAGATTTTGATTGCTTCAAGGTCAGAACATAATTCCAACACTATTCTTTTTATCTAAAAGAACACCTCTCTAGGAATCTCCAGGTCCTCCAGTGCAACTCTATGCTCAACATCAGCCAGAGGTTGATCATAGAATCATGCTGGAGGACCTAAAAACACCTAGAGAAATGTTTTCTCTAGGAATTTCTAGGTTCTCCAGCACAACTCTATGGTCAACTTCTAGCAGAATTGCATTGGAGGACCTAGAGATTCCTAGAGATAACATATTAATCAAAACCACAAATAATCAAATCCACAAAAGTACAATCTGCAAAGGTGGAGGGCCAACAGTACTGTTCTTTGTTCTTGGTCCACCTGGATTTCTGGGCTTGTGAGTTTTTTTATTAGCTCAGATCAGGCAAAATGCAGCCCAGTCCCCAACACTGTTTTTTTTCAGACCCTCCCAAGTTTTCTCACATCCTTTCCCTCCCCACAGAATGGTTTTCATCTGTTTTCCCATCCCAAGAGGCTAATATCATCTGCTGTGAAGCCTCAGGACATGCATTTGGCCATTTTGTCCCACTTTCAGCATGGGCCTCTTTTCAAAACAGGAGGTGTCTCAGCCAAATCATCAGGAGGTTGAAAACAGGACAAAATGGTGAATTGTACCCCTGGGGGTACAATTAACAATTTTTGTGTCTTTAAAACCTTGCTAGTGAAATTCTTCTAATGAATGTTTTGTTGGGAGGACAAAATCGGTTAAGGTAGGCCTTAAGGTTTCTTAGGAATGCCAGAGTTTTCTCTCCAGTGTCTGGAAGTTGCCCATCCCTATTTTAAATCCTGAAGGTGATAGCTATACTTGGAGATATTTTGCCCAGTATGAATCTGAATTGGATGTTGTTTTATTTGATTGTATCAATCTGTGATGCATTTTAACACTACATAAACATAATCTAATCACATTCCGTCAACATACAAGAAGGGGAACATGCTAATCCACCACCTCCACTCTCAGTTGTATCACTCTTTTCATACAGACAGCAATGGGTTTTAATACAAGAGCTTTCTGTATAATGGGTGCTCTCTATGTGATCAGAAACAAAAAGGAGAAACAAACAAACAAACAAAAAACCCTGAGGGTCCATGACTGTGAGAGTTCATCAAGTCCAGTGACTTCAATGGATCTATTCTGAGTTAGTATCATTAAATCTTGAGCCAATTCAAACCTTGGTCTCCAGAGTAGTCTATTCTCATCCACATGTGCCTGCTAGAATGCATCCCAGAATCCTCCACAGTGGATCCTGCAGCAGCAGTTCAATGCTAGGTGAATAAATGTAGGATGGGCTCTCTGGTGGCAAGGAGCATTAAATGACTGAATTAGAAGGATAAAAAGTCGTCATATGCATTTGGGGAAAATTCTCATATTTGCAGAGTTTCAAATATGAAATGTTACTGAGATCCTGACACAACTTGGAATAACAATACATTATTTGTTCTATAACATTGCATTTGTTACAGAACTTGTACAACTAGACTTGTAGCAGCTCTGACATGAAATCCAAATTTATAAAGTTAAAAAAGTAGTTAACCTAAGTGTCCTGTGAATTAATTAGAGCCTTTAGACAACTGAGCTAGCATGGTGAAAGTGGTTTGGACATTGGACTAGGACTCAGAGATCATGGTTTGAATGCCTGCCCAGTCCTGGAAACTCACTGAGTGAACTTGGGTAAATCACACTCTCTCAGTCCTAAGAAAAAAACAATGACAAACCCCATGAATACATTTTGCCAAGAAAACTACATGATAGGATCACTTTAGGATGACAATAAATCAGAAATGACTTGAAAGCATACAGCAAATAATAAAAATAATCTGGGTAACCATAATTTGAGTATTGGTAAGCATCCTCTATTTGAAATTCTGCACAGTTCAAGTCCAAGTTAACCTTAATGGGCAAAGGCAGTCTCTGATCTATGCTTTCCCTACCCTTGGACTACCGCATTTCATGGCCTATTACCAGCAGAACCACCACCACCACCACTGCCAATAGACCTATGCCCATGAAGATAACCAGTGGCATAAGAGTGGTTTCCATCCACTAGATCTTGGGGTAAGACTGCTCTGCTAGTACTTTGCTTTTGAGCATTAAAATCAGTACATGAATCAGAAAATCGTACACTTTGTATTAAAGAGTTCCTCCCAGTGGAATGCATTATCATTAGTTCTGCTGTTGTTTGTATGGTTTTTATTATCATAGAAAGCAAGATATAAATACTCAAATAGAAAATACTTACATAGATGTATACTCAATATATATACATAAATATGATTTCAGAATATAACAATTACCAGAATGTCAGAAAACAATTATCCATTCACCTTTCTCTATATCCTTGTAGAGAGCTTATATTGATTATAGTTGTAATAATTATTATTCTGAAAAATTATTCTAGAAGAAGAGAGGGATTTTGATTCCAGTAATATAGGTCCAATTTTGTTGCATAGAGTCATACATATGTAAGCATTTCTACATATCTATACCTTATATGCATTTTATATTAAGAGTTTTTATATTTATATTTTTATATGCATTATATTTTTAAGGAGTTGTGCACCACCGTGGGTCATGTGCTGGGAGAAAGGCGGAGCATTAATTAATTGATTAATATTAATATTAATGTTCAAGCAATAAATGCCATGGATCTGCAGGAATTATTTAATGTTTTATTGAAACAATCTGTACTTTAATTTAAGGTGTTTGTCTTTTTGTCTGTCTGCTATGTTATACACAACCATATTCTTGATCAGTCACCCATCTTGGTGTGTTATCTAGTGGCATCAAAAGACAACAGTAAGGTTTTAGACTTATCTGTCCATTATTTTGGGTACCTCCATAAGAAGTCCTTCAGATTTCTGCATTTATTGCTTTAGAATAAGCCTATACAAACTGAATTGACCAAACTTAGTATATTTAGGTTGATTTCTTGTCATGTTTAAACTGATGGGCAAACTATGGATTAGTCTAGAAAATTGCTGGCTTTTGTTCATTTTGCATGGAAATTGTTTTGAAACAAAATTTAGGGATGGAAGTCAAATCATCTAGCCAAACTTCTGTTTCATTCAGATTGTAACCAAAACCATCAATTTCAATCTGGGCAAAATTGAGCATTTTTTTTTAAACTCCTGTTTCAAAGTTCCAAAGTAACATCATCAAAAAAATTTCTGAAGCAATATGCAAAAATTATGACTGTAAAAAATCATTATGGCTGTAAATGGCTGCAAACACCTGTTCTCAATTCAATAGTGTTTTATTATCATAATTTGTTTAATTGTATTTTCATAGCATAATTGCTTATTTTTTCTTACTATTCTTACTATTATCTTGAATCACACTTTTGGGAGAAAAATTAAATACCAAATAAGTAAAAATACATAGTGTGACATATTTTTACCCAGGCTGGCCATTAACACACCGGCACCTAGGGAATCCTATCACTCACCCTGCCCTTGTTCCCCTAATTCTCCTTTTTCTAGGATTGGGTTACTGAGCATCCAGGTGACCTCAGTGTGGACACACTTGTGGGTTAGGTTTGTGTTCTTTATGGTAAGCATGATCACCCCTTGATTCATGGTGAAAGAAGACAGTTTGAGTCAGAGTTAACAAAATAACAAGAGAATTAATGTGGCTTAGAATAGAATAGAATAGAATAGAATAGAATAGAATAGAATAGAATAGAATAGAATAGAATAGAATAGAATAGTAAATGCTTTAACAAGTCCTAGTACTTAGTTCTACCTATATAAGAATATGAACATGAGTTATGTCAGATCTCACTCTTCAGTCATTTCAGGCAACCAGCACACATTCACTTCCCACTGACTTGTACAACTGTAAATGATTCCTGAATTTTCTCAACAGATACTCCTCCCAGAGGCCCCTCCATCCCATCACAGAATTTTGAAGTCAAGTCAAGTGCAGTGGTTCTCAACCTTGGTCCTCCAGAAGATTTGGACTTCAGCTCCCATAATTCCTGACTGTTGGCCAAATTGTCTGGGGCTTCTGGGAGCTGAAGTCCAAAACAAATAGAGGACTAAAGGTTGAGAACCACTGGTCTAGTGCCTCCTTCACACATGGGATGGTGCTTTGAATCATCTCAAAATGATCATAATGCAGACTGTAAATAAGCTTTATGTACCATTGTCTTTTAAAGCAGTTCTTGATTAGGTTTATTATTTTGTTCCAAGTCACTGTACTAGAGCTGATCTTCATAGACAGATAGAGGAGCTGAGGAAGGAGCATTGTGGATCTTGGATGTATGAAGTAGACATGGATCACTTAGGATCACAAATGAACAGAACAGGCAAAAAAAGTTATGTGTGCATATGGCAAAAAGGTACAGGTGCTAAAAGACCTGAAGATGACACAAAAAGTACAAAGAAAAAGACTGAAATTCTTGAAAAAGTGAGTCCTGAAGTATGTCAGTTGCCTAAAACTAACCTAAGCAATGGATGGCTTGAAGCTTCCATAAATAACATTAAAAATGCTGATTTAAAAGTAGCCAGAGAGAATGTCCTGGATTGGCTTCAAGCATCCATAGAAAGTCTAAAAGAGAAAGGCCCTAAAGCATCAAAACAGAGTCTGGAGGAATGGCTTAAAGAATGCTTTAAAAATCTTGAAATAGAATGTCCTGAAGCATCCAGACGGGATGTGAAGGAATGGCTCAAAGTATCCATAAGTCACCTCAGAGAAGAAGGGCCTGACACATCCCATCTAAGTGTGCAGGAATGGCTGGAGGTATCTGTGAAAAGCATCCAAGACCTCAAAGAACAGCAAACATATAAAGCATCAAAAATGAATGAGATAGAAGGTTCTGAGAAAGAGAAGCTTATTGTGCCTCCATGTTCTAGAAGTAGCATAAACAAGAGATGGCTTGAAACATCCATTGAGAATCTCAAAGCAAGAGGTTCTAAACTAGCCATAGAGAATGTGCAAGAATGGCTTCAATCATCCATGAAAAACTTGATAGAGCAACCATCTGAAGCATCTGGAAAGAACCTCCAGGAATGGCTTAAAGCAGCCATACAAAATTTTCAAAAGGAATGCCCTGAAACATCCAGACAGGATGTGAAGGAATGGCTTGTAACATCCATACAAAATCTCCAAGAGAAAGGAGGACCTGAAACATGCTATCTAACCGTGCAGGAATGGCATGAGGAATCCTTGAAAGGCCTGCAAGTGGAGGCTTCCAAACAGAACATGCAGGAATTCTCTGAGCCATCCACAAGAATCCTCCAAAAAGAACAGACTGAACCATCCATTAAAACTATTGAGGAGCAGTGCCCTGAAGCAACTGGAGAGGATGTGAAAGAAAGTCCTGAAGCATCTACAAAAACCCTTCAAGAAGGAAGTACAGAAATATCCCAGCCAACTGTGCAGGAGAGGCATGAGCCATACCTTGAAAGCAACCAAGAGAAAGGTTTTGAAGCATCCAAAGAGAAAATTCAGGAATCATTTAAGACACAGACAGGAGGTCATGAAACATCCAAACTGAATTTGGGCAAAAGTCTTCAAGCATCCTTAAAAAGCAAGGGGGATGTATCCTTTCCAGTGCAACAGAATGACCAGGAATGGCTTGAAACATCCATAAAGGGTCCCCAAGACAAAGAAACAGTAGTATCCAGGCAGAATCTGCAGGAATTCCCAAAAGCATCAGTTAAGGAACAGGAAGTTGAAGGTGCTAAATCATCTATGCAGAATGGGCAAGAATGGCTTGGTGAATCCACAGGAAGATTCCAAAATGAAGTCTCCAGAATCAATGTGCAAAAATGGCTCGAAAGTTCTATGAAAACCCTTGAAGAAGCAGGATCTGATATCTCCAAACAGAGCCTGCAGAAATGGCTTGAAGCATCTATGCAAAATCTCAATGAAATATGCCCCAAAGCAGCCAGACATGATGTGAAAGAGTGGCTTGAGACATCCATAATGAACCTCAAAGAGCAAGGTCTTGATACTTCCAAAGTAAGTGTGCAAGAATGGCTTCAAGCATCTATAGAGAGTCTTGGAAAGGAAGGTCATAAAGAATCCATAGCAGATGTGAAAAAATGGTGGACAGCAGATACCAACAATTATTTAGGAAAGATCACACATGACATATCCGGAAAAAGTATATATGAAGCAGAACATGATGCTTCCAGAGTAATCCGAATGTTAACACCTGAGGAAAACAAAATAAAATTTGGGCAAGAAGAACTTGAAGCACCCAGAGGAATAGTTCATCGAGAAAAGCAGGTACAGTCTGCCCTCTTTATCATGGACTTGCCATCCATAGATTTAACCATCCATGGATGGCAAGGCCCTGTTTTGGTTAATGGCTGCGTGTGCACATGACTGCACTAGTGGGTGCGCAGGTGCCACAACACCATTACTTTCATGGGACTTGAGCATGCACAGATTTTCATATCTGCAGGGGGTGGGGGTGGAATGGATCCCCTGCAAAACGAAGGTCCAACTGTATATGAAAATCAAAGCAAATACAACCATTGGTCTTATAGAAAGGATGGACTAATAATGAATTACATTTTCTGTACTCCTTACTGTTTTCTTATCTACTGTCAATAAATCAAAAAGAGAACAACTATATATTGATTTATTAAAATTTATACACAACAGCACAAGTTATTGTATATAAATTATAATAAACCAAATAGATAGATAGATAGGTAGATGAGAGACAAGGTTATATTTTATGAATAAAATTCACATACCCAACCAACCAACATAGCAGAAATATAGATTCTTCAGTCTCTGGTCAGCTTATTTAGAAGTTGGCAGTATCTGCCAGTACAGTGCGCCTGTGCCACATGCAGCTTTAACCTTATGCGGAAGGCAAGCTGCGGCAGAAACAATGGCTCATACAGGAGCACGCTCCCATTATTTTCAATGGGGCTTAAGTGTAAGTGATTTTTGCCTTACGTGGGAGGGGTGGTCTGGGACGGATCCCTCGTGTATAGAAAGGGCTCACTGTACAATCAAAATTCATTCCTGCCAGCTGATCAATTCTGCATGGAAGGTGTTTCAGAAAGAAAACTGTATAATCCTAAGACCAGTTTTTGTTTTTGTTTTTAAAGGACTTGACAGTAGGGTTACCAGTGCAAGATCATCCCAGGGTCTGAGTTTCTAGGCCAAAACCTGAGACCTAGAGATGGCACCTGATAGTGTTATTGTTATGCATTAAGTACCAACCACACTTGCTCACAGCTTTTCATTCAAACACAAACATACATATGCAACAGAGGGAGAGAGAGAAAAAAAACATGTTTTCCTGTCTGGAAACTAAGGCCCTAAACAGACCAGTGATAAACGCTGGCCTCAGGGCAGAGTGGGGGCATGGTGACCACATGCTGCATGCCCCGACTCCACCCCAAAGCCACCAGGCAGCAGGCATCAGTAGGGCACTACTGCAGCACAGCATTTAGACATGCTGCACCACAAAAATGAAGAAAAAATGCTGTAGCCATGGCAAAGACAGCTTTTTGCTGCTTTAGAAAAGAATGGCATTTTGCTGGCCCTTTTTTGGCTGGCAAAGTGCTGGATTGGGGCCA
>CM034710.1:61602111-61612262 GCA_020142125.1 Phrynosoma platyrhinos
ATTTCAACATTTTAACATTGACTCTATATCCCATCTAAACCTAACAGCCTAACACTCTTTCCAGGCTGTCTGTCCAGCCCCTAAGACAGAAACATAGTTAAAGGGGACAGAATGGAGAGATTATTCCTTTGCAGTTATTTAGGGAGATGGGATACAGAATATTTAATGTAGCCCATTTGCTTCCAGCCAGAAAGTGGATGCAGAGCAGAGCAGAGGGTGAGCCCTGGTGCCACAACAACTGGGAGGGGAGGAGGCTCAGTAAATAAATAGGCACACACACACACACACACACACACACATGTATTTGCAAGTTGTAACAACAAACCAATTTTGCAATTTGTAGCAAGCTACTTCTCTAACTCACCAAGCTGGAGATATGCACACAGTCTTCTCTTTCTTGGAGCTGAGCCCACCAAAAGTGGAGAATTTGCTTATTCATTTCCCTCCTGGAAAACTAGAGACTCAGGACCAGGCCCTGGGATCTGGCCATCCTACCGAACAAGATGGAAGTCAGAAAAATAAAGGCACAACACAGCAGCACTGGGCAAAATGGGAAGTTGTTTAGGGGACAATCATTACCTCTAGGAAATTTAGAATTACAAAATAGAGTTGAGATTTTTACAGGACTACCTTCCAAACTGAGTTGTGAAAGTCTGTTCCTATTTTGGAACACCTGCCTTTCAGGACCTAGCCCATAAAACAATCTTATGTATTAATCATTTGCATATAGTCTTTACTTATGCCTATATGCCCTCTGCCTGAGTGTGTTTCATGGGGCTTAGTTGCAAAAAATTGAGTTTAACAAATTTTTCTTTAGTTTCAACTACCCCTGTACAGCAACAGAGCTTGGAGGATTTGATAGGGTTTTTTTTTGTTTGTTTGTTTTACTGCAACTCCCAGAACGGCCATAATGTCTAGGGGATTCTGGAGGTTCTAATCCAAAAATGATGAGCAGGTAGTATCTAGAAACATCTTTGAGACTAACTCAATTATTTATTTATTTATTCATTCATTCATTCATTTAATCTCAGTGGTTCTACCACATTCCTTCTCCCTCCTTTTCCTTTTAATGATGAAACAGACTATTGTGGATATCCCTTTGAAATCCAGTGGCTTTGGATCCCATATTGAAAGAAAGGCAGGATATGAATTAAATGAACAAATAATGAACCCAAAAAGCAATTTTCCAAACTCTAGCAATAGTACAGCATTTGTCAGCAAAGAGTGCATAAATAATCTGTTTCCAAAAGAATGTTGCAAATATTAGTCCCTATGAGTCCAAAGAGAATTTTAAAAAATGTTTGCTTGCACTCTTTGTAGATGGCCAGTCCAAAATGTGCACAAAGGCAAGGCTGTTGGGGAAGCAATAACCTCTACACAATCCTTGAGGGGAACACTGTGGCCATTAAGAATTCTTCCCAGAGCTTGGCAAAATTGCTGACCATGCTGGCTGCGGGACCCATGGTGTTGCCAACCCTAGTGTCACCCGGTGGGGGTGGCGCAGCCAGAGGGCATGGCCAAAAGGCTGCATTCATCCCTTCCCATTCACCATGGTGGTGGCACCCTCCTTACAAGGAAACTGCCACCATAGTGGGAAAGCAGGGCTGGGTGCCCTCAGCCTTGTCCCTCCTTGCAGTGGTGACAGTTCCTCCTGAGGAACTGTCACTATGGTGGGAAAGCAGGGATGGGTGCCTTGCCTTTGCCCCCAGTGAGAGGATGGCAAAGATTAAAGAAACAGCTGTGGTTCTTCATGTGGCAGATGGGTTGTATGTTTCCAAAGCCTCATTCTAATCCACCAAGAAGCTGGAAACTTCTGGCACACATATAGACTGCAGCTGCAAGGGCATGGCCGCAAATATTACAACTTCCAGAGATACAAAAATTGGTTCCCTTTATCCTTGCTATTTAACTCTGTACATGCAATATATCAATACACTATTATATCTCATACAAAGTGATAAGCACTCATAATTGTTACTCAGCAGTCCAAGCAGAAACAGGCTCTCTGCCTGTAGTTGTCCCTTGAGTAAGGATTGTACTCTTGCATATTCTGGGCACAGAAGTGTTTCAGTTAGATGCATTTTTCCTGAATTTCTCTAAAAAGAAAAGGAAATAAATAAAGATCTAGTGGTCTGAGTGTTGGACTACGACTCTGAAGACCAGGGTTCGTTTCCCTACTCATCATGAAACCCACTGAGTGGCTTTGGGCAAGTCACATACTCTCAATCTCAGGGGAAGGCAAACCTTCTCTGAAAAAATCTTGTCAGGAAAACCCCATGATAGGTTAATTTTAGGGTTGCCATAAGTCGGAAATGACTTAAAGGCATAGAACACACAAACACAGATTAGAAAGAGGTGATTATCCTTGCTGATTAAAAAGTAGATGTTTTTATCTCTGCATTGTTTTCATTGTTTTCATTTGCTCATCATCTTGGAAGTCCTTGTGGGCTGGCCTGGGAGGCCATACGAAAATATCATAAATAAATAAATCCCTCTGCTTGTTGATACCATATAATTTATGCAATGGCTGAAAATAATAGCTCCAAGAATAGAAACAAAAAAAGAAAAGAAAAGAAAAAAACCCACACACCTCAAGGCAAATTAAAACTGGAGTTATAAAAGTAAAAAAGCATGCAATACCATCAAGTACAAAGTGCATATAAGCACTCAAAATTATAAATAACAACTATATAATATAGTAATGCTATATACAACTTATAGAGACACCTTGGAGCACATGTCTGGTCTGTGAAAAGAAATATTGTAAATAAAGCAATAGATTATAGAAAGTAGTATTTAATCTATCCAGGTGACTCCGCCAACAGGCTTAAATCTATGCAGATATCAAAATCCATTCCAGTTTGCTAGTGGGTTGGATTTACAAACAGAATTGAAATCTGCAAAAATATGTAGCAGAAGACAACTAGATGTTCAGATTGTCCATAATCCCCCCCCCCCTGCCCAAGATTGTGAGGCCATATGAAGAGTTCTTGGTCAGTAAAAAGTGTACTTTCAATTTCCAAGCAACATTCCATTGAACAACAGGAAAAAACACACCAATCTCTAATGATACATAGGAAACATAGCTTTAAGTGCTGATATGTTCAAAGCAGCATGCCATTAATACCTGTACACTTATCTTCAGTAATGAATAGAATACATGTGACTGAAAACTAATACTCACTTCTTGATTCCCTTTCTTTTTTTACCTATTCCTTCTGGCTGTAGCAATTGACTATCCTTTGGGACATCATCTCCTGGTACAGGTAGGTCAATCCTTTTTGGTACAACCTGTCTTGACTTTGAGGCTTCCTGACCAGAAATTTCACCAAAAACGTTCATAATATCAAAATTGAGCATGTAGTGGCTGAAAATAAATTAACTTAAAACATGGAGTCAAGCATTAGGATCTTGCAAAAAGAAGGCCTGAACTGAGCAATCAATGCATAACTTGCTGGTACATGGAATTCCATCTGTAAAGAAGGAGAATGTGTGAAGGGGTAGTAAAATAAGATTGTTGCTTGCAAGTTAAGGTAGGACTTTTTAGCATGCTGACGAATTAAAATTTCTTAAACCCACAATGTTCGCCAAAAATCAGGGCTGGGTGACTGTCCCATATGATGCTCAATAGCACCTTGGAGGGCCATTGCCCCACTGAGCCCTTGCTCAATTTTTAAAAACATTTTGGGGGGGAACAAAAAAAACACCCCTCCTCAAATGTACCCAATTCTCCTAGGCAAACATGATCATTCATCTTGGGTGGGGAGCTGGACTGTTTTAAACTCAGAAACTAAGCCAGGAAGCATACCATCCAATTGTCCTAATTTGGCAAGGACATTTATTATGCAAAGGGATCTTGAAGCACCTTTGTGTGTGGGTGCAAAAAAAGTTGCACCATAACCTTTTGTAGATATAGGTCTACTCCCTCAGATACTATTCACAGTGGCATCACTAGGGTTGGTATCACTCAGTGCAGTAGCTCATGGTGTCATTCCCCTCCCATTGATCTCCTCCCATACCACACCATACAGTAATATTAGTAATATTTTCTGTACTAATTTACTCATAAATCATAATTTTCTTATATCACTGAATGTAATGGTAATAGTTGTGATATAAACTAGCAAAATTAAAATTATATCTTGAAATTACAGTATCATACACACAGCCTAAATATATTTACCTGTACATTATTTCATGTAGTTAAAGTGAAAATTCAGTAGGATGTGATGTTTTTAAATATAATTTTAAAAGATTTTTAAATTTTTAATTAAAATATATATATTTTAAAAATTAAAACTTATTTTTTTTAAAAAAATGGGACCTCTACTTTCTCTTTCCACTGAGTCTAGTCCCACTCACACCATCTCTTCCATGTTTCAAAAGGTCACAGATGAACGCCATAGCCCAGTTCTGCTAAAAAGCAGATATTTGGGGGGCAGTGACTTCACCCTCCCTTAGGATGTCACCTGGTGTGGCCCACACCCCCTGCAGCCCCTACTGATGCCCCTGGCTATTCATATAGTCTAATTATACAAGTCCTGCCTGGGCACCTGTTTACTTTATGCCTGCATCTAAGGAAGTAAACTTGTGTACGAAAGCCTAAGCCACAACTCCTTTTGCACATAATTCAGAAACAAAGATCTTCCTTATGGTCTACAACCAGACAAATACTAAATAGAAGCCAAAAGTTAAGAACTGAAAGTAACATGTCCTTGTACAAAATTCAGAGACTTAGCCATGTTAATCTGGAATAGCAGTATGCAAAGGGATCTTGTAGCACCTTTGAGACTAAATGTGCAAACTGTGCAAAATAAGTTGTAGCACAAGCTTTTGTAAACTTAGCTCTCCTTCCTCAGATGCATGGAGTGAACTGTTGCTCAGGAAGGACCTTTATAAGCAGACTGAATTAATAGCCATAAATGCAAAACTTGTGGGTATGATGATGAGGTGACCAGTTCAGTTTTAACTATGGTCACAGAGGGACAAAAGCAAGTGGAAGGATGCTGCCTAAGGCAGGGTGGTGGGTGATGATATCAATGGTGGGGGGAGTTTTGCTGAAAACCAGAGAGGAGATACGATAAACTGGCTAAGAGGGGCTTCCTGAAGCTGGGGTGCTGACCAGTATGGCATAGTGGTTTGAGTGTTGGACTATGACTTTGGAGACCAGGGTTCAATTCCCTACTTAACCATGAAACCCACTGAATAACCCTTGGCAGGTCATGATCTCAGTCCCAGGAGAAGGCAATGGCAAAAACTCCTCTCAGCAAATCTTGCCAAGAAGACAACATGATATATTCACCTTAGGGCCACCAGTGGCATCACTAGGGCCACCAGTGGCATCACTAGGGGGTGCGGGGGTGCAGTCTGCATTAGGTGACACTCCAGAAGAGAGGTGACACCTGGTCAGTCCCTCCTCCTGCTGCAGGGTGAGGAGGGGCAAGTGTGCCCCTTCTGGTTATACTGCAGTAGCCTCCTCCACATCCCTCCCAACCTTGCTGTTGCGGTACGGCTCTACTTGAGGAGAACGGCACTGCAGCAGTGAAGGAGGAGAGGCAAGCATGCCCTTTTGGCCGCCACCACCATGGAGTATCACCATCACTCCCCAGAAAAACTGCTGCTGCCCCCAGAAGCCCTGCTCTCACACTGGGTAACACCAGGGGTTGGGTGTCACTGAGGTTTGCCATATGTCAGAAATGACTTGAAGGTGCATAATAACAACAACAACATAATATGTGTAGTGTGCCAGGAAGCCATTGTCTCTGTTCAACCTACTCTTGATGGATTGGAATTTGCAGTTAATCTCAAAGGTGCTTTGCATACTGATATTGCAGACTAACACAGCTTTGGGCCTCTGCAGATTGGCCCAAAGGGCCAGACTGGAAGCAGAGATGGGGAGGGACAGCCACACATCAGCCACTTCAACCTCAGCCCAATGATGTCCTGATGTCACGTGCCATTATGCACAGTGCGTGGCATCAGGACGTCCTCCTGGTGCAGCATCCTGAAGAGCTGCGCTGGAAGGGATGCTAAAGAGCAATGTGCCAGCTCTTAGGGCATCCTTTTGCTGCCCCTTAAAGGAGCGGCATTTTGCTGCACTTTCAGGGGCGGCAAAAGGGAGGATCAGGGCCATGGCATGTAGTAGACACGGCCCCAATTCTCAGCTAGCAGGGGCGGCCCAGAGCTGCCCATCTGCATCCCCCCATGTCTCTGAATTCCTAATCATTGTTTACTGTCCCCTTTTTCAGCTATATTTAAACATCCCAGTTTTTCTCTGTTCTTTCCACTTTCCCCCATTTGTCTTCAGCTTCCTTTAATTGCTGCAAAGTGAGTTCCAAGTACAGAAGCAGTTTGCACTCAATTAACTCAGCAGGAGGGAGAGGAGAGGAGAGGAGAGGAGGGAATGAAATTTCACCCTTCCTAGTAAGCGCAGACTAAAGCAAATAGCTGCAGTTTCTGCTAGCTTGAGTTCTTCATTAATACTTTTTGCCATCTTAACCATTTTCTAATGTTGCTTGGCCAGTTTACATCTGTGAAGCACTGGAGGGTATGAGGAAGTAAACCTGAAGTCAACTTCTGTTTAATTTCCTGGTTTGAAGAAGGACTGGGTTTAAAATAGCCTGTGGAAGAGTATGCATGACAAAATTGGCCTTCCACATCCTATGGGGGAATTTTGAGATAATAATTGAAATTGGAGGTCCTGGGGGCCCTTTGAGGCCCCAGCGACAGCCTTAGAGGCCTTTGTGCAGCCCAATGGTCACACTTTGCTCACCCTAACTAAAGACCAATTATATAATCTCACCAGCAGCTTTCTACTACATGGCTCCTCCTGTTCCCTTTTCCTGTGCAAAGCTCTCTCCAACCACAACTTCTCTTAATTTTTAGCCCCCTATCCATCCTAGCTGCTTGCCAGAATCCCATTCTCAAAGCCCAGTGATATGACCTTCAACCAACCAGGACTGACTTCCACTCAAGACATTATTCATCCAATTTCAAGCATGAAACATGGTCCAGCAGCACGAAGATATTTCATTCAATCACCTATGTAATTCCGAGCAATTCAGCACATATTACAAGACTGAGCAAATTGCCTTCTAGTTGGAGGGGGGTATGGTGCTCCCAAAAGAAGGTGAACCAAATATAACCACTGCATGAGGGCGAAACACCTTTCCTTCAGCATTGTCATTTGTGGGAAGCAAACAGACACATATTCTGGAAAGTCACTGTCTACATCCCTGAACAAATGAGGGAAAATTACATTATGCACCACTCCAGCTAAAATGACAGTGAGTGGGATCTAGGTTTATTTATAATTTGAACTGTTGTGTGTCATCAAGTCTTTTCCAGTTTATGGCAACCCTAAGGCAAATCTGTTACAGGTTTTTCTTTGCATGATTTGTTCAGAGGGGATTTGTCTTTGTCTTCCTCTGAGGCTGAGAGTGTGTGACTTGCTCAAGGTCATCCAGTGGGTTTCCATAGTGGAGTAGGGATTCAAACCCTGTTCTCCAGAATTGTAGGCCAACGCTCAGACCACTACAACATGGTGGCTTTGAGCAGACCAATTGAAATCAACCAGATAGAAATTAGTAATGGTTAACTGGACTTTCACATATTAGGGGGGTCTATTTAAAGTATGACTATAGCTGTCTTCAAATACTGTCACATCTTAAGCAACAAAACAAAAGAAAATATACTTGTTAATATCATCAATGAGTGAAAGGAAAAATAATGTCATTCCTAACTGGATTATTTTCTTTCTCCCCTTCTTTTCAGAGTACATCCTTTGCAACTGCTGAAACACATCCTGATCCTCCTAGTTCTAATAGTGCTGCTTAGGCTTCTCTACAAACAGTACAAAAAATGCTCTATGGTCTTTTTGTTGTGTAGCGGCCTCAAACCCTACTAGGCATGCCAGAATAGAAAGTTGCCACCTGAAACTTTAAAAAGTTTTAAAAGCAAATAATAAATAAACTATCCTGTGGCACTGCTGTCACAAGAACACCTATACATATGTAAAATACATTTTAAAAATATAATTCCTTGGTTTTAGATGTTGCATCTGGCTTCAAAGAAGCTTTTTTGAGTTAAGATGCCATATCCTAGCTACCACTGCAGAAAATGCTTAACAAAATGAGTTCAGGAGTCAAAACAGCTCTGCTACCAGCTGAGATTAACATCTTCTCAAGGAAAATGCATGTGGCCACTTTGTAATTATACATTTCAAAACATTGGGGTATTTTTTATTTTTAATGGCTTTAAATGCCCACCTTTTTGCCAGCATCTGAATTGTACCCCTAGATTCATGGCCCAGAAATTCTGCATTCTTGTTCTACTTTGGCTCAGATATCCTGAGTTTGGAAGCACTATTTTCAGAGACTACAACTTCTAGAATCCCTAGCCCAGTGGTTATGCTGCCTAGGGGATGGTATTTATAAAAAGCTTTTCCAACCTCTAGACATTACAGACATGTCTATATGGAGGGTATCTCCTATCAGGATGCCATCAGTCACTGTCATAAGTGGTAGTGAT
Source organism: Phrynosoma platyrhinos (assembly GCA_020142125.1). Lineage (NCBI taxonomy): Eukaryota > Metazoa > Chordata > Lepidosauria > Squamata > Phrynosomatidae > Phrynosoma > Phrynosoma platyrhinos. The sequence continues at coordinate 61,610,641 of CM034710.1, forward strand.
AACTTTAAAAAATGTTGCTGGATTTTAAAAAATTGAAATGCAAAAGAGAAAAAGCAATCACAACTGCTAGCATAGGCATAACTCTAATGTTCGGAGCTTGGAATAGTCACATTTTAAACCAAATGCATTCACATTTGGTGATGTCATATAGCTGCAGTGAGCTGATCAATAACCTGACTAGAATATTTGCTGCATGCTTTAAAAATCATCTTACAAAAGAACATAGGAGAAAGGCCGAGGCAGCTTCTGATTTCAGCTGCTTCCAAATAGAGGCAAACATGAATGTTACATTATTCACACCACTATTTTTCTTTGAAGTGTGCTTCAAATGTTCACTTTGATCCTGAAGAACAACCCACACCCCAATGCACATGCATCCAATCTAGATTGGAGTTCTGCACTAATTTTTGGCTTCTTGTGCTCAATCCCTCAAATTGGTTACTCTCCATTTTTCTCAGCACATCCTTTCCTTCTTTTTTGTACCCCATCCTGACACTTATTCTGTCTTACTTCCTACTCCTTCCCTTGCCTATTCTTGCACTTTCACAGTGTCTCTTCCCTCTTTCCCTTTTACGCACCACAACACTCATGGCTCACTTTCATTTCCTTGCTACTTCCTTATCTCACCTTATCCTTTCACTGCCTGCAGGTCTCATTCATTTTATCCCTTGTGCCTGAAAGTCATGAGTAGACTTATTTCTTGAAAGACAGTTTCACAGAAGAGTGCCTTCACATTTTGCCTCATATCTTGTCTCCATCTTTGTTGTTGTTGTTGTTGTTGTTGTTGTTGTTGTGTGTGCTTTCAAGTAATTTCCAACATATAGTGACCCTAAGATGAAACTATCATGGAGATTTCTTGGCAAAATCAGAGAGGTTTGCCTTTGTTTTCCTCTGAGGGTGAGAGAGGTCATCCAGTGGGTTCCTTTTTCAAAAATGAAAGCTTGGCGTCTGGGCCATATGATGGTCCAAATATGCATGCCCAGAATCAAGATAAAACCTGAGCAGACTGGTAATATAGCACCCCTAAATGTGCCTTATCTCAGGGATTCTTTGCAAAATCTTGATTTCCCTATTGTAAAGCAGTAAGACAGCATTCTTAAGTAGGGCTGTAAGCTTTTATTATTGCAAACATGTAAGAGTGAAAACATTTAAAAGTTTTATCCTGCTCAGCAAGGTTGTGTTGCACAGAGAGGCAGGATATAAATAAATTTATTACTATTATTATTATTATGAAGTTTTGAAGAAGTAGTTAAAAGGTTTTCACAATTGGGTATTTGTGGCCAAGGATTTCACCAAAGGATTGTACATAAGAGGAAAGGGATGTGGTGGGGGAGGGGGAGGGAATTCACTGCAACTTTGCTACTAACCATTTATGCTGCTTGGAGGGTTGCCATCTTTCCAGTAAAAGCTGCCAAATGAAGGAAAAACTGTATGGAATCCATTTTGCCAAATTGTCAAGGAGGCCCAGGGCTCGTTCTTACATTTAAACCCATTTGCGATTTGCCTTCACTCAGTGTTCGTGAATCGATTCCAAAAGGTCCATCGTTCCCACTATGAAAGTGGGTCTTTTCATTATTCCCTTATAATTGCTTCTTTTTTTTCCTTTTTTTTTTTTTTTTTTT
>CM034710.1:61615338-61628002 GCA_020142125.1 Phrynosoma platyrhinos
GCTAGAGGTTCAAGTTCATCTTGTTTATTTCCCATGCTCTGTGCATTAGTGTCAAGACATCTAAGACCATGGTTCCTCCTCACTTGCTGCCTGTGTGAATTATTATTTTTTTGTCTCCCACTGTTGGGCCCTTGCATCATTTGCCATGTCCCCTCTATAACACTTTGACTATTATCTCCAGCCCATGATGTACTCCTGCCTTCCAAGATACCTTCCAAGATACTGTCTCCCTTCTCCACATGACTCAGTTTAAAGCACTCCTGATCAAATGTTTGAAACTATTGGCAAAAATGATTCTGCCAACTGGTGTGAGATGCAGCCCATCTCTTGCCAGAAGTCCACCCTCATGGAAGCACAGTCCATGATCCAAGAATCCAAATTGTTCTTGGCAGCACCATCTACGGAGCCAGTTATTCACATCTGCTATCTTCCTCTCCCTTCCTGGACCATGCCCTTCAACTGGGAGAAGAGATGAGATAACAACCTGTGCACCCAGCTCTTTCAGCTTCCTACCCAAAGCCTCCTAATCCCTTCTGATATTCTGAAAGCTATGCCTTGCAGTATCATTGGTTCCCACATGGACTAAGAGGAAGGGGTAATGGTCAGTAGGCTTGACAGGTCTTGTCAGCCTGACTGTCACATCACAGATTTTTGCCCCAGGGAGACAACACACAACCTGGGACATCTTGTCAGGCCCCAAAACACTGTTACTGTACCCCTCAACAAGGAGCCCCACCACCACCACAGCTCTCCTCTGAGGCTTAGCAGTGGCTGTTCCCTGCAGTGGTACTCTCAGGGTCCCCTGCACTGCCCCTGAGGATTATCCCTGCTGCTCTTCCACTTAATTCTTGATAAGGGAGAGAGCTTCAAATCAATTCTGTAGCTGCAAGCTCCCAGAACGATCCCTGGTTTCTCTACTTCTGTGTGTGACACTCCTCCAGCTGTCCCGTATCTCCTCCCCAACAATTTTCTTTGTGTGGTCTCCATCAAAAGCCATTTCTTTGGTTCTGTCCAGGAAAACCTCTTGCTCCCTAACATTCTGAAGTGTAGCTACCTGGGCCTCCAGCTGTTGGACTTTCTCTTCCAGGAGGGCTACCAACTTGCACTTGGTACAGGTGAAGTTCCCCACATCTCTAGGCAAGAAGACAAACATCTCACAAGTGTTGCAGGTGACTGCAGTAGCTCCCTCAGTGTCTATATTGAGAAATCTTAAGTAAGCACTGAAACAGAACTGTGGGCTTCTCTCTCAAAAAGTCCCCTGGTAAAGACCCATGTAACAGGCCCCTGTTGGCTTGGCCTTTTCACCAGGCTGTGTCAGCGAACTCAACCAACTGGGTTTATAACTCTATAGAGAGTTCCTGGATGCTACCTTATTCACTTTGGATCACTTTTAAAGAAATGGGTGTGCCACAATATTTGATAGTCCTGATGCATAAACTATTCAGGACAAGAGGCTATTGTGAGGACAAAATATGGAGAAACTGAATGGTTTCCAATTTTCAAGGGGCTCAGGCACTGCATTTTATCACCTTACCTATTTAACTTGCATGCTGAACATATCATATGTAAAGCAAGATTAGACTTGAAGGAAGGAAGCATGAAAATTGGAGGAACATCAACAATTTAAGATTTGCAGATAATACCATACTGCTACCAGAAAATAGCAAAGACGTGGAATGATTAGTGAAGAAAGACTAGTAAGAGAGTGCAGGCAAGTTTAGAGTTGAACATTAAGAAAACAAAAATAATGACCACAGATGATTTAAAGCAGACAATGAAGACACTGAAATGGTTAAAGATTATCAACACCTTGGTTCAGTCCTTAATCAGAATGGAGACTGCAGACAACAAATCAGAAGAAGACTAGAACTTGGGAGGGCACAAGATTCTGGAGTGTGAAGTTATATCAATGAATACTAAAGTTAGGATTGTCCATGCCATTGTATTTCCAGTTTCTATGTATGGTTGTAAAGCTGGAGAGTGAAGAAAGTTGACAGGAAGAAAATCAACTACTTTGAACTGTGGTGCTGCAGAAGGCTTCTATGGATACCGTAGACTGCTAAAAAGACCAATAAATGGGTCATTGAGCAAACCAAGCCTGAACTCTCCTTTGAAACCAAGATGACTAAACTGAGACTGTTGTACTTTGCATGTATTCTGAGAGACATAACTCACTAAAAAAAGATAATAATACTTGGTAAAGCAGTAGGAAAAGAGGAAGACCACATTATAGGTAGATAGAGTCAATCAAGGAAGACATGGCCTGGAATTTGCAAGACTTGAGTAGGGCTGTGGAAAATAGGGTGACCTGGAGGTGTCTCTTCCACACGGCCACCATAAGTTGTAGCTGACTTGACAGCGGTTAACAACAACATTGCAAATAAACCATATGCAAAGTTTGCACAGAATAAGTTCCCAGTTACAGCTTTTTGTATGCAGGAAACAATTTTTGATGCACATAAAATAATGTTTCTACACATATTTTCTGCACAGAAATTGTTTCCTGCAGAAAACCACATGTGAATTTTGTGCAGAATAAGTCCTGAACTGTGAAGATTATCCTTAGTCCAGGATTCTTCTTATCAGGACTTCTTGACACTTGAAAACATGTTTTTCAACCATTTAAAATATTTTTTGAATATACGCTCCATTTTTAGTGTGATCACATCACATTTGCAAGTTCTGCAAGTTAAAGATTAATAAAAGAGAAAATGGACAAACCCACATAAGTACATCTCCATAAATTCAGAACATCAGATAGCATAGCAATCTATGCTAGGTACAATCTATTATTTAGGGTAGGAGCACAATATCTTGTTCCATTTCATATATGAAGAAAAAATTAAAACTTTCAGGGTATGATTCATCTGTTTCATATAAAGACAAAGGCCTTGTTAATACTCAGGCTGCAAGTAAATTGTCAAAACATCAAAATCTGGTCAGACCATACAAATGTGCAAAAACCTGCTATATTGTCCAGATTAACCTGATTTAAATGTCTTGTTAATATGATAGACAGGATTTTATGATCTACAATAACCAAACATACAGGATAATTACTATGAAAGATTGTATCATCTTTTTAATATACGTACAAGGTTTGCTTCAAAACTAGATCTCAGCAGTGTCCCTGGTTCTAGTGTTTCATTATATATACTCAACTGCACAAGTACAAAAGCCATCATAATTTTTTTTAAATATCATTCAGTTGGATATCTGTCTGCCCTTTTGTTGTTTGTCATTTTGTAAGTTATAGATGTCATTTGGTGTTTTTCCCCCTTTTCTCTTACTTCTTCTAAAATATGGAACACATCTTTATATAATATAAATAAAGAACATATTGAGAATTAATTCTGGCATCACTTTGTCCATTGCTTTCATTTGCATGGGCATCCCTAAATCTCACAATTCTTTCAGGACCAGATCTGCTTTTGTGGTACTCATCTGAGGTATTGATCACTTTTCTGTTTCTTCCAGTATTCTCCTCTTTATGTCACCTAATGTAGCAAAGAGTTCTGGAGAACTCACAAGCATGCAAACTTTTTTGTCTTTTTGATTGACCCTAAAAATGGTATTGAACAATGGCAACTTCAGTTTTGTTTTCCTCATGGACCAGTGCTGTTGCCTTTCTTTAAAAGTATTTTTACCACCTTTTTGACAACTGCAGACTGTTTCCAGATCAGTCCTATTCTCCTGAGTTAATCTGAGGGACTTGTGTGAAGTTCTGGTCTACTGCTGCTTTTGGGATATTAAGAAATCTCAAACAGGCCATTGCATCTAAAATCAATAGATATACACTAATTCACATTCTCTGGGGCTAGGGGCACAGGACCGCCATGAATGTAGAAAATCCACAACTAACAAAAACAATATGTTTTTACCTGAGAGAACACTTCTCTAGGAATCTCAAGGTCCTCCAGTGCAACTCTGTGATCAACATCTGCCAGGCATTGACCACAGAATTGTGATGGAGGAGGTACAAATGCTTAGTGGAGCATTCTCTCTAGGAACCTCTATGTTCTTCAGTGGGACTTTTGGACAAAGTTGACCATAGAGTTACACTGGAGGACTAGATATTCCTATAGAGAACATATTAATAAATAATCAAATCTGCAAATAATCAAATCTGCAAATAATCAAATCTGCAAAAATTCAAAGCAGCAAATGTGGAGGGACTAGCATATTTGGAAAGCATATAATACCAGGAAGGTGACAGAAAACAATAAATGTGTTGCTTATTTCACAAAGGTAGTGGTAATAGCTTTCCATATTCTTTACAATGTCTTTATTTGTTCCCAGATGAATAAAAATGGCTTACTACTAATCAGAACACATGTAAAATCATGAGCTGCTTTTATACTCCAAGGCATTGTCATGTAGAGCCGAAAGACAGGATTAAGGTGACTAGTCAGAAAGATGGAGGAAAAATCTGGTTTTGATCATCTTAAATGATTATACAGAGTGAAGTATTCTGTAAGTCTGACAATTTACACATAATCCAAATTATTCAAAGAGACATGAGACTGCAGGAGTTAATACATGTGATTTGCATTTCAAAGGGTGCAGAGATTAAATACCCAGGCAGACATCCAGCAGGATTTTGGTTATTGAAGTTGTAGAGATCAGACAGAGCAACCATTTAAATACCCTTAATCAAGTGCCAGTCATTGTTAAACTAAGATGATAGTTGCTGAAGCAAACCATGTTTTCAAACACAATCAGCATTGGAATAAGCTTGAAAGGTGGATGATGAGCTAAACAATTCTAATACTTGAACAAACAAAAATTGCACAGTAGCTTACCAATATGTTTTACACTGTCTAAGATTGACATAATCAGTTAAACAAAAACACACACAAACACATTTTAAAGTCTAAATAATACCATCTGTCCTTTACTCATCCAATATCCTTAAGCATATGGTCAGTGACTCCACTGTCTGTTCCTGGCTCTCCAGCCTTCACTACTGCCTTTTCCTTTAGGCTAGATGGATGTGTATAACCACTTAGAACTCCCCACATGCTTTGGATTTATCTAAACCATTCCAAATTTCATTTAGCTGGACAGACGTAGTTGCCGATCCCAGCCTGCCGATTACCACATGCTGATTACCACATGCTGCAGAGTAAATCAGTTCTGAAAGAATAATCTTTGGGAGCATAATAATATGGATTTCCCTTGGTTTATTTCATTGTGCAGCATCAGTCTTACAAACCAGCTCTAAATGGGGGGAAAAGACATGGTGATTAAGTAGAAGATGGTGTAGGATGGTTACTAGGAATGTGAGCTGTGAAGTAGGAAATGAAATTTTGGTTCAGTTTTGAACTGAATGGATGACCTTCCTTAAGTGAGCATCTCTCTCTCTCAGCTTAAAATCTGTTTCCCCCATTGGTAATAGAGAGAAATGACCACCTTTCACAAATTGTAAGAGGATTGTTTTGTTGACATAGTACAGTTGCAGTTAGTGTTTGCTGTATCAGAAATACTGAACTCCATCTCCCAAATAAGTTCTGAACTTTGGACAGCGCCTTTTAAATTCAGACTATAAGCTGGAGAAGATTCATTGTCTCACTGACAGGAAAGCTATCAGCTATTGTTGACATAATCCTACAAAGTGCTCTAAATGCACTAAGGTGCTTTTATAACTGTAGCTTCTCTGTAAAGTGCTCAGCTGAACTTTTGCAATTTGCTTATGTATTGATTAAAATATTTTAATAGTACATCTTTTGGCCCCAAGACAACAGTGAATGTTGAATAAGATCAGAATATGATCCAGACTCCATGAAATATTGCAGAGACACAAAGTAATACAGAAATTAAATGCACTACCAATTGCATCTTTCTTCAATGCAGAAAATAAAATAGCATCTTCTACTACACCAGAGGGCATCAAGACAGGTTAGGCAATCTGGACAAGTTATATAACAGAGAGAGAGCTCTGTCCTCAAGGAAAGAGGAATGACTGGGAGTGGGATGGCAATTATCCAAAGAAACAACTAAAGAAATGCTGTCAAAGAAGCTGAATGGCATCCATGGCTCTCACAGGGAGAAACATCTGAGAGGGCTGAACACAACAGCCAAGTGGCAGCTGTTACCATGTTTCTATAACTGCTACCTGAGAGAGTTGCCTTCATTTCTTTTATTGGAGGGTTGAGAGGCTTACTGAAAGGGCACAAGAAAAAAATATCTTTGCAGTACAGCTAAATGACAGTCAAATAGGTGATTAATGTAAGGGGTGGGTTGGTTTGTGAGAGAGAGGGCAGTACTTCATGTAAAGGTAATTCCCCTTTGACATGATTGTCAAGTTGTGTCTGACTGTAGGGGGCAGTGCTCATCTCTGTTACTAAGCTGAGGGAGCCAATGTTGTCAAAGACAACTCCATGGCCATGTGGCCAGCATGACTAAACACCATGTCCAATATCTTTGTGAACTTGTTCAGATATTTATCAACACTGATTTGCAATGCCATGCTCCTGGGCAGTAACTATGACTGTTCCTCAGACTTCTTCTAACTACATTTCCATTTCCAAATGACTCCATCTGTGTTCTGAAACCAACACAAATAATCTGTTTCATGTGCTACCATGCAGAAGTTCTTATGTACTCATCTTGCAGGCAATATGCTGAGTTCTATAGAGCTCTATAGACCAGGGATGCTTATCTAATGTTTGCATTAGAGAATCAGTAGGACCTGAACCTAAGAGTACACACAACACATGATAATAAAATAAAAGCAGCAGCTCTTATGTGTTTTCAAAATTACATTGGAATGGTGGGGCACTGGGACACAGCCACCTGCAGCAGGCCAGCTGACCCATCATCAAATATTGTTCAGATCAGAGTTTGGAAAGAATTACTTTCTTTGGAACACAGTTCCTTCATGTTAGCTGAAGGAACAGTTTGCAAGTTATAATTTTTTTCCAGGTTATTGTTCAGCTGAGCTAAGTGATATATAAATTAAATACATATAATAAGTCAAAGTAAATGAACCACCTCAGCTTACAGGTGGGAGGGACAGACATACCACTTCCCTGGCTCTCCTTCCTGAGTCTGATGGATGAGATTGCTGGATGACAGAACTGAGCATGTCATTTGGCTGTCTCAGACTTTATAAACTTGTTAGTTGCTCTTAGCTATGGCAGAGAGCATTTTTGCATCAACTGTACTAGTGAGATGGAGGACCCCCAACTACAAACCAGTTCATGTCTGTGCATGGAAAGAGTTTATTGTACTATTGTCCAAAACAAAACAAATAAACAAAAACATATGTTTGATCAGCCCTGACATTCACCAATTCAGATTTCTGACAGAATCTTTAAACATACCCATTTTGGAGATGCAGAGGAGGAATCAACTTCAAAGTCTTCCATTTTCCTTATAATCCTAACGAATCCTGGAATTCTGAAAACCTCCATTCCTTAAACATCCCACATTTCTCTTGTGGACCCTGCCCTATAGTTTGAGCATAACTGATGTAGGTTTAAATGCACTATTCATGTTACCTTATCCTTTTCCTTACCGATACCCTTTCTTAGGCAGTGGAGGGTATTTTATTCATCCTGCTGGCTAGATAATTCATTTGAAGTTGCCTCATTACTGTTTCTCTGAGTCTCTTTAATACACTGTGTGGCCAATTAGTGGGATACAGTAATCAGCTTGATTGGCTGCCGGCTTGCCAGAGAGCATGTTTGTTTCATCTAGTCTTGTTAAAATGCAGTCCTCTTGCCAATTTCATTTGCCACTTCCTCCTGCAACACCACAGACTGTATACAACATTTTTTTGAAAGCTGGGATATGTTGGAGGAGAGCTATTAAACAGGGGAAAGGGGTGTGGGACTGTCAGCAGGAAAAACACAGCAGCAAACAGATGAACTATCCACAACTTTTGGCCAAGTTACACATTGTTTTTAAAATGACTTAGTAATATTGGAATGATATGACATGTAGAACAACATCCTCAATACATGTATTGATACAATTTAAACAACATATTTTGCTACCCAAAATGCAAGGGTCCCAAGAGGGCACCCACAATTAATATTTAAATAGGGCAATTTTATTAGCTCAAATGATAGCAGCCGAGAGGGCTCAGGCAACTAAAGCAGGGATCAGGCTTGTGTATAATGATTCCGAGAAACAGGACGTCTTAGTGCAGGTACAACACAATTCTATTTATAGTCAAAAGAAACCATCATTCACATGAGACAGCCACTCATACACACATTCAAAAACTAATGATATAAAGGTGGTAGAAAACAGCAACTTAAAGGTGTTTGTAGAGAGTAATACTGTACTGATTCCAGATGTAGCTCCAAACAGGGAATGCAGTGAAACTGAAAATGGCCCAGTAGCTGCCTTGGGACTGTGGGGTGGCCAGCTTATGCTGGGGAGTCAGGTGAAATATGGACAGAGTGTTTGTCTGAATCTTAAATGAGACTGAATTGGGAGTGCTTGGGCAGGCACTTTCATAGGGAGAAACATATCCTGGGGCAGGTTTCAGGATGTGAAAAGATTTCCAGAAATGTGGAATGAGCAAGGAGGTTGGAAGATAGCTGGATAATCAGTGCAAATGTCCTTGGACAAAAGAGCATCACTCCCAGAGGAGCATGTACTTGGATTTCTGTTCATGTGTAAATACCAGATCTATTGCCCACCATCACTCCTATCAGTGCAGGGATTATGCAGATTCTGATCTCAATTTATCTTTGTTGTCTAAATGCTCTTGAAGTCTCCCATGCTAAGCTTACCAGATTTCCTTATATGGCAAGGCAGTTTCCTACATTGGGGTGTCCTTGTAGATATGTTTAAACATCCCATTGATATCAATTTGATATTGGCATAGAGGAGGGGTGCAGAGGGCTAGACCTTGGGGTAACAGTTTCCTGGAGTTGCTAGTCTCATTATAAAATTCAGTGAACTGGTAAACCCATGGGAAAGCAAGAACTACATATACAATTAAAAAAATAAATGGTGAAATACAAACAAAAGACTAATGAATCAGAACATTCAAAGAGGTCTGACTCAGAGTTTATTTTCAACTGGACAAGTGGCACTCCCACAACACCCCACTCTAAATGCCAAAAGATGGGATTTTAATAGTATTCTTTTTTCCTCTTCTTCTCACAGCATCACAAAGTTGATAATACAGATAGTTGTGGGTTTTTAAAAGTTAGCTGGAAAAAATATTAGTCCAGAGTAGGCATGGATTCCTCAATTGATTAGTCTCATCCCAGTAGACAAATTTAAGAAAGTGAAAAATCATAATCTGGGATGAAATATGGCAAATATAGAAGTCTTGATCTGTTTAATTGGTTGTGGCTTCTGGATTATACTGGACACATAGACCCAATACTGGATAGCAGTCCTCATTTGAACTGGTTACATACCTGATCACTTACCTTTCTGTCTCCAGCTTCATATAACACTGTCAGGTTCCCTATCTCTTCTACTATTAATTTTGGGGTGAAAACTTTCTTGTTAAATGGCATTCTAAAATATAAGAAAGGGGAAGGCTTCAAGTTAGCATTTCTCAACTTGGTGGCCTTCTGATGATTTGACCTACAACTCCCATAGCCTGATTCTGCCTGCAGGATTATTAGAACTAGTGCTATGCATGAGAAGAGAACCAAGCTGGGGCAGCCTACTTTGAACACAACTCTGAATTTTATTTTATTTTTTAAAAAGAAGTGTAGGGAGCAATATGAAAGGAAGAAATTTCACAGGTGTTTTAAAATTTACAGAATATAGTATTGTTTGAGCTTTCTGAAAGGTGATGGACTGTAAATGCTAAGTTCATATAATAACTGAAGGGATGGACAAAGCTCTTCAGCATATGACACAAGTGAAATTTAAAAGAGACATTAAGCATATTAGTATTTTATTTTAGTATTTTTGCATTTTATAGTGTGGTGCTTTGTCATTTGCTTTTTATTATATATGTACTGATCTAACACTGGTAGAAAGAGTGTTATAAACATTTATTATTACTGTATTAGTATTATTTCCCCCTCCTTATACAGCACCTACTTTAATCTTATCACATAGAGTTTTACACAGCCCATTTTGCTGCATTTGTCCCAAAGAAACATATCCCACAAGTAAGTGGCTTGCTGTGAGTCCTGGCAGCTTTTGAAATATTTGAAAATCATTTTTTTAAAAAAAGCAAAAGTAAGCCTTGGTGCACTACAATGGTCTAACAAATAGGGAGGAGGAAAAGGGCTGCAGGTGCAGAAACCATAAAGGACATAAGGCACAGGAGAAATAGGCTACTCAGAAGAACTGCAGGTTTTGACTGCCTTCCTTTGTCAGCACTGTACAAGTATGGAAAAAGTACAGCCATGGGAATTCAGCACTAAGAAGACTCTAGCCCTTAAACCACTTTATCTACCATACAGGCAATATGTATCATGAGCTAGATCTTAATTTTAATTTTAATATTTTACAAATTTATCTTCACTTACTATTGTGGGGATCTGATTTACCACATAGAAATAGTAGTGAAAATGAAAATCCAAACACCTAAGCTAACTGGGGGGGGGGGGGGCATTTTATCCCCATCAGATTCTCAAAATGTGGTAACAATGATGTAACATTTTGCCCATATAATAAGATATAACTGGTGTGTGTGTGTGTGTGTGTGTGTGTGTGAATATGTTACAAGACCTTTACACTGGGAGCTAATTCTACTCCTAGGTGCATTTCCCTTGATACAGAAGGGAAATGCACAACTTCTTCCAATTTGAGAGAGCAGGGCATTTTAAGATGCTGAGGTATATTAAAAGAAAATAAAGGTATTCCGCATTGACAAGGTTGTCAAGTTGTGTCCGACCATTGGGGGCTGTGCTCATCTTCGTTACTAAGCTGAAGAGCCAGCGTTGCAGAGACTACTCTGGAATCATGTGGCCAGAATGATTGCACAGAATGCTGTTTACCTTCCCATTGAGAGGTGGTACTTATTTATCCACTTGCATTTGCATGCTTTTGAACTGCTAGGTTGGCAGAAGCTGGGACTAGTGACAGGAGCTCACTCCATCATACAGCAGAAGGGTCTTGAACTGCCAACCTGCCAGTCTTGCAATCAACAGAGTCAGTGTCTTAACCACTTGAGCCATTGCATCCCTGCTGAGGTATATTAGATGTATTCTATTGTTTACTAGGCTGCCAGAATAGTATTTCAGTGAGAACAAGTTATTGATTTCTCTTTTGCTTGCTTTGTGATCTGCTATGTACAAGCTATTCCATCACAGCATTTTAGGTTTCTATTTTGTTTCTCTCCTGCTTTCTCCTCCAGAACCTCTTAATAGTACAGTGAGGGTTGGTGAAAGGCTGGTTTGTACCTCTGCTTTTTTACAGCTGTTATTTTACTTTACAGAACAAATACAGTCGTCCCTCCTAGTTTGTGGACTTCCCATTTGCAGTCTTGAATTTCCTTGGATGGGGAATCCAATGGGGCTTGATATTTGTGATTTTTCCGATTTGTGGGTGGTGGTGGGCTGGAACAGATTCCTGTGAATTGGGAGGGATGAGTGTACTTACTGATCTTTGTATGTGTGTTTTTCTTTTAAGCAAGGAAAAAACCAGGGAGATAGACAAGTATTATTTCACATATAAGTCAACATCCTGTTAGTGACACACTCAAGTGCTAGTCCACCATATAGCTGCATATGTCTTTTGCTGTTCTTGTTGTTGAGGTTGGTATTACCTTCCTCCATCTGCAATGATCAAGGTGCGTGTGCACACACGCACGCACACACACAGCTCTCTGTTCAGCTGCTGCACCATCCCCACCCTGATAACTGTTCAGTGTCTGGTGGAAACTGGCAGAGGAAAAATCCAGCTATGTTCCCACAGCCAGGTGCAGAATTATTACACCATCTACTGAGACCTCCAGAAGACCCTGGCAGACTTCAGCAATTACACTCATCTCTCCACATTTGCAACTTTGACTTTTGCAGATTTGATTATTCACAGATTTTATTAATATTCTCTCTCTAGGAATATCTAGGTCTGTAGCTAAGGGGGGAAGCAGACGAGGGTGTCTGGGACGCCGCGGGACTGTGCACCGCGGGACCGCGGCATCCGCACCACGGCACAACATTGGCGCCCCTGAGAGGAGCGCTAAATCAGCGGTCCTTTCAGAAGTCAGTGAAAGTGTGCCCCAAAAGCGTAGGGCGCACTTTCACTGACTTTTCCGCCGCAGTGTGTCCGGATGCTGTGGCGGGAGGTTGCCCTTGGAGCGCTGGCTGTGCGGAGGGCCGGCGGCTCCGAGGGCAACCTCAGGAGGAGGAAGGGCCGCCGAGCGTGCGGCTGCCTCTCCTCTTCCCTGCCTCGGCAGACAGCCCAATTAGCTGTCTGCCGAGGCCCTAAGAGTCCTTAGGGGAATTTTATTATTGTTGTTATTATTATTTGCAAGAGGGGCTGGCTACAAGAGCCCAACGAGATCGCCCTCCCGATGTTTATAACAAGAGACCAGGGGGTTCCAAGGAATGAAGCTGAGACTGATGTTAATAGCTAGCTAGTTTATTGAAATAGGGGAAACACACTCACAGAACATACACTCACACACACTCTCAAGGCTCAGGAAAATCAGGGTTGGAGTTTGGGAACAGAATTCAGACGTTACTAATGGTGATGCTTACCAAGATGTAGACTTCCTCCGGGAAGC
>CM034710.1:61692079-61707956 GCA_020142125.1 Phrynosoma platyrhinos
ATTATCTCTTTAACAACGAAACTGGCCCACGTGTGATAATGTCCTCTGTCTTGTGACTTCAGTGGTGGTGGGTGCTCTCTAGGGCCTGAATCCGTACAAACTTATCCTTCTCACCAGATTGATCCTGCTGATATTGGAGCACAGGAGAAATTTGATCCTGCCCAGACTTACCTCCTTCAGGTAGCTAACATGCCTGGTGCTACCTATAGATTGCTAATCCTGGAGGCAGAAAGCCCAGAAATGAACCAAGGGTGGGAAACCTCAACCTTTTAGCTGGATTCAAGAAACATTTGTGAAGTATAATTGGTAAACTGTGGAGGTAGAAGGTTTTGATATCCCACAGCATGTGGAGGGTGAGTAGGTGTCACAACAGGCAGATGTCATTTTCCAGTACTGGTGAAGTTCTGCTTTCTTCCAGTTGAAAAACTGATTGCCCAAGGCAACAGTTCACAAGGCTAATTATTCCTGTTTGTGTCTATCTTTTTTAAGCAGCATAATTACACTTTTGCTTATATTTGCTTGATCATTGTGTGAGTTTGTATTGGCACTTCATGAAAGGAAATCTGAGTATTTATTGTCTTAAATTGCAAGGTGTTCTGTTGGTGCACAATGCATGGAGGGGAAAGGAGCTGGTATCTGTGCCAACAGCTTGAACACCGGGAACTTTTTGTATCCACTCTCCTCCAACATTAGTCAAAGCAGTACTCATGAAAGCTTTCACCATTTACTTCATTACTTTCTCTGCTTAAATTGTTTTTGGAAAGAAACTGCTTTCTGCTTAATCTCACCAACTGCTTTCCACGATCACAAGTGATACAAAATGTAAATAGAAGAAAGGGGATGACAAGTAAATATTTCAACCTCTTTAGGTTTCAGATAAATTTAACTTCATAGCTCCCAGTTTTTCTTATCGCGTTGGGTATATGTGTTTGTGTGATCTTTAATGAAGCACCCTCATTATGACATTTGACTATGTAATTTCAGTTTGTGCCTTCCATCTCTGGAGGAACAAAACAAGTGTTCCTAAAACAAGCAACCATGTTTTCTGTGCCAGCCACTCCATGTTAATTATCACACAGCTGGCATCTTTGGCATCTTTCAAGTTCAAAGGCAATTTGTAGAGCGTGGTACTTCAAGCCACTCAATAGGAATTACTAGGAACAGTTTCCTCCACCTTCCATGGAAGCCTTCTGTTTATTCGTTTTCAGTTGGGGTCTTGTCTGTTTATTTAAAATTAAGAGGATTAAATGAATCAATCTTATTTACATTTCAGATGTTGGGGGATATGTCTGACATATATGTGCGTATGTTCACAAGTTTATCTGCTTCAGCTCACAACACCTCCCCAAGGTTTCAAAACAGGTTGTTCTCAGTTCATTAAATTCTGTTTTCAAATTCTTTTATATATAGACTCTTCTTGCTGGGAAGCAAAGGCACAAATCCTCCTGGAATAGTTATATGTGAAAGATATGGTGGAGGGGGGAAATGAATTCATAGCATAAAGCTTCTTCTCTGTAGTGATTTTGATGTTTCTGCACTTACACATGTTGTGACTCTAATGTTGGGAGAGCATCAAAAGTTTTACTCTTTCAGTGACTAGGCTGGTTGAATTTTGCTTAGCCTGTGGCACTTTGAAAAAATAGGAATTCTGTCATTTTCAAAATATAAAGATCCACAAATGCAATGGCTCTTCTTCCTAATTTAAATATCCAAGTTATCACATGTTTCTGAACTGGACAAATTATTTTCCAGAGCTTTGTAAACTGAGCTGCTAATATCCCCCCTTTAAATTTGCATAAGCTCAACTTGAAAGATAATGAGCTGAAACCAGATATGTCCATTGGACCAGAATACTTCACAAAAGTAGTTTTTCTTCCATGGGATTAAACACAGTATATATTCATGGTTTCCACCCTCATTTTATCATCATGACGTCTTGTGAGATAAGTTAAGAGCAATTCATACCTGAAGAGGGATTAGAACAGGGGTAGGCAACCTAAGGCCCCCTGAGGCCTTTGGACCGGCCCAGGCCGGTCCTGCCACCGCCATCCCCTGCCGCCCACCATGATGATATTGATTATTGCTATTACTTGTTCTTGAGGTTTTCTTTGCAAAAGCTCCACAGGGGTTTTGTCATGGCTTTTCTGGGGCTGAGAGAGTGTGCATGTATATATATATTTTAATATTTATTTATTTATTTATTTATTTATTTATTTATTTTTGGTGTTTCGGCCCCCCAATTGTCTGAGGGACAGCAACCCGGCCCCCAGCTCAAAAAGGTTGCCTACCCCTGGATTAGAATGAGTTACTCCCCAGTTCTAGCACCCTTTCATACTACACATGATCAGTAATGTGATTCTGCTTTGACTGTCATGGTTCACTCTACAGAATTTTAGGATTTGCAGTTTAGGTAGGGATAGTTAGAATTTTCAGCCAGAGAGCTCTAGCATCTCACCAAAGTACAGTGCTCAGGATTCCATAGGCTGCAGCCATGGCAGTTAAATGGGAATCATAGCATTATAATTGTGCAGTGTGAAAGTCCACCTAATCCAATGATCTATAAACCACATTGTCATGTTTTTGGTATAGTCCTTAATCTCCCTGCCAGATGGCACCACAAATAACTCCATGTTATCCTGGTCTGTAAACAATGCAATGAAGAGGAAAATGTATATAACGTACAATTTCTCCACCATACACAAACCTCCTCCTTTGTTTCATGGACTAAATACTGTGTGTGTTCATCTGTTGAAGGGACTGAATTATCTCTGATGTCTACGTGGCAGCCAGACTGTTTTGGCTGAAACCTCATCTATGCAAGAATACATTTGTTTGTATATCTCATGGCAGTATGGGGTGATCAACACCTACAGAGCATGATGCTGACACAAATATACAAGATAAGAATATAAATGTTACCAGTCATTTCATAAAAGAATCAATGGGATTCATTGTGTTTGCTGTCTTGAGAATGACTATTCCATTTAGACACTTCTGATTATAAGGCTTATTTTATCCAGATGTTTTTCTTTCAGAAATTAGTTGTCTCATAAAAATACTGGCCTGGTGGGCAATTCTTTATTAATGGTTGTTTGTTTCTTTTGTCATATCTCACGATTTACCCAAATCTGGTTCTGTGTTCATGAAAACAAAATAGTTTGCCAAAGAGAATGGAGGAGTTCCCATACTGAACTAATTCTTAGATGATGTGTTAACATCTGAAAGTACTTGGTTTATTAAGATACCATATTTTCCGGTGTATAAGATGACTTTTTAACCCAGGAAAATCTTCTCCAAAGTCAGGGGTCATCTTATATGGAGGAGGAGGGGGAAGAAGGGGTGGTGCAGCACAAGGCGGGAGGAGAAGGAAGAGAGGAAGGCCAGGCAAGAGGAGGAGGAGGAGGAGGGGTTTGCAAGGTGAGAGGTGGGGAAAGGAGGAAGAGAGGAACCCTAATTCCTATCCTGGGTTTTTTTTTGGCAAGGCTAGTTTGCCATTGCCTTCCCCTGAGGCTGAGAGTGTGTGACTTGTCCAAGTTCACCCAGTGGGTTTCATGGCAGAGTGGGAAATCAAACCCAGGTCTCCAGAGTGGTAGTCCAACATTCAAACCAATACACCATGCTGGCTTCCATTCCCATGTATTACTTATGAAACAATTGCAGACTTTTTTGTTGTTCTTGTGTGTCTTCAAGTCCTTTCTGACTTACGGCGACCCTAAGGCAACCTTATCATGGGGCTTTCTTGGCATATTTCTTCAAATGCGGGTTGCCATTACCATCCTCTGAGGCTGAGAGTGTGTGACATGCCCAGGGTCACTTGCTAAGTACTTGCATGTCATAAGCATTTGAATTAAAATTATATCGAAATCAAATCTGATATTTTTTAATTTTTATTTGGTGTGCGTTGGAAGAGGGGTAATCTTATACTACGAATATATCCCAAACTCTGTATTTTAACTGGAAAACTCGAGGGTCATCTTAGACACTCAGTCATCTTATATGCTGGAAAATATGGTATTTATTTGTTACCTTGATAAATCACATTTCTTTTAAGGAGCTCAGGATGCGGTGTGTGACCCTTCTGTTTTTTTATTTTCTCAATAACACAGTCATGTAGGTGAAGCCCAGAGAATCACTCTGTGAGCTTCATGACTGAGTGGAAATTTGAACTTGGGTTTAATCCAACTCTCTAGACCAGGGTTTCTCAACCAGGATTCCCTGGAACCCTAGAGTTCTGTGGAAGATCATGATTTTAAAAACAAACTTTTTTTGAGTTATAGGTATAATAATTTTATACGAGGCTTCCATGATACTTGAAAATTACTTCAAGGGTTCCTCCAGGGTAAAACAACTGAGAAAAGCTGTTCTAATACCTTCAAAATGAGTCAAAGTTCTTACTTGAAAAAAATTATATGCAGAAGCAAGTTGTTTATTTATGTCCTGCTTTTCCCACAATATGGGAGTTTTGTACAATCTGAGTTGTACAAAATATAGTTTAAAGATAGGTAGTGTACAATAGTCATTAAACAATCACATTAAAACATCATAACAGTTTTTAAAGGCAGTTAAAGTATAATAATGATAAAAACACAAATCTAAAACATCCCAATTAAAAGACTTTCTGCAACAGACAGTTAACACTCTGGGAGCAGCCATGGAGAAGGCTCTCTGTTGTTATATGCCTGTGATGGTGGCAGGACTGAGACAAAATCCTCCCACAAAGATCTTAAAATTTAGACATGATCATATTTGGAGATATGGCATTTAAGGTTCTCTGGACCTAAGCAGCATGGGGTTTTATAGGTCATAACCAGCACTTTCAATTGTGGCTGGAAATGTATCAGTAGCCAGTGAAGATGTTTCTTTCCTTGTCTTCTTTTTTGGTAAATATTTTTGTCTTTTTACACATTCATAAAGAACATAAACAAACACAGCCCCTAATCTCACCTGCCCCCTTAAGAAATACAAACTATATACATGACTTCCTCAGCTCCAGGATCAGATACATAATTATAAAACGTTCATATTCTTTTTATTGTTACTACCAGTATAACAGGCACTCCTACCATAAACAGGTGAAAGCAAAAGATTCAGTATTCAATGTAGGTCCAAAACACACTGCAGAAATAATCCAGACCACCTTAACTGCCCTGGCTCAGTGCTAGGGAATCCTGGGAATTGTAGTTTATTGTGGCACCAGCGCTCTCTGACAGAGAAGGCTAAAATGTTTCACAAAACTAGAGTTCCCAGAATTCCCTAGCACTGAACCAGAGCAGCTAAAGTGATTGCAGACTAGATTATTTCTGCACTGTGTTTTGGGCCATAGTCGTCTTTTCTCTCTTCTTCACAAATTGTATAAATGGACCCCAAACATTCACAAAGTTATCTAGTGGTTTCTCTTTGACCAAAATGGATAATTTATCAATTCCTACCATGTCAAGAGTTTTCAATATCCAATCTTCTTTAAATTGAAAGCTGTTTCAACTGCTTAGAAATAGATGATTAGGTAACTGACTAAAGTAATCTTTTTCATGTTTTCTGGTTTTGACTTTCTTAAAATTGGGATGTATAATGTTGAGTTAATCTAGGGAAGAGGTTCTTAAACTGTGCTATATAGAGAACATCTATACCCAGCCCACCATTTAATATTTTTTTATGGATGGTTGAGATTTTTACCAGAGCACATTTTTGACCTATTTCCATGATTTTCATAATATGGCGCTAGGGTACTCCACAAATTTTCACCTGAAAGTTTACCAGTTAAAATAGGCTTTTCTAAGCAGCCTGGCCTAAGAACTGTGACTTCCATAATATCATAGAGGTTTGACAATATGATTAAATATGAAATTATATACGGTATGCACTTTGACTTCTAGGGGATTTTTAAAAATTAAATAATCTGTTTCGACCTACAGTGATTTTAAAGTGGTCTATGAAAAAAAAAAAAAAACACTTGAGAACTGCTAATTTGGGCTGCTGCCACACTGCAGAATTAATGTAGTTTGACACCACTTTAACTTTCATGGCTCCATTCTATGGGATCCTGGGATTTGCAGTAGCTCTCTGACCTAAATTAGAAATCCTAGAATTCCACAGCATTGAAACACAGCAGTTAAAGCAGTGTGAAACTGCATTAATTCTGCAAAGCAGATGCAGACTTAGGCTTTGATGTCATAATTCAATCAAGAGAAAAAGTGATTGTCTGTTTAACATGATCTATCATACTTTCCCATGTTTCACAGAAGATACATTCTGAGCTGTTGTAAATAGAAAACTTAAATTAAGTATCAAAAAGATAAACATGTAGTTATTTTGAACAAGTAGATGAGAGTTTGTCATAAACACATTAACACATTCGTTCAGTAGCAATTTCTTTGATAAAGACACAGGAGAAATTAGGTCAACCCTGAGTCATATTGGTTTTCTTCAGACCAGTGGTATTACATGAACTTTAGTAGAAATAGTGGGCTTTTTAAAAATAAGAAACATAATTTTGGCTCATTTTTATTTGGAAAAGCTCAGCTTAATTTGTTTTCACCTTTATTTCTAACACACATGTTCTCCAAGTCAGAAAACAGTACAGACTGGGATTTACAATTCTTTTAGGGAGTTAAAGGTTGTTCTGTGGAATCATGTGATAAAATATTCAGAAATAATGTACTTTTGTAATTAGGATGACCAGATGAAAATGTGGATAGGAATCCCAGTCTTTTAAATTGTGTAGAGAGAATTTTTGGCCAGGGCAGCTTTTCTCACTTCTACATGACAAGCTGCACTTGCCAGATCTCCCTTTCTGACTCAGTTCATAAAACTGATTTTATTCTCAGGATTCGCCTGTCAATAAGAGAATAGAGTTTTGGACTTTAAAATCATTGGACTTTACCCTGTGATTGTACTGAAGCCTCTGGCAGCTTTCAGTGACATATTCTAAAATTTTGCCATGACATACACTTAGGTAGGCTACAGTAAAATACTGTCAGCCCTCCTTATCCACAGATTTTTTTATCCATAGATACAACTATCCACAGCTTGAAAAAAAAATTAAATATAAATTCCCAAAAGTAAACTTTGATTTTACCATTGATTTTGTATAAGGGACACTTTTTTTTTTTTACTATGGCATTGTATTTAATGGGACTTGAGCATCCACAGATTTTGGTACCCATGGGGGTCCTGGAACCTAAGCCCATCAGACACCAAGGGCCCACTGTGTGTATATTTAAAGGTTTAACCAAAAGATATCCCTGCAAATCAAATCCAGGGCTGCTGCTGATCACATGTTACAGGAGGACTGGCCTGCCCATCTTATGATCCACCAGTTCATGTGCTGAGGTTTGCTTCAAAAAACCATTTTTAAAGCTTTGGAATGACAGCAAAAACAGGAAAGTTCACTGAAGTCCTGGTGGATCACCACACATGGCTTGTAGACTGTGATTTGGCAGATCACAAGCTGTGCAGGTCTACAATAAGCAAATTCTAGCAACAAACATCATTGCTTATCCTGCTAGGAAAGAAATGTAAAAAGGGCATTAAAGTCTTGAATAGAATATTTTTTAAAAATATGAATGCCCAGAATTCCCCGACCAAACATGACTACCGTAATCCAAAACTGTAACTTTTCCAAGCTCTTTTAAAATGCTATCACAGGTTACTAGAGCATTTTAAAAAGCCTCCCTTATTTCTAGTCTGTAAAATACAGAAAGAGAAGATAAAGCTTTCCCTGGATTTAGAAAGAAAGTGGGTGCAGGGGGGAAAGAAGAATCATTATTGGTTAGGCATTACATTTCCAGGAAGCCAATGTGGGTCACTTCCTCCTGGGGCAGAGAAAATAGAATAGAGTGTGCCAGTAACTATTCTCCCTTCCCACATATGGCACAGGGGAAACCTTGCAGCTCAGATCAACTCTTGGTTTACAGTAGGGACAGGAAAAGAACATCTTGCAGACTGCATGCAGCTACCTAGGGCTGTTTTTGAGGCCCTCAGGGCCTCCTAACACTTCCATTTTTAAAAATGAAAAATGTTCTCTAGGAGCCTTTGGTGTGTGTGTGTGTGATTTCACCATACCTTTCCTCATCTTGACCTTAACAGAGTAGAGATCTGGGCCAAAACTAATGAATTTCAACAGGAAGAAATATAAGATACTGAACAAAGGCAGGAAAAATGAAATGCACAAATATAGGATGGGTGACACCTGGCTTGACCATAGTAAATGAGAAAGGATCTAGGAGTTTTAGGAGATTATCACATAATGAGTAAAATTGGCTTACCTGAGCTGGCTTAAAATTAGAAGCGGGTGGCATCCAATTATTATCACATGCATTTAGACACCGAAATTGCCACTCGGGTGCAGCTGGCTCCATTGCCGCTTGAAAGGGCACTCCTCGCACCTCTTTTCAAAGCTGGGAGTTTTCTGGCTTGAAAAATGGCTGCCAAAGTGCCCCTCTGAGCGGCAATGGAGCCAGGCTGCACCCGGACGGTGATTTCGGCAGCTAAATACATCTGATAATATTAGGATGCCGCCGCTTCTAATTTTTAAGCTGGCTCAGGTAAACCAGTTTTAATCATTATGTGATAATCTTCTAAGTAGAACACAAGCTGAATATGAATCAACAGTATGATGCGGCAGCTAAAGAGGCCAATGCGATTCTACAGTGCATGAATAGGAGCAAAGAGTCTGGATTGAAGAAGGTAATAATACCACTCTATTCTGCTTTGGTCACACCTCACCTGGAATATTGTGTCCAATTCTGGACACCACAGTTCAAGAAGGATATTGACAAGCTGGAGTGTGTCCAAAGGAGGGCAACCAAAATGGTAAAAGTTCTGGAAATAATGCCCTATGAGGAATGGCTTAGGGAGCTGGGGAAGAGAAGGTTAAGAGGTAACATGATAACCATGGTTAAATATTTGAAAGAATATCATATTGAAGATGGAGCAAGCTTTTTTCTGCTGCCCCAGAGAGGTGGACAAGGAACAATGGATTCCAATTACAGAAAAGGAGATTCTGAGAAGAACTTTCTGACAGTAAGAGCTGTTCAACAGTGGAATAAGCTGTGTCAGAGTGTGGTGGAATCTCCTTCTCTGGAGGTTTTTAAACAGAGGCTGGATGGCCATCTGTTGAGAGTGCTTTGATTGTGTCTTCCTGCATGGCAGAGGGTTAGGCTGGATGGCCTTTGTGGTCTCTTCCAGTTCTATGATTCTATGACACCCATCCCCGATGTTTAAAGCCCAGGAAAGGCCCTTTTCAAGCTGGAGGAAAATCATCATCATCCTCATCATCCCACTTCCCCCCCCTCAAAAAAAAAATTGGGATGTAGCAAAAATAGCCTAGAGATGCCTCCAAACATAGCAAAATTGCACCCTTGGGCTTGTAGGGGACATGGGGATGCCTTTTCAGTATTTTATGTCTCTCCAAAAGAAGTAACAAAAAGAAAACAAAAAGGCATACAGGGGAAGGTAAATCCTCAAGGTCCCATGAGAGGCCAACTGTGGCCACCCAACACTGGCAGCTTCCCACCCCTGATCCGTGGTACAAGTTTTACGTTTTATGACAATGTTGCTTAGGCTTCCAAAAAAGTATTCAAAATGTCCACAGATAAAGGTACTTTGACAGGGAGTTAGCATTCCATTCCATCTCTTCAGCCTTGAACATTTCTTTGCCATGGCAGTACTTATCAGCCATTAACCTAATTTTCTTTTATGTTTGGGTGAGATATGCAACAATATATCACCAAAACAAGGCAAGATACCACATAAGGGATATGAAATATTTTAATAATATATTCAAGGAAGGAGGAAGGAAATAAAAAACACAAATAGAGCAACATCTGGGGCCTCAGCAAGGTAGCAAATCTCTTTTGTATTTCAGACTACAGGTGGAGAATCACATGATAAAGTATTCCTCCATGCCAGTAAACAATCTCCCCATTTAGAAAATTAGGTGAAATCTTATGCTATCCAAGGAGATTATTGCATTAGAAAATAGTTTACCACTGCTGTTTTCAATCCTAATTTGGGATGCAGCTGGGTACTATCTCATGCAAAATGCTGCCAATGCTGCTGCCCAGCTGCATCCTGCCTAAAATGCATGCTCAACTGGCTGATTTGCAAAGCCAGGAAGTTTCCGACTTTGCAAATCGGAAAGCTGGGTTTTAGGCGAGATGAAGCTGAGTGGGGGCATCAATGGAATTTTGCATGTGATAGTATCTGGCTGCATCCCGAATTAGGATTGAAAACAGCAGTGGTAAAATGGTTTATTTTCTAATGTGATAATCTCCTAAACTGGGAATAATCTTTGGTCCAAAACACACTGCAGAAATAATCCAGTTTGAGACCACTTTAACTGCCCTGGCTCAGAGCTAGGAAATCCTGGGAATTGTAGTTTATTGTGGCACCAGAGCTCTCTGACAGAGAAGGCAAAATGTCTCACAAAACTACAGTACCCAGAATTCCCTAGCATAGGTCCAGGGCAGTTTACAGTCGTCTGAAACTGGATTATTTCTGCAGTGACTTTTGGACCTTCATTAAACTCACTGGGGCTGTATCTACACTGCAGAAATAATCATGTCTGACTCCACTTTAACTACTCTGGCTCAATGCTATGGAATTGTGGGAACTGTAGTTTTGTGAGACACTTAGCCTTCTCTGTCAGAGAGCCCTGGTGTCACAGCAAACTACAAATCCCAGGCTACCATAGCATTGATCTGTGGCAGTTAAAGTGGCGTCAACCTGGATTATTTCTACAGTGTAGATGCAGCCTTGGACTTATGTTTCATAGCTCTTGCCACATTTAATACATATAAATGTAGAATTCTAGAGACTATCCCTTGATGTGGGAGTATGAGCCCCACTTGCCTTCCAAAGTGGCACAGTCTGGATGAATGTTAACAGCTCCAGTAAGAGCTATACTTACACAAAGAATGTTTTGTTTGTAGAAGTAAATGGCTGCATAATCAACTAATTTCTGGAGCAGTAAAGCAACAGAACTGCTAGTACCTTCTTCTGCATTGCCCTAAGGACTTATAAAAAGGCTGTGGTTTATTCTATCTATAAGTCCCTTCAGATTTGCTAATACATACATACATACATATATACATATAGTATTCTTGTTTTATAGATGCTGCTGGTTTTTATTTTGGTTTCATGTTGCAGCTGTTATTTATGATTACAATGGTTGTTTTTTAATGCTATGTTTTGTGTTTTTATATTTTTACCTCTAGCCAGGGAATTTTGGCTTTTGGGTGATACATAAATGTAAGAAATAAGTAAAAGACGGGGCTGGGAAGGCTAAACATACCTGCAAGAGCATGGCATGGTGTGGGGTTGCAGACAGAAAGAAGAGGCAAGTGGTCTGGGATGCTAAGTACAGTGACACAGAGGAAATGGAAGGAAGAACATGAACAAACAGAACAATAGTCGAGAGTTTTGGAAATAGCTAGCAGGAAACAGTCTTAGGACTCTCCAGAGTTTGCTGTTGGTTTTTTTTTGGGGGGGGGATCTGATCCTTACAGTACCAAAGATAGGCATATTTATACATTTGAAGGGATGTCATATTGAGGATGAAGCAAGTTTGTTGTCAGCTGCTCCAGAGACTAGGACATGTAATCTGTTTTAATATTGTAATAATTTAATTCTTTTTAAATGTTCCATTATGTATGCTTTTAATTGTACTGTTTTTTTAAACGACATGAGCCTCCCTGAGTTCCTATTTTAGGAAAAGGTCATGGTAATAATAATAATAATAATAGAACATGGAGCAATGGATTCAAGCTACAGGAAGAGAGATTCCACCTCAGCATTAGGAAGAACTTCCTGACAGTAAGAGCTGCTCAGCAGTGGAATATACTGCCTTGGAGAGGGTGGAGTCTCCTTCTTTGGAGCTTTTTAAACAGAGGCCCCTTTATGGGCCGACCGTTATTCCGGGAAGGCCTCTTTCGGCAGGCCTTCCCGGAATAACGGTCGGCCCATAAAGGGGCCCCCATTTGTCTGTCTCCTTGTAAAATTTTGCTTTTAATTTATTAATTTAACTAACATAGCATTTTAACGTATTCCTTGGTTTAATTCTATTTTAAGGGGATGGGGCGGGGGGAGGAAGGGATTATGGGGAGAGGGAATGTTTTAATGTTGTTTTGTTTTAAACGCTGCTGTCCCCCACCCCGATTGCCTAGCAGAGGGGCAGGCTACAAATAAAAATTTATTATTTATTATTATTAGAGGCTAGATGGCCATCTGTCAGGGTGCCTTAATTGTGTATTCCTGCATGGCAGGGGATTGAACTGGCTGGCTCTTGAGGTCTCTTCCAACTCAAGGATTCTGTATCTGTGCCACAAACAATTCATCTCTCACTTCAAGAGACTAGCTAAGAGCAATTTATTTATTTATTAGGAATCTTCTTATCTTGCCTTTCTACTTCAACACCAAACCACTCAGCTAGCATCCATGAAATTTTTAAACTATCATCAGAGAACAAATTAAAAAGCAAATGAAAAAGTGACAGATAAAATATCAGCCAAACCACATGAGTTAGAGATAAAGAGAGAAAACCAGCAGAGTGAATCAACAAGCAGGAGTGCCTCTCCCTGACCTTTAAATGGGTAGTACCATATGGTAGCACCATATGGGTATTGAATATTCTGGTCCCAAATTATTTAGGGCAAGAGTGGCAATTGTATGGACTATGGGCTGCCTGAGGCCCTTGGACCCCATGCTGACCCCCAGCAGCCCACCATTAGCCAAAAAAAGTTCTTCATTCTCTCTCTCTCTCTCTCTCTGTGACACACACCAATTAATCTTATTAGTCAATATATTGTTGTTTCAGGGGTCTCCCACACTGAATCTGAATTTAAAAACCCAAACACACACTTCCCAAAGATCCCAAAGTGGCCAAGAGCAATACAATATAATTTCTGATTGCTCAAAACAGTGGCCATGACAAGATGTTGCAGCCACCCAGATCTCTGGAGGATCTGGAAATGGGGTGTTACGTCTATGCCAGCTTTGGAGCCTTCCTACTTTTGGTTCTGGGCTTTGAATGGTAACACTGGATGAAGACTGGCAGCAAGGCCACTGATGAAACAAAGGAGTCACACATACTCATATAGAAAACATCCCAGTCAGTAGCCTAAGCTGCTATAGACTATGCAGCAAGTACAGAGGTCCCTTCACATTCGCTGTGGTTCAGAGTGAAGGACCCCCGTGAATGTGGAAAAACCACAAATAAAAAACACACCACTATTATTTTACCAAAGAGAACACCTCTAGGAATTTCCAGGTCCTCCAATGCATCTCTGTGGCCACCATCTGCCAGTAGTTGATCGTAGAATCATGCTGGAAGACCTACAAGAACTTCTAGATTCTCTAACACAATTCTATGGGCAACTCCTGGCAGAATTGCACTGGAGGAGATAGAGATTCCTACAGAGAACATATTAATCAAAAATGCAAATAATCAAAGCCACAAAAGTCAAAGGCACAAATGTGAAGGGACAACTGTAAGCTTGAAATGGTGTCTTTCAAATAATAATCTACGAATAGTAGGTAAGTCTTGATGGATTATACCAGGGATAGGCAACCTAAGGCCTGGGGGCCGGATGCGCCCCCCCCCCGAGGCCTTTGGACCGGCCCCAGGCCAATACGACCACCGCTGCTGCCACCCGCCATGATAATATTGATTACTGTTGTTATTACTTGTTCTTGGGGTTTTCTTGGCAAAATCTCCACAGGGGTTTTGCCATGGCTTTTCTGGGGCTGAGAGAGTGTGCATGCATATTTTTAAATTGTTTTACATTTTTTATTTATTTATTTATTTATTTATTTATTTATTTTTGGTGCTTCGGCCTCCCAATTGTCTGAGGGACAGCAACCTGGCCCCCAGCTCAAAAAGGTTGCCTACCCCTGGATTATACTATGGGAGCATCTAGTTCTGCATCCTGTTTTCAACAGTGACCAACCAGGAGTCTCTAGGAAGCATGCAAGCAGAGCATGAAGACAGCTGTGGCTGCATCCACAGTGCAGCAATAATCCGGTTTGACCCCACTTTAGCGGGCACGGCTCCATGCTATGGAATACTGGGAAATGTAGTTTGTGTCTGTTAAAGCAATGTCAAACTGGATTATTGCTGCAGTGTGGATGTAGCCTCAGTGGTTTTAAAAAATGTATATTTCCCTCTTGGCTATAATTTGAGTTGCTGAACTTGACTTGCAGACCCTTCAGAAAAGGAAAAGGGCTCTCCCTGGGGTCCAACTATAGCTGAGAACTTTTGGAAGGAGTTTCCTCTCAGTTCCCCCAAAACCTCCCACGAAGGGAAAGCGGCTCCTGCATTTCTGCCACCGGCTTGACTTGCAGAAATCTTTTTGCAGGCATAAAAATTATTAATTCTCTCTCCAGGTGGTTCTTGAAGTCTGGAGGAACCCAAGATATCATCAGCAGGGGGCGGGGGGGGGGGGGGGGGGGGGGGGGGGGGGGGGGGAGGAAAAAAGAAGAAAAAAATGTTACCCATTAATCTTTTTGCAAAGCCCTTGGTAGTTTAAAAGATCTCTCTTCTGAAACATATTTTGCTCAAGAGCATCAAGCTATGACGGCTTTGCCCATATTGAACTCTTTAGGCTTACTTTCCAATAGACATTGAGTCTAGTATTGGATCATACCTTTGGCTGGACCAAAGACTGAAGAAGTGAAGAGACCCAAAGGAGTTTGTTGTTGTTGTTGTTGTGTGTCTCCATCAAGTCATTTTGGAGTTATGGCAACCCTATCATAGGGTTTCCTTGGCAAGTTTTTTCAGAGGGGTTTTTGCCATGGCTATCCTCTGAGGCTGAGAGGGTGTGACTTGCCTGAGGTCACCCAGTGATTTTTTTATGTTGTGCTTTGTGCCTTCAGGTCATTTCTAACTTAAAGGGAACTTATCATGGGGTTGTCTTGGCAAGTTTATTCACAGAGGGGTTTGCCATGGCTATCCTCTGAGGCTGAGAGGGTGTGACTTGCTCAATGTCACCCAGAGGGTTTTTATGTTGCTGTTGTGTGCCTTCAAATTGTTTCCAGCTTAAGGGAAACCTATCATGGGGTTGCCTTGGCAAGTTTCTTCAGAGAGGGGTTTGTCATGGCCATCCTCTGAGGCCAGATATGGTGACCAGATATGTCCTTTCCCTACGTTTCAACCTTCTGTCTGGGAGGAATTCCTCAAGGTCCTCCATTTTGGCAGGGTGACCACAAAGAAAGACAAGGCACGCTGAAATGCAGGGCAACCAAGGAAAATGGAGGATGTGACCAAATAAAAGCTTTAAAAACCCACACTCATAGAAACGTAAACACATGCTTCTTGGTGATGCTCAAAATGGAGGACATTTTGCAATTCCTCCTGGACAGAAGTTTGAAATATAGGATATGGTCCTGGCAAAGGAGGACATGTCTGATCACCTTGCATTTTGAGCATAACTAAGAAGCATGATTGTATATTTATATGAGCGCTTTTATTTGCTCACATCCTACATTTTTCTTAAATGTCCTACATTTAATGCCCTCAACTTCCTTGGCAGTGAGGACACCCTGGCCTCAGAGCAAACCCCATAGCAAACCCCCCTCTGAAG
Organism: Phrynosoma platyrhinos; assembly: GCA_020142125.1. Classification (NCBI taxonomy): domain Eukaryota; kingdom Metazoa; phylum Chordata; class Lepidosauria; order Squamata; family Phrynosomatidae; genus Phrynosoma; species Phrynosoma platyrhinos. Next base: position 61,707,658 of record CM034710.1, read on the forward strand.
AAACCTGTCAAGGAAACCCTATGATAGGTTCCCTTTAAGTTGGAAATGATTTGAAAGCACACAACAACAGAAAGACGCACTGGGTGACCTTGGGCAAGTCACACCCTCTCAGCCTCAGAGGATGGCCCTGGCAATACCCCCTTGGAAGAAACTTGCCAAGAAACTGGCATATTGACTGGGGTGCTGTTATGTTTTTGTTTTAAAGAGTTTTAAATTTAACGTTCATACTGGTTTAACTCCCACCTTCAGTCCCTGTATGGGGAGGAAGGTGGGATATGCATAAATATAACAACAACAAC
>CM034710.1:61709592-61723729 GCA_020142125.1 Phrynosoma platyrhinos
ACACACACCTTGGGTTTATTATATTATGTGCTTTCGTGTTGTTTCAGTGACCCTATCACAGGGTTTTCTTTCCAAGTTTCCTCTTCAGAGGTTTTTTTTTTTTTGCCCTTGCCATCCTCTGAGGCTGAGAGAGTGTGACTAGCCCAGTTACTCCTCCCCTCCATGGGCTTATTATGCTATGGGCCTTCAAGTCATTTCTGTGACCCCCTAAGGCAGCCCTATTGCAGGGGTTTCTTTCCAAGTTTCTTCAGAGAGGGTGTTGCTGTTGCTGTCCTCTGAGGCTGAGAGAGTGTGACTTGCTCACTCACCCGATGGGTTTTTATGTATTTGTGCCTTCAAGTCATTTCCAATCATAGGGTTTTCTTTCCAAGTTTCTTCAGAGGGGGTTGGCTGTTGTCGTCCTCTGAGGCTGAGAAAGTGTGACTGGCCCACTCACTCCGTGGATTTATTACGTTATGTACCTTCAAGTTTTTTATGTGACCCTAAGGGCATCCTATCACAGGGTTTTCTTTTCAAGTTTCCTCAGAGGGGGTTTTGCTGTTGCCATCATCTGAGGCTGAGAGAGTGTGACTGGTCCAAAGTCACCCAGTGTCCTGTAGGGTCTTCCTTTTCTGACTCTGCACCTGACTCTTGGCAGGTGTGAACTTTCCTTCCTTGCCCCCAGGAAAAAAAAAAGACTCCCAACGGTGGGCAGATAATTCAAGTCACCAAAATCAGGGTGACCCGAAGATTTTCTAATCTCATTGGAAGACGAAGCACCGCAAAATGTAGGACATTCAAGAAAAATGTGGGATGTGACCCAATAAAAGCTAAAAACACTGATACAAATATAAATTCATTTCATATGGTTTATTTACAGCTATATAACATAGACTGTATTTTAATATGTAGCTATTTTTCTGATGAACTTCCCTTCATTAAAGTGCTTTCTTGACTCGCAATATATTTATAGAAGAACTCTGGGCTTAAAACTGTGCTTTACTTGCAACAAATCCTTGGCTGAATCTGCCTTTAAATTGTTCCTTTCTTTTGTCCATTGAGCTGAAATTAAGCAGGGAACAAAAATAACTTTCAACATTTATATTGTGCTGTCAAAGAGCCCACTGCCCAAAATATCTCTTGTCCTTTTTCCCTTTGAGAAGCAAACACAGCTCAGCCTCTGGGTGCAACTCCTGTCTGCTGTTTCTCCTACGAAAAAAGATATATTTAAAAGGATCCATCTCTTTGCAGCCATAAACACATTGCTTGAAGGGGAACAGCAGATGTGGTGGTAGTGGTATTCAATGTGGTTTTTAAGTCATACTTAAAATGGAGGACATTCTGGAATTCCTCCTGGGCAGGAGGTTGAAATGTAGGACATGCCCTAGAAAATGACATCCTGTCACCTTGAACAGAAGGAAGGAGGAGGCAGAGGCAGCGGCGGCAACATGCGCGCTTCCCAGCTTCCCGCCTTTCAGGGCCTGTCCTACATTAGCGATTTCTGGTCTCAGACACCAAGTGAGGTTGGGTCTGTCACAACCATCCCCAAGAGAGGAGGAGTGCCTATGTCAGGGGTAGGCAACCTGTCCCCTTTAAGGGCCAAGGGACTTCAGCTCCCAGAAGCCTCAGCCATGTTGGCCAGTAGTCCCATGTTGGCCAATATCTCCTGGGATTCTGGGAGCTGAAGTCCCTTGGCCCTTAAAGGGGACAGTTTGCCTACCCCTGGTCTATGTCGTTTGTCCACCTAGTTGTTGATGTGTGCCTTCAAGTCATTTCCGACTTAGGGCAACTCTGAGGTGGACCTATCGTGGAGTTTTCTTGGCAAGTTTCTTCAGAGCGGGTGTTGACGTTGCTATCCTCTGAGGCTGAGAGAGCGTGACTGGCTCAGCATCACATGGCGGAGCTGGGATTCAAGTCCCAGTCCAGAGTCCTAGTCCAGAGGTCTTCTTTTTCTGCAGGGGTAGGCAACCTTTCCCCTTTAAGGGTCGAGGGACTTCAGCTCCCAGAATCCCAGGAGCTATTGGCTAACATGGGACTATTGGCCAACATGGCTGAGGCTTCTGGGAGCAGAAGTCCCACGGCCCTTAAAGGGGAAAGGTTGCTTACCCCTGCTTTTCTGTCTCTACACCTGATTTCCAGCATGTGTGAATGTTATTCCCCCCCATTCCCCCAGAAAAAGACTCCCAGTGCCTCAGATGGGCAGATAATTAAAGTTGCCAAAATAAAAAAGTTTTTTTTTTTTAGAGGGGGGACACACGCATAGTTGCTTGAAATACTGCGTGGGATTAGAAAGTACTGTACTCCTTCACTACTGCTTCAGCGTGTTATGAAAGGTATGTGAAAGAGTGAATTCGAGGTATAGTAAAAGAGTAAATCCGAGGCATTTGGGTGCCTGGGGCAGAAAGTCTATTGGTTCCTTCCACATTGTGGTGTGGGTTTTGTGCTAAACTGTCCTTGGCTCACTTTTTAAAATTGCACCGTTTAGCATCTAGGGCAAACCTCCTCTCCCAAGGTAAGGAAAAAAAATTATATCTTCATTTACAAAAGTCAAGTTATCATCCCATACCCTCATTTGCGGAAGTAAGCCGCGTTGCTCTCAATGGAACCTACTTTTGAGTAAGCATTTATAGGCTTGCACTGCGTCACACACTGCATTCTCTGTAACTCAGAGGACCCATTGCTCTTTAGAGTCTCAGAGTTTATTACCCCTTCAAAAGACTCCATGTTTTCCCTCTTTCTTCCCCATCTGCTTGGAGCTGACTCCAAGAATAAACTATGTGACACTTCCCTCTCCTCAAAATCTGCCTTGAAACCTTTGGCATAGTTGCATAGCTCCCAAGCGCTTCTCTCTCTTCGTCTTTCCTTTCACCAGATTTTGATTGCCGGCACATCAGGACAAGGACTTGTTCTCTTGTGTTCTGGAAAACAGCGCATCCCCATGGCATCCATCCTGTAAATAATACTCGCAATAGTACAGTAATTTGAACTGGTTTCTTTGTGAGTCGGAGCAACAGCATGCTGTAGGTGAATCTGTGTCATGATGATCTCTCTCCCCCCCCCCCCCCCCCCCCCCACAGGTTTGCTATTATTGTAGTTTAACTCAATGTAACTTACTACAGCTAGCTGTGCACTGTATAGAAACTGAAGAATGACTTTTGTCAAAAGTGGGCAGCGGGAGATGGCTGTGGAGTACTGGCAGAATTTCGTGGAGTTCTGGCAGGGAAAAGAGGTTCACCTACATTTATTACAGGAGGTTACTGTACCAGCATTTAATTACAGTCTGTCTGAAGTGGTAGCTAAATTCACTTTTGTTCCTAGGGGTGAGAACAACACTAGCAACAACAAAAAAAGTTATAGTCTCTTAGCAACCCTAGTCTTTATATATTTCTGGGTTACTTGAGTTCCCCCAGCTTTCCCAAGTTCTATTTTAGCACTCATGTTCATCAACTCTGCTTTAATATAATTCTGTATGTGTCAGTCAAGGTTAAAGGAAGTACAATTTTGCTTTAATGCTTGGAGAAAAAAAAAGAGTTAAAATCATACTACAGTTATACGTTTCAGTAGCTGTTCATATCTACACTTTCACTTATTCTGAAGCGTCAGCTATGATCAGTTGACCCTAAACATGGTTCCAGATTGAGGGTCACCACTATATAAAGACTGGTGACAGAGACGTGTAACCAGTTCTTGGTCCCTAACAAGTGTAATTTGTACAATGTACACATTTGTACTGAGAGTGCTAGTTGCTTCTATGCTTTATTTATTTATTTTGTGTACATTTAAGTGATTGTGGAAGTATATTTGAAAAAAATTAAAGGCCATGGCAAAGTTAAGTATTTTTTGGCCTCATGTATTTTAGCAGGGCAACTTGGCCATAACTTTTTGATTGAAATCGGTGGGATTTCATGTTGATGAAACAAACAGCCTTGGTACTATGTGTTGTTGTTGTCCTTCATTTACTCTTCTCATACTTTTTTTTTGAATAATTTGTTTTTAACAATGCAAAGAAAGAGCAAGGTAGATTTTGAGTACCCAAATATCTCTTGTTTTTGCCAGTACTGTCTACTGAAGTCCTCTGAAGGTTTCTCTTATTGCTTTCTTCATTAACTACTGAAGATTCCATATATATGTATGTTTTCTTAGCTAGTCTAAAATGTGTCTGGGGGAAACTCCAACTTTTCTATAATGCTGAAGGATATTGTAACAGATTTGCATGTTATTTAATGTTGAGAGGTGTTAGCTGCTTAGTCAAATCTGTGTAAATTAAAACAGAGCACATGCTTGCACTAGAATATTTGATCCATGGTAAGTAATCTTTCTAGTTAGATGTGTTAGATGTGCACATATAGCCTTGGCATAGAAGTAACCCGTAGTGCTAATTGTTCTTCTTTAGTAAATGAAATCTGACTTCCAAGTTGCTGCTTATTGATCATTTAGTAATAGCTGATTAGGGCAACAAGAACATTGAACCATTTGTGTCACAGATTCTGTGAGGAGTGAGAACATAAGCATCAAGCAGAACAAAGAGCAAGATTCATTACACCATATACTTGTGTCTTTTCAGAAAAACCACAAAACTGTTTTGCCACTTCAGTTGCACAATATGTGGCTCATCAAGAAAAATGTGCATGTAGTCATTCTGAAGAATATATGTAGAATGGCCCACAAAAAGTAAATGTTGTGGACTGCTTGCTCTGTTTCATTTCTGTGTCATGCCATGTACTTCTGTAGTCTGCAACCTCTTTACTCCAAGGGACTTCTATTAAAGTCAATAGGATTGCCCTGGAGCAAGAGGGTTGTGCACTGTGGTCTGTGATGCATGCATGTCTTCAAGTGATGCATGTAATAAGCATGCCTTGTAGTGAAGGAGATGTTTTTCTTCTCTTTGTTATAATAAATGGTTTGCTGCTTATTATTCTATGTGTTGCCTACTAGGATATGGAAACATGCACTAGCTGAAACCATTGTGCATGTAACAGCACTTCCTCACAGTGCTGTCTTTCTGTAGCAAACTACAGAGCAAATGTAAGCTTGTAAGTTGCCGCTCCACCCTTCCTTCCGCTCTTTGTTTATTGAAATCGCATGGATTGTGAAGTCTGAGTCTGTGCAAGGTTTCTTTCTTTCTTTTCTGTAAGGCTTAGGCTGTTGAGAATTGCTTAGGATGTGATCTCATGCTTTCCATATTGTCAGATATGATACACTTTCCCCCACCCTCTGACTTCACCTTTTAAAGGGATTTTATGAGCAAGTGTGAGACTGATAACACCTGGCTGTTGGTGATGCTTGGTCTGCATTTGAAAAACTTGAAAATCTTAGGTTGCTGTTTTGCTTTGAAAAACAGGATGGCCTTTTTGTTCTGTGTGCCTTTGATGTTGTTGAATAAGAAAAGCTGCTAAAATGAGGGAACATCTGGAAACCCTGCTGCCATTCCGCCTTGGATAATTAAGACCATTCCACTGAGCCTTTCTGAAATATCCCTTCACTAGTAGCCTGTACATGTTGCTATTCTTTGATAAGACCTTTAGAGCTGGCCGCCCTCCTCTGCTCATCACTGCTTTACATTTTGAACTAAAGAAGAGCAAAGATGGTAGGTAGTTCCAGGTACCTAAAATATTTGCAGCCTATAAATGTTATTCGTCATTATTGAACATCTGGAGAGATGCATTCATGTTAGATTCTGCCTGTTGTGTGGTGTGAGTGGAAGTTGTATTGTGGAAGTGCTGTGGATTAGAAGCTGCCTTCAAGCGAATCAGATCATTTGTCCATATGGTCTAGTATTATCTATGATGGGGGTGGGGAATTTTGGGCCTTCCAGATGTAGTTGGACTACACCTCCAACTCTCATCAGTATCACCAGTTGTGAGGGATGATGGGACTGCAGTTCAGTAACTTAAACTTTGCCAGTAAAATTAATCCTTTTCATACCTGGGATCCATCTTTAGCTCAGACATGTACTGCTGGTAAAGCAGGGTTTCCAAATGCAGGCAGCTTTTTAAGCATAGTCAGTCAAATTTACAACCCCCTTTCCAGCCATTGTATTAGATGGAAAGAGAGTCTGGGCTTGCATTCATATGCATGTCTCCTTGCCTGTTAACCCCTCAAGTGAACAGAGCTGGAGTGTCTCTTGTATTTGGTTAAGAAGAGGAAGTAGGTTTAAGTCAGCTCCTGTTACCAACTTCTATTTTTCAGTTACTCTCAAAGGTGCTACAAGATCCCTTTGCATACTGTTAGGGCTGTTAGTCTGATTATAGTCTGATAATCACTTTCCCCACTCAGAGTCCCTTAACTATATGCAAATTTCTGTTGCCTTTGTGTGTGTGAGAGAGAGAGAGAAAGAGAGAGAGATTGATTGAGAGATCAAGAAAGAGGAATTCCTTTGTCCTTTACCTTTTGTGGACATACCATTATTTGCAATTAAGGCTTGATTATAAAATTGCTCCTTATTGTTATATGTATGTAAGTAGGGGAAAATGTTGTTGATATAAGATAATGGATACTTTCTTACAATCATGGTTGCAGAGTAACAAGGAATCACAAAATGTATTATTTTGTATTAAATTTGTTTCTACATTTTCTAAGACCCAAAGTGTGTTGCTATAATAACTTTACTTTGTTTAGAATATGTTTTTATAAATCAGACAAATTCGAGGCAGAAGGGAAACTGCTAAAAAAAAGTGCTCATTGACATCATCTTTACTTCTCTCTTCTTGATGTTCTCTCTTTATGTCAGATGCAGTAGCTAGGCAGTAAATATATAAGAACAGTTGACTGGTAAGAATTAAGTGCAATATAATATTACGTCAAGTTTTCCCAACTTCATATATTTGGACCAACTGTCACAAGCTACCCAGGAACAATTCCCAGGAACTGTTGAAGTTGTAGTCCAAAATATCTGGAGAATGGGAATGACTGAACATAGCAAGAGGACACCAACTAATATATCCATATGATATAACAAATCTGGTTTTAAAAGACAAGCATCTTTATTTATTTTTTATTTTTTGCTCAAGCTACAAGATCAATTCTCTATTTGTTTATTTATTATTTATTTATTTTGAGTATTTATACCCCGCTCTTCAGCTACAAAGGCTCTCAGAGCAGCTTACAAATTACAATATTTAATTAGCTCTCTGATGGATTGCTGCCAGGGTGTTTCTGTAATGTGAAATCCATTTAAAGAAAATTAGGAGACACACAAACATGATTTATTGATATGATCACCATAAGTCAAAGCCAGCTTGACAGCAAATAACAACAACAGCATATGTAAGGGTTAATAGTCCTGCTTTTAGTAGAAAATATGAATAGAAAAAGTTTTTGGAAAGCTATTTGCAGATATTTTTGGGGGGTGGTTCTACCAATAAAACTCAGGATCTTAATCTGTCTGACAGGGCCCCCCCTATCTATTTCCAACACTTTCTGCTGGACCTTGAGCGGGGAAGACCTTTTGTCCAGGAGCTGAATTTTCCCAGGCAAACCAATGTGTGGGGCTGAGGTGGAGTGGAATGGGGTTACATGGTAGCAGAAAGCCGCAATTTGTTACCCACATGCCATTTGTATCCCCCCTTCCTCTATTTTTATCAGATTTTTCTTGTAGCTGGTCAAGGGTTATTTTTCACCTGCTAAAATTGCCCCTGCTGTATGGCAGTGAGGTTTTAAAATGTCTACAACATTGGTGCCAGTGGAGGGTGGTTTTGTTTAATAAAAAAAAGTCTTACTGCAGGATGACTGGAAGGAGGGGGAAATTGCTTAAACCAGTGAGTCAAATGGGGACTTCCCTATATCTGGGTAGTGGGCTGGGGGGGGGGTTCCCTGTTGTAGTGGTAGAATCTCGGCAGAATTTTTTCTGCTTTCTTTGCTTTACTATAATCCATAATTGCATCATGATTTTCCCATTTAGGACTGTTCCTGGTCTTTTTGCTGATGTTTCAAATTTGAATAGTTGCTGTCATTCTATACTCACCTTTGACGTTGTGTGCCTTCAAGTTGTTTCCAACTTGCGCCAACTCTAAGGCAAGCCTACCATAGAGTTTTCTTAACAAGATTTGTTCAGAGTGGGTTTTGCCAGTGCCTCTCTCTGAGAATGAGATCATGTGACTTGCCTAATGTCACCAAGTGGGCTTACATGGCCAATCAGGATTCGAACGGTGGTCTCCAGAGTTATAGTCCAGTGCTGAAACCACTACACCATGCTGGCTCTGTACTCTTTATGCACCCACCTGAGGATAGGTCCTTTGCAATGCATCAAGGTTTCTAGGAAGACATAAAACTAATAAGAACAAAACTCTTTTTTCTGTTTCATGCAATTATGTATACATGTTAAATCACTCTGAAAACAGTGGAGGAAGGTAAATAGACTTTTGTTTTATATTGCAGTTCTGTTGTAAAGCTTAAAAGTAAAGATTTATAAAATTCTATATATTTGCTATTAGGAAAGAGTATCTGTAAAAATAAAGGAGAGTTATATGCAGACCAGCCCCCAACCAGCCTTTCACAGTGGCCATCCATTTCCCATAGAAGTGAATGTCTAGCTGACATCTTTAAAAAAAAGATTTACGAGGTTTTGCAATTAGAAGTAAAAATCTGGCTCCTGCACTTTGCCAGTTACTTTTATACATGGAGCTGAAGTAGTTTCCACTGACTTCTGTAGATAAGAGTAAGCAATGTTTGGTGGTTGGTTGACTAGTATAATATAAGGAGTTCATTTCAGCAGAAATGTGTAGGATGATGTGTTCTAGCTATTACGTTGTACTCAACTGTATTTTGTCTCTCATCTGTGGTGAGTAGGAGTCCTCTCTTTACTATGGTGATTGTGAAAACAGAACCTGGAAAAATATATTTTCTACTTTGAATGTACATTAAGTATATATATGTCATGCGCTGCACTAAATAGAACGACAGACTTCTGTCTAGAGACCCAGAATCAAAAACCTTAGATTTTAAACAAAAACAAAATATGTGGAAAGTAGGGAGGACAGGAAAGAATTTTCGGATATATAATGTAAATCAAGACTGCAACTTGTACAAAATGTTTCATAAATCACTTTAAACATTTTTTTTAAATGGAGAGATGAATAAAAATGTATCAAAGCTTTTCAAAAAAGAAAAGATGGAAAAGCAACTGGTAATAGCTGTAAACTTTAAAACTGAAAATGTTATCTTGCTAAACAGGTCATTTTATAATATAATTTATTACATAATAATGCTTTCATGCCTTAATCTGGAATATAAAACATACAACTTTTGTATACCCTGCATTAGAGAAATGAATTGAAGATGCAACATGAGTTAGAAGACAGGTTGCTCTAAGTATTTTCACATGTCTCAGCTGAATTCCAATTGCATTTTTTCTCTCATTTTTATCTAGGATGGTAACACTAGTCTAGTAACACTTCCATTTTCATAACAACAGCCATGGTTTTAGACAGAAACTGAAGTCTAATAAGAGTTAAACTGTTAAAACAGTTTATCAGAAATAGTTCACTGAGTTAACAGTTAAACAGAACAGTTCCTTGAGTTAAATGAAAATTTTTGGTCCTAGAGCTGTACTTTTAAAAACAAAACAAAACAAAACAAAATGTTGCTCCTCAAAATATCTAGCACAACTGCTTTAGCTTCATTATTCTGGAATCAATTTGTCAAAATCACTTTTAGAAGTCAATAAATTTGGAGCCTAAACTTTTCAACATTCTTCCCCCCCCCAACCTTTTGCAAATTTCATTTTATCCCTCATAGGCTGTGTCCACACTGCAGAAATAATACAGGTTGGCACTGCTTTAACTACCACAGCTCCATGCTGTGGATTTCATGCTCGCCACTCTGGCGCCACATCAAACTACCATTCCTAGAATTCCATAGCATGGAGCCATGGTAGTAAAAGTGGTGCCAACCCAGATTATTTCTGCAGTGCGAATACAGCCTTCATTTCCAGGATGCTATACTGAATGGATCAAGCATTGGCATAATGCGCTCTTGATGCATAAACTCTGTCAACTAGCATGTAGGCATGAGTTTTGTTTCAGGATTGGGCTACATCAGGAGAGAGGAACCTGTGTTGCCCCCAGATGTTGGAGCACAGCAAAAAGGAGCTGGTGGTGCGATTTGAGTTGTCATGCCGTGCCTGGACAAGGATTTGGAGGATGAGTCAGAACTTCCTCCGGGTCCTGAGTCTGCAGCAGAGGAGCCCCAGCTAAGCCCTAGCAGCTTTGCTTTGTCAGCAGAGCCTCCAGCAGATCCTGGGGCTTCTCAAGAGGCTCTGTAGCCAAGCCTTCCAATGACAGAGCCGTTGGACATGGAAGAGGATCCAGGGATTGTGTCTACCTTTAGTCAGCATAGAGCCAAAAGGGCAGGCCTCTGGCGCTTGAGGAGGCTTTATGAAAAATGCCGAGGTCATCAAGGTGATCAGCTCCAGCTGAGCTCTGGCAGCTCAGAGATTTAAGCAAGTGGGGAAGCATTGCCTTGGTGCCAGAGGTTATCTGAGCTTCCTGGTGAAAGCTTCTGTCTCTATCTCTCCTTGTTCCTTGCCTTGAACCTTTGAATCTTGACTATCCTGGACTCCCAGTACCCTTGACCTTCGGATCACTGACTACTCTCGGACTTCTGCATCCTTGGACCTCAGACTGCCTTGTCTCTTGGCTACTCTGAAACCTTTGACCTATGGACTGTGTTTGACTCTTCGCTGGCTGCCTCTTCAGATTGATAACTAGGACTTTGTTTGGGGCTTTCCCTTGCCTTGGCTATCAGCCCATCCACTGGCTTTCAAGGACATGAGTCTGCTGGTGGTGGCCCACTTTGGGAATGGGCCATCCATTTGCTGTGGTCCTGACCTGCTTGCGTCTGGAGTTACCTTGGGCCACTCTTTCCTGCCCATCTGTCTCTGGCCTTGGATAGCTCCTTTCAAGTTCAGACTAAAACCCAGAGCAGATTCACTGTCCCACTGATATTGTAGCTACCATTGGTTTCTTTTGGTGAGATACTTCTGCATTTTTTAACACTCATTACTGTGAGCTCTCTAATGGATATAACTTTGTTTTTCCCCCTTGTATCTAGTTGCCTTCTGTTTATCAAGTGAAGCGAACTTTCTATGGATCTCTGTTGTCACTAGTTTCTGTTTAGATATTGAGACATCCTCTTAGTTTTGTTTTCTGATTGCATCTCTGAAGTCTTATTGAGGTCACTTTTGCCATCTGTGACTCCCAAAAGTGCTACAAAGACTGACAGATAAAAGATATGGAATTACTTATATGTGCATACATTGAAATAAAATTATTTATAATGAGATATTATGTGCCATAAACACAGAACAAAATGTAAGCAGCTTTCTTCTGGACTATTGACAAGCAAGAAAACTATTGGAAAACTCCTCTTTGCCTTTAGAATGTGGATTTGAGTATTCAGTGACATGTGAAAACTCCACTTAAATCTAATACTATATCATTTGTTATTGTGTCCCCTTTTATTTTAATGTTGGTAACTCCAATGGTTCCCAGTTGGCAAAGGGGTCACATAAGGATGTATCTTTTCATCCTATTTGTTCACCTTATGCAGAACATATTATAAGAAAAGCAGGCTTGGACACAGAAGAAGGAGGAGTGAAAATAGGAGGAAGGAGTATCAACAATCTAAGATACACAGATGACACCATACTACTAGCACCTCACAGACCTGGAACACCTACTAAGGAAGATCAAAGAAGAAAGTGCAATGGCAGGCTTCATGTGGAACAGAAAGAAAACAAAAATGACGACGACCTTCGCAAGTTCAACCTATGAAGAAATAGAAATAGTAAAAGAATTCTCATACCTGCCATCAAACATTGATAGAAATGAGGACTGAAGTCAGGAAATCAGAAGAATACTAAGAATGGAGAGGATGGCTATGAAAGAACTAGAAAAGATTCTAAAATGCAAAGATATACAACTCAGCACAAAAGTTAGAATCATACAAGCCATTGCATTCCCTATTACCATGTATGGATGTGAGAGCTGGACAGTTAAGAAAGATGATACGAAGGAAATCAATTCCTTTGAGATAATGTGGTGCTGGAGAAGAGTGTTGAGGATCCCACGGACAAGCAAAAGGACAAGCAAGTGAGTCCTAGAGCAGATCAAGCTGGAAACCTCCCTGGAAGCCAAGATGACCAAACTGAGGCTGCCGTATTTTGGATGAAAAAATGCTGGGAAAGATGGAAGGAAGTAGGAAGAGAGGAAGGTCACATGCCAGATGGATGGACTCTATTAAGGAGGGCATGAATCTTAAGGGGTTGCAGGAATTAAACAGGGCAGTGGAGGACAGAGGGTCTTGGAGATGTCTCATCCATAGGGTCACCATGAATCGAGATTGACTCGAGTGCAGTTAACAACCACAAAAGTCCAGTGATAGCCAATATGTTTTAAATCAAAATTTAGTTTGCAAGATTTTAATATATGTTGTGAAGTTGCAGGCAGAACCATAGCAATGCACCTACAGTTACAGTTTCCCAATGCTTCCTGTTACACCGTATTTAGCTTTCAGTTGTTTAGAATTGTGACAGGTTTTAACCACTTTGAACAGATGAGTGGAGTAAAAAGAAGGAACTCAGGGCAGAGTAGTATGAATTGGGGGATGGTCCTTTAGAGGACAAGTGGGTGGGAAGATTGCAGGATAAAGAACTGGAAGGACTTGAAAGAGAATTTGCAGGAAAGTGCTTACAAGATCTGGTGTTAGGAGGAGATTGTTGTACATCAGCAGGAACAATATCCACTGATACTATGTCACATGTATTTCTAGCATATGAAGAAAAGTAGACCAAGATGGAGAGAGATACTTACTGTATGAGCAGAGAGATTTTTCATACGTGTTAGTGGGAATATTTGGAAAGATCTATGTTAGATGACCTCTAAGGTCCCTTCTAATTCTAAAATCTTGTGATTTTATATTTAAGAATATTTATTTGATCATTTTGTTTCTTGATAGCAGTATTACCAAACTACACAATAGTTAATAAAATGTGAGGTGTCAGTTTGGCATGCATACTTGATCTGTAAGTTGAGGGCTCATTTCACTATTTCTAAAAGTAGTCAGTGTTTACAACTAGTGCATATGTGTATGTGCCTTCAAGTCACCTGTTGACTTAGAGTGACCCCATTAATTTCATAGAGTTTTCTTAAGCGAGGAATACTCAGAGGTGGTTTTGTCTGTTCCTTCCTCTGAAATACAGCCTACAGCACTTGGTGTTCATTGGTGGTCTCCAATCGAAGTATTAACTAGGGCTGACCCTACGTAGCTTCCAAGATTAGACAGGAGCAGGTGCCTTTAGGGTATTTAGCCTCTACATGCAACTATTGCACCTACAGATATACTCCTTTCACACTTTAACAATTTAACTGTGAAATTGTTTGGCCACCACGTAAAGTGGGAAATGATTCCAATTGTATATTCTGTTAATTGCTGAAGTGAAAATAGGGTTTTTATAAATTTGGCAACTCAACTCCCTTATATGGTGTAGAATGTAGAATGAGAATAGCTTTTATCATTCAGTGCTTGGTTTCCTGGTTTCAGACTCTGATAGCAGGTTGCAATTGAACTACATTACAGATTTGAATTCTGGGTGATTTTTAAAAAAATAATGTTTGTTTTGTTGATTAGACTCGTAGCATCACCCATCCTGAGATTTCAATGCTGGTAGTAGAATGTAAATTATTCTAGTCTTATCTTCCTTATCACTTGGGTCCCAAAATATTTTACACCCGTGCCACCATTTACCTATGCAGAAACAAACAAAATCTAAAATCATAGTTGTTTTCAGATCTAATTGTAACTTGTATTATTTATGAGTCTGCCATCTTTCTATTCTAGCCTTGGCCTTTATATTTATCTCCAAAGGAGATGTTGTTGTCTAAATGCTGACAAATAACTTTGCTTTTATTTCCCCTTCATTTATGAACTGTAGTAATGTACTTTACATGTGCACTCAGATATAGGCTCCATTGAGTTCATTGGTAAGTGTGTCCAAGGTAAGTGTAGTTAGTATTTTCACTAAATCTTTTGAAAACCACTTCATTTAAGAGAGGCAGTGGGTAGGGTGAGGATGGGGAGAAGGGGAATTAAGGAAACAAAGGCAATAAAGAGCCCCTTTTCTAAATACCGTATTTTCCGGCGTATAAGACGACTGGGCGTA
>CM034710.1:61764884-61775438 GCA_020142125.1 Phrynosoma platyrhinos
GTGTGGATTAACCAACAGATTTCCCCCGTGTGATAACGTCCTTACACACCCCAGGATTCCTCAGAATGGGATCATGGCACTTTAAGTGATATCAAACTGCTACAACTGGTTGTAGCCTAAAATCATTTGTTAGCCCCAACTATTGTAGATCTGTTGAATCAATGGAAATTTTGTTAAGTCAGCATGTAATGTAAATTCTCTTCACTCGATAAACCTAGTCTGATTGGGACTAATATTGAATGTAGCCTGTAGTTTCTTCTCAAGTTCATGCTGGATAGGGGATTTTGAAGTTTCCAAGCTCTGCGACTTTATCACACAATCCCCGTTCTTGCTGTGATTGGGTTAATACACACTGGTTTGGGATCACGCTTTCCACACATCCCTTCATTAGTGCTACCAGGCAACTGCTGCCCTGCATACTCGCATCCACCCTCGTCCTTAACGTCTCTTCTCTGCCCTATGTCATAGTCAGGAATTAATTAATTAAGAATTAATTCCTTAAGAAGAATTTGATTTGATTTTGCTGAGTCTCGACTGTAATAATGAATCACTGTTGGTATCACTAAAGGCACCATTGTTGAAACTTTTATGGCAGTTTAAAGGCCTTGTGTGAGTCTTTAGCTGATAATGGCCAACAGTTCTTGGAATTGGCTTTGACATTCTTCATGTTTTCTGTCTTTCTTGTGTTTTATAAGCCATGATGTAACAGTAATTTAGTCCAAAATTGAAATAATATGCCAGTAAATCAGCTAAACTGCTTTATTTGTTGAAGGCAGAGACGTCACCCAATTTCTGTCTTCAGCCTACATAGTTTCTTTTAACGCCAGCATTATTTGAAATAGGATAGCAGTCTTTCAAATGATTGAAACTTGCACTCCAGAGAACATGAGGAACCAGTGTGCCATGAAAAAAGGATCAATGAGTTTGTCCATGCTGTGTTTTTTTTACAACATAGCTAGGGGATAGGAAGATTTCTTGCATTAAGCATGGATAGCATCATTTCACAGCAATGCAGAAGGGTTCACATTGTAATCCTAGGTATGTTTACTTGGGTATAGGTGCCATTGAATACAGTGGTGTGTACTCCCAAGCAAAAGTGTGCAGGATTGCAGCCTGGGATGCAGACTACTTCCTTCTTCACTCAGGTGAGCTACCTGGTTGGATGTGTCAATATCAACATTTTACTTCATGGTCCAAGTTGCTTGTAGAATAGTTACAGAGCCTATTCTCTTAGGAATGAACAAAATATTTTAGGAGGCAGAAAGAGAGAATTTCTTTTCAACTTTTGCTGTGCTAGTGGCTTTTGGAAATTGGGAATTTTATATCTGTGTTCAATGATATTTAAAAGTTGCTAGCATTTCAAAAATATGTGCGTAAGCAATTGCTGATTTACTTGCCCATCTTCCATCTGTCAAAAAAGGTAATTGTAGAAGACAGATTTATTATCAGAATAAGTTTCTACTCTGCCTAAAGTATTTTGGCTGAAACCTAAATGACATGTTACTTGTTTTTAGTAGTTGAGTGCTTTGAATTAAAAATGTATCCCAAAGTGTGGAAGAAACAACTTCAAAATGGATCACATTGCACTTTCCCTATGCAGTTCTGCCAGTTTCCTTGTGAAAATTATAGCACTTGTGTCCCCTATCATATGGAGGCATTGGCCCCCTAGGAAGCCTGAATTGCCTACTTCAGATAAAAACTTTATTTTGAAATGTTTCATGCTGTGTGAACCTTCCCAGACATGCATTAAGCAAACAGTGATTTCTCTTGAGTGTGTGCATGTGTGTGTTTTGTTTTTCCTGTGGTAAAAATATTAGAAAGAGAAACCAGGGTTAAAGATTCTTATAATCCTCAGGAGCCCCTCATCCCACCCTCTTCCATTTTTGGATGCTGCCGCTGCTTTGCTTTCCTTTGCTATGCTTTTTCAGATTACTGTTGTCTTGATGTGAATTTATTTTCTGTTGTTTTAATTAAGATATTTTAACAGATAACTGCTTTAATATTTTTTTAAGGGGTGGGTGGGTTTGGGGTTGTTGGACTGTATATACTGTATGGAATTTTAATTGCTGTTAGCTGCCCCGATTGTTGTCAGAGGGGTAGGGTAATAGCAGTTTGACACGACTTTAACTGCCATGGCTCCATCCTACAGAATCCTAAGATTTGTAGTTTTGTGAGGCACCAGCATGCATTGACAAATACCATGTAAAATTACAAATCCCAAGATTCCATAGGATGGAATTACAGTTGCCACTCCTTTTTAGCAGGGGATCCGTTCTGGAACCCACCCACCCCACACACAAAGAAAACTATGCATATTCAAGCTCCATAGGCTTGAATGGGGCACGTTCCTGTGGGAGCATGCAGGGCGTGCTCCATGGGCGTGTGCCCCATTCATTTAAACAAAGGTCACCCCTCTGTGAATAATCAAAACCACAGATCCCAAGTCTGCAGTTTTGGTGGGACGACTGTACAACAGATATAATGGTGTCAAACTACATTATTCCTGCAGTGTAGAAGCACTCTCAGTTTGCCTTTTTCTGGCTTTAATTTACTGTTGAAGCATAGAGTTGGAAGTTCAACAGCCAATGCAGCTTCTGCTAATGCAGGAGTCAATGCAGATATTGATAATTCTACACAGCAGTGATTGTAGTGAATTGGAAAGGAAGTGTAGATATGAGGAGGGAAGGCAGGGAGTAATTCTCTTTAAGACCTCTGCTTATAGTTATCATGAACTCTGCACCCTTTGGCTATGTGGAAATGTATTCTGAATATGATGTATCATATGAAACAGAATGATTATAGCCATGTCTGTGTACAAAATGGCTGGGCTTATTGGCTTCCCATTTAAATGTGATGATCATATGCCTTCTATGAAATTAGATGGTGCATTTCACAAGAAATGCACTGTTCAGTTATTCTGCATTTGCTATGTTTTATGTTTTTGACACATTGGCTTTACTCAGCATGAATGCTCTTATAATTGGAATTATTTCCATGGCTAGTTTTTTTAGTAGACACATAGGGCTCATATGCAACATTACCCTTTCTCAGATAGAAGTTGGTATAGTGCTGTGTCTTAACAGTTGTAGCATTAGGAATTGATATTTTGAAAAAGGAAATTATTGATTTATGATTATAGAACTAGAAATTGTGACATTGGAGAGGTATCTAAATTGATAAAAAAGTTGGGGTGTCATCTTTTCAAGCAAATAAAGCAATGTTGACTTTTTGCAGTATGAAAATTGTGAAGTTTTAAAGTTTTCTCCATTTCTCATGGTATTAGAACTTGAAAACCCCCAACAAATTTCATTGGCAGTAGGTTCAAAAAACAAATGCAAATGATTCTTCAATGGAGGAATGACTGTAAAAGAAATTAAACAACTTTTGGAAACAGAGGGCTATTGGAAATCATTAGCTGTGACAATTAATAGAAGTCAAAGTTTAGGGAAAGTGTTTGTCTAAGTGGCCAACTTATAGCTCAGTTTTCCATAACCTGCACATGGGCTGCTCATACTAACCAGTATTGGATACATGTATTATGAACCAGCATGTGAGCTGGTATATTTCAGGAATTTGAATTCACATAGTAGTGATCATATCCCAAAAATGTTAGGTGTGTATGTGGTATGCTGGCTGCATGCTATAGGTTTGCTTTGGTGGGATTTTTCTAATATGACCAAAGCTCAAAAGCTACACAATATGTGCACAATAAAATGCATATTCTTTAGAAAGAGACATCATACATTTTAAACAAAAGTTTAATTGTGATAATCCCAGTTCAAAAGAGAGATAGGGATATAAGAATTTGGCAAACTAGGGTCCACCCTTGGTCAATATATTTCTTCAGTTGGGATATATTTATACATATGCTTAAGTGGGAGGAGAACATGAGCTTAACAGTGATTTTTTGAGGTGGTGACAAGGACATCCTAGTGTAGATAAACATATTAACACATATATGATGATTAAATTTTTCTAATCCAAGTATGAGAGAGTTTAATTATTAGATGAACTGTAGTGGGTGGGAGATTATAATCGGAGAGTTAAAGTTTAGAGGAGGGAAAATACAGACAATGCAGATAAGGAAACCACATTAATCCTTTAGGGCACAAATTTGTCATTAGAAATGAATGGCAATGCCCCCAAACCAGCTGTACAACATTTTGACTTTTCTGGACACACAGTAAGTGAGTTACAGGTTGTTGTCCTTGAACAAAGAAATAACAAATGAAGACTAGAAAGAGAAACTGCTGAACTGAATTATATTCACAAATTCTAATCCATTAGCAGAGGTATGAACAAGGACAATGGCTTCATGGCACACTACATATATTACAGTTGCCCTCGGTATCTGTGGGGGATCAGTTCCGGACCTCCCCCCCCCACCATGGATACCAAAATCTGTGGATGCTCAAGTCCCATTGTCCCCAATGGTGGTGTGGCCATGCAGCTACCATTGGGGACAACGGGACTTCACCGACCCTTGTGCTGATGCTTTCTTGCCATCCTTCCTCCATCCTAGCTCTTACCTGCGGCAGGCAGTAGTGGATCTCCTCTTCCTCCTCTTCCTCCTCCTCCTCCTATTACTTCTGTCTCCTCCTCCACCTTTTCCTCCTCGCCCTCTCACCTTCTCTTCCACCAGCACTCATTCCTCCCTTCCTCCCTCTCACCAGCAGTGGGCAGGCGGCAGGGGCTTGCTGCTGCCACTGCCACTGCCTCCTCCTCCTCCTCTTTCACCACCCCTCTTTCCTCCCTCCTCCCTCCTGGCTCTCACTGGCAGCAGGTGGGCAGCTGGCGGCAGGGGGCCATTGTTGTCACTGCTTCCTTTTCCTTCCACTTCTTCCTCCTGTCTCATCCTCATTTTCGTCTCACTTCTTCCTCTGCAACCTCACCCCCTTTGCGGGCTTGCTGTCCACGGATGGTTGAATCCACAGATGGCAAGTCTGCAGATACTGAGGTGGGCTGTAATACAAGAGTCTTTTCTACTGCACATATAACAATAGGAATCTTATCAGAAAGAGTTTTGAACCCATGGAGACTGAATTTTGATAAGCAGATTTATTGCTTTCACACATCAACACTGACTGCTGTCAACTTCTGAAAGACTTGTACCACATTATGGAAAATTCAGGGCAACAGTCATGATTTGCCTCTTTTTGGATCCTGTTACATTCCATCCCACTCCAGATGTATAGTTATGATTTATACCTGAGCATATGTTATCACTCTGCACTGTATTTGAAGAAGTGGGTTTATATCCAGGAAAGCTCATGTGAAAATAAAAACTAGTCTTATAGGTGCTGCCATATATTTTCCTTTCCTCTTCCTTTCTACTTTTTATGTTGAGTTGTATAAACATGTTTTAAAAGTCACAGGTTTATTGATCTTCCTGAAAGGATGAAGGAAAGTATCTTGATGTCATTTCAGCTGTTACTGACACTATTAATCTCTGTCTTCCTCTCTTTTTGCTAGTTCACGGCATAACGTGCTAATATGCTTTCTGCTTTCAAAATGCCTCTGTTTAGTAAAACCTAAAGGTTTAATAACTTAACTTGTATTTATTACATTTATTTTTCTTCTATATGATTTAGACATTAACTCTTGGAATACCCAGCTAGCATGGTCAATAGTCAGTAGTTCTGGGAGCTGGAAGTCCAGAACATTTGCAAGACCATTGTGCTACTTCTGATTCAGAAATGAGAGGGAGGAAAGATCTAAAGAGACCATTTAAAGACAGATAGACTGGTCAGAAGAACACATAGGTCTATGAGATGTTCTTCTCATTGAAGAAAGATGATATTTCAAATCAGGGAGATATGTTTTGAACCCCTCATTGTACACAGTCAATGTACACAATGTACATAAGGCTGCTGCCTCAGTGAGGACAGCCTAATATTCTTTGCTGTGTGACTGAGAAATAGAATCTTACCTTATTATTATTATATATTAATATTATATAATACTTATTATTATTATACAATCTTACCTCCCCTAGCAACAACCAAGAAAGGCCCAGTGGAGGAGTGGTTGTTCTGTAACCATTGTTTATCTTGTCATCAGGATAATCAAAGTGTTGGCAACTGAAAAGAAGTATGAGTCTGCCTCATTGGGACTTTTAGCCTGGACCTTTTCTAATATTGATCACATGTATGTTGGAAGTGATTATATGTCTTAACAACTAACCTAGATGTAATACATATGCAGATCTATATACATGTTTGTATAATAGCCAGTTGTTTGTAACATCTTGTTTGGCCTCCAGCAATGGCAGCAAATGGATCCTAGATCATTGGGGCATTGGATCCTCTCCGGGTTTTAGTGAAAACTTTAAATAAGCTGTCCAAGATAATAGAAGCTATTTTGAAAATTAGTTTCAGCACCTTGAAGAGCGCCTTTGATGTTTGAACTAAAACACAGGAAGGTTTTGCCACCCCACTGACATGGGAGCTACCAGCTGCTACTAGTCCTCAGTTGTCTTACAATCAAGTTCCTTATATTTACTCTTTGTAATAACTTCACTAGAACAACTCATTCTTGTCCTGATGTTATGCCATACTCTGTCTTCTTACAGCTGCTCCACATTGTGGGTTATTATGACATCAGGTTACAGGTTAGAACAGGTGCAAACAAAGTGGAGTTCTCAAGATGTTCTGTACCATTGCTTTCATTGAACTTCACCACTGAGTAGCAGGTTAATGGTGTTGCAGCCAAAAATGAGTTGAAATCACCAATTTGCCAGTCCTGGATAAAAGCTACAAGCCTATGTATGCTTAGTTAGATGTAAGACTCCTTTTACATGCTTCTACCCAAATGTGCATAGGATATCACCAGACGTGCTAGGCATTAAGGAGAAGGCAGGCTGCCATATTCATTGGTGATCAGTTAATGTGCTAAATTATCTGCTATGGGCCTTTGCTTTGGCCCACTTGAGTTTCTTGTATGGCTGCAGCTGAGCATATGAGAAAGGAAAGGAAGCAGTGTGAAAGCTTTGATGCATATATGGAGTTCTAATCCAGTGTCCTACCTTTAATCCATTCTTTCAGGCAATAGAAAGCATTTACAACTCATTTAGACCTGACTGTTCATCCACGCTGCTTAAAAGCGAAGATAGCTCTCTTGGGGATGTTAATTTAGTGCTCGATTATCTTTCTAAAATTGTTAATTAGACTTTTTCTCACAGGACCCTTTCAGTTCAACACTTCTTACAGTTTTATAGGTCTGGGCCTTTAGATGTTAAAACAATTTTTTAAAAAGAAAGAAAACAAATACTATACTTGACAATATGTGGTTATACAAGATACTGAATAGAGTGTAATCCCCCCACTTTTTTTTTTTTTTTTTTTTTTTTTTTTTTTGCACATGCACACTTGTATTCACTTGGGTAGAACTGACTTTTGCTATCATCTACTGTTCTGGAAGGATGCATTGTCAAGTTACCACATATCTTTCCACCCTCTTTTTAAAGTGTTTTATATGTCAAGATTCACATGAGGCCTTTTAGCAATCATGCTCTAAATGGTTACTAGAATCTCTGAAGTTCTTAAAAGTATGTAAGTTCAAGAAATGTTTTAACATCCTTTTGTTTTTTATTGAATCCTTAGCTATCCCTCATAGGACATACTATCCAGATCTTTTACTGTCTTGGTTACCCTCCTCTGGACATATTCCAGCTTGTGACTGTCCTTCTTAGGGATGTGTTGTGTTTCTCCTACAAGGGAAAATGAGCAATTTAATAAGTTTTCTGCCCACTGCCATATATCTTCAAGAAGATCTCACCTAGGGAGAAAGTCTACAATGGTGTTTTGGGAAGATCTCCCTGGCTTCCTCCTTCATGACATGGAAGAGTGATGGAGAGGAGAAGGCAGTTGAGAATTTGTAATGCTACAGCTCCCTTGCCTGACCTTATGAAAACGGGGGCAGGGGGAAGCAGTCGAGGATCTCATTTTCCCTCCTCAAACATTAAAATATTCTTTCTATGCCTAATCATTTAGGACACAGTATTCCAGACCAATAGGTGAAAGAAAAAGATGGAGGGTTTCCTTTTTGAGAGATTGGGCCTTTGGTCTACTCACTTCTGGAAAACTAGTTGCTGATTAGTATTTTTTTCTTTTTTTAAAAAACATTAGTCTTCAGATGTTTGTTACCCAGAGCCTTCTTTAACCTAAACATGCATTTGGGGGCCTTAATTTCTTATCTTTAATCATAATTTTGTTTGGTTGTACTGTTGTTGTACTGGTGAGCTAAGCTTGCAGGTCTGGAACTCCCTTCAGAGGCCTCTCTGCACACAACCCCTGTGGATGGTTATAGAAACACATTTAGTGCCTTGTCAGCTACAGGCAAGTGGGGTGCATCCAAGTGCTTGCATATTAACTAATGGGAAAATACCTCAAAATAGCCTCATGCCATGTGTATCCTTAGCAACATACCCACTCAAATGCAAACTATGTGCTCATTTCACACACACGTTACAAACAAAAACAATATCATGGCTGTGGAATATAGTTGTAGAAATGTCTTAACAAAAACAATGCTGTAGAGACCAAAATGTAACTACACCCCACAAATAAAAGAAACAACGAATCTCCATATGTTAATGGTGCTTGGATTAATCTCCTAAAGCTTTGCTGGTGAACAGAGTCAGTGCATTTTGCCTTAACAACTTGCACCAGGGATAGATAGATAGATAGTTCTGCTGTTCCAACTTGTGTGTTAATTACTACAGTGCAGCAGGATTCCTTCAGAACTGCTGGGTTCTGCTTGGTATTTGCTAGGCTTCCACTCCCACCCAAAAAAGACAAAATGTACCAACTGTCATTATGCCTCTGACTGTGCACTGTAATGGAGTAATTTCTCTTGGTTTTAAAAACTTTTTTCTGGCACTCAGGTTTCTAATTTTTGCCAAACTTGAAGATGATGTGTAATGCATACTTGTGCAGTTGCCTAAGCTTCATTCAAATACCAACTGTGCATATTTTGCTTAGTTTTCTATATTACACTGCCTAGCATGTCAAACTTTGCTGCTTCCTTAATCTTTAATGTTTATTATTTTTAAAAAACTTTTAGTTGCTTTCCTTTGGGGTGTGCAGATAGAAAAATATAACACTTAAATTCTTGGTCTCCAAAGAAACCAGGCCTACTGACCATTATGATGATGGAATCTTGTATATGGCTAATTCTGAGGAGAGAGTATTTATATGCTACTCAGTTATATGTCAGTTTTGGGTGACTAAGGAGATTATCTAATTGCTTTTAAAGCACCTTATCCCCAATGGGATAAAGGCTCATTTAATTTTAAAACCAGGTGTTACCACACTCGCTGGTGGTTGGGTGAATGGAACTTGTGTGTAGCCCGGATCCTAGCCATGCTTATCCAGCAGCTTTTCAAACACTGCAAAATCTCATTTTAGAAAAGCCTCTGGATAAGTGTGGCTGGGATGTGGGCTGCATATGGTTGCATTTGCCTGGCCACTGGCGAGTGTGATAACACCCAGTTTTAAAATTAAATGAGCCTCTATCCTGTTGGGAATAAGGCACTTTAAAAGCCATGTGATAATCTCCGATCTTAAGACACGGTTTTTCTATACATTGATTGTTATACAGGAAGCTAGCAGAGTGTGAACAGAATTCTTGCCTATATTTATAACAGAAATGCGGAGGAGAGTGACAGACAGGGATGTGGATGGTAACTATGTCATTCCTATCCTTCTATACTCCTCCTGATTGAGATGGTAAGGAGCTTTTAAAAAATATCAAGGAAAGAAGGAAAAAGGGAAAAAAAAGGGAAGGAAGGAAAAAGGGGGCTGTAATATGAAGACTACAACTGGAACAAGCTGATTTCAGATCTCAAAAAATCTAATTGGTGTAATCTTAAACATATAATAGGAATCAATCTCAGAGTTTGGGTTTCTGAGAGCTAGCAGGGTGTAGTGGTTTGAGTGTTGGACTATGATTCAGGAGACCAGGATTCAAATCCCCGCTCAGCCATGGAAACCCATTGGGTGACCTCGGGCAAGTCAGAGTCTCTCAGCCCTCTGAACAAATCTTACCAAGAAAGTCCCATGATAGGTTTACCTGAAGGTTGCCATAAATCAGAAACAACTTGAAGGCACACAACAAGGAAATAGTCACTCATAGCTCCACGAATAACAAAAAGTTGTCTGAACATGTATTTTGAAATGAGTGGAACTGAAGGCATAAAGTGTATTTGGAAAGGGAGGGAATTTTATTCCATATGCTAGATTTGTGAAAATGAAAATGTGATAGATTTTATGTGAATGCTCCCATCTTAAAATTTATTTTTGTCATGTTTGTCCTATTGTATTTGATGGCAAAAATCCCCCAAACCCTCTCAAGTGAGATTCCTTAAAACTGAAGCATATTTTGGTTACTAGTTTATAATTAAGTTACAGTTTGTATGTGAAGAGATTGTCCCTTGAGTAGTTAGCAATAGTGGTGATGGCATGGGGAAAATATTCACTTCTTTCCTGCTACCCCTGGTGTCCTGGTGACAGTTGCATCGGCACAAAGGACTCACACGCATTGTTATGGGTAAAC
>CM034710.1:61786400-61796684 GCA_020142125.1 Phrynosoma platyrhinos
GCCCTTAAAGGGGAAAGGTTGCCTACTCCTGGCATAGACCATGAAAGGCTATGGAACACTCTTAAAGACATATCTAATAGTCCTGATGAGGAATCTGTACTCAGGACAAGAGGCTCTTGTCAGAACAGAACACAGAGAAACAGAATCGTTCCCAATTGGCAAAGGTATCAGACAAGGCTGTATTCTTTCACCCTATCTGTTCAACTTGTATGCAGAACATATTATAAGAAAAACAGGCTTGGGCACAGAAGAAGGAGGAGTGAAAATAGGAGGAAGTAATATCAACAATCTAAGATATGCAGATGACACCATAATGCTAGCAGAAAACCTCACAGACCTGGAACATCTACTACAGAAGATCAAAGAAGAAAGTTCAAAGGCAGGCTTAATGTTGAAGATAAAGAAAAAAAATGACCCCCGAGGACCCTCACAATTTCAACCCAGACAATGAAGAAATAGAAATAGTAAAATGTTCCCATACCTGGGATCAAACATTGAAAGAAATGGGGACTGCAGTCAGGAAATTAGAAAAAGACTAAGAATGGGGAGGGTGGTTATGAAAGAACTAGAAAAGATTCTAAAATGCAAAGTTATATAGCTGAGCATAAAAATTAGAATCATACAAGCCATTGTATTCTCTATTACTATGTATGGATGTCAGAGCTGGACAGTTAAGATAAAAGATAGAAAGAAAATCAATTTCTTTGAGATGTAGTGCCGGAGAAGAGTGCTGAGGATCCCATGGACAGCCAAAAGGACAAACAAACGGTTCCTAGAGCAGATCAAGCTGTAAACCTCCTGGAAGCCAGGATGACCAAACTGAGACTGTTGTACTTCAGACACATTATGAGAAAGGAGGACTCTTTGGAAAAAACAATAATGCTGGGGACGGTGGAGGGAAGTAGGAAGAGAGGAAGGCCACATGCCAGATGGATAGACGATTAAGGAGGTCACAGGTATTAAGGGGTTGCAGGAATAAAGCAGAGTAGTGGAGAACAGAGGATCTTGGAGATGTCTCATCCATAGGGTCACCATGGGTCAACATTGACTTGAAGGCAGTTAACAACAACCAAACACTCTTCACAAAACAGACCAAAACAAAAACAACCTCCCTTGCACACAAATAAGCAATTAACCAGGATGTTGTGTGCAAATAAATTGGTATATCCCTAGATGTTCAGAAAGACCTAGTTTTGAATAAGACTACACAAAATTCCAACAAGCATTTTTATAATTTCCCTCCCTCTCTTCTTCACTGAACTGTCAGGTAGAGTGACTCTTTGAGCCTTGAGTTTTATCTTGCAGTAACCCCAGCTGACCATTTCCTGCTGCCCTTCTCTGACTGTCAGAACATTTAACAGGATAATTGAATTGGGTATGCTTATCATGTAAGAAGTAGTTCCACAGACCTCTCTCTCCACACACTTGGATCACATCCCACAGCTAAAAGAGTGAATCTTGAATGTTGAATATTCTAGATTTCATTGAAACATAGAATCACTTGAAAATATTGAGGTATATGCAGTTTTCTTGGTTCAGAATGAAACTCAGTTTCAGAGATGTAACTTTGCTTGTCTTAGGTACATGTACTGTACCTTTACTGGGATAGGAAAATCTTAATAACTTTTGAAACATAACTGCTTAGAAATTCACCAAACTGATAAAAGTAGCCTTCTTTGATAAGCCCAAATAAAGTACACTAAGAGCATTCATCAAAATAGAAAAGAAACAAATGATATTTCTGAATAAAGAGAGTGAAGTTCTTCAGCACTTGTTCCTGTATGTGTGTGTGTGTATGTGCCTTCAAGTTGCCTTTTAACATGACGACCCCATGAATTTCACAGGGTTTTCTTAGGCAAGGTATGCTCTGAAGTGGTTTTGCCAGTTTCTTCTTCTGAAATATAAGTAACAGTTTTTATTGGATTGATTTAAAATTTGAAGCATTTGTAGAACTCATTAAGGGGATCATGAATATGTCACATCACTTTGTTAACTCAATAGCCACCATTTTTATAGGCTGTAGATATTTGATGCTTATTATGGTGGACTGGGGGGGGGGGGAGACACACACTCAGTCCTGTACTCCTTTAATAGGCTGAAATTCATATAATTTTTTGGATATGAACCTCTATATTTTTTACTTTTAAGTCACTTCCCTGAAAGCTCTGAGATAAATGCTAAAAAAATAAAAGCAAAAGATGCAACTACTTGGCAGAAGCCAAATAGGCCAATAATTGTATGGAAAGTTCACCCAGAAGCCTTAATATATACTACCTTAAGTTACATAAAAGAAAAATAGGACATACATTGTAATGAACAGGTAAATAAATAATTATGATGATCAAGTGCCATCTAATACACTTATAATCAGATTTTTCTAGATTTTAATGATCTTTGGCAGAGTTTGGTATGTTAGTTATATAAATTTAAGAATGTTAAACGTTAAGACTGGCAAATTAATTCACTGGTAAATCCAGATGTTTGGAAAGGTTGGGGTGGGGTTTACATGCACACCCACCACCTTGTCCCCAATTTTATTCCTGCAACCTATACTCTGATTCTTCTTTTCTTTGGATATGAGATATGGTCACTGCCACCCAACATTCTATCAGTAGTTGGGACAATTTGCCTGTTGTCTGTCATCTCTTAACAGTGGAAGATACATTTCTAAATAAACAAACTAAATATCCTTCTTAAGTGTTTAGGACAATAAACCAAGTAGTTTTCCCTTGTGTTTCTTATAACATACAAGCATGTGCCTGAGAACACCCATCTCACAAATTATTCCTGCTGTGTTTAGTTAAAAATGATAAGATAACTAGAACTCTGCATGATTTTAATTAATTACAAGATGATTATTTTGCATTTTGGCAACTAGAACATCTGCACTGCCTAATACTTCAGTTATTGCCTCCAGGAATTTATTCATTATGCAAAAAAAAAAAAAAAAAAAAGAAAAAAAGAAAAGAGAGAGAGAAAAAGAAAAGAAAGAAAAAAGAAAAAGAAAGAAAAGAAAAGAAAAAATTAGTAAACTTTCAGAAATGTGTTTACATTCTTATTACTTCTCCCACTTTCAAAAGTGTGTGCTTAATTTCTTAAGTTTCTTCCCTTAGACCAAAGCGCAGAAAAATAAACCTTTGTTCTTATGAAGTGCTTCTTAATGAGGGGTAGGTGGGTGGCATATTCTCAAGTATATTGTACATCTAACAATATTACCTACAGAGGTAATAGAAAAATAGTTTTATCTTGTTTAATGCAGACTGGCAGAAAGAGCTGGCCTGGGGGTGGAATTGGGGTGGGGCAGCCACATGCCGGCTGTCCTGACTCCACCCTGATGCCATCCTCATGCCATCCTCATGCCGCATGGCGTCAGGACAGCCTCTTGGTGCAACGTGTACACATGCTGCACAAAAAGGGCACAAAAAGCCATGGTGGCAGCTGAAAGGGCAGCCTTTTGCTGCTCTTTTGGAGGTGGCAAAAAGAAGGATTGGGACCGCACCATGTGGTTGCCACAGCCCCGATCCACCGCTCCCAGGGAAGTCTCTGTGCCACCCCATGCTGGCCATCGTATCAGCCCTATATTAGGAAGTACAATAACATCCAAAATCCACAAAACAGTTATACCTTTATTGGACCAACCAAAAAGCTTACATGTTGTAAGTGTTTGAAGCTCCACTAGCTTCTTCATCAGGCAAAGATGTTAAAAGTCATATAGGAGAAAAAAATTAAGGCAATGTTAGTCACAAGCTTGCATATTGTCAAGAGGTGTCTGTATGTGTCTTCTGGATGTAAGGTACTACATTTTAGTCACATTAGGGAAAACCTAAGACTGGATTGGGACTTGACGTTTTGAGATTTCTACCTCCAATAAAGGCAACACATTTTTCTAAAATATTTGGATTACATTTGGCATGTTTTACCAAAACAGCACCTAAGAAATGTTTCCTAATAGAAAAACTTGCAGGACTTCTTTAGAAATTCAGTGTTCTGTGCCTAACAAAGGAGCTTGCAGCTTTGCTAAGGATGGAGGCAACTTGGATCTCAAGGGGAGCATCTCTTTTTGTTTTGCTAATGGAACTTAAATTTTATTTCCTGGAGTACTCATTAGGCCAGAAAGTCCCCACATGGATCTGAACTCTGATTCCCATTGCTTTTAACACAAATATAACCTGACTGATGTGCTGCTTTGAGCTTCACATCAAATATCCATCTGAATGAAGTTTGTACTTCTTAGTTAAACCTATGATAAAATCATGGCTGTTAAGGTGATACCAGTTAAATCAGCAGTAAAGACCAGTCTCTTCTAGCAGGCCTATCCAGATTATTTTTAAAATATGTTTTTTAAAATATTTATTGATGAATTTTAATACATAACAGTTCTATATGCTATTTTAACTGTTGCTAAGCTCAGGGACATTACTGGGTGGGTGTGGGGAGTCCGACCGCACCTGTTGAGGTCCTCCTGCTCCCGCGATTTAGGGGCAAGTGCAACCCCAATGGCTTTTCTGCCGCCTGGAGCCAGGATGGTGATGAAGCCATGAGGGACAAGCAGCAAGGGGAGAGCAGGGCAGGCAGGAGGGCAGCACTCTCCCCTCCCTGCACCAGTCAAGATGGTGGCAGCAAGGGCGAGCATGATCCTTGTGGCTTCGTCGCTGGCTTGGCTGTTTCCTCGAGGAGGGAGCTGGGCTGGTGATGAAGCCACAAGGGTCTAGCAGTGGGGGGGGGAGGAGGCAGGGCAGACTGCTTCTGCCTCCCCCCACCCCCTCAGGAGACCGCCTGGACCAAGTGTCACTAAGCCTGGCGATCCCACTGGCTCTGTGATGTGTTTTTTATTGCTGTTCCTTGCCCTTCCTCTGCAAGAAGAAGTGTGTAAGAAATAACAGTACTACTACTAATACTAATAATATCAGATTGCATAATTATGCAGTGTAGATACATCCTGTGTTCGCATTTTCCATGCCAATTAGATAGACTGTTCATAAAAATTATCATAGTCAAGCCTTTTACAGATATGGTGCAGCTAGTGGCCGTGGGCTGGACTAAAGTGCTTTCATCTGGCTCTCCACAATGTATTTAGTGGTCCCTGGCTAAATCTGACTGCATGGTAAAAAAGTTCTGCTCATCGATTCACTTGTAAAGGAGCACAATCAGCAAATCACTGTGTGTATTTCATATCAATTGTATAGCAATGATATCTCATGCACATTCTAGAAATGTACATCTGCCCCTGGAGGGATGCTTTCAGGAAACACTGTTGTTCATTGGCCCTCTTTTCTCTTCTGCTCCCTTCAGTGATCTCAAAATATGCAAGTGCATTCATGGATTATAATTCTGAGGCCCTCTCTACTAGGAAATGCCAACATTATTGTGGTGCCTGGAACATACAACAGATAGTGCTTCCCCTGTTTAATCTCCTTCTGCACAGTAAGAGTGATGATTTCAGAAAAAGAGAACGCTATTTGATATTTTAAGAGCTATTTCTTTTTAGGGATTTAGCAATAGGAGGTATCAGGGTGTTGTCCTCCAAATAGAAATTCTTCCCTCACTGAAATTTTCCTCCAGTCCCTAAGGGGGGTTGCAGACTGCCAGAAATAGTGCAAATTGAGTCCACTTTTAGGGTTAGGGTTAGGCTAAAGGAATCATGGGAACTGTATTTTATTGTGGCACCAGAACTCTCTGACAGAGAAGACTCAATGTCTCAGAGAAAAAACAATTCCCATGATTCCCTAGCATTAACCCTAACCCTAAAAGTGGACTCAATTTGCACTATTTCTGGCAGTCTGCAACCCCCCTAAGTTTCTAGCATTGTGGTAACTTAAAACATAAGTTGACCATGTAGAATTACAGATTAGGACAGGGGTAGGCAACCTAAGGCCCGTGGGCTGGATGCGGCCCCCTGAGGCCTTTGGACCGGCCCCAGGCCAGTCCTGCCATGGCTGCCACCACCGCCCCCCGCTGCCGCCTCTCCCCATGATGATATTGATTATTGTTGTTATTACTTGTTCTTGGGGTTTTCTTAGCAAAATCTCCACAGGGTTTTTGCCATGGCTTTTCTGGGGCTGAGAGAGTGTGCATGCATATTTTTTAAATTTTTTATTTTTTTAAATTAAATTTTTATTTATTTATTTATTTTGATGCTTCGGCCCCCCAATTGTCTGAGGGACAGCAACCTGGCCCCCGGCTCAAAAAGGTTGCCTACCCCTGGATTAGGAATTCAAAGAAAAGCGGCAGGCAATATTACCAAGGGAATGCATCTACAGAAAATATAAGAGTTGTTTGTATTAACAATGGTCAGTGTCTCACTCTCTGAAACAGTGGCATCACTAGGGGGGTACAGGGGGTTGGTTTGCACCAGTTAATACCCCAGAAGACGGGTGACACCCAATTGTGTCCTCCTCCACACTCCTTCTGACCTTGCTGCCTCAGTGCCACTTTACTCATGAAGAAAACAGTGCTGCAGCAGCAATGAAGGAGAGGACTAAGCATGGCCTTCCTGACTTCGCTGCCATGACCCCGCTGTACTCATGAGTAAAGTAGCACAGCAGCAGCAATGAAGGAAAAGAGGTGAGTATGCCCTTTTGGCCACTATGCCCTAGAAATGCTGCTGGTACCCCAGGAAGCCCTGCACCGGAAGTCCTGCTCCTTGCACCGGGTGAGACCTAGGGGGGGGAGGGAATGCCACTGCTTTGCAATGCTAGAAATTTGGGGAGTGGGAAAATTTCATTCTGGTGGACAGAATTCTTATTTGAACGGTCAGTGCCCTCATTGTCCCCCCAGTAGCTCCCCCCATTTATACTGCTTTTCATTTAAAAAATCCTGAAACAAGTTATAATCTTGTAATGTTAAAGACCACAAATAAGATAAAATCAAGTAATAACACAGTGATTAAAATAAATAAAAAAAAATCTTTTCTTAAAATCACTAGTGCTTAGGAACAAGCTAGTGACTAGGCTAGTGCTTAGGAACAAGGCTGGGTAAACATGTAACTTTTGAGCTGGTAATGGAATTACTCTACATTGGGAGCTTCTCTGAATATACTATCCTGCAGTTGATGACTTCTACTGTTATAGGGCTGTGCTGTTTATGGTCTGCAGATCCAGGTGCAGTCCCCCTGTTTCTTGTGGTGTCTCACCAAGAGCTTGAGGAAGCTCTTAGTCTTGCTGCTTGCCTTGAGTCACCCCACCCCAAAATCTGCTGGTTATAGTGGTGGGATGGTTTATGGAGGCAACCTTTTTGTAGGTGGAACAAATGATGATTTTGGAAGCAGAAAGCATGCTTTTACACGTGTCGTTTATTTTACAGTCTGGGATGACTTTGGAGTGTGAGAAGAAAAGGTTGATACATTGTATCACATAATCAAGACCGAAGAAAAAAGTGAGACAAGAGTGGAAACCTTTGTTGTTTGCAATCAGATCAAGTCAACAGCCCAGTGAAAAGTCTGGGCCTGTTTGGTGTTGTAGCACTTGTCAAGCTGAACAGGAGCAGCTGGATTAGTGCCTGAATGGCAGGCCACAGGGAGCTACATGCACACTGTTCTGAAATTTCTAAAGAGCAAGCAGCATATAGAAATCATAAATCAAAAACCTTACGTGCCTGAAATACTGTCAAAGTACAGTTATCCAGATTCACTGTGTCTTCCAAAGTAACATCATGATGATTCTGCAATTGTACATTTCTTATTGACTGAAAAATCAGATTAAGAGGATACAAGTAATTATTCCATCCCCAGCTTCTAGGTCTTTTCAGCAAATGGTGGATTTATTCTGTTAATTCTTGATTAGGAAATGAGAGGTAGCCATGCCATTACTTCATAAATGTGTTAAAATGGAAAAGCAGTGGACAAAACAGACACCTTGCTTTTCTTTATATACACTACTGCTTTTGATATCATCTGCCTTTTAGCCATAGGCAACTTGCTTTTGGATTTGATTATATTAACCATGTGTAAACATGTGTTGGAAGATTGTTGACATGTGGTAGTGTTCTAAAAGTCTGTGCATGTATGTCTAAACAGAGCCTCATTATACTAATAAATTGATGATAGAGGTTGGCAGATTATTTAACAAAAGAGTAGCGATGACCACAAGAAGAGATAGCCGGGAGGGTAGTATTAAGCATTAGACATTGACTCTGAAGACGAGGGTTTGAATCCTCAATCAGCCAGGGAAACCCACTCTGTGACCTTGGGCAAGTCACACTCTCTCACTTCTCAGAGGAGGGCAAAGGCCAGCCCCCTCTGAACAAATCTTGCCAAGAAAAGCCCATGACCTTAGATCAAGTTGGAAATGACTTGATGGCACACAGCAACAGCAGTATTTTGCCTGCTTCCTCTAGTTGACAGAATGTTACTCTCTTCAGTTTTCAGCCTGTTCCATTCAAAGAATCACTGTGTTCTTCTAAATCTTTTGCGACCCCCATTTGGCCAGCTTCTGCTTCTTTCTAAGACTGGATTTTGTTGTTGTTGTTGAAAAAGTGCTTTAAAGCTGTGCACTGTCATTCTTCCCACTTCCCAAACTGGCTGAAAATTGGTAGGAAAATCTGAAACTGGGAAATAGAAGTTGTTGTTGCTATTATTATTATTATATGTGTCCAGAGGAGGGGAACTAAAATTGTGAAAGGTCTGGAAACCATACCCTATGAAGAGCATCTTAAGGAGCTGGGTATGTTAAGCCTGGAGTAGAGAAGGGCCTCAAGCAGACAGGCAGCTTGGAGTAGCCTCTGGCGTCTCCAGCTAAGAGTGAGCCCTGAGCAGTGCAGGACTGCAGCAACTGGACACCATGGTCCCAAAGTCGGCTGCTGCCGCAAGACTGAATAGGCTGCCAGCAAGGAGTGGCTTTTCAGTGCTCTTTTACAGCCGGCTTTCCCCGGCCGTGTGTGCTCTCTGCGTGGCTTCCAGCTGCTCTGGGGGTGTTCATCGTCTGCCCACCCTACCCCTAGAGCGGCTGGAAGCTACACTTTGCTGCCTGTCTGTTTCAGGCCCAGGTTAAGGGGTAACATTATAGCCATGTTTAAATATTCGAAGGGATGTCATGTTGAGGATGGAGCATGCTTGTTTTCTGCTGCTCCAGAGACTAGGACACAGAGCAATGATCAAGCTACAGGAAAAGAGATTCTACCTATATATTATAAAGAACATCCTGGCAGTAATGTTTGACAGTGGAATATGCTGCCTTGGAGAGTGGTGGAGTCTCTTCCTTTGGAGGATTTTAAACAGAGGCTGGATGGCCATCTATCAGGAGTTCTTTGATTGTGTCTTCCTGCATGGCAGGAGGGTTGGGCTGGATGGCCCTTGTGCTCTCTTTCAGCTCTGTGGTTCTATGATTCGAATCCATTTTAGCTCATTCACTTCAGGTATTGCAATGTTTATACATTCCATTTCTTGTTTTACTACATCAAGTTTCTCCTGATTAAGTCTTCTCACATTCCTTGTTCCTATAAAATGTGTTGTATAGCTTTGGAGTTTCATCTCTAAGTCTGTCAACAGCTGAATGTTTTTTTTTCTTTTTGAATCTAGTTGGATCATTGGCCACAATGCTACTTGTAGCTGTCCTCTGCTCTACCCCAGTAGCTTGTTGAGTGCCATCCAACCTGGGAGTGTCATCTTCTGGCATTACCTTTTTTTCATTTTGGAGTGTTTCATCATAGGGTTTTTGTGGTTAAAGATATTCAGTATGGGTTTACTGGTGCCTTCTTTTGTACAGTGCTAATAAGCATTCACTATGGTGTCACTGTCATTGTCTCTAAGAGATCCTCAGCCAGTGTCACTCTCCACTACTGCTGCTGTCTAGAAGCTGTTTGGCACATTTAGTCTAGCTCCTCAGCAAAAGTCTGTCTGACATGGAAGACCCTACTAGCAGCACTGCTGCCGCACTGATGCCTTCAGCATAGGCCCTTGCCTTGTGGGAGCACCCAGTCCCACCACTGCAGAAAGATAGTGCCATTTATTCTTTTGTTGTGTACCTTCAAGTTGTTTCCAATTTATGGTGACTCTAAGATGAACCTATCCCAGGATTTTCTTGGCAAAGTTTATTCAGAGAGGGCTTGCATTTGTCTTCCTTGGAAGCTGGCGAAGTGTGACTTGTTCAAGGTCACCCAAGAGGTTTCCATGGCTGAGTGGGGATTTGAACACTGGTCTCCAGTGTCATAATCCCAACACTCCAACCACTACATCATGCTAGCTCTCAATAATGCCATTGCAGGGATCTAAAACTGTATGGGTATGTATATACACCTGTCTTCCAGCTGTGACCTGGGAAAATTATTTTGCAAGTTTATACGATAACT
>CM034710.1:61796784-61811824 GCA_020142125.1 Phrynosoma platyrhinos
GTATTGTATACAAAGTAGCAAAATTCTGTTACATTGTATGTAAAATACACCCTATAATGAAGAGAAGAAACTGAAATATTAACTGAGACCGATATTGACAGACAACTGGGAAGATACTGGAGTCAGATGCGGACTGCGCTACATGGCCCTCGTTCTGTTCTCTGTGCTTGTATTTTGTGTATAATAACTACATTTTATCCTTTTATCTTTTTTATCTTTTTTAATTTTTTGCCTTCTATAATTGTAGTACAATCTAGAAGTTTTTATAATTAGAGTTTAATTACGGCTTATTGTGATTCGATTACTATTTGTACTTGCTGGTCAATGACCGAATAAACTTTTACACACTTACACACACCTGTCCCTCCCCGTTCGTGGACTTGGAGTCTGTTGTCTCGGTCCTTTGCGGACGGCAAGTGGAAAGGGACAAATTGGTGCCATTGGAATCAATGGGCTTGGATATTTCCCCGATTTGTGTGGGTGCGAATTGGGAGGGACGACTGTACAGATACACACGTTAAAAACAGCTTTTAATTGTTGTAGTTTAAAATGTATTATGAGAACACAGAACTAGTTATGAACACACAACTAGAAACAAGAGGGGAAACAAATGGTGGAATTGAAATGATCATTTTATTTCTATTGTATCTCTGTAGTTCATAATCTGTAAGATGGGTATAATAGGGATCTGCCTTTCATGATTGTTGTGAGAATTAGTCAGCAGGAGTTTGTATAATACTGTATGCTAGATGAGTTTTAAATTTGTTTAATAGTAGATATACTAGTTATATTAGATGAACATTGATATACTAGATATGTTTTAAATTAATTTAGGTCTAATCTGAAGTGCAGAAATAATGCAGTTTGACACTGCTTTAACCATAATTCCATTGTATCCTGAGATTTGTAGTTTGTTGTGGCACCTGAGTGCTCTTACAGAGAAGGCAAAATATCTCACAAAACTACAAACTGCAGAGTTCCAAAGCATTGAGCCATGGCACTTAAAGCAGTGTCAAACTGCATTATTTCTGCAGTGCAGATTAAGGGCCTAAGCAGACTGCCAGAAATAGTGCACATTAAATTGAGGCACTGCCCTGGCTCAGTGCTAGGGAATCATGGGAACTGTAATTTATTGTGGCACCAGAGCTCTTTCACAAAGAAGGCTCAATGTCCCAGAAAAAAAATACAGTTCCCATGATTCCCTAGCACTGAGCCAGGGCAGTGCCTCAATTTAATGTGCACTATTTCTGGCAGTCTGCTTAGGCCTTAAATCTTAGATGACAAAAGCTGTTTGTTGTTGTTATATATATATCTTTGCTTTTCCAAATGCTAAAACTGGCCATTAAAGGTACACACATTTGTATGTCTAATCTTGGAAACTAAGGAGGATTAGTCCTGGTTAGTACTTGGTTGGGAGAATGCCAACAAATATCAGATGCTGTAGGCTATATTTCAGAAGAAGAAAGTGGCAAAATCACTCTAAGTATTTCTTGGCTAAGAAAGCCCTATTGAAATTAGTGGGGTTACCATAAATTGATAGGTGACTTGAAGGCACATAAACACACACTCACACACAAAAACTGGCATTTTGTGAGCATTCACGGACTTCTTTTAAGAGACTAACCTCTTCATTACAGTGGCTTGCCACATCAATGTACATTGGTATGCTGCAGCACTGAACATTCTGTTTGTTTTATGGAGCATCACACAAACAGAATGCCAGCCAGGGGAATCGAAGCTGCCATTCCATTGCCAGAGTGAAGGAGGAAAGTGCTTCAGTTTGCACATAAAATGTTGTAGAAAAGCACTTCGGTGTTTGTGAAGGCTGAGAATATAATTGTGCATAATGTTTAATTTATCCAGGCTTAAAGTTAGAATATATTTTCAGTGTTGGGCATAGAAACCTAGGGAAAGTTTTCATATCGTGTTTCTGCAAATTTTTAATTTGTATGGTCAAGCTGTCCATCCCAGATGCCAGAGGCGTGGTTTACATTGTTATTTTTTTCGCATTCTCTCAGCATTTGGGGATTGGATAAAGTTTATACAAACACATAAAAAGTGTTATTGCCACTGCTGGCATTATATCTAAGCTCTGTTAGTGAGAATTGATGCCTTCACTTACAGTTTATAGTGTGGTTAGTGCAATTTGCAGAATAACACTGGGGCCCCCAAGTGCTGCTAGACTGTACATGGTGGTGGTTGTGCTTATAGATGCCATGTTGTTTCTTGCTAATGTCTCTGTGTGAGATCAGTGTGGTGTCAACTGTTTGTCGTTCAGACCTTCCACCTCCATTTACATACAGAATACAGCAAGAGTTGCATTTTAAGAAGTATTACCATAATTTGTTTTTAATTTTTTTACAAATGTTTTTCTTTTGCAGAAAATTAGCTTGTTGAACTGGTTATGGGCATTAACATAATGAGAAAACAAACATTCATGCTTCTCTGACAAGACAAATTCTTAGACTTTGAAATATTTTGAGGATCGTGGGTGGCCTTTGCTGAAAACCTGTTGAGTGCTGGTATAGCATAATGCTTGTTGTGTATCTTCAAATTATTTCCAACTTAAGATGATTCTAAGGTACATATTACAGGGTTTTTCTTGGCAATATTTGTTCATGAGGTTTTTGCTTTTTGCCTTCCTTTGAAAGCATGACTTGCCCAGGATCACCCAGTGGGTTTCCATGGCCAAGTGGGCCATGTTCTCCAGAGTTGCAGTCCAACATTCAAACCACTACATCACTCTAGCTCAGTGTAATGCTATACTGGCATAATTCTATCGGATTGCAAAGGAACAGATGTATCCAGATAGGTGGGAGAAGAAAGCAGCTATGTCTGTAAATTTTTTCTGGGAGTGATGTAGATAGTGGTGAAATCAGAGGGAATGCTTCCATAAGAAGATCTCAGAGACCTTCTTCCACAAACTGATAAAAAGCCCAACCGCTTGAGTAACCAGCCAGTTACACAAGCTGTAGCCAAAAGTCTAGTATGGGGAATTTTATTTTGCTCAAATCGAGAGGGGGTTGGCTACAAGGATCTTGTGAGACCGTCTCCCACATGTATACCAAGAGTTGGGGGGTCTAAGAATTGATGCAGAGACAGAATTCTCCAATTAAAGTATTATTTATTAAAGGGGAAAATCACACAGCAATTCACACACACACACACACACACACACTCAGGTTAGCATGGAAAAGATGTTGAGGCAGAACTAATGAGCTATACTTACTACAGATGAGGCTTTCTCCAGGATCCAGTTGGGTGATGGAAGTTGAGACACAGCCACAGAGAGGATGACTGAGCTGGAACCAGACCAGAGATCAGAGTGACACGGTGTCCCCCTGCATCCAGGGGGACACACTGGGGGCAGAAATCTGAGTGTTTTTATAGGAAAATCTAGCCCCTGGCAAGGTGCTTAATTGCTTGGCTGAAGCCTGGACAAAAGTGTTTGATTGCTTGGGTGATGTCCAAACAATGGTGTTGCATTGCACTGTCAATGTAATCGGGTCTGACAACAATCGGGGAGAACAGACTAGGGAATGGGTGAGTCGTTAAGCCAATCACTGGCCCATCAAGTGTGAGACTATGAACAAACAGTTTGCATTGTCTTAAGTTTGGAGGTAATGGCTCTCCCATCAGCATCTCCCAAACCACCTATTGGGACTTTCCAAAAGTGATGTTTTTAGGGGTCCTGCCTCATCCCATGCGAGCTGCCTACATGGTCTCCTTGCCTATAGATGATGGCAGACCCACCTGGGAGGTCAGCTTGAGGTCATGGGAAACTCCACCACACACACAGCAAAATTTTAGAAAAATGCACTTTTGGTAACAAAGCTGATGTCAAAAATAAGATTGTGGCCATTTTTTGGGGGGGAGCAAAGAAGAATACAGTGAGGGATAATTTCACTGATAAAGGGGAGCTTG
The DNA here is from genome assembly GCA_020142125.1 of Phrynosoma platyrhinos. Taxonomy (NCBI): domain Eukaryota; kingdom Metazoa; phylum Chordata; class Lepidosauria; order Squamata; family Phrynosomatidae; genus Phrynosoma; species Phrynosoma platyrhinos. The sequence continues at coordinate 61,800,709 of CM034710.1, forward strand.
GTTGTTTTGCATTTTTTTTATTAGTTAAGGTACAGTAGAGAGTACTCAGTGTCAATGTACTGAATTCTACCCCCCTTTTTTAAAAGCAGTTTCTACATCAGGCAATCAAAGGACCAGTGATTAGAAAAGATTCTGAATAAGCAGTTGCAAGCAAAAGAAGAGAACAGCCATGGTTCTTAATAACAGCAACTTTTTCTTTGATGCTGTGTGTGTGTTTGTTGGGGAGGGGAGAGAGATTGTATGCATGGCATGTTGTAGTAATACTTTATGTTACACTTTTAATCCTTCTTGATTAGTGAGTACTCCTCTTGCCACAAATTATGTAACTGATGGAGCTTGCCTCATGGAAGCAGCCAGTGACATGGAGACTTCCACATCATTGGGGAAGTGAATCTACTCTAGGCTTTAGTCCAACTTTAAATGAGCTATCCAAGGTGCTGAGCCTAATGGAAGATAGAATTTAGTGCTTTGAACAGCTCAATCAAAGTTCAGAGTAAAACCCAGAGTGTATTTGTTGCCTGACTGACATGACAGCCAGAGGTGCCAGAAGTGCCACTGATGGAGGCTTTCCTGGAGTGTTCTAAGAGTTTGCTTACGGTACATTTTTTGATGTTTTTTCTCCGGAGACAAATTGGGCAGTATAAAAAATTAGGGTGATTAGGATTAGCAGAGGATAATCTCTGTGTTGTCTTAATTCCATGTTTTTGTTAACTTGTGAGGACCCTTAAGGGATCAAAGATCTGCAATGGGATAAGTAGTTTCTGGAAGATAAGATTAGATTCTGTGTCCTTGAAGAGCTGTGCATAGTTATTTCTATTGCTCTGAGTAAGGAATGAGAATGGCTGGGTTTCTAGCTTGAAGGATTGCTTTTGTTTTGACAGTGTCCTTGTGTTTAACTTTAAAAAAATAAAAATAAACAGTTGACAGAAAAGTGTGGGCTTGATTGTAGGCATAGAACAGGACAAACAGAAACCAAGATCCAGGGCTCCTTCATCAGGAGCATTACCTTGTTATGCTGTCCACACATTTGTTCTTTAACAGTATACCTTTGCTGCTTTTGTCATACGTTTCTAGGCTGCCTCATCTGTTGACCAACATAGGAGCATGGAATACTATGCCTCTTTCTGTGATAATCTGCTCCTTTGGGAAAGAGAGAGTTTCTGTAGTCCTGGCGGTAGATTTCTTTTCCAGCCTGCAGTCAGTGGTCTAGAGCCAGTATGGTGTAATGGTTTGAGGATTGGACTAAAAGTCTGGAGACCAGGGTTCAAGTCCCACCTTGGCCATGATACCCACTGGGTGACCTTGGGCAAGACACATGCTCTCAGTCTCAGGGGAGGGCAATGGCAAACCTCCTCTGAACAAGTGTTGTCAAGAGAACCCCTGATAGGTTCACCTTAGGGTCGTCATAAGTCAGAAACAACTTGAAAGCACATAACACACAGATACAGACACACGTAGGGCTAATGGTCTGGAAATGTAAGATGCAACCTAAAATGACTCAGCTCATGGAGAGTCAAGCTCTGTAACAAAGTTGGCATGACTTACTAACTTTATTCAGCATTAAGTCATTTAAATGGCCCCTACATTGTTTCACATCAAAACAAAATAAAAAATGATTATTGTTTTCTAAGGCCGGAAATGGTGGGTTTTTTATATATCTGTTTATTAATTTTTTTCTTTAAAAAAGAGTAATACACAAATCGTACAGACATTCCACCCGAATACAATACAATTACAGATATAAAAACACTACAAACACAACCATCTATCTTACATCATTCATTACTCCCTTTAACTTTCTACTCTTTAGATCAGGGGTAGGCAACCTGCGGCCCGGGGGCCGGATGTGGCCCAACGAGGCCTTTGGACCGGCCCCAGGCTGGTCCTGCCGCCGCCGCCGACAACCCCTGCTGCCGCTGCCACTCGCCATGATGATATTGATTATTGTTGTTATTACTTGTTCTTGGGGTTTTCTTGGCAAAATCTCCACAGGGGTTTTGCCATCATGGCTTTTCTGGGGCTGAGAGAGTGTGCATGCATATTTTTTTTTAAAAAAAATACTTTTAAAAATTTATTTATTTTTGCTTCGGCCCCACAATTGTCTGAGGGACAGCAACCCGGCCCCCTGCTCAAAAAGGTTGCCTATCCCTGCTTTAGATGTTTTTAAGGTAGTTCTTATGCCTATCCTAGCTTACTCTATCTAGTTATTAAGAAAAAAAGGTCAGAAAATAATATAGAAATAAATCTTCACATCTTGCTTTCTTCAATTCTCCTCCGAATTCCTTCAGGATCTTGAAAATATTTCCAGAAACTATTTACAAGGGGATAAAAACCAGAATTACCTGAATTTTCTTTTTCTGAGGTTAGCACTCTTCTTGTTAAATATTTACATAATTAATTTTTGAAAAAAATTCCATTCTCTTTGCCACATTACCCCGTATTTTGCCCATATTTTTTCCCAATCACTTGATAGATTGTGATTCGACCTTGTACTTAATTTTTTTGACAATAAGTCAATTTCAATCATGTCATACATTTTGAGTTGCCATTCATCTACTAATGGGGTTTTGTCTGATTTCCAGTATTGGGCATATATTTGTTTTGCTAGTGTTAACATATAAAAGACCACTTTACCATGTTTTTTCTCTAGTTTATCATTAATGAAATTTAGAAGTATTACTTCTGGTTTGAATTCTAACTCCATTTTCAGAATTTCCTTACTTTTTATCTGAATTTATTTCCAGTATCTCTCTGCCCTGTTGCAAGATCACCACATGTGGAAAAAAGTTCCCTGCTCCTTTGAGCATTTCTAACACTTATTATTACATGTCTTATACATCTTACTTAGCTTGTCTGGTGTTAAACACTACCTTTATATTATCTTGCAATGATTTTCTTTCAGATTTTGACTCATTGTATAATTCATTCTTAATTTTCATGCCCTTCCCCATTCTTGTAGATCTAGATCAGGGGTAGGCAACCTTTCCCCTTTAAGGGCAGAGGGACTTCAGCTCCCAGAGGCCTCAGCCATGTTGGCCAATAGTCCCATGTTGGCCAATAGCTCCTGGGATTCTGGGAGCTGAAGTCCCTCGGCCCTTAAAGGGGAAAGGTTGCCTACCCCTGATCTAGATTTTTGTTACAATTTTGAGCCCCTTTTATCACATGGTCTTTTATAAAGTTGTCTTTTGTCTGGATTTTTAGAGTACATTTATACAGACATGCCAAAAGTGTAAGTAAAACCAGAAATGGTGTTCTGACCACTTCCAGTTTTGGTGTTTCCTGGGGGTGTTTTGTGTTTTTGACCATTTTTGTCAGTCCATGTTGCTCCCACAGGGTCTCATGTTGAGAAAAATTACTCCTAGCCCCACCAGAATTGCCCACTCCTGCTGTAAGGAGTAGAAGCCACTATCAAACACTGCAGTAACCTGGCCTTGAAGGCACACAGGAGCCCAAAGCCCATCTTGAACTTGCATTTGCAGTAAAGTGTGGCTACCATTAATATTCTCCTTTATGGACATGAGGGCTGATTATGCCATTGCCTCCAAATGTTTACTGTTCTAATTTCTAAGAAGACAATATTAGGGAGTAACTTCAGGTTATTCTGCTAATAATATAAACTATATTCCTATTCATGGTGGTATAACTGGAGCCCCAATGTCTCCTAACAAACAGTTGAATCCTTTTGACATTGTGTGCAATGGCAAAAATCTGTATGTCAGTTGTAGGTCTTATCAATAGCTGAACTACCGGTACATATTTTGTAGAGAGCCAGTGTAGTGTAGTAGTTTGGGTTTTGGACTAGGACTCTGGAGACCAAGATTCAAATCCTCACTCAATCCTGGAAGCCCAGTGCCTTGGGAAAATTACACATACTCAACCTCACAAGAAGGCAATGCTCCCCCCTCCCCCCAAAACAAATATGGCAAAAACACAACAATCCTGTGACAGGTTTGCCTTATGGTCTCTGTAAGCTTGAACACACATAACAACAACATCTGAGACTGTGGATAAATGCTACTAGTACTGTGACATGTAATTTATATTTGTATTATATCTTAACAGTGGTGAAGAGCTCTATACTATCTTAACCTTCTGTAAGTAGGTTCACTTGACCACAAGAAGATGGAACATTCTTTGTCCATGCTGAAATGGCCACATGTAAATAAAGAGCCTTCATTAAAGCAGAAATGACTCCTTTTTTTGGTCTCCTGGTGGCAGCTGTGATCAAGCAACCCCTACTTCATAATTTTTGTAAGGTCAAATAGCTCTTAATTTTGTTTTTAGATGTGTGTAGCAAATCACCTCTGAACACATTCTGCCAAGAAAACCCTGTGATTGTGTCTCCATAAGTCAGACGTGACTTGAAAGCATACAACAACATCAATATATATATAAGGGGTGCATGTGTTTATATTTACAGCTGTGCTCAGAATGTTGTGACATCTCCAGACCAGACAGTGTTCTTTCTATTTTTGGAACTGTGAACAAAACAAAACTAACTTTAGCTAGACCATATGGTATCATGCAGACTTGCTGCATTGCAGATTCACAGCAAAGGAGGGGCCAGTTTTATACTGGCATTCCTATAGTTTGTGAATAACTGAGATAGTGGAAAATAATTTATTTGATAAATGTTTGTGTGTGTTTGTATCCATATCAATAGCACTGTATAAAACAGAGCTAGTTTAGATAAACTCGTTATTCAATACACTCCTTAGTCATGACGCATAACTATTACTGGAAAGCAGGCAAGGAAGCTTAAAAGATCAAATTGTTTACAATGCTGAGCAGTGTTTGCACTAGAATCTAAAGGTTAACTTTTGTTTGTCTTGGATGTGCAGGTTGGCATGAGGAACAATAGAAGGCCCTTTAATGACCTGTATCTAATTAGTTGCAGCATTAACATCATGATTGTCATCAAGAGTTGGATGTTTTTCACCCTCCAATCCTCTTTTTTTGAAAGGGCGTTGAAAAGTGCAGATTAATTAAATGACCATATTTCTGGGTTCAGTGCTCAGAGCATCAGTGAGAAACTCAGTTGTCAAATTAGTATTTTCCCCATTTGCTCATATTCAACAGCCTTATTTTATAGCTCTATTGGCTGAGGACCAAGCTATGTGCTCTGTGGGGCAGCCTTGTATGGTTAAGCCTGACTGTGGCCTAAAGTGATCATGGGTCGGATTTTTAAAGGAAAATGGAGACATAAAAATGATCTATATTTTTCTCTCCCCACCTTCTCCTGTATTTATCTCCCTGGACCTAAAGGGACCAGATCTCATCTGAGCTAGGAAGCTAAGCAGGGTCAGATCTCAGTACTTGAATGAGAGACCACCAACAATACCAGGTGCTGTGGGCTATATTTCAGAGTAATGAACTGGCAAAACCACTTCTGAGTATTTCTTGCCCAAGAAAACACTATGAAATTCATGGAGACACTGTAAGTTGACAGGCAATTGGAAGGCACAGACACAGACACAGACACAGACACAAGCTTTCTTCACCTCTGATACTTTTCTTCCTGTTTAGCTTATGCCTCGCAATGGCTTGAAATGGTATAGGTCAGTGGTGGCGAACCTGTGGCACAGGTGCCAGAGGGTGCACTCAGAGCCTTCTCTGTAGGCACTTGCACCGTTGTCCCATCACAGAGTTTGCCAGAGTTTGTTACTAGAAAGTCAGAGGGACATAGCACTTTGAGATGAATAAGTGGGTTTTGGGTTGCAGTTTGGGCACTTGGTCTCTAAAAGGTTTGCCATGATTGGTATAGGTCATTCCAACAACACAAGTATCTTATACATTTGCTTTGTGCAATTGTCTTGCAATTCTGGTGTAGTATCCAAGGGAAAGTTGGGCCTTTTTACACCATAGAGATATAGCACTATGATTCCCCTTCAGCTGCAGAATCCTGGGGTTTGTAGTTTTGTGAGGCACCAACACTCTCTGGCTGAGAAATGTAAATCCTCATCCCCCACCCCAAATGACAAATCTCTGAATTCCACAGGATGGCAGGGCAAGTACAGTTATAGTGCTATAATTATGTAGTGTAAAATGGCCCCCTGGTGTGTATGTGTGAAATTTTGCATTCCTGGAGTCAACAAATTATTCAAGAGATCCATGTGGAAGAGAATAATAAAAGAAAACGGCTTAGAATTTAATGGAGTGTCAGTATGCCTTGCTGTCACATACCCCATTTCTTCCCATCCTCTGGGCTAGCAGTTGAGGTACAAGAATTATTTATTTCTGAGAGGCTCAGTTGCTGGCCCTACTATATAAAATGTATATATACAGTTGGTCCTCGGTATCTGCGGGCTGCCATCCATGGATCCAAGGATCCGCGGATAGCAAGCCCATGTTGTCACCAGTGCTGGTGCATGCACATGGCCACACCACCATTAAGTTCTGCTGTCACCAATAGCAGTGCAGCTGTGTCCATGCACCACCATGGGACAATGGGGGCTGTCCCATGGTGGTGCAGCTGCATGCACATGCCACCATTGGAAACAATGTGGGCTTGAGCATCTGTGGATTTTGGTATCTGTGGTGTATGTATGTCTGTAATGGATCCCCCATGGATACCAAGGGCCAACTGTACTATGTAGAGATAGAAGGGATTATTATTGTTTTAAAGAAAGTCTTGTAGCACTTGGATTAATCATTTTATTTTGCTCTGACCTTTCATGGATTACCATCCACTTCCTCAGATGCATTGATAGGGGACAGTAGCTAAGCTTCAGGTTCATTGTTATATAGTTACATAGTTGCAGAGGTGGGATCAGAATGGAATGAGATGCAGAAAGGGACAAATGTAATATAATTAGTACCATTTAAAGCTTGAACATGACCACTCTTTCATGCAGGAAATTTCAGAGGACATCTACAGAGTGGAAGCATAAAATGTCTGCTTGTACAAAAGCAGCAGAAAGTGTTTTGGTACCTTAAAGATCAATAATGGTGCTTATAGTAATGCTTTCTGAGACATGTTTGGGTGCTATGGTAAATCATGGTTTATTATAAGGGGAATAATCCCCCAGTGAACCTCAGACTTTTGTGCCCCTTCTCCTGCTCCAGACTGTCTGCAAGGAAGAGAATGCACACTTTTGCTTCTGCGTTTTTGTTGTTGTTAACCCACAGCTTATCCTTTCCTCTGAACAAGGAAATTCAGAGAAAATTTGAATTAATTTCCTCGGAATTAATATGCTTAATTTTAATTATTTGTTTGAAACCATACAAACTATAGGTTATGAAAAGCAATTTTAATTGATTGTGGTTTATAGTATTTGTGTTTAAACCCTAAATAGGTTAGTTCTTTTGCCTAAATATTGCTTAAATGCTAAAATTTTGTTTAGGTTTTTCCACAGTGTCTTTGGTTTGATGAAGATAAAAGTAGTTGTCAAGTGAAAACATATGGAATAATCTAATATTCTTTGGTTACAGTGGAAGAGGAAACAGATGGGGGTGCCTGAGTTTAGCTTTTGCTGTAACTTCATTCCTGTTATGTTAAGCCATGGTTTATCATGATGTCCAGCACTATGAAATTTCAAAGCACTCTATATTAATGAACTCAGTATTCCTTATTATTGTAAAGAAGGACTTGAACTTGGGGAAATACTAAAGTCCAAGTCTTCTATGGGATCTTTTATCCTATGTTTACTGAGGTGGTTAGGGAATAGACTGATAGAGACAAAGCTTTCCAATGAATTGTAATTTATTTGGGGATTCAAACATACAAAAACACTCTACCATACATTCATACACACAGGAACTCAGTAATAAAGTAGTTAGCTTGGAGAGGAAACACAAGGCTTTCTATTGGTGATAATTACCTGAAGGAGGCTGCTCCAATGATGAATGAAGATGGATAGACTCAACCGTTATGAAAAAGGAAAGAACAACGGGAAAAAACGGGACCGAAGTCAGAGTTCACTGTGGCGCAGTGTCACCATGAAATCTAACCAGATCCAATGTGCTTGGGGATCTTTTATTTCCTTAAACCTAGCCTGAGGAGAAGAGTTGCTATTGTATATCAAAGGATTCTGTTTACTACTCTTTGAAGTAAACAATTTCTAAGGAGGGGAGATGGGATGTTAAGTTATCTTATCTTTCAGCTGGACACATCCTGGCAGGTGCTCATAAATCTCCTAGGTGTGAATGTCCTGCATTGTAGCTCCTAGGCTTGGCCCTTTTGATCTGCAAATTGTTATAAGTGCAGATGTGACCTTTCGGCTGCCTACATGATGCTTTCGCCTTGAGTCTATGCCGATCGGGGCTTCTCCCAATCCAAGGCTATGGCAGGAACCGAAAAGTGGTCTTTATATTAAATCAGCCATCGTAACACTATGGTCTTGTAATACAGATCAGTGTTTGGAACTTTATATTCAGTATATATTTCAACCTAATTGTAATATCATGCAAACACTTCATTATTTATGTATTTAGAAGTAGACATTCTCAAGCTGTTTATATAGTCCACTGAAATAAGCAGAAGTTCTGTTTTGTTATTACAAATCCGTAGTAGACTATTATGTTGTCATGTTCAAACACAGTGAATAATTCCTTTTTTTCTTTTTTCTTTTGTCCTCAGAAAAAGCCATTGACAGCAATCATAAAGGAAGTCTGTGATGGGTAAGTTCTGCTTGCTATTGTGCTTTCTTTCAATGCTCAAAATAAATAGTTCCAAAACAGAACCCAGCCCTACTAAGCCAACATTGTTTCTTAGGTGTCTGTTTTTACATACCATCTTAATCTTCAGTTAGATATACTGCTCATCTCTGTGCAGGCTAATTTCAGTATGCTGGGAATGTTGAGCATGGGCTTCAATTTACTTTTGTCACTTTTGAAAATGGTACGGAGTAGTGCAGGGGTGAGGAATGGCCTTTGAGATGGTGCTGAACTGAAACTCACATCATCCCTTACTATTGCCTATGGCTGATGGAATTTGCAATCCAACAACATCTGGAGGGGCACAGGTAGCTCACCTCTGGAAGAGAAATAAAGACTATTTTATCTATTTAATTTGTATGCCACTCTTTCCCCAAATGCCCAAGGTTATGTACATGACTCCTCCCCATTTCATTCTCATGAAAACTTTATGATTAGGTTTAGGCTGGGAAATAGTGATTAACCCATGTCACTTCAGTCACCTTTATGACTGAGTTTTTGTTTGAACAAAGATCTCCGCAGTAGTTGTTCTTTATGCAAGTTTTGGTGTTTGTGTGGAGTTATGATCATGCCCCCCTAGATGTCATGGAGTGCATCATGTTTCAGTGCACAGGGAAATGGTAGACTTGCTAGCACTTTCCCCAGTGGCATCTAGTTGCCTTCTCTTGTACATTCAGATTATTGCATTTAGGCCTATGACAAGGTTAAATAACTTTGAAACATTCAGGGATCAACTGTCCCTGTTCCTGCTAATAGCTGGATTTTGACATCCTGGTTTGAGTGGGTGATTCTTGGGACATCAAAAAATTGCCTTGGGAGACCACATGTTGCCTACTGCAGACCTAAGGCAGTTCCCTTGAAGAAGGGGAACATTTTGCATAAGAATGTATATAGTACATTAATATAAATGCAAATTTGAGATTGGGAGAATTTAAAATTAGATTACTAAGGGAGTTTGGCAGATTTTTTTTCAAGTGGGGAGAAGAAAATTATAAGCCAAAATTCTGCCTTAATAAACCATGACATGAATGAGGTACATGCTGATGCTTGCAGCCAGTTTCCCCCTCTCTTCACAAAGGCAACTAGATAAATCAGGAATGGGATAGCTTTCTGTGGTCCAAAACACACTGCAGAAATAATCGAGTTTGAGGCCACTTTAACTGCCCTGGCTCAGTGCTAGGGAATCCTGGGAATTATAGTTTATTGTGGCACCAGAGCTCTGAGACAGAGAAGGCTAAATGTCTCAGTTAAAGTAGCCTCAAACTGGATTATTTCTGCAGCATGTTTTGGACCTGTGACATCTGAACCTAAATGCATGAAAATGGGTGTGAACCCAAAAGAAGCCAGGATTCAAAAGCCAGTTTTAAAGAAGAGTATATTGTTGGCTTAAAAATCCTGGTTTGTTTAGCTGTACATAATCACATATCACACAAAGTTACCATCTTGGTTTAACTTTTCATGTAAGGTTCAGAGCAAAATGGAAGCACATAGTCTAGTGCGTGCTAGCATACATTTTATTCACATTGTTGTTTATTAAGCCAAAATGTTTGTTATACACAAATGTGACCAGTGTTGCTTTTAAATATGTGTCTATTATTTTTCTCTACATTATTCTTAGTGGTTTTGGTCAAAGCTGTGCTAAAAAGTAAAAAGAAAGACAAAGTCTAAAACAACTTGCTTTTTTAAAGAAAATAATAGAATAATATTTATTGTAGCTGCTGAATACGATTCTTGGATTTCTAGCTTAGGTGTACCCTGTACCCTGCCTAACAAGCTTATTTTTATGTTTTAAGGTGGTCTCTTGTAAACCATGAACATTATGCACTGCAGCATGCTGATAGCTCCAGTTTTTATATCACTGAAAAGGTAGGAAGATGTTTTATTACAATCCTTGTGTGCTTGTGATCTGTTTTTTAAAAATTGCTCTTTGTGCTGAAAATCTGGAATGTTTAGGAAAATTGATTTTCCCCCCCCCACACACTTTTTTGATACTTAGATGCAAGTACCAAAATAATGGAATCACGGTGCTTTATTTTTGTGGTTTGAACTGTGTCTGATGACAATCTAATATTCTGGTTTTGTGGATAGAAATATATAATTGGTGTATTGAAGGGCATTCTTGCCACTATTATAATTGCATCAGCATTGTCCACATTCTGGCAACAACTACTAGTTAATGAGGTAATATGTATCAGCATTAAATTGTGGAGAGGATTTTTGTGCCAATTTTTGCAGTGCCACTGATAATGTCAGTAAGGACCTTGTGCTTGGAGCTCTTGTTTCAAAATAAATAAAAATATGTGAAGTGTAAAGACTTTTTCTTTAAACACACACACACACTGTTGTAATATGACAAGCTTTCTCTATGTTGTTGTCTAGTCAAAGCCATATTCCTAATGTATGTATTTAGTTCCCGTATTTTCCTTTGTATAAGACTACTTTCTAAGCAGGAAAAGCTGGA
>CM034710.1:61817899-61833703 GCA_020142125.1 Phrynosoma platyrhinos
ATGTCATAGTCTGTACTGTTTTGTTTTGTATGTTAATTGTTGGTTTTTCTTTTTTAGTTTGTACATATGTTTGATTTTTTTGTTGTTGTTATCTGTTTTGTATGTAATTTGTTGTGGTGTTGATGTTATTTTATTCAATAAAGATTTATTTAAATTTAAAAAAAACAAAACTCTTAAACAATACAGAACAGGTTTATCTGAAGGACTTTTTCTCCCAGTACAAGGCTTCCCCAATGTAAATATATTTGCATTTGACAGGACATAGTTGAGGGGGTCTTTTCAGTGGCTGCACCTAGGCTCTGGGAAGATCCAGTTAGGCCCCTCTGTGTTGGTCTGCCAGAATGTGGGGGGAAAAACTTGTTTAGTGTAGACAGACATGTTTGACCCAAAATGTTCTTTCTTTCTGCAAGGTCTTAGTTATTTTTAATTGGCACCTGTATTTAATTTCATCTTGGTTTCACTAATGTCTTATGTTACAACTACTAGGCTTATGTGGTTTAGTAAGCACCAATGGTGTGTTTGCTTTTAATTAAGGATTTTTTTTTTATGATTGAGAGACATTCAGAAGTACAGTTGGCCCTCTGTTTTTGTGGTGAATTCATTCTGCCCCTGCGAAAACGGAAACTCACCAATATTGAAGCCTCATAGGCTTGAAAGGAGTGCACCTGCGGGGGTGCACCCCATTGATTTTAACGGATGTTGCCCCTCCATGAATATTTAAAACTGTGGACCTCAAGTCCGCAAAAACAGAGGGGTTACTGTAGTTTACTTCCTTATGCGAAAGACATTCAGAAGTAGTTTGCTTCCTTCTGCACAGTAGGAGTCAGTACCACTGCTGCTGACTCCAAGAGATCATCTGTTATTGTCACCCCCCACTACCACTACTGCTGCCCTGTAGTTTTTTGGCACATTGAGTAAGGCTCCTTAGCAGTGGCAGTGATTTCTGAAAGAGCTGCCTGGCAGAAGTGTGTGTGTGTATGTGTGCGTGTGAGGTGATTCACTTCTTAGTCCGATGGAAAATCCTTCTCTTCCATCCTTCCTTCTTCCTATGGATTGTCTCTGTCCAGCAAGCACCACATTTCACCCAGTTCCTTCCTTCTCAGTTCTATGGAAATCTTTTCTCTCTTCCTCCTCCTGCTCCTCTCTCACTCTCTGCATTGTCTCTGCCCAGCAAGCACCACATTTCTTTCCTTTACAGCCTGATGTTAAAACCTTCTCCCCCATGTTTTACCCTCAACATATCTATGGGTCATATCAAGATCCTAAAACCTTGTCTCGACTTATACATGAGGTCGACTTGTACACGGGCATATACAATGGCTGCACAACAGGGAGCTTCAATTTGACCTGATGTTCAATTGACTTGACCAAACATTGTAAAGTCCAAAGTGTTTCCTTTTACCTCATTTTCCTTTAACCTTTGTTTGTTCAGGACCTTTGGCATGGATTGGAATTCCTCTAACTTACAAACTGAGACACTGCATATTACTCACACCTATAGCTCTTATATTTTCTGTGTTAACATTTCCTTAGTAACTGAGTCTGAGCAGACAGGCCAGGATGGCAGGGGCCAAGCTTGTGCTGTTCTGGCATGGATCCTAACCCAGGTTGGTCCCTAGGCCGGCACAGGTTCAGGCAGATGTTTATTTCCCTGCCCACTTCTACACAATGGGCCTGCTATTGCCACGTGTCCCTTACCTTTCTCTGCTGTTGCCAGTACTGAGAAGACTTCTTACTGTTACTTTATCTGATGTGCAAATGGGGTGCCTAGCTGCATGCACAGGGCCAGGTGCCCCATTTCCACTTCAGACATGGCAACAGGGTCTTCACAGAAGTGGTGACAGCAGAAGAAGGTAAGGGGTGTGTGCGGCTGTTTGTCTGCCAGGGGTCATTTGTCCCTCACTAATGTGCCTTTGTGATGGGATCTGACCAGGACTGCTAGGTCAGTGTCTGGTCTGCTTGATCTTGGCCTGAGGGTATTGACCAGAGATATGAGGCCAAGGGAACACGGACCTTTTGGCCTGTATAGACAGCCCTTCTGTTTGTCTTTTCCCTCCCCCCCCCTTTTGATGTTTACATCGTATTTCTAATTGGTCAAATGAAGTTTTAGCACAGTGCATGTTATAATGCTAAAAATCTGAGAACTGAAGGCAAATTTCATTAGGGGGCAAAATTTACCACTACACTTCTAGGTAGATTATATATTGTTTTGATATTTTTTCTTGAATTCTCCCAAACGTCTAAAATATAAGGCTAAATCCAGTTGCTAATCTCAACCGAAGTATATTGCTGAATGGTGATGTAATGTGGTCTTTCCTTTTCATACTTTCTTTCCATTTAAAAACATCCATGTCTTCCAGTATGTCATGTAGTTTCATGATATGTCCAAAATATGATAGCCTTTTGGGGCTCTAATGAGATTTCAGGCTTGGTTTGCTCTAGGGCCCACTGATTTGCTTTAGGGCCCACTGATATTTATGGTATCTGTCAACTCTCCTCCAGGACTACATTTCAAATGTGTCTATTTCTTTCTCTCAGTTCCTTTTAAAACTTTTTTTCATATTCCACAAACTGTTAACAGAATCTGGAAATACTGTTCTATGGATGATTCTAGTTTTGGTATTTGATGATATAGCTTTGCACTCACGCTATCTAATTCCTTCATAGCTACCTTTCCAAGTCTTAGTTTTCTTCTGATTTCTTGACTACAGTCACTATTATAGTCTTTGTCATTTTACAGCTGTAATTTGCTGATATATATTTATTTAGAATAATTAAATATTATTTGCCAGACGACTGCCACAAAACTGTTGGTTTAGCCATCTGTGTGGCTATGGCATATGAACTGAACAAAATAAAAATCTGTCAACCAATCAGGCATGTAAAGAACATCCCTCTCGACTGTAAATAGGATGTTTTGGAACATAAACTATATCTGGAGCAAAGAAAATGAGTGGAAGATTTGCCAACATCTATCTGATTGCTGTAGAGAAGCACAAACCTTGGATTTAATGTAGCATAGTGTTTCTAACATTTTTAGTGAATAATTTTCTTCTATATTTATTAAATTTCATCATCTTCATGGTTTATTTCTGACCTATACATTTTCCTTTTCCTTCATTGCATTTCAGTTTGAATCTGTACTTGTGTGTCATGGGTGGACAATGTGTTGTATTATCTGATTCAGTTTGGCATTTTCTACTCTGATTTTGTGTTAGTAAATGAAACTGTCATTTCCTGGATTCTTTTCTAGCTCAGCTTTGAGTAATCTACCTTTCTTTTTGTGGCTTTTATATCTTGTTTTTTGGATCCTGATTACAGTAGTTAAATTGTTATGTATGAAAAAATACTTTGTTCTTGTGACCTGTTCTCCATTCCCCACTCCCAAATAATATCTGTAATTGTATATCTAGGGACGTTCTTGCAACACCAAAGCAGGCTTTATGTGCTGGAGGATCTTTAAATGAATAAAACCCCAACAAAACAATATTTTGATTTGTTCCAATTTGTTTCTACTTCTTCCTTAAGTTGGTCAGTATTCTCTGCATCTCTTTCTAACATATGCTAATAGAAAATAAGGACTGTTCTATACTGTTTTGCACAGAAATGTTTTGGTAGCAAAGTAGAGAATGGCTTGAATCCTAAAATAGTTCATTTTAGGGAGCTCTTGTTCCCTCCTTCCACAGAACCCCATGGCACACTCTTCAGGAGTGCCCCTCCCACCTTCTGTTGAAAATTTTGACATTTGTAGGTCTGCAGTGGCTGAAAGCTAACAAGTTTTTGGAAGGTTGTCCTATACTTCTGTTTCAGGGCATTCCAGCAAACTCATTCTGGATGATGAATCATTCTTGGTAGCATTGTGGGGTTGCAGAAATGAAAGGGTAGCAGCATGAAAAGAAAGCTTTCTATACTTCAGTAGGTTATTTTAGAAACTCTGTTTTCTGAAATAAAAGCACTTTGCCAGTAAAAAGCCTTATAACTTCAGGTGGGGTTGAAGCAATTTGAGGATTGCACTATGTGAGCATTTTTCAGTATAGCTTTGTTTGGATAATTTTGAATGCTTCTCTCTGAGGCCAGTGCTTAGTGATTGCATTGGTACATAAATCTGTGTCACAATTTTGCCATTTTAGACAGCAGGCAAGGGCTTATAACATCATTAACTTTACTATATCATAGCAAAACAAAATCCTTGCAGATCAACTGAGAACAGAATGATAGTGTTGCTTATGAGATAGAGATACAAGGTCATTCCTATTATTCTGTAGTTCTTGCAACTTCCATCCAGTCCTCTAACTGCAAGTAGAACCTAGCAAGTGATTGTGTGGGTTCCCTATTGGTGTGACCACTGCTCTTGGGGTGAGAATATATGACCTGGAGGTTGAGTTTAGAAGAGCCACTGTGGATTTTAGGTTGCCTGTGGAGGAATAAGTAATGAATGGAAGAGTGGGAGTCTGCCCTGTACTGTGGAAACTGTATTTCATGTCCCTTATCTGGTTCTGACTTTACCAGAGCAGCAATAAACCAACATTGCATTAACCATGTCACCTCTCCGGAAGGACTGGATTGCATGTGATGAAGATCCAGAGCAAGCAAGTCTCTAAAATCTCCAGCCAGATACCTCCTCTCTACCACCACTCCCAGGCTTGCAAGCAAAGGCAAAGGCAAAGCAAAGGCAAAGCAAAGCAAAGCAAAGCAAAGCAAAGCAAAGCAAAGCAAAGCAAAGAAAAGCAAAGCAAAAAGAAGAAAAAAAGGGGGGGGGAGGGAAAAAAGAAAAGAAAAAGAAAAAAAGAAGAAAAAGAGCAAAGATCCACTGAACATGACATTCTTTCTCACTTCCATTAATGTGGAATTAGTTTAATTACTTAATGTGCCAACCAATCTGCAAAACAAAGCAATCTGGAAGGGCAGATTATTAAGACTCAAAACTGTCACAGGAATTCATACCCTTGGTCTAAAATGTGACCAGAACGTAGTTTGGAATGGAAAGAGAGTATCCATATGTTGGAAGAAATGGATGAAATCCATCCATGTGTTGCAAGCCAGATGTTACTGAATGTTGACCTTAATGTTATTTGAAAGTTAATTCCTGGGTTGTTTCAGAGATATTTATTTTATTTCTCCCAAAACTGCATCTCAAGGCACTTCACAACACTGAAAATGCACAAGAAAAGGGAGGAAACACTTGAAGTATTAAAATACATTTAAACAAATTATATTACTAAACACAAAGTGAATTAAAAGCAATTTAAAAGTGCATCAGTAAAAAAAAAAGTACAGCACTGACCTATTAAAATCTCTTTTCTCATCAAGTAGTTAATTACCAAAAGCATGCTGGAATAGAAAGGTCTTTGCCTGCTGGCAGAAAGACAATAGAGAGGGAGTCAGCCTGGGAAGTGAGTCTTACAGCCTGGAAGCAGCTACAGCGAAAAGAGATGATAAAACACTTTTGCAGATTGTGGTTATCTACAGTATTTGCTAGATAACAGTAACAGATTGTGAGGCTCTGAAGTCCATAACTACTTCTTTACTGAGGAAGAATGTTTATGTGAAAGTTTATGAAAGTAGTGGAAACAACAGTCAAACCCATTCCTGCACTGTGCCACTTTATGTTGCAGAGAGAATATCATATTTTTAATGTTTCCCCACAAATAGGAAAAAATCTCCATGCATACAGAAAAATAACACCCCAAAGAAAAGGCATGATCGAACCTTTTTCTCTATGACATTCTAGCTTTGTATGTATACAGAGATTCCCTCTCCAATGGAAAACATTTAGATATTTATTTTAAATTAATAACAAGATATCTGTTGATATATTTTATTATTTATCTTATAAATTGGGTTCATAGGAACAAGATGGAAGTGAATCTAAATATTGTGAAAGTTAAATATGATATAGGGAATTGTCTTTATAGATTAACATTTGAATCTTTTTAAACTTCTAGATTTGGGTATTTAAATAAAAATGAAGAAGTCTGTCTCTTAATCCAACATCATTGGATTTCACTGGGATTAAGTTGGCTATTTAGTTCTGTGTAAATGTATCCATTGAAATAAACTGACATGCTGAATACTGTTCCATTCAATTTACTGAATATCTCTTTGGTTTAATTGTGCTTTTATGGACTGTTTCCTTGCATGCTCTTAAGTAATTGTTGAGAATGGAGTAACAAAATTAGATTTTTAATTGGAGAGCAGATATTTCCACTTATATTTTGGCTGGCCTTCTGCCTTAGAAAAGCTGATGCTTTTGGCGGCATTCCAGTGACACACATAGGAAATGCTTCGTAAGCCCCTGTCTGCCTGTGGCATTTTCAGACATTTTGTTGTGACAGTTCTGGTTGGAGGCAAACCATAAGACCTATGCCATTGTGAATTGCAGCCTGATACTACCCTGGTGGTAAGGGAATTTAGCATTTCTGCAATTATGGAGCATCCAAAGCACACCAGTTATCTTATTAATCCTTAAAACAAGCATGGAGAATCTCAGGGCCTGAGCCAAATCTGGTCCTCTTTGGGTCCTAGCCTGAGGTTTCCAGATGGCCATGTCCCTTCCTAGTGACACCATTGCATTTGTGGTTTCCTAACTTTGGTCTGGGTTTTTGCCATTGTAAAATACTGAAATGATTCTTCTGAAGCTAAAATATTCTGGTGTTTTTCACCTTTTTGTCTATCAGTACAATGCTGACCCTGAGGATTTCTCTGAAATTGAGTCCCCAGCCAAAAGAGGTTTCACAGGGATGGGCAACTGTGGGAAGCTAAGGGTCCATAGTAGCACCTTCCCTTAAGACCTTGGAAGGTTCCATTGGTCGTCACCACACCCTGGGGGGGGGGAAGACCCCATTAACCCTTCCATCAAAAGCCATCTAGGGCAGGGGTTCCCAAGCTGGGGTACCCACACCCCAGGGGTGCAAGATGGAATTTCAAGGGGTGTGACAAAGAGTGTCTTGTGTCCTTGAGATATGAGTCCTCGAGGTATTACTCAGCCAGATCCCAGTGTGCCTTGAAAAGCAGTAGTAGGTGGTGTTGCATAGACAGTACTCACATTGTTTATTTAATGAAAAGAAGAGAATTTTACAATTTTACTATTGTTTACAATTTTTTTCTGAATAAATTAGAATCTACTCAATATAGATTGGCATTTTAAGCATTGAATTAAAAGCTTATTTTTTCAAGTTCATTTTGGTCAACTGCAGTGTGGTTTAATAATTAGAAATTAGACTTCTTCATCTTCAGATGTGATATTTCTTTTGTGGGGTGTGTGAACATTAACCAAACATTTCCTAGGGGTGTGAGGCATAGAAAAGATTGGACACCACTGCTCTCGGGGGTGTGAGGTGCTCTTTTGCCATGTTCTCCCATGTTCTTTTCAACAACAAGAACTGATCCTGATGACTTTCTGTTTTAGAAAAAGGCTGCTCCTAGACTTAAAATCGAAGCCAACAACATGCCCAAACCCTCTCATCCCTTTGGAGACAAGCAATATTTTTTTTAAATCAAGTTTGTGATTCTTGTGAGGGGGTCACAAAAAAAGCCCATGGAGTCATGTTTTGGCTGTCTCTCCCTTACAACAACCCTGCCAAGAGAAGATGAGAGTGAATTGTCAAGGGAAGCCTTCTCCAAACTGCATTTTCCAAATACATTTATTTGCAACTTCTACTATCACCCAGCTATCATGGATATGATATTGGCTGAAGTTGATGTTACTGAAACTAGATGCATTTGAATTGTCCTGAGCTGGTGTCTTGAATGGGCTTGGAGCAGAAATGATAATATTGCCAGCAGTGAGAAAGACCTATCATAAGACCTTATTACACACTGGCCCACGAAGCGAAAAGTAACCAAAATAAGAATAAATTCAGTTCTATACCGAAATGAACTGAAATGCTTCACAATACGTATTGCGTGATCATATGTATTTCGCCTGCGCGGCCATTGCGCAATAATTCCGAAAGCTCGCTTGTACTTCCCTGATAAACCAAATGTCAAAAGATCTCAATTCATTACGGATTAGCTCCAGATTCTGTCGAGTTTCGGTGCAACGTCGTGTGTAAACACGGGGAACTAATACGGATTAGCTTCGGGTTCTGTCGAGTTTTGGTACAGCGTCGTGTGTAAACACGGGGAACTAATACGGATTAGCTATGGATATCCTTTGGATTAGGTCTGCTTTAGACCCCGTGTGATAAGGTCCTTAGTCAATGCTGTACTGATTAAATGTAGATATGCAGGAGATTTTGGTCTTATACTTTTGAATTTAGGGACCTTATCACACCCTGGCCACGAAGCGAAAAGTAACCAAAATAAGAGTAAATTCAGTTCCATACCGAAATGAACTGAAAGAGCTGTAAATGCCCACCACATGCAATTACCGTCATATCTCATTTATTGCTGTTCCCGGGACATGGATCCTGGAAACATATCCTCCGTGCACACACAAGTTCCAAAATCCCATAAATTTCCAGAGAGGACCATGTTTTCCAGTCCTGTTTGTTGCCCGATCCAAACAGGAAGGGCGCGCCATAAGATGCTTCCCCACGGATCCATGGGAAGCGGCACGGGGAACCATGGGTCGGGGCGGGGAAAGGCTTCACAACACGCATTGCGTGATCATAAGCATTTCGCCTGCGCGGCTATTGCGAAGCTATTCCGGAGGCTCACTTGTACTTCCTCAAAAAACCGAATGTCAAAAGCTCTCCATTCGCTACGGGATTCCTTCGGGTTCTCTCCAGTTTCGGTGCAACGTCGTGTGTAAACATGGGGAAATAATACGTTTTAGCTACAGGTACCCTTTGGATTAACTCTGCTTTAGACCCCGTGTGATAAGGTCCTAGGTTTGAGCAGATGAATGGGAAGGAAAAAATAGTCACCTTCAATGTCTGTTGCAGTTTGTTTCAACATTCTTTCATGCATAGGCATATCTCTGCAGACAAAAGCACAATTGTTGGTTCCTTCATTCAAATGCAGCCCACAGTTTCATAAGGGCAATATCACAAGGTCATTTGAATCAGTTTTAAAACATTGTATAATTGTATGTATAGATCCACTCATTATAGTAAATTAATATAATGCTTAAGAGTTAACCATTTGTGGATTGGATAAGAGATCGTGGTGTATTTGTGTCTTTGCAGAAACATTTTGTCATCCTACAAGGAGGTCTAAACATTCACTAAATAAATAGTAAAACAAGCTGTTGGTTTTGCTAATTTTTATGTTAGATTTGGTCTGCTTGGTTCCCTGTCCTGATATGTCTTAAAAATAGTTGGGTTTCTTCTCATTTCCAGGACTGTAGTATATAATCAGTGGAACTATAATCTAGCTGTTTATTTTAGCCTGTAAGTCCAGTACTGCCTGACTTGAGGCTTGTGACGGGGTGTGAGTGAAATACCTCTCAAGGGAATGTTAGTCAAAGACATGATGTTGAGTTATTAGTCAAAGGCAAAGAAACAATTATCTCAGTCCACTCCTGTTGTTTCTAGAAATGAATTAGGTAATAGAGGTCAAGGCTTTCCAACTTTGTTAACAGTGAGTTTTCCCTCCTTGATTAAAACAAAACAAAAGAAAACAAAACAAAACAAAGCAAAACAAAACACACACAGAGAGAGAGAGAGAGAGAGAGAGAGAGAGAGACAGAGGTTTTCCAGAGCTGGCAATTAATGGTTGTAAAATTAGGTCTGTGGACCCCAAGGTTGTGTGAACCAGGTGCAAAAAAGGTGTTTCCTTCATTTTCCTGCTTGCTACTTTCACTTTTCCCCTGTAAAATAAAAAACTGAATCTTTGAAAGGGTTCATTGTAATTTATGTTTATTCTAGAGTAATATAGCTGTCCATAGTTTTCAACCAATTTTTTTAAAAAAGTCAATGGCCAAAAAGGAAGAACCCCTTAAGAACCACTGTCCTAGATTTAAAAAACAAACATTCTTTTGAGCATGGAATGTAACTGCAGTTGGAAAATGAATTAATTACACTGATGGTAATGGCATTAGTTATGACTTGTCTCTACATCTGTCATGATACTTAATCATGATGTCCAAAATATATATCTTGGACAATAATATATACAAGTAGGACTCACAACACAATAATTTAGTGCAAAGTGCCCCTTATCGGGTTCCAGCTAGCCATACGCTTTTCCAGGTTACTCCGTTTTTTGTGAGTACTCCAACAGCAGCCAAACAGTTTGCTCAATCATCATTAGACCCTGTCTTGATCACTTTCTTTTATATTTTCCTCTGGAGACCAGAGTTCAATTCCTTGCTCAGCCATAGAGACCCACTGGATGACAACCTTGGGCTACACACTCTCAACTCCAAATGGATTTTCCTTAGGGTCATGACGTGTGTGTGTGTGTGTGTGTGTGTGTGTGTGTGTGTGTGTGTGTGTGTGGTGACCCTAAGAAGAAACTATCTGGGGCTGGGAATGTATATATACTGGGGCCCAAGGAGCCATAAAAGCCACCTTTGTGGGCAGCATGTGCACTACAGGTTGCAGTTTCTATACCCTTGTTCTAATCTAAACCAAACCTTGGGCCCTTTCACACTTCATCTTTATAGGGCCATGATGCCATTCCAGATGCCATGGCAGAATCCTGTGGAATTGTGGGATCTGCAGTTTGGTGAGGTTCCAGACTTCTGGGCTGAGAATTTAAATACCTTCCCTAAAGTGGAATCACAGTGCTATAATTGTGTACTGCGAAAGGGGCTCTAGTGGGCAGTGCACATTCTGAATGTAAATATTATGTACTTTAAAGCCTCTATAACGTTATAAAAATGATAGGGATTATTAGTGGCCACTAGTAACCAGGCAATAGAGCTGATAACAAATCTAAAGGAGTCCCGTGAATGAATGTGATTGAGTCAGCAGAAGGAATTGTTCCATGTTTCAAGGATTCTGTACTGTGATGAAATTACCTTACATGAGTTTATCAAAAAGAAAAGCCATCCTTTCCTTTCTTTCCATGTGAGATAACATTCCTGCCTGCTTAAAGAAGCAGAGCCAGAGACTCTTTGAAGTCCACATATTGTCATGCATGTATTGGCGTCAGTGCTTTGTGTCTGAGAGGGAATGTAAACTTGTGCTATCAAATCTCAGTGGTTCGTTCCAGTGGTTTGAAGATTGCATAGTGCAGTTATGGAAAACAGAGCATTGATGGAATAACCCTGTAGTGTTACAGATGTTTAATGATGGGTTGCAGCAGACCTACTTACTGCTCAACTACATGACATCAGTTTAGAGTCATATTTCGTTGGGCAGTTTATTTATGGCTTTTACATAGAATGTGTACTTTAAATTCTTGCTTGGTAGCTGGGAAAGGCAACAAATCAGAGATGCAGTAATGTAGGTTTGACAGTGAATGAATCAGATTCATAATATTTTGATTCTTTTTCAGGAAACAGAGGGCTATGAGGACACATTTTTTCCTAGTGCCTTTCTTTGAAAGGAATGACCACTAAAATACCATTTCTTGAGACACTCCTCATGGATGGGAAATTAATGATTGAGAGATTGAAAGCACTATTTTGTATTACAAAATCAGTACAATCCTAGTGCACATCAATCCTAGATTTTTTTTTTTTTTAGCAGAAAGAGGAACATTCTTTAGGTTTTTGTTGGTCAGGTAATTTTCTGTACAACTGTTTGCACCTATGCAGTGTAAATATACAAGGGTGAGCCCCAGACTGAAATATGGGTTAGACCACCTTGCATACATCATGAAAGTTCATTTGGTAGCAGAAGTTTTATCTTATTGCCTCACATCATAGTCTGCAGTCCTTCACTGCCAGTCAGTTTTTGAGGACACAGTGACAAGCTGGAGCCTTCCCCCTCTAGAAAGTTGTTTTATACTGAATCACTCCATTGTTCCTTTTAGCTCATTTGATGAATTAATGTAAGGTTTAGAATAATGCAAACCTCCAGAAGTTGTTGGACATCAACTTCCATCAGCCCCTAGCTAACACCACCAGTGGTTAAGAAGGCTGGGAGTTGAAGTCCAACATCTGGAGGGCCATGCCCTCCACCAAATTACTAGGGTGAGGGACAGGCTCTTCATGAGATATATCCTAGAAAAAAGATGATTCAGACACAGTACAGAGAGTGCAACTACTATTGATCCCTTACTGTTGGCTATGCTGACAATGGTCAATGAAGCAGCATCTAGAGCAGGGGTAAGCAACCTTTTTGAGCTGGGGGCCAGATTGCTGTCCCTCAGACAATTGGCGGGCCGAAGCACCATAACTAACTAACTAACTAAATAAATAAATATTTTAAAAACATTAAAAAATTAAAATATATATGCATGCACACTCTCTTAGCCCCAGAAAAGCAATGGCAAAATCCATGTGGAGATTTTGCCAAGAAAACCCCAAGAACAAGTAATAACAATAATCAGTATCATTATGGTGGGCTGCGGGGGGAGGGCGGCGGCAGTGGCGGTGGCAGGACCAGCCTGGGGCCGGTCCAAAGGCCTCACGGGGCCGCATCCGGCCCCCGGGCCTTAGGTTGCCTACCCCTGATCTAGAGGGCTGCATGCGTTCCACCTTTGCCCTGTGAGAGAATTCTCCAACCAAATCAAGGATCTTTTTTTAAATTATAAGATAGTGTACTTAAATTGCATTGTGCACATTGTGCCATGGCTTTCCTCTGAGGCTGAGAGAGTATGATTTGCTCAAGGTCACCCAGTGGTTTTCCATAGCTGAATGATGATTTGAACCTTGGTCTCTCAGAATCCCAGTTCAGTTCTCAAACCACTATACAACACTGGCTCTCATTCTGCAAATATTCTTGTGAATTATGTTATTTTCAGTTGTTTGACTTAATGCAGATTAAAGACCCATGTTTTTTCTTGGGAAGCCTTGATTAATTTCAGATATATTGCTGGACATTACCTTGGTTACAACAAACCAAAATGTCACAAAAGAGTTTTATAATCCCGTAAATTAAGTTGCATAGTTACTGGGAAAAGGTTCATTGGGTATGTGGGGAAAGTGTTTTGCACCCACTCAATCCATGAAAAACATATGCACCTCAGGAAAAGAACATTTTGGGAATGGTCTTGATTCTAATTACTTCAGTTAATTATGACTTTCCATCTTAAATATACAGCTAAGCTAAAGTATTAAAATACTGCTTTGTAAAACAAGCCTAGACTTGAAAAAATATACCCTTGCAGCTATTGTTACTGTTAGCAAGTGCATACTGTAGCAACATAAGCATTAATCTTCATGTGCAGTGAGTAATGCCTAATAACTGCTGCAAAATCAGCAATTTCTGTTTACATTGCATGATTTATGCAAGTCTGTTGATAAAAACAAAAGATATTGAATTATGGATGTTTGACATTTTGCATTTCCTTTTTCCAGAACCGTAATGAAATTAAAAATGGAGCAATACTTCGATTAACTACATCACCAGTAAGTAACTGATATATTTCATTCCTTTAAAGTTCTTACTGTGCCCAGTAGTATGATAACTTCAGCATATTTTTAAAAAACTGTGTTAATAAACAGAAGCCCTTACCCAAATGTCAGTTATCTTATACAGGCATCTTTATTAATTCAGAGAGAAAAATCAAATAGTTATTAAAAAGCAGCTCACAATATACCATGTATAAAAATATTTGTTGGCTTTGGACCTCCTGATGATGTTCAGCATTGTGGAGAGTTTTTTGGTGTTGAGTCAGGTCTTGCGGGAACAATGTACAAGATTGCTCCTCTTGGTTTTCATTAATTTATGTGCTCATCTTGCCAAAGCAGTTAGGTTCATAGCATAGACAGCATAACCCTTTTCCAGTGAAATATTATAACAAAAAAAGAGCCATACGGCAATTCCATGTACTCCTACTCAGAAATAAGTGCTTTTGAATTTGGCAGAATTTACTCCCAGATTAAATATATATTGTATTGCAGCTTTAAAGGATTTTAATAATTTAAATGCCAATGCATCCAGAAATTAGATTGAGTGACTTAATAAAACCAATCTTTTGTATCTGCACAATAAGTCAGCCTTATAATGGAACTTTATCTTACTTTTTAAAATGTTTGGCTGAGTTGCATTTTTAAGTATGCATATTATACATATAGCCTTCTCTTTTATTCTTGTTCTCTATTTTCAAATTTCATGTAATTATTTATTATGTTAGAGATTTTTTTGCTTCCATTCAGAAACCTGCAGGCGAAATCAGTTTCCTAGGTTACAGCAAGTACTGGCTGAATTTTCCCAATTTCTTTACTTCTTTCTGTTCTTCCTATGAATCATTTGCCTTTTATTTCTCAGAAACACTCTGCCTCCTACTCCCTCTCCCCCAAATTAATTGATCAGTCTCTTAGAATTTATCAGTCTCATTCTGTATTTGTATGGACTGCCTCCTGTGCTGTCCTTGTGTTTTCAAAAGCCTCGTGTGCTTTTAAGATAATATTCTCTCTCATCTGTGCCACCTCTTGACAAGAACTCCTTCTTCCTCTTACTTGGGAAATAGGAAGCTATTCTCCAAAACCCAAATTAAAAAGGATAAAAGAACATAGTTCTACCTCAACAATGTTGTTTATTCTACAGCAAATATTTTTTCAACTATAGTGGAATTTATTAGAGCTAAATAACAGGTATTTTCCCTGTCTTATATACTAGCTATGTATGAAGACAGATGTGGCCACCTTAGTAGATTCTTCAGGTGCACTATGAATCTGTTCTTAAACAAATTATATGGATTTTATTTTATTTTTTCTTCTTCTATTATTTATAAGGTGTTCAGGAATGCGGGATTGTAAGCATTGCCATGTATCCATTCAGCATTAATCTTGCTGAAAATGTGTTTTTTTTTCACATGCCATAGAGGTGTATCCTTCCTCGGTTTCTATCATGTATCAACTAAGCTTTTTTTTAAAAAAAATTAAGCTTCACAAATACAATAGTTTTAAAACAGTTGCAAGGCTACTCAGTGAGGGAGGTGCAAAACCTAGAAGAGTGCTTGGTGCTTGGTGGGGGACAATGGGAGTTGTCCAAAACTTTTTCAAGCTCTTGTCTGAGTCACAGATCAGCTTAGCTGGCATGTGCAAACAGCTAAGAGTGTGACCAGCTTCATTCCCCCTATCTTTTCCCTGTGTGGAAGAGTGAACCTAGGAAGGGAAGCCTCGCTGCCACTAATCAACGAGGAAAGCTAGCAAAGATTCCCTTCACTAATCTCCCAGTTATGTGCCTTGGGGAAGCACAAGAGGCCCATAGGAGTGTGCAGCGTGCATGGATACCTATGTGGGCACACATGGGGACATACAAACCCATGTGAGGTTAGTCCCATAAGACCTTCCTTGTGTTTAGCAATTGGTGCCCACTTTTTAAATTGTTGCTAACTGCCCTTGAGTCACCCTCAACTCATTCATGGTGACCCTGGGGATGAGACTCCCTGCCCTCCACTGCTCTGCTAAAGTTTAGCAGAATCATGCCCGTGACCCCCCTAATTGAGTCTACCATCTGGGTTGCGGTCTTCCTCATTCTACCACCCTCAACCTTTCCCAGCATTATTTTCTTTTCTAATGAGTTGTGCCTTCTCATTATGTGGCCAAAGTATGACAGCCTCAATTTGATCTTCTTGGCTTCTAGGGGTATTTCAGGCTTGATCTGTTCAAGAACCCATTTGTTTGTCTTTTCAGCTGTTCACAGTATCCCCAGTACCACATCTCAAATGAGTTGACTTTCTTTTCATCCACTTTTTTCCACTGTCCAGCTTTCACACCCATACAATGGCTTAGACCAGGCACAGGCAACATTTTTGAGACCTGGGCCGGTCTCCCATTGCCCAGGTCTCGGCTGGGCC
>CM034710.1:61837975-61849185 GCA_020142125.1 Phrynosoma platyrhinos
GTCACCTGCCTCGTTTTTTGAGGCTGTAACAAATTCCTCCTAGAGGACCGAAGAGTGCGGGGAGGATTATAGGGGAGGAGGCGGTCCTTAAGATAGCCTGGACCCAAGCCATTTAGGGCTTTAAAGGTAATTACCAACACCTTGTACTGGGTTCTGAAACTAATAGGCAGCCAGTGGAGGGACCTTAATACTGGGGTAATATGGTCCCACCTAGATATTAATCTGGCCGCCATATTTTGAACTAATTGCAGTTTCCGAACCAAGCATGAGGGTAGCCCCATGTAGAGCACACTACAGAAGTCGAAGCGTGAGGTTACCAACGCGTGCACGACAGTCTCAAGATCTCCTACTTCCAGAAAAGGGCGCAGCTGGCGTATCAGCCGAAGCTGATAACAGGCGCTCCTGACCGTCGCATTAACCTGATTTGTCATCAGGAGCGACGAATCAAAGGAGCACCCCCAGACTGCGAACACAGTCACTGGAGGAGAGTGTGATCCCATCCAGGACTGGCGGTTGCAACCCAATTCTTGGTTTTGGGGCCTGTATTGTGAGCACCTCCGTCTTGTCCGGATTCAGTTTCAGTCTGTTTTTCCTCATCCAGGCCATTACCGCCTGAAGACATTCATTGAGAGAAGAGATGCCATTGGAATTTGAGGCCGACGAATGAGACATGGAGAAATAGGTTTGGGTGTCATCAGCGTACTGATAACACCCAGCGTACTTATCTCACCCAGCGGCTTCATATAGATGTTAAACAACATCAGGGACAAAATAGCTCCCTGAGGGACCCCACAAGTGAGCTCCCTCTTACTGGAGCTACAGTCCCCGAGGAGCACCCTCTGGGACCAACCTGAGAGGAAGGACCGGAGCCACGGCAAAGCAGTGCCCCCGATACCTAACCCCCCTCAGGCGGCCCAAGAGGATACCATGATCTATCGTATCAAAAGCTGCTGAGAGGTCTAAGAGCACCAACAGGGTCACACTACCCCTGTCGATGCTCAGACGCAGATCGTCAGCCAAGGCAACCATGGCAGTCTCAAGCAGGCCGTCATCGGGTTAAGCAAGGGATTTGGCGCAGAGGGCACCTGCGTCATCTCCCTCACCACCTTAAACAGCTCTGCCGGACGGGACCCTGCAGACGCAATACATGCAGAGGAGAAAGCTCTCTTCGCTGCACGTATTGCCTCCCGATAGGACCAAAGGAAGTTCCTATGGCGAGTTCTGTCAGATCGGAGTCGAGTTTTCCGCCATGTGCGCTCTAGTCGTTGTCCAAATCGCTTCATTTTCCTAAGCTCAGAGGTGTACCAAGGCTTATGATTTGAAGCGAAATGGCAAGGACGCATGGGAGCGATCGTGTCTATGGCCCTGGTAAGATTGCTATTCCATGTATTAACCAGGGCTTCGATAGGATCACCAGCATTCCCAACCATTAAACCCTCCAAGGCTTTCTGGAATCCAACGGGCTCCATTAGCCTTCGAGGACGGACCATTCGAATAGGTCCACCACCCCCGGGGGGCAGATATTGGCTCTGACTTTCATCTTGACCAGTAAATGATCCGTCCATGACAATGCGGAGGTACCAACCACCTCCGCCCACGGATATGCCTGTTCGGTACAGAACACCGCATCAAGTGTATGACCTGCACAATGCGTCGGCCCGTTGACCAACTGGGATAGGCCCATGTTTGTCATGGTATCCATGAACTCCCGAGCCACACCTGTTAAGCTGGTCTCGAGCAGGATGTTGAAGTCCCCCAGGACAAGAAGCCTGGGAGACTCCAGCAGCAGCTCAGAGACCAGTTGCGTCAGCTCGGTCAGGGAGTCTGCTAGACAACGGGGTGGCCAGTAGACTAGCAGAATCTCTAAACTATCCCTGGCCTTCATGATACATTGCCTCTGTTGGTTCTGTTTTGCAGAGACTTGCTAGACTAATTCCAGAAAGATAATAATAATAATAATAATAATAATAATAATAATTTTTATTTATAATCCGCCCCTCTGCGTGGCAATCGGGGCGGGGTACAACAGTTTAAAAACAAACAGTTAAAAAACATTCCCTCACCCCATAATCCCACCCTACCATCCCCTTAAAATAGAATTAAATAGAATTAAGTTGTTGGTAAATGAAATCCTTTCCATTTAATAACTTTGTTACAACTTTTGTAATTTCTCTTAATTGTGGAAACAATGACTCACTCTCTACCCTCCCTCCCTCCTTCCTTCCTTGCAGCTTCAGATGGTAGGAGGGGATTGGATAGAGTCTTTCCTACCTCTCTTTTTGAATAGGAGTATCTTTACCCATTCCAACCTTTGAATACACATCCCACTTTTTGAATAGCCCCTCCCAGAAAACTTCCTGACCCCAAATCAAATTGAGGGAGATTTCATGCCCCCAAATAGTTATTCAAACCTCCCACAAAACAAAGGGGTTTTCTTTTTATTTTAAAACAATAGTTTATTCACATACAAGACAACATACATACATACCTCCAAGTATCTACAAATATTTTGTAGTCCATAACACAGGGGTAGGGAATCTAAGGCCCGGGGGCTGGATGTGGCCCCCCGAGGCCTTTGGATCGCCCCCAGGCCGGTCCTGCCGCCACCGCCGCCCACCATGATGATATTGATTATTGTTGTTATTACTTATTCTTGGGGTTTTCTTGGCAAAATCTCCACAGGGGTTTTGCCATGGCTTTTCTGGGGCTGAGAGAGTGCATATTTTTACATTTTTAAATTATTTATTTGTATATTTATTTATTTGTATATTTATTTATTTCTTTCTTGTGCTTCGGCCCCCCCAATTGTCTGAGGGACAGCAACCCAGCCCCCAGCTCAAAAAGGTTGCCTACCCCTGCCATAACAGAACAAACATTATATTCTATACCAGGGGTAGGCAACTTTTTTGAGCCGGGGTCCAGGTTGCTGTCCCTCAGACAATTGGGGGGGCCAAAGCACCAAAAATAAATAAATAAATAAATAATTTTAAACAATTTAAAAAATATGCATGCACACTCTCTCAGCCCCAGAAAAGCCATGGCAAAACCCTGGGGCTGGTCCAAAGGCCTCGGGGGGCTGCTTCTGGCCCCCGGGCCTTAGGTTGCCTACCCCTGTTCTAAACAATGCATTACATCCAAAACACATAATACATATAATACAAAGGGGTTTTCTTCTGCGATCTCCAAAAGATCGACAAAACAAAACCAAAAAATAAAAACTAAGCCAAAAAAGGCCAAAAATGAAACTAGGAGTGACATCAAGTCACTTTCAGTTTTGTTTTAGCTCACTGATGCATCTGGTGTCTTCATGAGTGACAACAGTAGCAGCCACAGTGGTGGGGGGAAGAGATTTATGGTTTGTTTATGGCAGGGGTAGGCAACCTAAGGCCCGGGGGCCAAATGCAGCCCCCCGAGGTCTTTGGACTGGCCCCAGGCCGGTCCTTCCACTGCTGCCCAACATAGTGATATTGATTATTGTTGTTATTACTTGTTCTTGGGGTTTTCTTGGCAAAATCTCCACAGGGGTTTTGCCATGGCTTTCCTGGGGCTGAGAGAGTGTGCATGCATATTTTTATTTATTTTTTTTTAACAATTAATTTTTAAATGATTATTTATTTATTTATTTATGGTGCTTCGGCCCCCCAATTGTCTGAGGGACAGCAACCCAGCCCCCGGCTCAAAAAGGTTGCCTACCTCTGGTTTATGGTTAGCAGTATAATTTTATTAGGCAAAATTTCTCAAAAAGAGAAAAAATAATAGTTAGAGTGGTGCTCATCATATAATGGCTGTACAGGAAAATGGGTTTGGTAGAGCCCAACTGCTTATACTAATAACTCTTTGATTCACAAAAAATATTGGGGAAAACTCTGGGGTATAGTTTTCAGCCAAGAGTGTCTCCATTGCTGCCCAATTTCTCCTGCTTATCCCCTCCTACCAGCAAGCACAGTTGCAGTGGCCAGGCACACATGAACAGGTAAAAGTATAGTGTTACGCCCAAACCAAGACTCCTGAGTTATTACTGCCTAACAATAATGATGTGAAATAAGCTTATGATTCCCAGCTTATTGGGAAGCAACAAGCTAAGAGTGAGGTTGAGACATCTGGTGAATTGGTAGTTACCAAAGCTGTTCCTAGCACAGGGAGTAGTGAAGTAGAAGCATTGGGGAAGCCTCCCACAGCATAACTTGTTTGTGAGCAATAAGGAGGATTTTCTACAATTTTGGCACCTTTTGTATGAGGGTGATGGATGTAAATAGCTGCTGCTGTGAGAAAAGGTCTCTGAACCCACATAGGATATTATAGAATATTCTAATAGAAGGTATTATTCTTGGAGAATAGAAAATTGATGATAAAATGGAGGGGGAGAAAAAAGAAATCTAGCAGCAATTTGAAGACTAACAGCTTTATATTTTAGCATGAGCTTTTGTGGATATCAATCCATTTGGTTCTCTTTGCCTCTGTCCTCAATGAAATGCATTATTTTTGGCAACTCACTAATCTGTAACAAAACATGGAGCAAAATTCCAAGGTGAGGATGCTGAGCTTGAATCTATTTTCTTGGGGAAGAATTAGAGTGAGTGTTGTTTTTTCTATTCCATTTTTTCCTGATACCCCACTTCTCCATGGATGACTAGAGTTCCCATTTCCCTTTACTGATCACTTGGAATTAACTTCCTGGTCATGTGGGAGATTTTTTGCATGTTCCTCCCCACATACAATTTAGTTTGTTATGTGAGGCATTACTTCAAATTCTTCCTTGCCCAGTGAAATTCTTCTTGCCTGCCCAGTGAAATTCACCAGGCCCCGATACATGATTACAGGAGCCAGGTGGTAAAAACATGGCTATACAAAAAGCTTGTTCTCTTTGCCTCTTTTTGTTTCATTTAAATACATTCCTGTTTTCTCTGCTGTTGCCAGAAACAATCTCTTGCTGATGGTCTAATATGCCAATGCTGGAGTCTAACCTTTTAAAGAAAAAGTGGGAGTGATGCATGTTTTTCAATATGATTGTGGTGCATTTAGATTTAATAGCCACCTTGAGTCTGCCCTTCCTTCTTTCCTGTTTTGGAAAGAGGACAAGATGTAATTTTTAAATCACTCTCTCTCTCTTTCTCTTATACACACACACACACACACACAGTTAAACCAGTGGTAAGCAAATGTGCCCCTCCAGGTGTTTTTAGACAGCAACCAGCATCATCCATCACCACTGGCAATGTTTTCTAGGGATGATGGGAGTTACAGTCCAACAGATATGGAGGGCCACATATTGCCCTGCACATCTTGATCTAGGCAGTCATGCACAGAAGAGAAACTGCATTTCAGGGACTTGATCAGTGGCCAGATTGAACCCACCTATCAGGTTTTGGACAGCAGATGAGGATCACCAAGTGCTGACTGTATGTAGCAGTGAATATGGATCATGGCTTACATGGCATGCCTGAAGCTGGGCAAAGGGAATACCCAGAAATAAAAGGATGTATCATTTAATGCTGGGAGTGTTATGCAAATGCCAGCTGCTGCCCAGTTAACCAGGGAGAGGTGAGAAAATTGTTTGAGCTGATAGCTCATGGGATAACTGGATGGGCACTCATCAAGTGTCCTTTACGAAGTATTCATGGTTGCATTCCCCAAAGTGTGACATTTGATTATTCTTTCTATAAATTCTTGTTCATTGTATGAAATATCAATTATTTCAAAATCTTCAATTCTCACTAATACATTTTCTGTAAAAGTATTTGTTTTCTTGGCAGACTTTTGAAATTAAGATCTGTGTTTCTTCCTCTCTCACCCCTTCCCCCCTTCCCTCTCTTTTATCCAATGTTCTGTCTTTGGTGAGACCCAAAATGCCCTTCAGCTCCATGAGAGGATCCAGTCTTCTAGTATGGATGCCAAGTTGGAAGCACTGAAAGACTTAGCTAGCTATTCACGTGATATAACGTTTGCCCAAGAATTTATCAATCTAGATGGTATTTCACTCCTAACGCAGATGGTGGAAAGCGGCACTGAGTAAGTATTTTCCAGTAACAATAACATTTTTGTGACTTTTCATATTTATATTACTGGAATTATCCAGGCAAACCATGTTTGATGCTTATTTTTAAAAAATAAAATAAAAATAAAACCAGAATGCAGTAGTTTCTGCACTTAGTTCTGTTGAAATAGATAGGAATTTTATATGGGATGTGTAAATGAAAATTATTTATTCTAGTAGGGGAGGATTTACCTCTGTTGTCTGTTACTGGAAGTCCTGAGACCAATTCATCTCTTCAAACCCAGTTTTAAATACTGGAGACTGGATGGTATTTAAAAGTATGGGCAATGTGGAATGAACTAAAAAAAAAAAAAAGCCCTAGGAAAACCAACACCACAGCTCAGCATGAATTGAGTCCAGTAAATTTCAATGAGAGGAAAAGTTGATGCTCAAACAAATCCAATCAGACACCAAAGTTTGGACTTTGATAGAGCAAAGAAGTAAGGATTTGTATTTTCAGAGGAACCCAGTGCCTGTGTTTCTGCCTGAAGTTGTGGATCCTGGTGAGGAGTAGCAAGCTCAGAGCAGTGAGTTTTCTGCAGTAGTGTGGGCAGGAAAACAGACAATTTCACTATAGCCCTGCGTTGGGGATTGCAAAATGATTCAATCAAAGAGAGACAGAAATGTAAACCTACCCCAGGAGAGACTGGAAGGATGGAAGAACAGAATAGAAAATTGTGTAGAGAGGGAATGAGCAGCCTCTTCTGTGGGTAACTACAATTTCTCCCCCACTTTTTGGCACAATAGCAGTTTTTTCACTGTGCACAATTTCATAACTACTGGATTAAATATGCAGTTGGGGGGGGGGGACAACAATATGCAGGCTGATGAGAACTTTTGACTCAAGAGGCATTTGTAGGCCAAGACTTAGATTGCAGATGCACATGAGATGACATCTTCCTAGCCAGCTGCCTTAAGTCACTAGTTTCTATGCACACCATGGCTACAAACCCATGAATCATCTCTACCCATCACAAATGAATACACAGGCAAAAGACACCACTAACTTCAAATATCTTGAACCTCACCTTTAACAGAAAAGAAATGTTGGTATCTCAGATGAGAACAAACTCCTGCTCACTGTGATGTGGTGCAGCTGATGCTTTCCAAAACACAGTGACTACAGGATAGAGCAGCCAAAACAGACTATGCAGAAGGAGTCACACACAAGCATAGAGTTGTAGAGCTGTGCTTCTCCTCAGTTCTGATGTTCCTGGTTAGAAATGCATGGCATTTGCGGATGCTGTTGTGCCTGGAACAATAACTGCACATAGAGCAATAGTGGGAATTGTGTGGCCCTGCAGATGTTGCTGAACTGCAGTTCCCAGCAGTTCTAACCAGCAGAACCAATGGTAAGGAAAGTTTGGAGTTGAAAGTGAAACAGCATTTGGAGGGCATTCCTTGTGATTCAGAAAAGGATTTAGCATTTTTATGTTTAGTTTGTATGCATTCCTGCCAATTCCAGACAAAAGTGTGTAGCTCTTTCTAATTCAGGTTGTTTGTGTGACTGTGTGTGCGGTGCATGTGCAATAGATTTGGGGCTGCACTCACACCAGCCTCAGTTCTACCTCAACAATAGATTAACAAAGCTTTCAACAAAGCTCTTTCAGGTCATACTTTCATAAAATCACAAGGGCCATCTAATCCAACCCCTTGCCATGCAGGAATATGCAACCAAATCACTCCCAAAATATATCCATCTAACCTCAGTTTAAAGATCTCCAAAGAAGGAGAGTCAACCACTCCAGGGCAGTCCATTCCTCTTTTGAACAGCTCTAACAGTAAAGTTCTTCCTAATGTTTATATGAAATCTCTCTTCTTGTAATTTGAATCTATTGGCTGGTAATTTGAATCTATTGGCTCTATGGAGAGGAAAGAAAACAAACTCACTCTATTTCTACATGACATCCCTTCAGACATTTAAAGATGGATAACGTATCACCTATCAGTCTTCTCCTCTCTTAGCTAAACATACCTAAACCCCTAAGTTGTTCCTCATAATGCTTGGTTTTCAGACTTTGACCATCCTTCTGGACATATTCCAACTTGTCAGTATCCTTCTTGAACTTTGGTTCCCAGAACAAGGCACAATATTCCAAGTGAGCAGACTATTACTTCCTCACTCTTGACACTCCTATTGATGCAGACTAGAATTACATTGCCTTTTTTGACTGCTGCATCACACCCTTTAAATATGTTCTTCCTAATGTTTTTATTTTCAACGGTGTGACTCCTAGATCCTTTTCCACATATTTTGCTTTCAAGCCATGGGTCACCCAGCCTGTATTTGTGCATTTCATTTTTTATGCCTAGATGTAATACCTTCCATTTATCCATTTTGAAGTTCAGTTTGTTAGTTTTGGCCCAGGTCTTCAATCTGTCAAGGTCGTTTTTAATTCTGATCCCGTCTCTGGGGCGTTTGCAATCCTCCCCCCCCCCAAGTTTGGTGCCATCTACAGATTTGATAAGCGTACCTTCTATGCCATTATCTAAGTCATTTATCAAGATGTTAAACCAATGGTTCTCAAACTGTGAGGCAGGACCCCCCAGGGGATGAGAGTTGAGCAAGTGCTCAAGGGGGATGTGAGACCGAAGACTTGATATCTTCTTCTCTTCTTCCTCTTCCCAAACCTTTTCCGTCCTGGAATGGAAGAGAAAGGCAAAGAGGGTGCTTGGCACCTTTGCATGATGGAGGAGGAGGAGGAAGAGGAGAGCTGTTTCCTTATAAGATGTTAAAATATGAATATACATGAACGTGTGAATGAAAATACACATACTAAAAAAATAAAATATTTTTATTCATACACTACATCAAGTGGAGGGAGCTGAAGTAGATGTATAGGGAGTCACAAGGGTAAAAATTTTGAGAACCACTGTGTTAAACAATATGGGCTCAAGATGGAGCTATGAGAAATCTCATTAGTCACTTCTCTCCAGGATGAAGAACAACCATTGATGAGCACACTCTGGGTTCAGACTGTCAACCATTTACAGATCCAGCTAACTGTAGTTCTGCCCAGCTCACCATGGGAATATCTGAACAGTAGAGAATCCATTTCCCCCTTCCCTGACAAATTGAGGAGGTACTTAAGAATACTTAAAAGTAGAATAGAAAACACTGATGGCTCTTAGGAAAGAATGCAACTTGCCATCCCCATGTGTTCCTGGGAATACATTTAGTTGTTTATTCTTTTGCATAATTTTTGGAAGACTGATGACAAGAAGATGGATTAGGACAACAAAAAGCTGTAACTTTGGATTCTACTCAGATGACTGTTCTGTTTGTAACATAAACTGTTTATTAATTAAACAGTAAACAAAAAGTGTGTCTTTCAGTATGTACCAAGACCATAAACAGGTCTTGCATACATTGTATGTTTTGAGAAGTCAACAATTGAATGGATTAAGGACAGGAAAGGTTACCTGTAATAGTGGAGGCCACATTAATTTTGCACACAATCAAAATTATGCTCACAGTTCTGCAACATAAGACTCCAACCATACACTGAGAGAGAAATCTCAGAGGTGCAAATGGGGGGCAGGAAAGGAAAAGGCACTAGGGGCCACGTCGCAAACATACGATGGCTAATGGAGCACACCAGGCAATTCCATGCGGGGAGGGCTTTATAGACTATAGCAAAACCTTTGACTGCATAGATCAGGGGTAGGCAACCTTTTTGAGTCGGGGGCTAGGTTGCTGTCCCTCAGACAATTGGGGGGCCGAAGCACCAAAAATAAATAAATAAATAAATAAATATGAAACATTTTTTAAAAATAAAAATATATATGCATGCACACTCTCTCAGCCCCAGAAAAGCCATGGCAAAACCCCTGTGGAGATCTTGCCAAGAAAACCCCAAGAACAAGTAATAACAACAATAATCAATATCATCATGGCGGGCGGTGGCGGTGGCGGTGGCAGGACCAGCCTGGGGCTGGTCCAAAAGCCTCGGCGGGCCGCATCTGGCCCCTGGACCTTAGGTTGCCTACCCCGGCATAGATCATGAAAGGCCATGGAAGGCTCTTAACGATATGGGAGTCCCACTACATCTGATAGTCCTGATGAGAAATGTGTGCTTAGCCTTAGGACAAGAGGCTACTGTTAGAACAGAATATGAAGGAAAAAAAACATGGTTCCCATGAGGCAAAGGGGTCAGGCAAGACTGCATTCTGTCACTCTACTTGTTTAACTTGAACACAAATAATGTCGTATGAAGAGCAGGTTTGGTTTCAGAAGAAGGAGAAGTGAAAATAAGAGGAAGGAATATCAACAATCTAAGATATGCAGAAAACACCATACTACTAGTGGAAAACATCACAGACTTGGAACATTTATTCAGGAAGGTCAAAGTAGAAAGTGCAAAGGCAGCCTTACTGATAAACATAAAGAAAACAAAAATAATGAGCACAGAGGATCTACATAAATTCAAACCAGACAATGAGGAAATCAAAATAGTTAAAGATTTTTCATACCTTTGATCAAACATTGACCAGGACACAGACTTGGTCATACTCCAATACTGTTGTTGTTAATTGCCTTCAAGTCAACCTCCGCTTGTGATGACCTCATGGATGAAACTGTCCTGAACTGCTCTGCTCAGGTCCTGCAAGCTCATGCCTGCGACCTTCCTAATTGTGTGTAGTCTTCCTCTCTTTCTACTACCCTCAACCTTTCCCAGCATTATTGTCTTTTCTAATGAGTAGTGCCTTCTCATGATGTGGCCAAAGTATGACAGCCCCAATTTGATCATCTTGGCTTCTAGGGGTATTTCAGGCTTGATTTATTAATGGACCCATTTGTTTGTCCTTTTGACTGACCACAGTATCCTCAGTACTCTTCCCCAGTACTATGTCTCAAATGAGTTGATTTTCTTTCTTTTTGAGTGCCCAGCTCTCACATCCAATTGTGGGGATGGGGATTACCATGGCTTGGACAATTCTAACTTGCTCAGTTGTATATCTTTATTCTTTAGGATCTTTTCTAGCTCTTTCACAGCTGTCATTCCCATTTCTAGTCTTCTTATCTCTTGACTGCAGTGTCTGTTCTGTTCACTGATCCAAGGTATGAGAAATCTTTAACTATTTCAATTTCCTCATTGTTTGAGTTGAATTTATTTAGGTCCATCATGGTTATTATTTTTGTTTTCTTTATGTTCAGCTGTAAGCCTGCCTTTGA
>CM034710.1:61855262-61873243 GCA_020142125.1 Phrynosoma platyrhinos
ATTATAGCTTTTAGAGGTTGTATTTGTTTTTATCCCATCTTTCCTCCAATGAATCAGGAGTGTGGCTACAGAGGGCATAAAAGAGGCCACTTCCTCCCCAAATAAGAATTCTTTCCCCCTCCTGAAATGTTTCATAAGTCCCCAAATTTCTAACACTGCAGAAAATGAAATATGGAACGTTGTTAACACCTAGAATTCAAATTTGCTGTGTTTGCATTCCCTTAGTAACTTTGCCTGGCTCTTTTCTTACTTAAACTGTATTTCTGAATGCTCAACAGAGATATTGTTACCCCATTGCTAGAAATGTGGGGACTGAAAGAAATATTCACTTGAGCGGACAACATTTTTATGGGGGGGCACTCTGCTTTCCCCCTGTAGCTTGCCACTTGTAGCTTGCCACCCCTGGTAATTTGTTCAAGATGGTGCCACCTCCCTACTTTATTTTTCCAACAGGACCATGAGCTGGGTCAGCCTGACACACACAGAGAGCTCTTAGCTCCCCAAATAGTTCTATAGCTCAATGGGAAGTAGAATCTGGATCTCCCAAGTTGCAGTTTGACATTTTAATCATTATACCAGCCTGGCTCTGTAGGCAAAGTTCTTAAGTGTGTGTTTGAAAAACAAAAGTGCTTCCACCTTTGTGACTTTAAAGCTGTTTCACACTATGTAGTTTTCTTTGTTTCCTTTTGAAGGTTTTTTCAATTTAAAGTCTGCTTCATTAGAATTATTGCCAACTGTAGTTTTTCTGGTTGTGTTGATAAGACCCTGTAAAACTCTTTCACAGATTCAAAGAGAATGTGTTTCAATGTTTCACCTTACCTGAAAGTTTTTAAATTTTTGCAGACGATATCAGAAATTGCAGAAGATAATGAAGCCCTGGTAAGAACCTGATTGGCTCTTGACCCTGCAAGCTTTCTCTTCTTTGCATGATTAAATTCCAGGCCTCCTTGCTGATTTTATTTATTTAATAGCTGTGTATATTTTGACTCAGCTGATCTTCTGCTTCTCTTCCTTGCTTTTTAATGCTACATGCCAAAGATATATTATGGAGTTTTCAATTATTTTGCATTTATTTATTTATTTATTTATTTGTCCAGTGCTTGCAGAATGGATGCTTTCTTTTCTTGTAACTGCTGAAGTGACTTGCTAGTGTTCCCCCCCCCCAAACACTTTGCCTGGGCTCTTTTTTGCTTTAAGCTATCACCCCTTTCATTTTAAAGATCACAGCTGCTTAGTAGTTTTGTGATGTTGATGGATGCAATTGGAAACTTTAAAATCATGGTCATTTTAATTTCTAGCGTCTGGTAATGCAAACTAGAACTGGTTTATTTGCAGTGACAGAGAAATTGCAGTGTTATATTTTTCCTGAGTAAGCATGTTGCTGAGTTGAATGGTACACAGATCTAAAATTAATCTTAGCCTCCTGTTTCACGGACAGTAAAGGAGTTCATTTTCACTAGAAAGCAAACTCTTTCACTTCCAACCAGCATTTGCTCATTGTAAGTGGAAACTGTCCAGCCACGAAAATTTGGCTATTCACCTGGAGAGACATTCTTGTAGTTTAGGGCAGAAGAGCACATACAAAGAAATCTCAGACTTCTTCCCCTAATGGCAGCTCTTTTCCCGTCCCTCTAAAAGTATAGTTTAGCTTCTGTTTTGTCCTGAAGTAATTCTGCCTCATTTCCTTGTTCTTGTTAATGGCAGCAGATACTTTACACAGAGAAAATGCACAGTATAGTAATTTCAGAAGTTCATGCAGTAAGTTTAGCTACACTGTACGAGGGAGCAAAGAACTTGGTGCTGGGACTGCCACCTTTGGCAGCAGTTATATATATATCTGTCACGTGTAATCACATTCATAATCACTGCTGAGGAAAACTTGCCTAGAAGCTTTGCACATGTTTTATTGCTGTTTTTCTTTATGGGTGCTGCTCCCAGGTCCTTTCACTGGTAGAATATAAAAAAGCATGATAGTCTAGTGGAAAGATACATGTCTCTCTGCATAGTGGTGGTGGTCATGGTTGCCCCAGGGCTTATGGAACCTGGAACAGATATAATACTGGGTGTCCTCCATGGCCTTTACACATGACGAGCTTGGTAAGCAACATGGCAAGATCTGTGCAGCGGCCATTGGCACATATGAAATTAGAGGGGGTTACTCCTTTGTTGTGGGACCAGGGAAAGATGTCTCAGTTACCTCTCTCTTCCCTGGGAACCCTGGTGGTGGAGCAACCATGGACAGGGAAACATGTAGGGGCAACAATATGTCCCTGCTCCTTTTAAAAAAATTGTCTTTTTAAAAAGTTTGTAATGCATTTTCCCAATCTTGCTTCTGTCCAAACTCCCAATGGGAAGCTAGTTCATTGCAACATGTTGAGAGAAAGGTGAAAATACTTCAGATATTTTGTTTGAGGGCAGGAGAGGGCTAGATCAAGATTGGCAACTACAGTGAGTCTTGTTGGCAGTGTTCTGCTTTGAGACCCTCTAGACAGTGATTGCCAAACTTTGGTTTTCCAGGTGTTTTGGACTTCAACTCCCAAAAGCCTTAGCCAGTTTGGTCAGCAGTCAGGAATTCTGGGAGCTGGAGTCCAACACATCTGGAAGACAAAAGTTTAGGAACCCCCTACTCTATGGGCTTCACCGTCTGCCAGAAAGTTCTTTTAAAACAACTTATACTTTCAGCTTTTAGAACAGTAGTTTTCAAACTTTGGTCCTCCAGGTATTTGGACTTCAAATCCTAGAAGCCCCAGCCAGCTTGGCTAACAGTCTGGGAACTGAAGTCCAAAACATCTGGAGGAAAAATTGGGAACCGTTACTCTAAAGGAATGTGTTTGACATGATTGTTTCTTAGGCATTCTTGCATTTGATGCTTCTCAGTTCTGTGAATCAGTATCATCCTTTCCTTTTTCTCAGCTAGAGTGGTGTGTGCTTGAGGACATGTTAGCATAATCTTTTTCCTGATTGTGTCCAATTTTTTTCAATGTGACAATGTCCATGCACCACCACAGGAAAACTCTTATCTTTTGCTCCTAAAATATAATGCAGTTTTGATTCTCACATCTTGTTTATCTATGCAGAACATAGAGCTTTAAGCTTACACTTGGACATTTCAACATCTTAGAATTAGTATTTGTTTGTGAAAATTGCTGTATCATATTGATACATATTTCTTGAATCAATATGTTTCAGTTTGAGTCTAGCAGGTTTCATAAACTTATACCAGTTCTATGAATTTACTTTTCTTGAATAAAATTCAAGAACTGAAACAGAAATGGGGTTTTTCATACTCATTAAGTCTCTATTCTGGGAATATGCAACTGCTTTTATGTGGATAGATTTTTGCAAACCCCACTCCTAAGTGGAAGACTTTGGTATCTGTCTGGGGAGATGCACTAACATTATTCATTCACCAATCTGATCCTAGACCATTCTTTGTCAGCAATTAAATGCATTACAGAAATCTTGGTGTTAATGTTAGCCCAAGTGCTAGCCCAAATATGTAAGAACAGGTTGTACAAACGTTAGAGACAGTTCTAGAAATTACTCTTAAAAATCCAAGGTTGATCTAGATATTTTATTGGTTGAGCCCAAAGACAAGATGGTGTCCTCTCCAGCACCCTCCTCCTACAGAAGCCAACTGGACTAGCTAACTCTGATCACAAGACAGCACCCTCCACTGCACATATAGGCATCAGACTATTAGAGAGTGCAGCACACAGTGTGTGGTACACACAACTCTGTTCTCAAATGACTTAGCTGTTCTCTGTCCCCCCACCCCACCCCACCCTTCCAGCATCTGAATCCTGAGTTTATTGCCTCACCCTATCTAATGGTAAAGCCAATCTGTAAAAATCTGTTTTGTCTTATCTAATGGGATTTGTAGTCTGGCCCAGCACCCCAATGTCACAGGGAACTGAGGATGCAAGAAGGGATCCTAATTGCCTCTGGGTGAGCTGCTTTGATCCTACTAGGGGCAAGAAACTTTGAAGAAATTGGGACATAAAGGCTAGACAAAGCAGACCCTTACCCAAAGAAAAAACTAAAGAAGGCAACAGGTTAAGGGAAGCAAAAATGATTAAGACAGGAGGGTTGGAAAGCTGGGTGATCTAGAGGAGCATTATGAAGAAGGAAACAGAATGGCCAGGAAAATGGGTACACATGATAAGAGTTTTAAGAATTTTTTTACCCATTTCTTTGAATGAGACAATCAAATATTTAGATACAAAACTTTAGTGGTGGAGTTAGTCTTTATCAGTAAAATGTTCGAATGTGTTATTCTGGTTGATAACCAACTGTCCTTTAATTATGATACCAAAAGTTGCAAAGAAGGATTATTTGGGGTGAGGTGATAACAGAGAAAATAAATTGATGAATAAATAAATACATTTCTTTAAAAAATTCTGTCTTTCTATCAAATCTTTCCTTTTTAAGGCATAGTTAGCCATTATCCCTCTCAACAAGGTCACTTTTGTAGTTCTGGAAGTGTCCCTGAATATGTTCCCATGACCAAAGCTTGGAAAAATAAATTTGTGGACCACAATTCCCAATCCCCTTGGCTGCATGGCTACTGGTCATGCTGGCTGGGGTATTCTGGGAGCTGTTGTCCAAAAGAGTAACATTCCCTACACTCTGGTTGTGATGTTAGAAGGTATGCCTCTCATCTAAAATGAAATTGTTTTAACTGGCATAGCTTCCCCTAAAAAGGTAAGAGTTTTAATATGGTAAAATGCCCAAACTCCATTACTAGGATTCTATGAGAAGCAGAAATAACTATTACACCAGGTTAGTATCTCACAGACAGACCTTGATGGAAGATTGAGCCCCTGCTGAGTTATTTCTGTGCCCCTGTGAACAGCGTGGAAGAGAACAGTTTCAAATCAAATGTCCCTTTTTGTCAGTTTAAGGCTTGTATTGTACAATACTCTGGCAGTATTGCTTTTCTAGCTTGAGTACTTCTCATGCTCATTTAGAATTGGACATACACAAAATCTTGGGAAAACATTTACAGTTTGCATTCACTGCTCACCCAAAGCTTAAGTCTGTTGGGGAGAAGGGGCATGAGGGGAGGCATAGCTGGATAACAGATTACCTGCTTTACAGGTATGATACCAACATTGCTTTTATACAAACTCTGCTTAAAGTATCACAGATTCCAGGCTGGTTGCTTGCACCATTGTTCTGATTCTTGATACAAGACTTTATTTTTCATACATCTTACATTATTTCATGTCAGTTGTACCATTACTACTCTATAGTAATAGTTCATTCAAAAATATGAGCCAGAGGAGTGTGTTGCCCTTCTTTTTGGCTTTGAGAATCTATTTCTCCTTAGAGATTTCTTTCTTTCTTGAATTTGTGTGCAATTGCTTCATCCTTTGGTGTTCAGAGTGGCTGACAGCAAGCAATAAAATACAGATGCACTAAAAATATGCAGTAACAATACATGCATGTACTACATATACTACATACCCTTTTGCCAGTTGAAGCTATACACAGCTTGTTTATACATCAGCTTATTTATGGGCCAAATAAAAATTTCCTTACCTAGTGTCAGAAGAAGGATTTAGGAATAAGAATAGGTGGATTTGTTTTGGCTGAAAATTTCTAGAGCCACCAAGACACTCCCTCCTAACTTTGTATGAAATGTGATTG
The DNA here is from genome assembly GCA_020142125.1 of Phrynosoma platyrhinos. Taxonomy (NCBI): domain Eukaryota; kingdom Metazoa; phylum Chordata; class Lepidosauria; order Squamata; family Phrynosomatidae; genus Phrynosoma; species Phrynosoma platyrhinos. Next base: position 61,860,915 of record CM034710.1, read on the forward strand.
AGACAATAGACTAGGGTGGGTATCATGCAGCTCTCCAGATTTTAGACTGCAACTTCTAGCATTCTTCACCATTGGCTGATCTGGCTAGGGGTGCTAGGAATTGAAGTCCAACAATGTTTAGAAAGCCACACTGTTCCCACCTCAGATCTAAGCAATGCCATCACAGACCTCAGAGAAGGAGGCATATACATGGAAGACTAATACTGTAGACTGCAGTAATTGCTGCAAAACAACAACAACACCAAAAACAACACCAAAACAACAACAACAACAGCAGCAACAGCTAATAAAGCTCAGCTCTGTGTGCATTTCTCTCCTGGAATTGTGGCCAAAGGCACTAAAGTATGCTGCATGTTTAAAATGCCATATGCATTAACAGTAGCAATAATGGTAGTAATGGAAGTAACAGCATTTGAACTTGCCTTTCCAAGAATTACAAAATTCTTGTTTTTAAAGTCTAATTTTGCTAGTTCACTCTTCACAATCATGTCAGTTTGATGTGGCTGCCTGGGCAAAGGTGCTAGAAAGGATTTGTGAGCCTGACTATAATCCAACACACTGAATTTAGGGCTTTAAAGTTAATTACTTACTGTTTGTGGAAATTGTCTATTGCTCAGAGTCTGTCTCAAACTAATAGCATCTAGCCAGTGGCTTCACCCCTCACCCCACCTGTCCCATATCTTCATACGAGTGCATACTTGTGGATAGGTTGTCTATAACAAAACTAAACTTCATGGATTTTTTTTTTTTTGGTAAAAAAATGAGCATGAGAATTTATTCAGGCAGTCAGCTGAGATACTACTGATCAAGCAGTATCGGCTTGATCAATTTCTCTGTTGATAAAGTTTTTTTTTTAAATTGGGAAGCCTTGTTCAAGCAGCCAAACATGCTGGTTGTTGTACATAACAGTAGCAAATCTGACTTAAGTTAAACATAGTACTGCCACCTAACCATTAACAGACTATAGTGAATATTTAAGACCTGTGTGGTGTAAATTACTTACACAGTATGCTTTTTAAAACTATTCTGAAATATTCATACTGACACAAGGAGACATTGCTGGGAAATTCAAGAGATGACCCCATGTTCAAGCCAAGCATAACTCGTCCCATGAAGTACTGAGCTCTACATAGCTATGTAATTGGTAGTGCCCTGCAGCAGCCTATGCAACTGATTTCAGCATTTAAATAACTTAGAAGAAATTTATTTTATGTTTTCCATTCTCATTTTAATTCCTTTGTCCTATTAGCTTTTAAGAACTTGTGCTTTACTTGTGCAATATTTTACTGTGATATTAGGGACTGCCCCAAGCCATTTTTGAGCCCGAGACAGAAATTGCACCTCTCTGCCAGACTTGTGAAAATGAAGCCCAATCAAGTTATTTTGGCTTCTGCATCAGAAAATCCCACACACATCTCTGCCCACTCTTGGCAATAAAAATAAAAATGATAGTAAATGAATAATTAATTATTTTCTTCCTTTCATGACCCCAGAAATTTGGTCCTTGAGGCAGTTTTCAGTTTTCATAATGGTGTGACTATTCTTGCATGAAGAAACCATTGTAACGTGAAAGGCATTTATTTCCATGTAGGAGATTTCCACATATGCCATCATGCATGACACATGCCTGGTCATCTCTTTCATACGTATGTGCATGTAAATGAAAGAAAAGTGTGGAGGAGACACAGCCTGCAGTTTTTCTGTTGAAATTAAAGCAGCCCAGGTCCTCTAAGCTGCTTGGATTTGAGGCCATGAGCTTATGAAGAGCAGCGTAAGCCTCACTGAGTTCTCCAGCAGAAGAGAAGAGCACTGTGTGAAAATGCCAGAGGGACCTGCCACAAGTTCCAGCAGCCTCTGTTTGTCATTCCACGTGCATGCATTTCGGGTGGAAAAAATTACATCCTTTTTACTTTTCACCTCCTTCCTTGGGGATCAAGAACTGTAGCTCTCTGATAGAGCTGGCATGCTTTGCACATAAGAAAGGAGCTCTTGGGGTTCTCTAGTTAAAAGGAGAGCCACTGCCAGATCAAGTAAGCAATTTTGGCATAGGTGGACAAATAGCCTAATATGTTGTAAATCATGTTCATGTTCCTGCGTCCATGTAGGAAGTACACAATAAAAATCTTTGGCTAGCATTACAAACAGTTCTGGGAACAGCCCAGAGGCTGCCTTCTCCATGTCAGTAGCTGGTTTGCCTTGGGCCCCCTTCCCCTGTGGTTTCCCACCCCGCATCCCTGCTTTAATCTCACAACAGTTGTCTTACGGCAATATTTTCATCTTTGGCACTTGTTTGTACAAAGTATGAGCCAAAGGAAGTGCCATTGGCTCGAGGTAGTTCTGGACTGCTGCAAGCATATGATGTTTGTTCCAGCTGCAGTCCTAAAAATACACAGATGTGGCTGAGGCTGGGATTCCCCACTCCGTTGGAGGAGGATGCCTGGAAAGCACCTGCTCCTTCTTTTCCCCAGTGCTACATATTCCTGCTCTACCTTTCATTTAGTAACTCTTGCTAGTCTTTTGATGAGAATCTGAAGAATGAGTGTGAACATGAAGGGAGGAATCATCCTTTTAAAGGCACACTTTTATTTAACTTGGATATAAGTCTTTGTTGTTTTTATGAGCATTGACGTTGGATCTGACTTAGGTGACTCTCTTCTAGACTTTTGTTGGTAAGATTTATTAAGTGGTTTGCTATGGCTACCTTCTTAGGGCTGAGAGAGTGGGATTTGCCTAGAGTTACTCAGTAGGTTTCCATGGCAGAAAAAGCATTTGAATCCTCACCTCCCAGAGTCCTGTCCAACAGACAAACCACTGCACCATGTTAGTGTCTACTCCAGGGGTCCCCAAACTACGGCCCGTGGGCCGGATCCGGCCCGTCAAGGCCTTCTTACTGGTCCGCGTCCGGTCCTGCCACCGCCGCCGCTGCTCACTCATGCTGCCGGACAACATTTTGTTTTCCAAAATGGTGTCTGGAGTCATGCGCCTGGTATTGCGTGCGCATGCCCACAACTCCGGGCACCATTTTGGAAGACAAAATGGCGCCCGGCATCACGTGTGCATGCGCACCACTCCAGCACTGTTTTGTCTTCCAAAATGGCGCCCAAGTCATGCGCATGTGTGCACGTGCATGCGCGTGCACCTCCAGCCCCCTTAAAGATCTGAGGGACAGCGAAACGGACCCCAGATCAAAAAGTGTGGGGACCCCTGGTCTACTCCCTTAACCTACACCTCCATAAAGTGAATCTTGCAGTAGGCCTATTTACTCAAAAGCAAATCCTACTATTTTCCATAGGAATTATGTCCAGGTAAGCATGAATAGCATTGCAGGGTCAATAGTTTAGTATTCTTTTATGAATACTTTGCCCTGTGATGATTATTACAGTGTTTAGATTGCTTTTTCTTCACTCTGGCTGTCCACTAGAGGACTTTTTTTCTGGTGTTCTGATGCCATCTACTGACAAAAATGTGAGATTGCATAATGCTACACAGAGGTTGTCCTGGCTTTTCTTTCTCCTTTTTATTACAGAGTGAATAGCAACATTGGGAGAGGAGGTTATTTCAGCTCAGATAAACTGAGGTTGTGGGGAGAATTCCTCTCCCACTTCCCTAATGCCACAGGTCTGATTCATCTTGGGATTGTCCACTAAGCTTTGCCACCAATATGCCTCTAGGTAGACATCAGTGTGTTTTATGTCTGAGTAGACATAACCAGCCAGATTTTTCTCCTTTTTGTGTATCTCACACACACACACACATCCACACACAGTCTATATTAGGGGTAGGCAACCTTTCCCCTTTAAGGGCCGAGGGACTTCAGCTCCCAGAATCCCAGGAACTATTGGCCAACATGGGACTATTGGCCAACATGGCTGAGGCTTCTGGGAGCTGAAGTCCCTTGGCCCTTAAAGGGGAAAGGTTGCCTACCCCTGGTCTACATTATTTGGATGTAGTTACTCTAGTCTACAATGTGTTAATAAGTTTTGTTGAGTTGTCATCGATAAATGATAAGCTTATCCTTCTTGTGCAGTATTTCTAAATTTAAGTTAGTGATAATTACCAGATCTTATGACAGCAGCTTCCAGCATTAATTTGCATGTTATGCAAATATGTAATTTGCATAGCACCTTTGAGACTAATTGGGAGAAGAAATTTCATTGTTTCCCTTCTGAAGCCTAGTTGCATTCCTTATATAGAAGTCCTATAATGATGTGAGAGAATCCAGGTGATATCTCATGGTCCTTCATATTGGAAGTACAGCCTTTAAGTATTATACTTCAGTACAAAAACAAAGCATGGAAAAGTCATTTTGGGCTACAGCTCCCAGAATCCCCCTGCCAGCACTACTGTACTGTCTGGTGGGTTCTGGGAATAATTGTTCAAAAAAGTAACTTTCCACACTGTGCAAAAACCAAATGTGTATAATCATATGTTAGGCATCTGGTCAAGTGGACTGTAATCCAAAAATGCTTTCTCTCGAAATTTCTTCTCCCCAGTTAGTCTCAAAGGTGCTACTGGATTCCTTTATGTCATTATATATAATCAAACAAGACTCGTCTAAAGCAGCCCTCTTTGTTAGTTCTCATGTAATGCCAAACCATAATTTAACTATCTTTGTGAGTATTTTCTTTCACTTTGTTTCATTGTAAAGCATAATGTATCAATGGCAGTTTGCAGTTTGGACCATATTGGAACCTAAAAAGAAAAAGAGAGATTGAGACTAAAAATGTTGAATTTTTTTTTTTTTTTTGCCATGTGCCATGTATATTTTGCATTGGATAACATGGAGACACCTAAAGTCTTCTGTTAGTACTTAAAAATTATCTTCTGAAACATCTTGTTTGCTGCTGCATGTAAGGAGAAGGCCAGTATGCTATTGCATGGACACATAGACTGGGAAGGTGAGTCATGTAGGATGTATGTCCCATATAGATAATATATCTTTATCTGTCTTTGTTTAAAAAAAACAAAACATGTAACTCTTCACAGTAGTGCAGAATAACTCTTCCTCCACCAAGTATCATGATAAAAGAAGCAGTTAGGTGGGTGCAAAACAGGCATCTTAATCTGTGATGCATGGACCCCTAGAGTTGTCTATGGGTGGGTTTCAAGGCATCCATGGACTGAAAACAAAAATCATTTTTGTACGTCCTATTTTTCTCCCCGTTCCATGGAAAACTGTGTTTAAGTGCATTTTTCCAACTAGGAGGGAGGCCCATATCATTCATCAAATTGTCAAGAGGGTCTGTAAACCTAAAAAAAGATGAGCAGCCATTAGTGCAAACTTTACTTTGTGAAGAAAGTTGTCCAAAACAGTTGGTGTACTGACCAGAGACTCATGCTATTGAGTGATGTTGGCATGTAAAAGAAAGAGAAAGAAATTACAAGCTACCATTCAGTTGATTCTTGGATTATAAAATGCACATAATGGTTTTGAACAGTAGTCATTCAGTGTGTGGACTGGGCCTTCACCAGAGGAGGAAAAGGCAAAACAAAACTGACTACTATGAAATTGAAATTCATTCATCATAGGAAATTCTAGCATCCTGAACAGCTCATTTGATGTCACAATGCAGGCTATCATAGAAATAATGTGTTGGCTTAGGAACTTGGTTTTGTCCTCCAGGACTGCCTGTAGTGAGTTTTTCCTGAGTGATCCTAAGGGTTGCTGCCTAACCAAGTAGCTTAGCAGGCTGAAATACCTTGGCCTTAGAGAATACTATAGGTATGTGATTGATTTTTGAATGGTATAGAACTATAAGAGAGGGGACAATTTTACAATAAACTTCCATTAGTACAAACGTATATTCTGATTTCTTTTAGCTGTATTATAATTCAGTGTAATATAATACACTGTGTAGTTATATTTTACATGTCCATAGCTGTAGTGTACCTCATCATTTTCATAGTGGATGAGAGTTCATGTCCTCTTCTCCCCAGTATGTATCTTCATCTTACCCTTCCTCTACCGGACTTAGGTCTAAATCAGACTACAGAAATAATCCAGTTTGAGCCTGCTTTAACTGCCCTGGCTCAATAATAATAATATATTGAGGTAATGCTAGGTAATACTAGGAATTGTAGTTTTGTGAGACATTTAGCTTTCTTTGCCAGAGATCTTTGGGGCCACACTAAACCCAGGATTCCCCAGCACAGAGTCAAGGAAGTTAAAGAAGTCCCAAACTAGATTATTTCTGCAGTGTGTTTTGGACCTAACACTGTAGAAATAATACAGTTTGAAATCACTTTAACTGCCATGGCTCCATCCTACAGAATTCTAAGATTTGTAGTTTGGCAAAGCACCAGCACTCTTTGGCAGAGAATACTGAAAATCTTGTAAAACTGCAAAAATCATGATCCCATAAGATGGAGTTGCAACACTGAGTGGTGTTAAACTGCATTATTTCTACAGTTTAGATGCATCTTTAGCCATAGGTAATGATTAGACCCATCCTGCCAATAGCCTGGGCTTTTTCTTTACCACAATTTGGTCAGGGTTTGCAGTTTGTTTCGAAACGATGCTTGATGTTAACCCTGGCTAGGGCTGGTACTAATAGAAGCCTTATGGAAGACGTTCAGGTAGAGAGAATTTGTACTGGAGAAGGGAGAATGTGATCCTAGGTTTTTCCTCCATGTTTATCCAAAACCAGGAGATGATTAAACAACAGGGGACCAGTTACTGGGAAGAGAAAGTTTTTGTTTCTGTTCTCTGCCTTTTGAATGGACAGGTTAAAATCCACACCAGTGTTTTTTCTTGGACCCTGTGTGCTCTTTTACTTCTCCATGGAGAAATATTCAAATATTATCTTTCATATAAACAACACTTTTGATTTCCAAACTGAATCATTTTGCTGCTTCTCTAGCACTGCTTCTGCTACACAGCCTCCATTTTACTCTGCCTCTGCTGCTTCTTACTTTCCTTTGCTTTATTCTTCCTTTTCCCCCCACAAAGCTTTCCTCTTCTTCTTACATTTTTCCATCCCATTACTGCTGTGGCTCATGTCTTTTCCAGCTTTGGAGATATGCTATCCTTCACACTGACTGCATTTGTGGAGCTGATGGATCATGGAATTGTATCCTGGGACACATTCTCTGTGGCTTTCATTAAAAAGGTAGGTTTATGCTTAACAGTCTAGGTGAGATGGGATCAGCTGTGTTTGTGCTATCTGTGCATTAAATAGGAAGTGCAGGATGTGTACAGAATTCCATGCTTCTGCCAGCTTTCTCTTGGAAGCAATATGGGAACCATATTACAGCTGATTCCAGGATCAACCATTATACAGTGGCAATTTCTAGCAGTATGTAGGGATGTTTCTCTTGTTGCTGAGAACCACATATTAGCATTAAGGTCAAGGGTGGACAGATCCAAACAGTCTTTTTTACTCTAGAATCCACTGAAGTCTGTGAAAATTCACTGCTGGTTTCATTTTTGACTCAGAGGATGGCACAGAGCACTCTTCTCCTTGTAATAGTCTTTTTAAAATATTATGACAAGAATGGCCTCCAAGAATGGAAAAGACTTTTTTTCTGGAAAAAAAATCACCATGGGGGAAGAGGAGGACCTGCAGGCTGCAAAAATGACCTTAGAGCTTGTCAGCCACATGTTTCACATACAAGCATTAACCATGAGCTTGGAAATAACATGTTAGAATTAATGGAATCTCCTGTAACTGGGAACTGTTTGGTAACTGTAAGCAGGCCAGTCCCTGCACCAAGGGTAAATAAACATAAATCAGACATTAGGAATGGAAATGGGAATACACCAAAACCGGTTGCAGAACACTCCAGTCTTCCTAGGCATTCTGTCTGAAACCTCAGAACAGTGGTCCTTGAAGAAAAATTATTATTTATTCATTTGGAGTATTTATACTGCACTCTTCTATCATTCTATCATTGTTTAATTCTGTTTTAAGGGGTGGGAGGGTTTATGGGTTCGGGATTGTATTTTACATTGTACTGAGTTTTTAATGATGTAAGCCGCCTCGATTCTCCTTCCTTGGAGGTCTTTAAGCAGAGGCTGGATGGCCATCTGTTGGGGATGCTTTGATTGGGAGTTCCTGCATGGCAGGGGGTTGGACTGGATGGCCCTTGTGGTCTCTTCCAACTCTATGATTCTATGATTCCATGATTGTCTGACAGAAAGGCGGGATATAAATAAAATTTATTTATTTATTTATTTATTTATTATTACTTAAACCCAAAGGCTCCCGAGCAGCTTACAAATTGTCAATTAGACAATTCCCTTCCCTCAGGCTTTCAATCTAAAAAGACATGACACAAAAGGAGAAGGGAATGGCAGTGGGGAAGGGGATCAAGTTCAGTGGTTTTTCTCTCCTTCTGAGGCCAGATGATGGCAGATGGACTAGAGGGAGGACTTTCTTCTTACTCTGGGCTAGGCCTGATGGAGCTTGCCTGCCCTTCTCTCCCACTGAGATCAGATGATGGCAGATGGACTGGAGAAAAGATGCTACAAGGTGTATTTTCCAGACTAACATGGCTGTGTCTTTATATTTTGCTGGAATGTTTCAACCTCATCCAGCATGGTCTCATGCAAGTACTTTAATATTTATTTCTAGATAGCAAGTTATGTGAGCAAATTTCCCACTGATATTGCTATACTACAACGTTCACTAGCCATCCTAGAATCAATGGTGCTGAATAGCCACGATCTGTACCAGAAGGTGGCACAAGAGATTACCATTGGACAGCTAATCCCACACCTTCAAGGGTGAGTAGTTTGTAATAATCTCTCAGTGTTCTTTTTCTTTATTTCTTCAGTCTGGGAATAAAAACTAGATTGGATAACTTCCTAAAATCAGCCTGAATAATTTATAAGATCACATTACAATCTGTACCATCAGCTACAACTATAGTTCTTATCAAGGTTTGGCTAAGATCCATCCCCTTTTTGAGTGAAAGCTGTTTGCTGTGGCTCCTCACAGAGAGAACTAGAAGGGGTGTGTGAGAGTGAAGACTGCTGGTTGATGGTTAAGGATAGGTCAGCTTACTTTATGCCATCTTCACCTTCCTGGAGGAGCTCATCTGAGTGTATCCAGTGACTTTTTTCTATGCAGAAGAACTTGTCCTGGTACATATGTTATGCCATGAATCTTACTTGGAGCTCTACAGCCATTCACTGACACTTAAGTTTTAACAAGCTCACCACAATACTGTGATTCTGAGAAACAAGTTACGATCAATCTTTATTATGCAGTCAGACCATTAAAACACAGAAAATTCATCATACGAAATATAAAAAGCTAAGCAGTATCAAACAGACCAGAGTAATATCGAGGACTTTGTTGTTTAAGCATTTAATACATTTGGTATCGATTAGTACAATTAAAAGAAGATGAAACCCAAATACTATATATGTGTCTGAATCATAATTTTACGAGTCTTAGCAGCAGAGAAAAGGAACTTTGCAACAGTTTCTGTTACACTTTTTAAAGTATCTTCTAATAAATGAACCAAGTACTATTCAAAGGGTTTTCCAGAGAGTTTACTTAAAATGGGTGTAATTAATCTTGATTTCTCATCTTTGTAAAAATTACAAAAAAACAAAACAAACAGTACATGAAATAGAGACTCTATTAGTCCATCTTCTCATGGACAAACACATTTTTTTTGTAAGCGATTCCTTGAAAACGACCATCCAGCACAGCAGAAGGAATACTATTAAGTCAAGTTTTAGTAAAAGCCATATGGTATTTAGAGATGGTCAAATTTTCAAGTTGGTTAGCACTCCTATTGGTGTTAAATGACAGCACTAGATTAATTGGGGAGCAGATGGTACAAGCAGCAGATAGAGAATATTGCATATCTGTGTCTTTAACCTGGTGAGCAATAATAAATTTTGCCTTAAAGAAGTATTGGATAGAAAGGAAATTGTTAGAGAAACATATTCTCTGTAATTTGTCTCTGGTAGCTTTAGACCACTGGCTAGTATACTTGTTTTCCTAAAGAAGATGCATGTAACCGGATTCTGATCTCACATAAAACATCCCACTGAAGAACAGCCAGTTTCAAGCCATAAGATTACTGATGACACACAGTTTGGTACACAGAGCAACTGTCTCAAAAAAATCTCAGAATCCAAACTGGGATGCCAAACAGCAATTGTGGCAACACCTTAGCCTAGAACACCCTGAGTGCAGCAGGAATTAACTGTCCTCCGTTAGTGCGTGTGTGTATTAAAAATGGACTATAGCTTTAGCACCAGGTAGATGCTGATTGAATAGTAAAAGTCCGATGGGATATCCAAGGGCCAGAGGAAGAAAAGTGACACCTAAGTACTTAAACTATCATGTAGTTAAACTAACTTGTTCAATATTTTGTCCTGCTATGACCCATTTAGGGAGAGAGGGGCTCTTGGTAAAGACCATAATATTGTTTTTGTTCAAATTATTGGCCAACAAATTTTCTGTACAGTAATCAACAAATTCATTCACTCAACATTCATTTTAGGCCAACTTTAGTAAAAAAAAAAAAAATGTAGGGCAGCATTGTCTGCATACAGGATTAGAAGGATAGTAACTGTTGCCAGATTTTGAACATTAAAAAACCCTGAGGAGAAAAATGGAGAGAGATTATTAAGGTAGACATTGAATAATGTGGGTGCAAGAATACAGCCTTGGCACACACCCTTTATAACCAGGATAGCTTTGGTTGGGCTATCCTGTACACCACATCTCAGTTGTATTGTAGCAGGGGTAGGCAACCTTTTTTAGCCGGGGGCCGGGTTGCTGTCCCTCAGACAATTGGGGGGCCGAAGCACCATAAATAGATAAAAATTAATTTTTTAAAAAAAAATATGCATGCACACTCGCTCAGCCCCATAAAAGCCATGGCAAACCCCCCGTGGAGATTTTGCCAAGAAAACCCCAAGAACAAGTAATAACAACAATAATCAATATCATCATGGTGGCGGCAGCGGCAGGACCGGCCTGGGGCCGGTCCAAAGGCCTCGGGGGGGGGCGCATCCGGCCCCCGGGCCTTAGGTTGCCTACCCCTGTATTGTAGTATTCTGAAATAAATTAATGATTAACAGAAGTAATCTTTTATCAATAGAGGAGGAAAGATGTTTGGCCCACAGTCTATCTCTGGGTATTGGATGGAGAGCTGATTTCAGATCTATGAAGGCAACATGTAGATAATTACTGGGTGATCTTATGTATTTCTCAGATAAGTGGCTCAAGACTAAGCTATGATCAAGAGTTGGCCTGCCCTTTCTAAAATCAGTCCACTCATCCCCTAGGATATTTTTCTCCTCTATCCATTGAATAAGCCTATTGTTAAAGTATCAGGCATAAACTTTACCCACTACTGAAAGTAGACTAATGAGCTGGTAATTTGAGGGATCACTCCTATCAACTTTTTTTAAAAAATGAAAAGGCTTATGGTAGCCCAGAATCAGATATTATGTAACTGAGCAGTCCTGTTAATTTGGATGACCATGGCTGCTAGAAGGGGTGCCTACCATGTGGTGTTAACTTTCAAAGTTCTGGCATGATTGAATCTGCCCCCCAAGTCTTTCCTGATTTGGTCTGAGAAATTAACGTCTTTATTTCAGCTTGAGTCACAGGAGCCCAATAGAGAGAGTCTGAAAGATCCAGGAAGAGAGTATGCCTCCATAGGGGTTGGCTCTCCACACTCCCTAAAGACAGTAGAAAAATAAGATTCCCAAATATGGGCAGGTATTTTACATTGAACTGAACCACAAGGTTGCCTAACATGCCTGTAACTATTGACCAAAACTTTTTAGTATTTTTTGCAAGGAAGAATTTGTCAAAATACTCTATTGCCTATGGATGGCTTCTTTCTTTTTCTGAGCAATGAGGGCTGTGTAGTGTATTTTGATAAGATAGAATGATTGAGGCAAGGTTCTAGATTTATATCTTCTATACTGACAATACATTGTCCTTAAGAATTTTTGGTTCAAAACATTCCTTGTCAAACCAAGCTAACATAACCTTATGTCTAAGATTTCCAGACCTCATCTCATATTCCTCAGTGATATAGCCAAAGCAGAAATTAGTTGAGTATAAATTTCCAATGCAACTTGAGCATTGGGGCTTCAATAACAGCACTCTTGAACTTCATGCCCACTGATGAATTTAAGAGTGCAGAAGTCTTAGCATTAATATTTTCTTATCATGAAAACCTCTTCTCACCAACTGCTATTGCTGAATCAGCAAACTGCTGGTGGGCCTGTAAATGAATATGATAGGAATCCTAAGAGTAAGGAAGAGAGGCAAATGGTCACGTTTATTCTATTGGTCACAAAAAAGGGTATTGATAAAATTGAACTGTATCAGGGATAAATGCATAGT
>CM034710.1:61885960-61899795 GCA_020142125.1 Phrynosoma platyrhinos
TATACAACCAGAAAGAAGGTTATATTCATGGACATCACCATATGGCCAACACAAAAACCAAATAGATTATATAAACGGAAGTAAAAGATGGCAAAGCTCCATACTGGTGGCCAAGACTAGACCAGGTGCCAACTGTGGTACAGATCACAAATTACACATATCTAAAATAAGAGTAAAACTCAAGAAGAAAACAAAAGCATCATAATAATAAATTATGATTTAAACAATATATCCACATAATTCATTGACAATATAAGGAACAAATGTGCACTACTAAGTATAATAGAGAACCAGAAGAGGTTTGGCCTGAAGTCGAGGACATAATAAAAAAGGAATGCAGACAGACACTTTCAACAGACAAAAAGAGAAGAAACTGCAGGTGAGATAAAACACTACAAGCAATAAAGGAAAGAAAAGAAACAAAGAGAGAGAGAGAGAGATAGGAATAAATTAGGAACCATGAATGCAACAGTACAACAGCTAGTGCATAAAGAAAGATAAAGAAAACTACCACAACGACCAATGAAGAAAAATAGAAGACAACAACAAAAAGGGAAGAATGAAACACCTATTCCACAAGATTCGGGAAATCAAAGGAAAGTTCAAACCAAAACCAGAACACTCTATGACAACAAAAGAACATAATTCAAAACTAAGAAGAAATTAAAAAGACGTTGGATGCAGTACACAGAAGAGTTATATAAAAGAGATGGCAAAATGAAGGACATATGAAACAAAGAGCCATATGAAGATGAACCCCAAATTCTAAAAAGTGATGTGGAAGCATCAATAAGAGAAATGGTAAAAAAACAAGTCACCAGGAACAGATTATATCTCAATTGAACTGCTGCAATCCACATTGACAGAGTCAACTCTAGTGCTAACTAACATGTCAACAGATATGGAAAACAAAACAATGGCCAACAGATTGGAATCAATCAATATACTTTCCCATCCACAAAAAAGGAGACACAAAAGACTGCAGCAACTATAGGACCATAGCACTAATATCCCACGCAACCAAAATTATGCTGAAAATTCTGCAACATAGACTCCTCACTGGGAAAAATATGACAGCACAAAACAGGAGACTGTTTAGGATCCGGATGTTCTGGCTCTGTTGCTAAAGGCACAATGACCTTTTACTTTCTAGCTTTTTCTTTATAGCAAGAAGGATAAGGACTGAGTATTTCATAGTAGTTAATAAATAAAATAATAAATCAGAGGTAGCAACTTGTTTAATTATGTGGCATCTGTCACATACTTTCCAGGGGCTTTGGAGGGCTCTAGGGGCTGCATTGCCAATCTATGCTCTGAAACGAAAGAAAGTTTTTCTCACCCCCACCACAAACATGTCTTGAATACTTCCAGGGACTTTGTTGTTTCAGTGAAGGGTGATTGGTTAAGGTGAATCTTTATCAATGTTTACAGCTGTATACACTAGAACAACAAGAATTACCTTCACATTTCAAGGTCTTTTGTGTGTGGGAGTGGGGGTGGGGGTTACGACTTCCATGGAGGTGGTGGTAGCAGCTATCATTAGGGGTTCAGAGACAGATATGAAAGTTTGTTTATCCCATTTTATGTTTATTATTCTGGCCACATGGGGTGCTCCTTTCTAAACAGTGGATCCTTTCTTTGCCTGCCTATCAATGTGGTATGATGTATCTTGAAGTTTTTCCCTATGTTCTGTGTATTCCTTGTGGTATGCTCCCTAAGCTGTATCTCTGTCCATGCCACTAATGATATCTCACCCTCCCTTTCCCTTTTATTGTAGTTCTGAAGCCTTTGGATAAAGATCCATCTCTCTTCTGTTCTGTCTTGTGGTTGCTACACTGATTATTAAATAAAAGTAATAGTCATTATGATAGATTGCCTCTTAATTTTTACAGTGACCTTTTTCTTTCATCATGGGACATCATTTACATGGTAGTAAAGTAAAAGTCAGATGAAAGCCACCTTTGCACATATTATGTATATTCAGTTTTGACTCATATCCTGACAGAGAAACCAACATTTATAATTTCATAAATATCAAATTAGGTGGATTGCATTATAATGAATCCACCATTGATCACCATCAGACTTTTTGATTACTGGGAAGTGTCATCAAATCATCAGGAACAGATGATATCTCAATTGAACTGCTGCAGTCCACATTGACAGAGTCAACTCTAGTGCTAAACAACATATTTCAACAGATATGGAAAACAAAAGGATGGCCAACAGATTGGAAGTAATCAATATACTTTCCCATTCACAAAAAAGGAAGACACAACAGACTGCAGCAATTATAGGACGATAGCACTGGTGTCCCACGCCGTCATGCTCAAAGTTCTGCAACATAGACTCCAATTATAGATGGAAAGAGAGGTCCCAGAGGTCCAAGCAGGGTTCAGGAAAAGAAGAGGCACTAGGGACCACATTGCAAACTTACAATGGCTAACAGAGCACACCAGGGAATTCCAAAAGACAATCAGCATGTGCTTTGTAGACTATAGCAAAGCCTTTGACTGCATAGACCATGAAAGGCTATGGAATGCCCTTAAGGACACGGGAGTGCCAACACATCTGATAGTCCTGAGTGATGAAGCTGTACTCAGGACAAGAAGCTACTGTCAGAACAGAATATGGAGAAACAGAGTGGTTCCCAATTGGCAATGGGGTCAGACAAGGCTGTATCCTTTCACCCTATCTGTTCAATTTGTATGCAGAACATATTATAAGAAAAGCAGGCTTGCACACAGAAGAAGGAGGAGTGAAAATAGGAGGAAGAAATATCAACAATCTAAGATATGCAGATGACACCATAGTACTAGCTGAAAACCTCACAGACCTGGAACATCTACTAAGGAAGATCAAAAAAGAAAGTGTAAAGGCAGGCTTAATGTTGAACATAAAGAAAACAAAAATAATGACAACTGAGGACCTTCACAAGTTCAATCTTGACAATGAACAAAAAGAAATAGTAAAAGAATTCCCATATCTGGAATCAAACATTGATAGAAATGCGGACTGCTGTCAGGAAATCAGAAGAAGACTAAGAATGGGGAGAGTGACTATGAAAGAACTAAAAAAGATTCCAAAATGCAAAGAGATACAACTCAGCACAAAAGTTAGAATCATACAAACCATTCTATTCCCTGTTACCATGTATGGATGTGAGTGCTGGACAGTTAAGAAAGATGATAGAAAGAAAATCAATTCATTTGAGATGTGGTGCTGAAGAAGAGTGCTGAGGATCCCATGGACAGCCAAAAGGACAAACAAGTGGGTCCTAGAGCAATCAAACCGGAAACCTCCCTGGAAGCCAAGATGACCAAACTGAGGCTGTCATATTTTGGATGAAAAAATGCTGGGAAAGATGGAAGGAAGTAGGAAGAGAGGAAGGTCACATGCCAGATGGATGGACTCTATTAAGGAGGGCACGAATCTTAAGGGGTTGCAGGAATTAAGCAGGGCAGTGGAGGACAGAGGGTCTTGGAGATGTCTCATCCGTAGGGTCACCATGGGTCCAGATCGACTCAAAGGCAATTAACAACAACAAAAAGTGTCAAAGTCGGCATCACAACTTGAGATGGTCACTGCCACCAGATCCTACTTGTAAAACTACCTTTAATACACTGGTGGCCCTAACTGCTAAAAGGAACCACATTTAGGTGATTATACCAAGTAAATGAGAAATGAACAAGCCTTTTTCCAGCATTGCTTTTTACTCCTATATCAGGAAGACTTATTAATTTCACATCTTGTCCAAGTATGATACCTGGACAGAACTCATTTTGCAGCACTTTTTAATAAGGCATCATAGAAAAAAGAAAAGCGGAGTTTCCTTTCGATTAGGTGCAAGGTGAGCCTTGTTTCCATGATATAATAACTTGGATTAGGTGAAAACAGTGAATGCATACCAATAGCAAGCAATTAGTATGATACTTTCTTTTCTTTCTATGTGTGTTTTTATTAGGATGTATCAGTAGGATATATAAAGCTATTGGTTTCTGTTTTGTAAAACAAGTTTATTTGATTTGCTATGTGAGTACCACTAGAGGTCAGCAGTGTGTTAGCAGACACCATAAGGCATCCATGTGCCATCAGCTGCACAGCAGTTTATCAAGCAAGAATAATTCCTGGTGTACAACCCTGTTGTTCTCTGCAAATTGCCACTCCTCTGTGAAGTGCTTCTGAGCCTCACACTGATAGTTGTCTGATGTGAAAAATACCTTTGTATGTAATGAAATGACAGGTAATACTATTCTCCTGTGTGCTGGGGAGGAAGCAGAAACAGCAGGGCAGAGGTTAGGGCAATAAAAAAAGGGCTCTCCTTCATCTTGTCTTTATTCATTGGTCTGTGAAACATTCTAATTGAAAGTATGTAATCAATCTCCTGCTGTCAGCACCTCTTATAAAAATACCATCCACACACCCCCCCACACAGTTAAACAAGTCACCTTTTGACTAAAATTCCCAAAATCATTTAGCCAGCATGGCTATTTTCCAAGTTCTGACTTCTCCCACCAAAATTCTAGGCTGAATCAATAGACCTATAGTGTTTAAATCGAGGGTAGTAATTCTGCTTTGGTCAGGCCCCACCTGGAATACCGCATCCAGGTTTGGGCATCACAATTTAAAAAGGATGTTGAGAAGGTTGAGCGTGTCCAGAGGAGGGCAACTAAAATGGTGAAGGATCTGGAAACCATGTCCTATAAGGAGTGACTTAGGGAGCTGGGTATGTTTAGCCTGGAGAAGGGAGGGTTAATAGGTGGTGTAATAACCCTGATTAAATATTTGAAGTGATGTCATATTGAAGATGGAGCAAGTTTGTTTTCTGCTCTTCCAGAGGATAGGACCCAGAGCAATGGATTTGAACTACAGAAAAGAGGTTCCATCACAACATTAGGAAGAACTTCCCAACAGTAAGACTGTTTGTCAGTGGAATAGACTCCCTCAGAGTGTAGTGGAGTCTCTCTCCCTTGGAGGTTTTTAAACAGAGGCTGGATGACCATTTGTCGGGAGTGCTTTGATTGTGTATACCTGTATGATAGGGGGCTGGCTGGACTGGATGGCCTTTGTCCAACTATGGTTCTATGATTATGATATGAAGAGGAGGTGAGGCCAAGAGTTTTTCCTTGTTAAGCAGCAGCTGCAAACTAGTGAGTAGTCAAGACCATGAATCTCAAACCCATGAATGTGGGGGGTGAATGTACAACAAAACACTATTAATAGATCCTAATAGGATCCTGTCTATAGATAAGATTTAAATATACAGCTAAACATTACTCTCAGGATTTCCTTGAACAGTTGACAGCCATGAAATTCAAGACATTTACACCACTTCTATCTGAGTTTAAACATGTCTTTGACCATCCATTGTAAGGTCCTTGTGGCAGGAGATGAGACACTTATAATATTGTTGAGTGTCATTGTCATTGTCATCATTGTTGCTATTGTTGTCATCATCCTGAGATTTAAAAAGGCAGGGTTATTCTCCCCCCCCCCCATTTGAACCTGTCAATTTTAGAGTTATTTCTAATGTCTTTATCCTATTCTTCTTCCAAGAAGCTCAGGACAGGATGTGTTTCCTGCCCCTTTCAACCTAATAACCACTCTGTTAGATAGGACAGGCAGAGATTGTTCCAGTGCCACAAAATCATTCAGTGAGCTTCATAGCTGGACTTTCAGCCTCCTGGATCTTTCCAAAAATCTATCCAAATTGGCTTATTTTCTGAGATACATAGGGGCTGAACAGCCTGCCCTGATAGAGTGGCATCCCGCCGCTCCTTTAAGCACTGGATCGAGGCAGCAGCAACTGCATGCTGTGGCCCCAATCCTGTGCTTTGCTGAGTTTGCTAAAAGGCACCCTTGCCACAGTGGTGGCACTTTTTCTGAGATTCTTTGGCACAGCACGTATAAACGCTGCAACAAAACATGCCTTTTCATCACCCACTGTCTGGTCAGGTGGGCGGCGTGACACTGGCATCAGGGTGGAGTCAGGGTGACCAGCGTGCAGTCGCCATGCTCACACTCCACCCTAATGTTGGCTCAAAGTACTGGTCTGTAGAGGCCCATAAAAAGGGCAATCCAAGAAATGTTATGCTTCCAGTTTATTGCATTAACTTATCAGTCGGTGAATGGGCAACACATGGATGACTGAGACAAAGCTGCTGTCTGTATTGTAGATTCCTGTATTGTGGGTTGAGAGTTTTGTTGATTGATTCTCTCTAACATTCTGTTGTTGGGCAAGGTATTAGAACAGGGGTGGCCTCCTAGCTCCAGGGGTTTCTGAATGAAATGGATTATCTAGATCCATTTTAATCTGGTTTCAGGTCTGGTTATGGGACAGAAAGAGCCTCAATCACTTTGGTGGATGATCTACACTGGGAGTTAGACAAGGGAGCATGTCCCTGTTGGTTTTGCTGGACTTTTTGGCAGCATTCAGTACCACTGACCATGACATCCTCCTGAGTTGCCTTGCTGGGATGGAACTTGTGAAAACTGTTTTACAATGGCTTCATCATTCCTGGAGGGTGAACCCACAAGGTACTGCTGGGGGGGCTCCTGTTTGACCCTTGGCCATTGACCTGTGGGGTCCCTCAGGGTTCAGTTCTCTTCCCCCATTCTATTTAACATATACATGAAACTGCTGGGAGAGGTTGCCTGAAGTTTGGGTGTTCAGTGCCATCAGTATGTAGATGTCACCTAACTCTTACTCCTTTCCACCCCAAGCCAAGTCTGTCATCAGTAATTGACTGGATGAGGGCAAACAAATTGAAACTTAATCCAGACCAGGCTCCTGGTCAGTCGAAAGGTAGATCAGAGAATAGAGATTCAGCCTGTGCTGGATATAATCCCCTGAAGACTCAGATTCACAGCTTGAGTATGCTCCTAGATGCAGCTCTGAGCCTGGAAGCCAAGTTTCAGCGGTGGCTAGAGTGCATTTGTACAGTTAAAGCTTCTGCACCAGCTGCACTGATTCCTTGAGATGTCAGATCTGGCCACAGTGACATATACCTTAGTTACATCCCCGTTGGATTACTGTAATGTGCTCTATGTGGGGCAGCTTTGAAGAGTGTTCAGAAACTTCAGCCAGTCCCAAAAGCTGCAGCCAAGTTACTAATGGCTGCTAGCTACAAGGAGCACACAGCTCGCTTGTTGCAGCAGGTCCACTGGCTGCCAGTTTGTTTCCAGGCACAAATCAAAATGCTGGTTATGACCTTTAAAGCTCTACCTGGCTCAGGTCCAGGTTATTTGGAGGTCGATATTCTCCTTTATCAACCAGCCTTTGCTCTGAGATCTGCAGGGAAGGTCCTTTATGTTGTCCCACTGCTCTAACAGGTACATCTGGTGGGAACACAGAAAAGCCTTCTCAGTGGCTGCCCCCAGGCTCTGGAATTCTCTTTCCAGAGAAGTTAGACTGGCACCCTCTCTACTTTTTTTTTGCAGAGAAGCAAAGACTTTTCTATTCTGACAGGCATTTGATGAGTGGTTACATAAGACCCATCTTACACTATGCTCTGGATATTGCTAATTGCTATGCGGATGTGGGTGTGTATTTTAATATGTGTTCCAATCTGGTTTTAATTTTTTTTCTGATAGTTTAGTTGTGTTTTAACTTCTGTATTTTGTGGGTTTTAATAATGTTTTTTAATCATTGTAAGCTGCTTTGAGTTCCAAACTGGGGAAAAGGTGGGATAGAAATTGATGCTGATGATGATGATGTAAAGTGCTGTGCCTAGACAATCTAAATTCTTTACCCGATAACATAGAATACACACACAGAGAGCAATGTTGTTGTTTTTTAAATAATCCTATTTTTGTTAGTTATGAGAAAGGACAAAGAGTTTTTCAGGGCAGTGAAGGCCCCTTGCATCAATGGAAATCTTATTCAATCATCTCAGCGATTTCTAGTGTTTAAAGAAACGTTGCCTGTAGACTTTAGGTTCATGCATATCTCCATCATCCCAGGGACTAGAAACCTGTTAATTTACTTAAAGCAGAGGTTTAAAGGAAGCTGAATTCTGTGCCCCAGACCAAGTTCTCTCTCCTTCTGCCTCATGCTCCTGCAAGACACACACCGCTCTTGGTTCAATTACAACTTTTAATTTAATCAGTGCTGCTGAAGGAGTGAAGAGCAACATTAGTTAGATCTTGTTCAGAGGGATCATTTTTAGTATCTGAAGTTTTTTGAGGGGAGTGAGGAAGAGGTTACCACAGAATTCTGTCAATGAAAATGTTTTTATAGATCTGGACGTTTACTGAAGCCATCCGGTGCCAGTTAAGGACAGACTTTCAGTTTTATTTTCTGCCCACTCATTAAGTTTTTCAGAGTTAATTTTTTAGCCCTCATCATCAGTGGGATAATGCTTCACCATTCAAATAGCCCTCTTGGTTGTATCCAATATCACATTCTGCAGATTATTTTAAAGCTACTGTTCTTTGTCTTCTGAGCAGCATCATGCAGTCTGCCAAATGTGTTTGACAGACGGCACTGAATAAATAACAGTGTGCAATAAAAATGGTTAAAATAAACAACCCCCTCCTTTTAGTATGTCAGTGATTTCCTTCCTAAATTTCAGCCTGGCAAGTAAGGATTGGTTGTTATATCATGTTTTAGCCCCTCTATAATTTCCTCTTGGCTGTGGAGAAATGCTCTGTCCCTTCATAGGCTGATGGCATCAGATATGAATGTACTGTCAACATATTGCAGCATCATGGTTTTAAGGAATCCATTTCTTTCAAAAGAAAAGAAAAGCAAGTGGCATTGATTGGAGTTATTTATTCAAACCAATGTCACTTCTTTTTCATTTCTTTTTAAAGAGTTAGATCTGATCTATTTTGAACTGAAATCTCTGTCTCCCCCCCCCCTCCATTCCCATCATTAAATACTTCTAAGTTTGCATTGGTTCTAATGGAAGATTTAAGCTCATGCTTCCCTTGCAAGTGTTTGGCTGGGTTGCATCTTTATTTACCACTCATTTCACCACTTAGAGCAGGGATGGGAATCATGTGTCCCTTCAGAAATTATTGGACTGTTAAGTCCCAGTAGCCCATGTGGTCAGTGGTGAGGAATACTTGGAGTTCCAGTCCAACAACATTTGGGAGTTTGCATGTTTCCCACCATGATTTGCAAATTCAGGTAGGGTGTTGTTGTTTTTCACAAGTATGCTTATATCAGGACTGATATGAGAACTTTCTGCTTTGAGACTCATTTACACATCAGTGTTGTGAAATAGATCCCAAGTGTTGGTTTGCTTAAGGTCATGAGGCATTAGTTGCTGAACAGTACTCAGTCCAGGCTTTGCCGGCTGAAATCTAACACCTTATGCAGGTTTCCATGAGGCAGCTACTCAAAATGTAGAAGATATGAATATGTAGTTGAAGAAGAGATAAAGAACAGTTTAAACCAAAGACCAAGTGTAACATTTATGTTATTCCAAGTGAGCAGTTGATGGGATAATTTTTCTTAGCCATATATTGAAGAATTCAGTTTATGGAACAGGCAATCAAGAAAAACAGATGTCATCGAAAATAAATCTTAGATTGGTATGACACACTGCTGAAATATTAAAGCCACCATTTCTGTGCAGTCTGATCATTTCTCATGGTTTTAATAGGAGACTGCTATAACGGATCAAAGGAGAAAGGCATGTTTCCCACTTTCCAAAATCAGCTGCCAGCAGATCTCACTGCAACAGCTGTTATTTCCTATGCATGGAACGTGTCTCAGACTTGGCAGTGAGTGACAAATATTACTGCTTAGGGCCTAGGTTTGGCCTTGAAGCTGCCAGTTACTGATCTATTATGTAGCACTAAGGTAAAGCTAATACATACAA
Organism: Phrynosoma platyrhinos; assembly: GCA_020142125.1. Classification (NCBI taxonomy): domain Eukaryota; kingdom Metazoa; phylum Chordata; class Lepidosauria; order Squamata; family Phrynosomatidae; genus Phrynosoma; species Phrynosoma platyrhinos. Next base: position 61,895,791 of record CM034710.1, read on the forward strand.
AAAGATGCACAGTACATGGGAATCAGCATGGTATAATGGTTTGAGTATTGGCTAGGACTCCAGAATGCCAGAGTTCAAATCCCTACTCAGCCATGAAAGCCCACTGGATAACTTCAAGCAAATCTCACTCTCTCAGCCTAAGAGGAAGTAATTGGCAAATATCTTCTGAATAAATCTTGCCAAGAAAACCCCATGATAGGCTCATTATAAGTCAGCTTAAAGGCATATAAAAACAATAGTAAATGGCTATGGAGATTATGTAGGTTTGTTTTTTTCCCCATTGTAAAGTTCGACTGGGTGTGGGCAGTGGGACAGGATTTGTGTGACAAATACTAAATAAAAATAGGTTGCACACAAAGTGTCCATTGTGCAGTTACACTTCCAGAGTGAGAGACCCGCAGGTGCTTAGGACAAGACTCCTATGGACAGAGGGAAAGTATTTTGTGAACTGCTTCCAAAGGGTTTGGGTTGTCTGAAGACTTGCACAGACAAGGTAGCCTGATTAACTGCAAAATGTGTCCTGTATAGTACTATCAGCTATAGCTTCCTACTTTTTGGACAGAGTTTTAATTCATGCAACTTGTTTTAGAGGGTTTTTTTTGTGGGTTTTTTCGGGCTGTGTGGCCATGTTCTAGAAGAGTTTCTTTCTGACGTTTCACCAGCATCTGTGGCTAGCCACAGATGCTGGCGAAACGTCAGAAAGAAACTCTTCTAGAACATGGCCACACAGCCTGAAAAAATCCACAAAAAAACTATGGATGCTGGCCATGAAAGCCTACAGCTTCACATGTTTTAGAGTTGTCTGGTGTTAGAATCTTAACAGCTGCTGCTCTGCCTGCTAGACAGCTGGTGGCTGGCTTCTCCTGTTGCTTTGTTTAAACTTATTGAATGTTGCCCCATTTTGTACATGAACTGACACTTCAGAATATCCAACTGAGTGTCAAAACTTCTGAATCTCTCAAGTAATCTTCCATTTGTTGTCTCAGAGATTTGATTCTTTGCTCAGAAACAGTGAGCATTTTTTAAAAAAATTAAAGTATTGATCTATGCCTACTAGCCTGCCCTTACAAGCCAGATCTGCTCACCAATGATATCTTTGGAGGTATTAATAAATATCTATGTCATCATCACCTTCGACTACACTCAGAATTTAGGTCACAGTCTTGCCTTCTAGAGGCGTGTATGCATTGTCTGATACAGATACAGCTTTACCTCCAGTCCAAACGGGATTTAACTCCCCCCCCCCTTATTTTTTCAGCCTTCAATAAAAGTAAAGGGCAGCTCATGCTCAAACAGCTTCCTCCTACACCCCCTCCCACTCCCTTTTGGTCTTGCTTCTGAGTGAAAAACTACATTTAAAAACAAACAGATGATGAACAGAGTGTGTGTGGCTCCTATCATGTGTCCCATGTCTGTGTTGGACTGAATGTATTTTGCTGTCTTTTGAATTGATTTGTCAGCCTGGGGAAGAGAGTTGCTTTTTGAATGTTCAGAGGGAAACTGCAGCAAGAGTTACTTTCAACTTGTAAACAGTGGTGTCATTGAGGTGAGTGTGGGTTTTCAGATTGCACCGGGTGACACCCATAAGATTGGTGACACCCAGTCTGGACCTCCTTCCACTGTAGGGTGAGAAAGCTTGAGCACTCTCTTTCCAGCTTCGCAGCATCGGTGGAGGCCTCTGCTGTGGCAGCAAAACAAGAGATCCAAGGACACCTTTTGGGCTGCTCCTGTCACCCTGGCAGCCCCCCCCCACACACACACACACCGGCTGATACCAGGGGTGGAGACACCACTGTTTATAAAGTGGCTTATATTGATAGTTTAGCTCTAGGAAATTACAGGCATGAAATTGAACATACAGTTAGGAAAGAGAGCAAAGGTAATGCCATTTTAATACTATATTTGCAGTGTTTTAATTTCTGTGGAATTTAACCCTATGAAGACCTCTGGAGATCTCATTGGTCAGTATCGTATTGAGTCAACTTGCTTGTGCATTGGAACATAGGATGCGCAGTTTGACTTTTTGTCCAAGTTCTTGCAGAATCCAAGTTCTCATTGCACAAGTGGAAGTCAAGTGTTCAGAATACTACTGAATGAGGATTGCCATGTGCACAATAGCAAGCAACAGTGATCCCACATTAATATGCTAATGGGGCTTCCCAGTCAGCCACTGTTCAGTGGGATAGTGGCTTGAGTTTTTGCTGTTATGTAGAATTAGAAAGGGCTGCAGGTTAGTGGTAGAGTTGATGGCCAGCATCAGAAAGTTTCAGTTTCTCTATCTGACACCTCCAAGTAGAAATGAAAAAAATGTGCCTGAAATCTTGCAGAACTGCTGCCAGCCAGTGTTGACAATATTGGGTTAGATTCACTCATAATCTTTCTCTTTGTAAGGCAGATTTCTAATTTCCTCATTTCTGCACTGTTGGAGAAACACACACACACCCCACACACAAAAATGTTATTCTTTTCTTTGAAAAACAATTCGGTTCATGCATCATTACCGGTACATAGTAATTGAAATGTGAAGTATTGAAGGAGCAGTTAGCACTACAGATGGTTATTATTTAAAGATTTGTATTAAGGATTGACTATGGGACACAGTTAAGTGGTTAAGATGCTGACTCTTTTGATTGCAAGATCGGCAGGTTGGCAGTTCGAGGCCCGGGTGCTGCATGATGGGGTGAGCTCCCGTCACTAGTCCCAGCTTTTGTCAGCCTAGCAGTTTGAAAGCATGCAAATGCAAGTAGAGAAACAGGTACCACTTCAGTGGGAAGGTAAACAGTGTTCTGTGCAGTCATGCTGGCCACATGACCACAGAGTAGTCTCTGACAATGCTGGCTCTTCGGCTTAGTAACAGAGATGAGCACAGCCCCCTACTGTCGGACACGGCTTGACAATCTTATCAACGGGGAATACTTTTACCCTTTTATTAAGGATTGTACAAGTTTAGTACCCCTAGTTTAGATTTCTGAAGAGTATCTTTTAAACTGATATATGCAGATGTTAGGTTTTCAGTATGCTTTTTATTTGTATTTAACAACTCTCTAGATAAAATTATCATTGAAGAATGTGGTAATGACTTAGAATGTAAAAGCATTGATTCAGATACTTTGATCTTTGGTGTTTTTTTTTCCTGAATGTCATGAGTTTAAACATAGATTCTGTTGTCATACCTTATTAAAACTAGGTTGTGGAAATTGTTCTTAACCATTTCAAAATACAATCATATGGGTTCAATCCTTGATTTTGTTTGTTTTGTGGTACACAGGTCCCAATACAAGATGCATAATCAAAGACAAAGTTGTATGCTTGTGTAGAATTAATATGGCATTTCTCTTTTTTTAGTGGGTGGCTGGGGCAATTTTGGGCTTGCATTCCTGAATTTAGAGAAATATGTACATAATAAAATACTTTTGAACTGACTATTTTCAGCTGAATTGTGTAAAATGTAATTGAATTGAAAATGGAAATGAGTTTTTAAAAATAAACACAGAAGAGTGAAGTGTAAGATAATATTCACTGAAGATTTTACCCATTTATGGTAAGAGCTTGGTACAGAAAGAATGCAAGGGATCCCTTAACCATAGATAAAAGATAAGAAGAAGGTGCCCCTTCCCCTCCCTGCAGACAAATATCCTCCTTTCCTTTCCCCTGCCAGCATCAAGTATGGCCTACCAATACTTTTGTATCCATGGGTAGTATTAAACAAAATATGAAACCAGGTTATTAGACTGTTTTTTTTTTAAAAAAAAAAAATCTGGTTTGCAGAGATGATGTACAGTACAGTGGATCCTTGGTATCCAAAGGGGTTTGATTCTAGGAACCCCCCCCCCAAATAGTCCATGGATGCTTAAGTCCCATTAAATACAGTGGCATAGTAAAATGGTGTCCCTTATATAAAATGGCAAAATCCAGGTTTGCTCATTGGAATTTATATTTTGTGACTGTGCTCGCAGCTTGGGGGTGCTTCTTGACTCGTCGTTCCTGATGACAAATCAGGTTAAT
>CM034710.1:61917112-61936034 GCA_020142125.1 Phrynosoma platyrhinos
TGATGGTTAGAGTTCTTGTGCAGGTATCTGTCTGTATGTGTGGGTTCTCTCTATACTGTGTGTCCCAGACATTGGTTTGGTTTGCGGATGACTAGGACCTCTAGGAATGGCAGTGTTCCTTCCTTTTCTTTTTCCATAGTGAATTGGATGTTAGGGTGGATGTTGTTCAGGTGATTCAGGATGTTGTTCAAGTGATTTATTAATAATAGTTTTACTTCAGTTATTTTTTAATGCTAAAACTAATTTGGCTAATTGGAAGCATTTTGCTGTCTGAAGCAGAGCAAAAAATGGCACCCTCAAGCTATCCACATCAAGATGTATAATACCCAGAACAAGTAGAGTTATTTTGGCTCAACTGTTGGGAAACCCGACAAAGAACTGTCCTTCTTCATGGTCTCTGTGCATCACACATACTGGTGTCATGCCTGTGTAGAGCCACTCTTTGGAACCTTCTAGCTAGCAGAAATTTTGGAGGCAGCTCCACTCTCTCTCCCCTAAATTCCCACACCCTGGCAGTCATTTTGTCAGTTTCTCTTTGGACGCCATGGCAGCAGTATGATAGGGATCCTCTCAGCTAGTTCATTTTACCTACTCTTTCTATTCCTTGTACTCTAAGCCCTGCAGTTTCTATGGCCTCATGTCCACCCTTCACATCTTACTCTTCTCGCTCAAGGAAAATTGCCTTATCTGATAGGCACACCAACTGCTTCTTTTGTTTGGATGTTTCCCACAATGCAAGCACCTGTGAGGTTTGATTGTTGTATTCACTAAGCAATGAAGGTGCACAATGGGGTTGTGGGGTTGTGCTCTCTCATTTGGAAATCTGCGCTTTTGACTACAAAGTCATCAGTTTCCAGTTATTCAAGTTTTCTCACTGCCCTTGTGGTGTCATTTCCCACCACCAGTATGATGCCCACTACCTCTGTGTTGCTGGCATCATCATCAGTACAGACCATAATACCTTCTTCAGTACCATTGATGATGCCCTCCACCACTCCTCATACTGTGAAGGTTCACAAGGACCAAAAGCCTCATAAGGATAAAGCCAAACAGAAAAAGAAGACATTGGCAGAACTACCAATGACATGTGTCCCACCAGTCCATTACTAATCCCCTCTGAATTCTACAATCTTAAATTTTCTGTGGCAGTTCAGCAAATGAACAAGAAAGTTCATATCAGCAGCTCAATTGTAGAGGGGAGGTTTCTGGGGAGTCACACAGTCAGAGCCCTCAGACTCAACATTGGGGTAGGTAGACCTTGACATCAGTGCTTGGACTTGTCAAGGTGGCTGTGTTCTCTTAGGAGGTACACTCCCAGCCTGAATAAATGTGCTGTTACGTCAAGCCATCTCCGGATGAGATTTGTTGTGATTGCAACCACCCCTTATGCCACCATTCCAGGGAGGAGTGGTACCATAAGGAGAGTTGGGGCCTACACCATTCACTCTGGAGCAGTCGTATGCTCATCACTGCTCTCTGTGGTTCCAACACCAGAGATGACCTTTGAGAGAGATCCCATCATGATCCCAGGATCTGTGGGGCTCCACTAATACTGCTATACTTACCTGCCTGAAGAAGACTATTACAGCCATTTCTGCAGCCCATCAAATGGTACACCACCTAGAGTCCTAGACACTAGTGTGAATTTCAATACCATTCATAATGTCCAAGATCCACTTGACAGTCATATTCCAGATCTCTAACCCAATCTCTGTCACTACCAAGAGTGCCACAAGGAGCTTGTCCCCCAATGGTGTCATCAGCTCCCTTATCTCCTCCATCTTCAACCAGACATCCACATCTAATGTTACATCAATCAATCAATCCCTCTCTGCTCCAGTACCAGCTACTGTCTCATTTCATCCACAGTCAGTGCCAATGATCTCAGCTATCCTCCTACCACTTGTATCAGTCTATCTGATGCAGGACCATGAGCATACTGCAACAGATGACAGGTGAGGATCCCAATTGGAACCATTTGAATTTGCTTCCATTCACATCTCCCTCTCCTCTCTTGCTTTGTTAGAGGACCCAGTCCCATCCTCAATTGCTGAGACCTACAGCACTCTCACCAATGTCCTGAGTAGTATGGGTAAGTGCCTCCAGATTGCTTATAAGCAAATCATAGCAACCTGATGACTCAATCTTCTCCTTGTTCATTCTGTAGCTAATGTACTTGTGGTCCTTCCCTTATTGCTTTCTTCAGTGAAATCATTTTGGGAAAATCCTTCCTCACTGGAAAGGTCTCCTAGGTGACTTGAAAACTTCTACCATTTTAAGAAGAAACGTGTAAGTACTCTATTACCCTAAAGTCAACTCTGTTATAGTCATCTCCTCCTTTGGTAAGAGGACCTCATCCATTTCCCCTTACAAGGAATGCAAGAAATGGGATAATACAGAGAGAAGGGCTATGGATAGGCTGCTTTAGCTCTCAAGATCACCGACCATAAGGCCTTCATGGGTTGCTGTCAGATGTTCTTGTGGGATGAAGTTATCCCCTTCATGGAACACCTAACCCAAGATAAGGAGGATGTCATTAAGGTCCCCTTTCTTTTCTTTGCTTAAAAATATATATTTATTTAACCAAAGAAACATTAAAATAAAACCATATATAATCAAATCTACCATATCATTACCTATTGAGAGCTAAACATTTTTTTCAAGTTGCAACACATGGCAAAACAAGGTATCTATCAGAACACAAAGAAGAAGAAGAAGAAAAGAAAAACAAAAAACAAAAATAATTATATTTTGATTAGCCAGCTACTATGTATATTATAATACATATCTCACATATATCACACCTTTTTCCATATTATAAAAGTATTTCACTATCACATTGATTTAATAATAATAATAATACAATTTATTCTTACCCCGCCCCTCTGTTAAAAACAATCGGGGCAGCTTACAACAAATAAAATACAGAATACAGAATAAAAGCCCCAAACCCCACCAACCCCCACCCTCTCCCACCCCCTCTTAAAAAAGCATTAAACTGAGCACAAATTAAAACCAACAATTAAAATAACATCAATTCAAATCAAAATACTACAAAACAGCCACATTAGTGGCAATAGGATAAAACTGCGGCAGCATTTCATTGCATCAAATTAGTTCTAAAGGGACTTAGAAGGCTCTCCTAATGGAATATCCTGAGGCCGGGATTATCTATCCAGGAAAGGCCTGCTGGAAGAGATCCATCTTGACAGCCTTTTTAAAGCTGTCTAAAGATGTCAATTGACGGATCTCATCCGGCGGGCCGTTCCACAGTCTGGGGGTGACAACAGAAAAGGCCCTCTGGGAGGTAGCCGAAAGCCTAGATCTTTGTGGCTGCAGCAAATTCCTCCCAGAGGACCGGAGACCATGGGGAGGATTATATGGGAGGAGGCGGTCACTAAGATAGTTTGGACCCAAGCCATTTAGGGTTTAAAGGTAATAACCAACACCTTGTACTGGGCCCAGAAACTAATAGGCAGCCAGTGGAGGGACCTCAGTACCGGAGTAATATGGTCCCTCCTAGATGTTCATTTGGAACATCTACTCCAGGGGTAGGCAACCTTTTTGAGCCGGGGGCCGGGTTGCTGTCCCTCAGACAATTGACGGGCCGAAGCACCAAAAATAAATAAATAAATATTAAAATTAAAAAAGAATTAAAAAATTTTAAAAAAATGCATGCACACTCTCTCAGCCCCAGAAAAGCCATGGCAAAACCCCTGTGAAGATTTTGCCAAGAAAACCCCAAGAACAAGTAATAACAACAATAATCAATATCATCATGGGGGGGCGGCGGCGGCGGCAGGACCGGTTTGGGGCCGGTCCAAAGGCCTTGCTGGGCCGCATCCAGCCCCCGGGCCTTAGGTTGCCTACCCCTGATCTACTCTGTTCCAACCCGACACTACTCTGGCTGCCATATTCTGTACCAGTTGCAGTTTCCGAACCAAGCACAAGGGTAACCCCATGTAGAGCGCATTGCAGAAATCCAGACGTGAGGTTACCAGCGCATGTACAACAGTCTCGAGATCCCTTACTTCCAGAAAAAAGTAAAAAGTAACAAATTTTTATCTATTTGTTTCGCAAATATGACTTCCAAACCCTTGTTATCAGGTGATCCATATGTTTCCTAAATCCCCCACTATTCATAATATCTAATGTTATATTACCTTGTATTTAGTAACTTTACCCTATAATACCATCTAATCTCTTGTACAATACAAAACTACAAAATTTCAAATGAAAGCCTATATACAATACAGTCCCCCCGCCCCATTTTTGTAGGGGATCCATTCTGGACCCCCCCTCCATGCCAAAATGGAAAATTGCCAATATTCAAGACCCATTGGCTTGAATGGTGGCCCGCACATATTCTGTTTTGTCCACTGTGTCCCTCCCTGCCTGCGAATGGGCAAGACTGTGGATTCCCAAGTCCGCAAAGATGGAGGGATGCCTATACTTCTATTTTGAGCAATTCAATTATGATTTGACTTTTAAAAATTTCAAACAAGGTAAATAACTGTGATATTTCCCAAATGGTACAATTAACAACTGTCATAGAATCATAGAATCAGAGTTGGAAGAGACCATAAGGGCCATCCATTCCAACCCCCTACCATGCAAGAACTTATAATCAAAACACCCTGACAGATAGCCACCTAGTTTCTGTTTAAAGACCTCCAAAGAAGGAACTCCACCACTCTCCGAGGGAGTGTGCTAATTGTCAAACAGCACTTATTGTCAGGAAGTTCCTCCTAATGTTGAGGTGGAATCTCTTTTTCTGTAGTATGCATCTAGAAAACAAGCTTGCTCCATCTTCAATATGACATCCCTTCAAATATTTAAACCATATTTAAGCCATGTCCTTTTATGATACCCTGAATCTACTGCAAAATGATCTCTTGTCTCAGTCTGCCTAACGACAGAGCCGCCTCTATCTGGCCCATTCTCTTCAAGAGCCACAGAGTTTACTTTTTAGCAGCCCTTCTCATCTTGTATCCCTTAGACGTACTGCTCCATTCGTCTTCCACATTTGTCTAGAAGTAAGTAGATTAAGCACTCTAAATTTTCATGTCACTTACAACCCCTGACATTCCTGCAGGGTCTATTCCAATAGTAAAAGCCAAAGTGGATGGAGCATTCCCACCCCAAGGATAGCACCCCAAAGGGGGAAGAATTTGAACAGCTGTCTGTATAAATACAGCCTGTATATTTACATTATAAAAGGATATCTTTGAAAGACCCATATAGGGTTCATTATTGGAAAGCCAGTTGAGGAAGCCTACCTATTTACCTGACATTATGCAGGATGTTATTTCTTCTTGCTTCAGATATGAAAAAGGCAACTTTCTAGGCAATCTTCAAATGCATTTTGGCTCTGAGGACAATCTAATCAGTTTCAGACAATTTTACCCTGAGATCCATTGTTCCACCTTCCCTCCATTTATTTATTCGGATCTTTTTCACCATGTTCACTGTTGCTTCAACAGTGCTTTCTCTCTTATTGGAACAAATACTTCAACAACAACTGTTACAGTTAGAACATTTGGTGGTTAAAATTTATTCATTTTTCATTAATACATTTTCATTTCAGTACCAGGAAGGAAGGAAGGAAGGAAGACATGTCTGTTGAAATATAAAGGGTGAAGGAACAACTTTTGGAGGATATATAATGACAGAGATATAGCCAGGAAATAACAAACAAGCAATGCAGAAAGGGGATATTTCAGCCACCATATTACCAACTGTCTTATTTGTTGTTCCTCCACTATCATACTTGTCCAGACTACACTGGACAGCTGTTGCTACTCTTGTGTGAAAAATCCCATTATTCAGACTAGTTTTTTAAGGAGATGGGAGTGCAACAAAAGAGATACTGGACAACCGTGGTTTCAGTGTCAAAAGGGACTGAAGATTTTTCCAAGCCTGAATGACATGGATGTATTTTACTTAAGGAAGTGCCCTGTAGCTTGAGTACATGGTCCTGGCAAATTTGCTAACAGTGAATGGACACTGGCTCTTTAGAAAAATATTTGTTTGGGTGTGAGGGAAGGATTCAAAATGTGTACTTTGCATAGAGCAGTGCTAGGTTCTTTGAGACTAATTTACTATCCATTTTGAAGAGTGTTATAAAGATAAGACTATTCAGAAAATCTGTAGAAGCAGTCAGTTTTTGATCTCTTCCTTCCACTGAATAATACAGAGTCAATACAGTATGGATTTACACTTCTTGACAGACAGTTTAGTTAAGTTACTGTTTGTCTTTTTTTAACTCTTCTTTGAAAAGGGGAGAGGAGGGGGGGAGATTATTTCAAAAGTTGTAAAAGTGCAGACCAATGTAATCATTTTGTGTAGACCATTGAAAACTTAATTAGGTTGACTCATTCAGATTATGCACTGTGTGTTTCATAGCCCGTACATTAGTTGTATAGAAGACTGCCTACACATCCTTCCGCAAGCTCCAGAAAAAGATCTGCCCACTCATGTTATCTTAAGCAAAAATTAGTTGCTTGATATGTTGTGTTATAATTTCTGAAGTTAACTTAAACGTGATGCTGGTAATACTTATTCAGAAATATGTGGATGAGGATGTCATTAACTTGGCCAAAACATAGTAGAAATGCAGTTCTCCTTACAACAAAAGTAGAAAAGAAAAAGATGATTCCTTTCAAAAAGTAGGTTCTAAGTTACTTCTGTGTTACTTCAATATTCAGATCATCACTTAAGATCATTTACCATGCTCCCAATCTGTTGTGTGATCACATCTTCATTGTACATTTTCTTTACGATTCTTCATCTGTTCTTCCTCTCTTTCTTTCCTGCATTGTTTTTCATGCCTGTTGCCATTTTAGTCTTGACAAGTAGTCATCTTTATTCTTTTTTTCTGAATCCATTATTCAGATGTTTCTAACTTTGCTCATTGACCATAATAGATGATGGTGATGAGGACGATGATGATGGGTTCCCTGTGTTAAAATCAGCATGGTTTGGTTGATGATGGTAGTGGTGATGATAATGATACTTCAAATACCTAAACTTTTGCTACTGGTTTTTGGAGGGTGCAGAGTAGCACACTTAAAATCATAGATCTGGAAGGAACCTTGGAAGTCATCTAGTACAATCTGCTTCTGAATGTAGGTTCAACAGTGGAAAATATAGCTACAGTATAGCTGCCAGATATTCATCCAGCTTCTGTTTAAACACCTCCAGCAGTGGAGAGCCTACAACTCCAAAGCCATCTCACTGCTGAAGAGCCCTTCTTGGTTCTCTTAGGGGGGTTGCAGACTGCCAGAAACAGCGCAAATTGAGTCCACTTTTAGGGTTAGAGTTAGTGATAGGGAATCATGGGAATTGTTTTTTTTCCTGAGACATTGAGCCTTCTCTGTCAGAGTGCTCTGGTGCCACAATAAAATACAATTCCCATGATTCCCTAGCCCTAACCCTAAAAGTAGACTCAATTTGCACTATTTCTAGCAGTCTGCAACCCCCCTTAGTGCAAGGGTAGGCAACCTTTCCCCTTTAAGGACCGAGAGACTTCAGCTTCCAGAATCCCAGGAGCTATTGGCCAACATGGGACTATTGGCCAACATGGCTGAGGCTTCTGGGAGTTGAAGTCCCTCGGCCCTTAAAGGGGAAAGGTTGCCTACCCCTGCCTTAGTGTGTTTAGTCAAAATCAGCTTCCTTCCAGTTTCTGCTATCGGTTCTGTGTGGATTCCTGTTTTCCTCTTCGATGACAACTCATATCCATCTTCTGTTTATCAGTCTTTTAAATACCTGAAGGATACTATAATGTCTCCCTGCACCATCTCTTCTCCAAGCTAAACACGCACTGCTTTTTTCAACCATTCCTCAGTGGACTTGGTTTCCAGACCATCATCATCCTGGTTGCCCCTCTCAAAAATTTTCTATTCCATTATAACATGGTATCTAGAATTGTACTCCAAATGTGGTCTGACCAATAGAGAAAAAAACCCAAGGTAAATATAAATATAAACAATTAAATATAAATATATAAATATAAATATTAAAAAATAAGACTTGAGGCTTGTGGCTAGTCATTCTTTCTGGAAAAGTGGGACTTGGTTTTCTGCTCATAGGTGCATCACTTGTTCAGCAAGGGGGTTTGAAAAGGAGGAGCAACAAAGTAAGCAAAGTATGTAGACACTTGTACTAGCTCCTCTCATCTCTCATGAGAATGGTGTTTCATAGCAAAACAACATTCTAACTACAGTCATTTAAAAAAGGAAACTACTACTTCCCTGTCTGCCAGCAGCTTTTCAAAATCTGTCCTGTCATACAGTATAGTATGTGTTTTACCTGAATAAATTTATGGTGGATGGATTATATTTGAGTGAGTGGGTGCCCTCCTGCATAGGGAAGTCTTTGGGTGAGATCTTGCTCTAAGGTCCCTCCATTAACTGAGATCAAGCTAATTTTCCAGGGCCTTTTCAGCAGTGGCACCTGTGACATGGAATACTTTTTTCCATGAAATCTGTGGGCCAACTTCATTGTCAGATATAGGGCCAAAATAGACAGCATACTAAAGCCAGCTTCCCAGCAGACTGGGGCTTCAGCATTTACGTGCCACACGCTCCCAAGAAATCTGGAAACCACCCTGGTCAACCAGACATGGGCAGCTTCAAGATGCTCCCAGAGCATGGCATTTACATGCTGCATGCCACTGGAGCATGGAGGAACCATGTTGGGGCTGTAGCAAGGCTGCCAAAGGTGGCTTTTTTTCTGGCCTAAATAGGAGCAGATCTTTTCTGCTCCTATATGTCTGCCTCTGTGGTGGATTGGGGCCGTGGCGTGTGGTTACCGTGGCACGTGGGTAACTAGTGCTGCAGCAGCCCAAATCTACCACTTTCAGGCCGTCTGTTTCAGCCCATAGTTAGAAAAGGGACTTTTTTTTCCTGTTAAGTCATAGGGGGAATTAGTAATTATTTGGGTTTTGTTTTAATTGTGTTTATTCAGTTTTTATTTATGAATTTTTTGTATACCCGTGATGTTAATTCTGACAGATGGGTTTATCAGACTCTTTCAGAACATTTTCTGCTTCCTTCTTCTTCTACTTTATCCTGTTAATAATGCTGTGTGAACTACTTCGGGAACCTTTATACCTGAAGAGTGCTATATGTACATACATACCTAACATAAATGAAGTCAGTAATGGTTACTAGATTGGCTTGCCAACATTTTAATACTTGGTTTTCTTATTTAAGGTGCTTTATGGGGGGAAAGGCAGATTATAGATTGAGAACTAAATGAATTTTTGAAAAGTTGTGCTATGTGTGTGGAAGCTGGAAAAGTCATATCCTTGGCTTGCTGCTGAACTTACTTGTGTATGCAGCATTGCTACTACGGCCCATGTATGGACATTTTGTAACACCTGTCTATTTCATTTAAGCAGCAGGAAGCAAGTGTGTTCTATCATTTGTAATTGTACTCTTTTTGTTAGTTTTATCTGTTTGATTTGCTTCTAGTCACTGTTCTTTTCGGTCTTGCCCACTTTATGGGGCCTTCCACAGTCTTCTGTAACATTACTTAATTTGTGTGGGGAAAATTTTAAAACAGAAGAGCATGCATATGAATTGATGATGTTCTATAACACTTTAATGCTGGAATTACCACCTTGCTGCCTCTAAAGTAGAAAAAATCTGTAGCACAAGATTCTTTTATTAATGTAGCTATGGGAGATCATCAGTGAAAATGATGAAAGTACCAAGAAATACACATTTTCATACTTCTTTAAAACTTTTTTCAGTATGAAGATGTAATGGGAAATAATTAAAGATCTGAATGAAAATGGTAAATGTGATGAATTTCATGGATTAATTTATATTAAATCATATGCATTTAATCTCTTAGCTGTTTAGGGAAGGAAGGAAGGAAGGTCATTTTGGGGCAGAGATGGGCAAAGTGGCTTTTAGCAAAATTGCAGTCTAGCAAACATCAATTTGAATTAGACAATGAGGAAATTAAAATAGTCAAAAATTTCTTGTACTTGGGATCAAACATCACCGAGAATGGAGACTACAGTCAAGAGATAAGAAGACTAGGAATGAGGAGGGCAGCCATGAAAGAGCTAGAGAAGATCCTAAAGAGTAAAGATATATAATTAGCACCAAAGTTAGAATTGTCCAAGCCATAGTATTCCCAACCACTATATATAGATGTGAGAGCTGAACTGTGAAAAAAAGCAGATAAAAAGAAAATCAGCTTGTTTGAGATGTGGTGTTGGAGAAGAGTGCCAAGGATACCGTGGACAGCCAGAAAGACAAACGAATCAGTCCTTGAGTATATCAGGCCAGAAATGTCCCTGGAGCCCAAGATTATTAAACTGTGGCTGTTGTACTTCGGCCACATCATGAGAAGGCATGACTCATTGGAAAAGACGATAATGCTGGAAAAGGTTGTGGGTAAAAGAAGAAGAGGTAGACCACACACCAGATGAATAGACTCCATGAGGGAGGACATAGGCATGAGTCTGCAGGAAATGAGCAGAGCAGTGGAGGACAGGGAGACTTGGAGATGTCTCATCCACAGGGTTGCCATGAGTCGAATTTGACTCAAGGGCAGCTAACAACAACAGCAACAACAACAATGGATCAAGTGCCATATAGGTAATGTGTGTTTAAGCTGCTTATGTGCAGTATAATTTTGATGTCTACAAACTTAGATGGGCTGACTGAACAGGTTAGTATACATAGGATAAGACATATTAATGAGTTGATAAACAATGTCTATAACTCATCCTGCCTAAAAGAGGTAGTACTAAGGCTATTACTGAAAAATCCCTCCCAGACCTCTACTAGACAATTATTGACCAACCTCCAATAATACATTTTAGGAAGTTTCTGAAGTGTGTTGTAGACTCCCAGCTCCAGTAGTTCTTGGGTGAAATGGATTATCTAGATTATTTCAATCTTGTTTCAGGCCTGGTTATGGGAAAGAGAAAGCTCTGGTCACCTTGGTGGATGATCTATGCTGGGAACTAGACAGGAGGAATGTGTCCCTGTTGGACATTTCAACAGTTTTTGATATCATCAACCATGGTATCCATCTGGGTTGCCTTTCTGAAATGGGAATAGGCTTCAGTCCTCCTTGGAGGGGCACATTCAGAAGTTGCTTGGGAACCTCTATTTGGCAGCCTTGCCATTGGTCTGTAGTGTCTTTCAGGGTTCAGTTCTGCCTTCCATGCTATTTAGCATCTACATGAAACCACTGAGAGGGGTTCTCTAGAGATTTTGGGTTCAGTGTCATCAGTATGATGATGACACTCAGCTTTATCTCTCCTTTCCATCTGACTCCAAGAAAACTGTTTCAGTACTAAACCGATGTCTATTGTTGGTAATGGAGTGGATAAAGCAAACAAATTGAAGTTTAATCAAGATAAGGCAAAGGTGCTGCTGGTCCATTAGAAACCAGATCAAGTAATAGAGATTCAATCTGTGCTGAATGGGGTTACACCTCTCTTGAAATTTCAGGTTTGTTGCTCGGGTATAGTCTTGGACTCAGCCCAGAGCCTGGAAGCCCAGATTTTGACAGTGGCCAGGAGTGCATTTGCATAATTAAAACGAATGTGCCAACTACCCCCATTTCTTGAGAAGTTAGTTTTGGCCATGGTAACACATGCCTTAATTACATCCTGTTTGGATTACTGTAACACACTCTATGTGGAGTTGCCTTTGGTAAATGCTTGGAAATGCCAGCAGGTCCAAATTGTTGTGGCTAGATTTCTGTCCAGAGCTGGCTTGCTGAAACAGCTTCACTGACTATCAGTTTTTAAATGGTTTTTATTTAATGCGTTCTAAATTTTTGTATTTTGGAATGATTTTAGCTGTGTTGTTTTAATGTAAAGTGTGAGCCACTTTGGGTGCCTTTTGGGATAATAAATAAATAAGTAAATAAATAATCCAGTGTTTAGTGTCCAGGGTTGCAGTCTCAGAGATCTTTCCTAGCCCTGGTGCCTGTACTCTCTCAGTCATACTGAGGATTGAAGCCATGACCTTTGAAAAGCAGGGGGTGGGGTGAGGCCTTGTAGCATTTTATTTTTAGCCTATGATTTTAGTTGGCACTACCCAGCATGGCCAATGATAAAGTTATCTGGGAACTGTACAGCAAAATACCTGGAAGCCAAAGATCCCTTTGGCACCCGCCTATGGACCCTCCCTTTTATTCCATCACAATAGCAAAATTTGTGACTGATGCACTGAATTATTTGTGAAGTTCTAGCCCTATAAAAGTTGTGGGATATTAAACAATAGCTGTCAATCACATTCTTTATTGTCCTTATCATAGTTTCGATTTAGGTACCAAAAGCCATGCTGGATTTTGTGAAAGGAGGTAGCAGCACACCACTTTTGCAAGCCCTTCTTATTGTTCTTGGCTAAACATCAAGTAACACTGTTTAAATACACTGGTTCTGATTTAAAACAGTTCTTAGATTTCTGTAACACTGTGGATAAATTGGAAAGTCTTAAGCTTATAAATATCAAACAGATCAGTGAAGCATTCAGAATGGTAATATTCTAATTGATATGCATTCATTTATGCAGCTAACTATCAAAATGTTTCAACTGTATTTTCAACATGAAGGAGGACAAACAAGAGGCAGTTTTTCATAGGTATCATCTCTAGCCACTTTCATAACTGTTAGCAACACTGCTGTAAGATCTCTTATTGCCTGGAGTGAGAGGGTGTGCCTTCCTGCTGTTTTAACTATAATCTCTACCACTTCCTTAGTCCTACACAAGAGCAGGGGAGCCCACACAGCAAGATATTGTGGCTGGGATGGCAATGGAAGCTTCCTAGGTGACTACATCACTGACAGCTTCCATAGCAGCTCCAATATTAGTTTTATTCTGATTATACAGTTCTGTTTCGATTGTATTTGCATCTTGTAATAGAACTCAGTCTACTGTTACTTCCACATAGTTTGCTGTAGTATAACTTCTTCCTTTCTCTCTAGGATGAATTTATTCCTGCTTTTTAATCTCAATGCTTATGCAGTAAATATGAATAGATGGGGAAAGCTGCTTTGCATATTGATTAATCAAAGTACCATTTTGTTTGCTACGTCGTAAATTGTAACACATTTTCTCATCTGAATGCCAGATAATCATATTGATTGCTGTAAATGTGCTCTATTACACAAGGAAAAACACTGTCATCAATAAACATTTGACCGTGCATGAAATCTTAATATATGGGGTTAATACAAGAAACAACAAATGAACTCTAAGAATGAAGACATTGTGTATTCTCATATTGCCTTCTTTATTCATTCTTTTTACTTTGCCTCATCATTGATTTTCACTATCCACTTTTATTAGTTACATCAACATATCACAATAACACTATATCTTACGTAGAGTTTAATGTTGCTTATGAGTAAATAGGGGATGGGAGTAACATATAACCTAATCAGTGATGTTACATACCATAGTTGCTTTTTTGGGTTGGTTCTTTTCTGTCATCTCTGCCATACTTTAGAACTGTTAGTTTCACCATGAAAGGCTCTAACGCAGAAGGGGGTGATTCATTCAGTATGCAGTATGTTCCTGAAGGGAATCTGTAGGAAAGGTAAAAAAAAACAAACAAAAAACAAAAAAAACAAAAAACCCAGAAATTTCAGAAGCGTTTCTTAGGTTACCTGCTGTTCTTTATCCATAGCATTTCAATTAGGTGTAGTTTAAACTTTTATTTTTGGTAGCAAGAGAAAAAAATGCTTTAGGAAATCGCAGGTTGAATCCAATTGTTCTCTTTCATGCATAGAAGGGCTTTTGATCTGCTAACTGAAGAAGGTTTTAGCTGATTCTTTTTTCATCCAGTACCCCACTGCCAAACCTGTGTGAGATACTGTGATGACTCTCCAGAATAGCATGGAAAGTAGTGTAAAAAGCTGCAGGAGGTAAAGAAAATTGGTAAAAATAATCTATCCTCTTTTGGTAATGAAAGAATCAACTGGATCAAAAGTTCTTCTGATAACAGAAGACTGTAATTGGATTCAGTCCCCAAGTATGTTGATTTCTTGGCTATTGAGTGTTAACCTTGGCTGTTTATACTGTTTTTCTCAGTAATAGAAGCCTAGAAACTACAAACATTTGGCATATCTACAAGTCAACAGTCTCTTTCTCCTATGTTAGAATTTACTGGACACATCCATGAGGTGAAAGTTTGAATGTTTGGATCCAGGTAGAGCCAGCATGGTGTAGTGGTTTGAGTGTTCAGGGCTATGACTGAAGACCAGGGTTCAATTCCCACTCATCCATGTAACCCATTGGGTGAACTTGGGCAAGTCAGCCTCAGGAGAAGGCAATGGCAAACTTCCTTTGAACAGATCTTGCCAAGAAAACCCCATGATCGCTTTGGTTTGCCTTAGGGTCACTGTAAATCAGAAACTACTTGAAGGCACACAGCACACACAGCAGGATGTTTATGAGAGTAAACAGTGGGTGTTGAGCTAAGAGCCCGGAGACCAAGGTTTGAATCACCTTGGAAACCCACTGAGTGACCTTGGGCAAGTCAGGCTTCCTCGGCTTCAGAGGAAGCCAAACCCGTGCTGAACAAATCTTGTTCCCCAAACAACCATAATAGGTTAACCTTATGGTCTCCATATGTCAAAAACAACTGGAAGACACACAAGAACAACAACAAACAGAATGTTTTCAGCTAAGATACCTTGCCTAAGATATGGACATATCTTGATAGTGGGCTCTTCAGGAACTGTTTTTAGAAGTACAGTTGTCCCTACACATTCACTGGGGTTGGGGCACAGGGCCCCCATGAATGTGAAAAACTGCAAATAACATAAACACTATTTTTTTTCCTAAGAGAACACCTCTCTAGGAATCTCTAGGTCCTCCAGTGCAACTCTGTGGTCAACATCTGCCAGACATTGACCATAGAATTGCTCTGCAGGAGCTACAAATGCCTAGTGGAGGGTTCTCTCTAGGAATCTCTAGGTCCTTCAGTGCAACTTTTGGTTAAAGGTGACCATAGAGTTGCGTTGGAGGACCTAGACATTCCTAGAGAGAACATATAAAATCCGTGAATAATCAAATCTGCAAAAGTCAAAACTGCAAATGTGGAGGAATGAGTATATATTTATGCCCATTTCTCCTTTAAAATGTCAGACCAGAAATACATATGTTCACAACCATATAAGGTAGATGTAGCTTAAAGACAATGATTTGTTGAAGACCTCCAAGTTTCATACCAGATTACAGATTTGATTCTTGGCTTCTAACTTCTAAACCCTTCACACTTTTCTATGTAACATATAAATAACTCTGGAGTCTCTTGTCAAACTACTGAAAGACCTACTGGGAAAATAAATACATGCATATGAGTGTGTGTGCATAGAATGCATATTTAAGTATGTGTGATATCCATTAGATTGAAAATATGAGAAATATTGTAAAATCTTAATGTGAGCTATTTATGTAAATAATAAAAATCATAGAAATAAATAATAAAATCAAATATTCTTGTGATTTAATAGAATTAATAAAAATATTTTAAATGTGGATTTATTCCCACCCCCACCCACCCCTATGCTACAAAATGATGTGACAAGATAGTTAAAAGCTATGAAGCATTTTTTAATATAGTCTCCGGCAACCACATTTTGTTTAATACTCTTACATGTGTAAGCCTTCTTTGTAATCTTAGAAGCTATGCAGGGTCAGCTCTGTTTAGTATTTGGGTGGAAAACTACCAAAGAACGTTAGGTACTGTAGGTTATATTTCAGAGGAAGAAATGGGCAAAACCACCTCTGAGTATTTGTTACATTAAAAAGCCCTATGAAATTCATAGAATTCAGTCATGCACACATGCATGCACACAGAGAAGTGTGATAATGGGGGCTTCTGGACAGTACAGTTGATGCAATAGTCATCTTTCTAGATAATAAAGGATTAATAAGGTGATAGTGTTAAGTGGCAAAGAGTCACTGGTCATGAGAGAAAACTGTCTGATGAGATGGCCAGCCCAGGAGAAACCTCTAGACACTCCAAGGGAAGTGATATAAAAACCACAGGTAACCATGAGGGAGAGAATCTTAACAAAGAAAAGTGATAGAGATGCTTTGGGGGAATTGGGTTGTCTATCCCACCTCAGGGGAGCTCCAGACTTCTAGCTACCCTCATGAACATCCAGGACTTGTTTTTTCTTACTATCTGTAAGTAGAACAGGTGGATGTATTAGGTAGTCACATTAGCGACCTTTGATTAATTTGCTGACATGGCTGTAGTCTAATCTGTAACTTCTAACTTTCCTAAACTGTTGAAACGGAAGGTGGCCGTTCTTGAGGAGAGATACCTTTTGCTAATGTAGATTTCTTGTTTAGAATAAAGCCTTTCCTTTAAAAGTACTACTCTCTCACAATCCTTTCATATGCCTTTGCTCATTTTCATCTCTTCACCAAGGTTGGGCGGGGGGGGGGGATGAAATGTCAGATGTGGAAAACTCAGTGCAGAAGAATCCCAGCAAGTCCCAATGCGTTGCTGTACAAGGGGAATTCAGATCAATAAGTTGTGGTAGTTAGTTAGATAGGGGTCTCTGGAGGCCCCATTCTACGCAGCAGAAGTAAGAGGAGGGGGCCACAAAAGCATCACAACATGTAAGCCATCCATACTGTTAAGGGTGTGAGATAGAAGAACATGGCCATATGAATTTATTCATTTGTTGTTATATTTGCTAGTAGAGAAGGAGACATTTAGAGTTTCTTCAGTGTCTAGACTTAGGGCTACAACTGCCTGAGGCAGAAAACAAAACTGTCCCTTACATAGTTGCATCTAAAGCAGGTTGAACAAGATCAGGGGACATTAAATATTTGTGAGCTCTCAGTAAAAGAGAGTGACTTACCTCGCTCCCCCCCTTCAATTCCTGTTTACAGTCTCTTTCTTGGTGTGATATTCTAGTCATTGCTATTCATCCCATCAAACCTTTGGCCCTTTTTGGACAACAAGATAATGACTAAAGTTTTCAAGGGTTGATAGTGATAGTAATGAGGGGTCTTTTCCTAGCAATTTCTCTTGCCTTTGTGGGTGTTTCTCCCTGACAATTCTGTAGTTCACCTGGAAGTTTATAGGTACTCCATGTAGCAGTTATTGAATAATTTTGTAACAGATACCTGCAAATTTCCACATCTTAATGGAGAAAAAGTATCTCAATACTTAGAGACAATCCACTGAGAAAATGGTCAATCTTATAATATTTTTCTCATTTCAGGACTGTTTTGTTAAAAAAAATAATTGGCTGCAAAAATACCCTTGGGTTTTTGTACAGAAAACCATTTTACATATTTTTTTTCATAAAAAAGGTCATAAGTGCAGAAAACAAAAAAAACAAAAATGCAAAAAAAATGTAATTCATCCAGTAGGGAGAAAACTTTTGATTGATGATGGCTCATTTGTCTGAAGTTATGGTTTTAAATAGTATTCTTCATTTTATTTCCATGCATCTAAAATCTTCCCTTTTGCAGACCATTTGATATTTCTGTAGCCAAAAAAAAACAAGTATTGTGTGACTTCTATTTTAAGTTTTTGTCCAGCCCTTCACCCTTAAGTTCTTTTCTACAAACCTCTCCTGAGCGGTAGCATGGGGTGGAAATCTTTAAGCATTTCCTGTGCCACATAAAATAAAAGCAAACTAGGGCTGCATCTGCACTGCAGAAATAATCCAGTTTGACACTGCTTCAATGGCCACTGCTCAATGCTATGGAATCATGGGAATAGTAGCTTGTTGTGTCACCAGAGCTCTCCAACAAAAAGGCTAAATATCTCAGAAAACTATAATTCCCAGAATTTCATAGCATTGAGTCACGGTAGTTAAAGTGGTGTCAAACTGGATTATTTCTGCAGTGTGAATGCAGCCATTGTTAGGTAAAGCAAACCAGGAGGAATTGAAGTTAGTGGGAAAACATCTTAGAAGGAGCAATCATCTAGATAGCACTTGTTTTCTAGGAAATTCATAGTGCTTCCAAGGAACCGTGATATCAAAGGAGTTCAGAATTCTTTGAATTTGAAATACTTTGATCTTCTGGCCAAGTGTTTTGGGTTTGGGCTTTTCTTTCTACTTGCTTTGGATAGCTGGCCATAGAGCTTATCACAAAATGCAGATGCCGAGCTTATCATGAAACACAGCTCTCCATGGAAAATTGTTTGAAATTATTTCCTAGACATAGATTTCTTTACAGTTAAATATTAAAGTGTGCATCATCTGGAAGTGATTCAATTAACAACAGCAAACCCTCTTTCAATTTAATACATTGTGTTATGGGCTTTCCATATTCACTGCATCTTTAAAATGCCAAGAAATTGCAGCTGTGAAGGCCAGCACCTTGAAGAAATACATTATTCAGTAAATGTGGATATGCAATGGGTATTTCTGTTTCACAACTGCCTTGGAATGGGATGACTCCATGAGTGGTGGACCTAATTCCAGGCTTATTTGTCCACTAAAATTGACATATGGAATTTATACAACTGTAGTCAGTATGTCATGTTACAAGTACTCAGCTGGCAACCAGTGCCATCCATATAAAATAAAGAGTTCCAATCTGAAACTAATTTAATTTTTATATTACTTATAGAGCAGATAATGGCATACATTTTCTTTTAACTGGTTGGATGTTTTATTTCAGATTGTCCTAGAAAACAGCAGCCGAGAAGACAAGCATGAGTGTCCATTTGGTCGGAGTAGTATTGAATTAACAAAGATGTTGTGTGATATCCTGAAAGTGGGAGAGTTACGTAAGTCTGTTACTGCATTATCTAAGCAAGCATTTTGTCATCTTCCTATGGAGTGTATCAGTATTTTCTGATGATGTGTTACTCCACAAATAGTGGATTGAATGAGACACAAAGTTTCACAAAGAATTAACCTTTCATGTTTTAAATGGGAGATGTATAAGAAA
Source organism: Phrynosoma platyrhinos (assembly GCA_020142125.1). NCBI lineage: Eukaryota > Metazoa > Chordata > Lepidosauria > Squamata > Phrynosomatidae > Phrynosoma > Phrynosoma platyrhinos. Next base: position 61,936,030 of record CM034710.1, read on the forward strand.
TGGAA
>CM034710.1:61936134-61959325 GCA_020142125.1 Phrynosoma platyrhinos
TGCTGACAACACCATAATACTAGCAGAGAACCTCACAGACCTGAAACAGCTACTAAGGAAGATCTAAGAAGAAAGTGCAAAGGCAGGCTTACTGTTGAACATAAAGAAAACAAAAAATAATGACCACAGAGAACGTATACACATTCAAACTAGACAATAAAGAAATAGAAATAGTAAAAGAATTCTCATACCTGGGATCAAACTTTGATAGAAATGGGGACTGCAGTCAGGAAATCTGAAGAAGATTAAGAATGGGGAGGGTGGCTATGAAAGAAGTAGAAAAGATTCTAAAATGCAAAGATATACAACTCAGCACAAAAGTTAGAATCATACAAGCCATTGTATTCCCTGTTACCATGTATGTATGTGAGAGCTGGACAGTCAAGAAAGAAGATAGGATCAACTTGAGATGTGGTGCTGGAGAAGAGTGCTGAGGATCCCATGGACATCCAAAAGGACAAACAAATGGATCCTAGAGCAGATCAAGCCAGAGATATCTCTAGAAACCAAGATGAAAAGACCTAGACTATCATACTTTGGACACATCATGAGAAGGCATGAATTGTTGGAAAAGACAATAATGTTAGGAAAGATGGAGTGAAGTAGAAAGAGAGGAAGGCCACATGCTAGATGGATGGGCTTTATTAAAGAGACCACAAATATGAGTTTGCAGCAGCTGGGTACAACAGTAGAGGACAGGGCGGCCTCATCCCTAGGGTCGCCATAGGTCGAGATCAATGCGAAGGCAGTTAACAACAGCAACAAGTTTCTTCAGTGTCCAGCTCTCATATCTGTGCATGGTAATGGGGAATACAATGGCTTGGACGATTAGTGTTCAGTTGTATATCTTTACTCTTTAGGATTTTGTCTAGTTCTTTCATAGCTGCCCTTCCCATTCCTAATTTTCTTCTCATTTCTTGACTACAGTCTCCGTTCTGATCAATGTTTGATCCAAAGTATGGGAAATCTTTAACTATTTTGATTTCCTCATTATCTAGATTGAATTTATGTAGATCCTCCATGGTCATTATTTTTTGTCTTCTTTATGTTTAACATTAGGCCTGCCTTTGCACTTTCTTCTTTGACTTTAATGATTGTTCCAAGTAGTGGTGTCACTAGGCACATGTGGTGGTGAGGGGCATACCGTGTAGCATGCCAGAAGGGGAAGTGACACCCAGTCAGGCTTTCCCCCATGCACGATTCCAATTGCACACCATCCCGTGTACTGGCTCTGTACTTCCCACACACATGCTCCCCCCATGTCATCCCACTGTTTTCCTCATCAGGAAAATAAAATCTGTAGCTCTAAAATCATCAATCACAGTCTAGACCAAAGTTATATCTGACAGTTCATGTGCTTAATATTTCAAAGTATATATTAATGCTCTAATGGTTCCTTCTTCATACTGTACTTGCACAGGACTATATTTTTTAAAACACTCTGAGATATATAATTTAATAGATATGATGAATTGCTTCCTTCTTGTATAATAGTTTAATGGTCAAAACTCTCCTAAAGTGCAAAGTTGATATATTCCTGGATATTGTGGATTCTTAGATTCATTTGTACGTTACATTCTTACAACTCGTGAGTTCGTTTTAGATGGATATTTACAAATACAAACCTAGTAGGAGTAGTAAAACATTGAAGTTGAAGGGGTGCATCCACGCCACTGTTCTGGCCAGTCCTGTAGGTAAAGGCTCCTTGGTGCTTTCATTACATAGTTTGCTCTCAACTGAACTGATAGAACCTCAATGATAGTTTTTGAGATGTGCTTATCTTAGCTTATGCATGTGTCATTTAAGGCCCAAATTGTGTGCTGCTTTTAATACAGGATATGCATTATTGCTTTCTTCACAATTTTCTAGTAATATTCAGAACCTGTAAGTAACATATACGTGAGACTGATAACCAGTTACTGGGGTGACTAGTTAGTTTATGCAGTAAAAAGCTGGAACAGTATTCTTTTTCTTCTTTCTTTCTTTTGTCTGTAATGGCTAGTGGTGTAATTGGCTACTTTCTAGAGTAAAATAGCAGGGATTCTGCCTATTGGTTGTATGTTAAGGTGTGTTCTGACTCAGGGGGGTTGCAGACTGCCAGAAATAGTGCAAATTGAGTCCACTTTTAGGGTTAGGGTTAGTGCTAGGGAATCATGGGAATTGGTTTTTTCCTGAGACATTGAGCCTTCTCTGTCAGAGAGCTCTGGTGCCACAATAAACTACAGTCCCCATGATTCCCTAACCCTAACCCTAACCCTAAAAGTGGACTCAATTTGCACTATTTCTGGCAGTCTGCAACCCCCCTCAGTCTGTGCAATGGGAGAGGGAGAAGGAAGAGTTACATGGGTGGCTGCCTTGTGCTGCGCAGGAACCTATAGCAATGGAAGGGAGGAAGAGAATGAGAGTCATTGAAAACATGAGCTGCACTGATTCAAGTTGTTTTTTGGAGGGGGGAGGGGGAAGCATTTTAAGCTTTGTTTATTTATAGCCCACCTTTCTCCTGACATGACACCCTTGTTAGTCTACCATGTGCATAGCCAAAAGCACATTGGACTGGCTGGATTGGTACCAGCTGTATAAGAAAGTTTAGAGCAGTAGTTGTTTAGATGTTTATTTGCATGCCTAAGGTTGGCCCAGGCATGAGAATTACTGCAATGGTTTGGAGGCAAGGGAAGTCTAGGCAGGAGAGTTCACTGAGAATTAGAGGAAGAGGGGACCAGAGACAGTGTCTTCTATTTTCAGTGAGCCCAGTAGTAATAGTAAAATTTTAGTAAGTATTTAAGGCAAGTCTTCATATATTGGAAGGATATAAATCATTCAAAAATAATTATATTGAAAGTATAGATTTTTATTGTTTAGTGAATGCACAGGGTGATTGGGTGGAAGTTATCTGTTGGGGAATAGGGAAGGGGGTGATGATGTAAATGTTCTATGTTTGTGATGCTTAAATGTGTTATGGATGTAATTGTTATATTTTAATAATAAAAAAAATAAAAAATAAAATTTTAGTAATGAGGATGGATAAAGAACCCATGGATACAGAGGGATGACTGTATTTTAAACTGATTTAAAGGAGGGCTAAGGAGGATTCAGTGTAGAACTGGCCTTACATCATGAAAATAGTCCACAATTGAATTAGGGATTCACCCCTGCCTTGTGAAGACAGGTCATCATGAAGACTGGGGGAAATGGCTCATGTAGGCATGCCCTTAGTTTTAATTTGGCTCATGTAGACATGTCCTTAGTTTTAATTGGTGTTGTTAAGAGTCAAAAGAAATTTAACCTAAACCCATTAGTCCCAACTAGAGTATAGTCACAGACTGTCTGGAACTTACATAACTGTTCACTTATAAGTTCTCATTAGTTCAATAGGTCTTACTCTAGTTGGGCCTAACTACTGGATTGTGGCCTAAGTACAGTGTTTTATTTAGAATAGCTTTAAAAACTCAAATAAAGGCTCCACTTTTTAATTTTAATTTTATTTAATTTTACACACACTGCCACCATTTGCAGGATTTTAAGACCATTAAGACCGATATCCTAAATAAGGATTTTGACTTGTGGTAGATAAATTTAGACAACTACTTAATTACCTCTACATTTATCCCATCCTCAGTACATGCATGTGTCATTCCCTGCCCCCAAAAGACATGGGATCAGCCAAAAGACCTGCCCCTTTGGATTGGGGAAAGCTGTATACAGATAAGAAACTATTCACCACATGTGAATTTCTTATTTGAGTGATCTGCTGCTCATTATAGATCTCCCTAACAATATACACTGCTGCTTAGCATCACTATTGTTTCACTCAGGGTTCTTGAAAATATTATGAAAAAATTATGCTCTCAGTACATATATCTCTCTTATAGTTAGGATAAAAGTATCTGCATGGAATGTGACTAAGGGACTGAACAAACATAATCTATTGCAGGTTTTTTGGTTTGAAACAAAATGGTTCTATGTAATATAAAAGTGCTTTTGGAGTTCTGTCAGTTTCAAAACTAGTTATAGAGCATCTTTTATAATGTGCATTTAAGAAATGTGAATTGTAAATTTTGTCTTGGCACATAGAACCAGTTGTACAGTTCTTTGAATCCTACCATAGATACTTGGTAAAGACTTTAATTTGACACAATTAGAGTGCTGGAAAAGTCAACAAAATGCAATAGCAATGAATTGGAGAGCTGCTGAAGTCTTTTGAAAAAATTTTTTGAGTGAGCTTGACATTTCCCTTTATGTTAACATTTATCACTTGTCCATTTGGCAACAAAGCTTAGCTTTGAAATATTACAAAATTTAATAGGGCACATACTGCTATTTTTCTTTGCCAACAAATCCTCTTTGCCTACAAAAATAATGCAAATGACTAACCGGAAGAGCTAGAACTGCACAGTGAAACCAGCCTTCCAATTAGGGCAGGATGCTTAACTATAGGACACTGATGTTCCAGTCCATTTTGAAGTCTCATCTATCACTTTCTTTTCTACCTAAATGTTTTTGCTAATGAATGGCTTAAGAAAATGAGCTTCTAGCAATTAAATTTTGTTTGCCCTTCCAACGGATCTATAGATAAACAAGCCAGTAGTGGGGGTGGGAGCTTCAGCCCCCCAGGATTTCCTAGACTTTTTGAAAAGTCAGCTGAACTATCAGCACTGCTGCTGGCACAGTAAAACTGAGGTCCGTATGGCATTTTGTTGAACTGTATTTTGCTTTGGCTCTAAATTATGGTAAAGGGGGAATGACCTAGAGGGCCATCTATTTTTGGAATTTAAGGCATATGAATCTGGTGTTTACTGAATAAGTAGGAGAATTGATCCAGGTCTTGCTGAAAGTGTAAGGGCACTAACTAACTGCATGTGTAAGTGGGAAAAGCCAAAGATCAGTACTATTTGGTTGATATGTGTACTTGCCAAAGTGCATGTATGTGGTGCAGTATGAAGTTCAGCATTGCGTTCCACCAAGCATTCTTCTGCTCCTCTGCACACTCAAGGTTACATCTAGATAGTTTATACTACATCCATACATCTGATAGTGGGTATTTCTTGCAGATCAGGTCTCAGTGGGTGAATATGCTGAAAATTTGAAGCTGACATACACATGTATATTGTCATTCCCACCTATTCATTAGATGATCAAAGTTGTATATGGTGTCCTCTTAACCCTCCATATAAAATTTTAGAATTTTTTTTAAATGCACTGTGTCAGTTTTGAGAGTGTATTTTTAATCCCAGTATATTATGGGATACAGAAGTATCCCGTGTCCCAAGAGGTATTTCTGTATGCAAAATCAAAGATGTTCCACCCAAACACACAAAGCCAGAAAGCACAAGGTGGAAATAAAGTGAAATAAAATTGATAAATTCATTTACATGTGTGTGTGTGTTTCACCTCTCAGCCTGCCAGGCTCCCAAGTGGATGCATAACCAATAAAAGCAGATAAAAATATTATTTGGAAACAAATCAGAACTTTAAAAAAATAATTTTAAGAAACACACAATTATAAAACCAATGTAGTCTTGCCTTCCTTCTGGAAATTCAAAAGGAATGGAACCAGCCTGAATTCCCTTGGTACTGCTACTGAGAAGACCTTGCCTTGTAAACTGACCAACCTAGCCTCTCAGGGTGATGAAACACCCGACAGGACCTCCATTGAGAATCTCAAATCCATGCAGACTCATAGGATTTGGAGATATTTCCTGACCCCAGTCAATTCCAGTGTTCTGCCCCCAACAATAACCCTCAGGATTGGACTAACACTATGTGGGGAAATGGCATGAGCAATTTCTGTACCAATACGTGATATTGACTGAGACAAATAAGTACCCTAAAGGCAAAAATAAGTAGATTTGTGGGTACAAGTTTTATTCCAGACATTTTTTTGCTACTTCTAGGAAGAAAATGTATATGGTAAGTAGTTGAATTTTAAGAATATTAGTTGCAACAATCTAATTGAATATGTACAGTTTAGATGTACCTCTATGTGGATTCTGCAACAAAATGTGACTCTGTGGGACTGAAAACTAAAATCTTATGGCACAAGGGTTAAAATGTATATGACTACACATATACATATGCCACACACAACTAGATCATAAATAATTTCTATGAGCTTATATTCACCTCCATAAATTGCATTTAATATAACAACACTATGTTGTTTCTTTGGGAGTAGGGATGGAATTTAATGTATAGTTAAATAGAGTGGGACTTTTCTTCTTCTTCTCAGCACCAGAATTCTGTGGGATATCACCCAAAAAGTCATTTTTCCAAGCTTTGGCCATGACTAATTTTTCATTTGGATTTCAAAGGAGCTAGATTTAATCCTATGTGTCTTCCCAGTTTTCAACTGCCTCTACTCCACTTCTGTTTTTACTTTTTTTAAGGTTCATTCACCACTTCAACTCAAACATTTTGGCATTTTATGTGAAAAGACTTGGGAGCATAGGTTTTGATTGGATGGTTCTCCATGTTTGTATGGGAAACATTTTCCTTCCAAGTGCCTTTGAATAAATCACTTTGATTTGAGGCCAGTAAGTCTGATTCAGAGGGCATCATTTCCAAATAGATCTTGTTCCCTATACATTTATAGGCTGAGAACATTTTCACTTCCCCACCCCCTAAAAAAGAAGAGAGATTCCATTTTTCAGCTGATGAGCTAGAGAGAGGTTTCCCATGCTAAGTTGTTGTTAACTGCCCTCAAGTCAACTTCAACTTATAGCGACCCTCAGAATGAAAGACCTCCAAATCACCCTATCATCAGCAGCCCTGCACAGGTCTATCAGACTCAAACCCATAGCTTCTATGATTGAGTCTATCCATATAGAATACAATGTTCCACTTTCCCTACTTCCCTCCACCTTATCAAGCATTATTGTCTTTTCTAGTGAGTCCTACAGATAATGCGGCCATCTTGGCTTCTAGGAAAGTTCAGGTGTGATTTGTTGTAGGACTCATTTACAGTCAGACCCCTGTGTCCATGGGGGATCCGTTCCAGATGCCCCCACCCTGCAAACACAAAAAAATGGGACCTCAAGTCCCATTCTCCCTAATAATGGTGTGACATGCATATGCCTGCTAGCATGTATGCACAGTCAATGGGGACAACAGGGCTTGCCATCCACCGATGGTCAGATCCGCAGATAGCAAGCCAGTGGATACGGAGGTCTGACTGTATTTGCCTTTCTAACAGTCCACGGTATCTGCAGAACTCTCCTCCAGCACCACATCTTAAATGAGTTGATTTTTATCCTATCAAATTTCTTCACTGTCCAGATTTCACACCCATACATATTAATAGAAAATATGATTGCATTGACCATCCCAACTGTAGTGTTCAGTGATATAGCTTTACACTTCAGAATCTTGTCTAGGTCCTTCATATCTGCCATTCCAAATCCTAGGCTGTGTGATTAATTCTGGACTCCAGAATACAGTCTTTCAGTTTCTTCTTCTGGGAGGAAGCTACTTCAACCAATGAAGACTAGGTTGGCAGCGACCTCCCAGAGGACATTCTCTGCTACTGCTCCCAGATTGTGGAATGCCTTGCTGGAGGAGATCCGTCAGATAACCAGCTTAGAAGGCTTTTAAAAAGCCATTAAGATGGATCTCTTCCAGCAGGCCTATCCAGAATAATTATTTTTCTGTTCTCTACCATATCCCCCCCCCCGCGTTTTTAGAATGCCTAATGTTTTTAACTTTGTTTGGTTTTAATCTCTGTTTTTAACTGATATTTGAATTTAATATATTTTTAAGGGGGGGTTAGTGTGTTTATTAATATGATTTGTTGATTATTGTGGGATAATTTATGTGTTGTTTTGCCTTGACTGCTTTGGCAAAAGGCGGGGTATAAATATTATTATTATTATTATTATTATTATTATAAGCTTGGATTAAGTTTTTACTTATGGATTTCCTTGAAGCCTTACTGACTTACTGACATGATTCTGTCAGTCTTTGTATTATATCAGGGGTTGGCAAGTTCCCCTTACCTGGGGCTGGTCCGAGGATCCCCGGGTCTTCCGTGGGGTGATGGTGGTGGTAGAAATGGTGGCACGTGCGCTCATGCACGGCCCCCGCCTATGATGACGACCGCTGTTTTCCAAAATGGCGGCCAAGGGGTCGGCGGTGTCAGTGGGGGGCGGTTGGCAGGCCTTGGTGGGCCGGGTGCGGCCCGCAGGCTGTAGGTTGCCGACCCCTGTATTATATCTTTTGACTACTTTTGCTAGATCCTCTCTTACTATAAATGTCACCTCCATTTCTTCTTTTCATTTGCTGAGTAAAACACCATGTTATCTGACTCAAAATGACTAATTCCTATCCACTTTAACTGACTCACCCCAGGTATTGTAGTGTTTATATATTTTCCCTTCTTTTACTATGCCTAGCTTCTCCTGAGTCATGATTCTCACATCCCATGTTCCTATAATGTGTGTTCTGCAGCTTCAGACTTTCCATTCATCTTTTAGCATGTCAGTAACTGAACTTTCTTTTAGCTTGAGTCCAGTTGTATCATTAGGTACATATGCTACTCATATTGTTGTCTGCCTTACCTCAGCTACTCGGTGAGTGCATCCTGTGTTTTGTTTCACTTTGGATTGTCTTGTCATAGAGTTTCCATGGCAAGAATATTCAGAACAGGTTATATACCATGCCTCCTCCTGCGCAGTACAAACAAGCGTTAGCCATGGTACCATTTTTGTTATCTCTGAGAGATCCTTCACCAATGTCACCCTTCACTAACACAGCTACCCAGTAGTTGCTTGCTACAGTTAATGTCTCCTCAGCAAAATCATTGCTACTTACTCAAGAGAATATTCCTACACATGACAGAGGTATATAAAATCATGCATGATGTCAGGAAAATGGATAGAGCCAAGCTTTTTTCCTTTTCTTATTCCCTGTCTGCCCAGTTTGGTGGAAATCCATCCAGCTGTTTTTCTATGGCAAAATAACAAACAGGTAGAAGGCTACAGTGGCAAAATTGTTCATGTTTAAAGAGAGAAAGCAGGTATTGCCAGCTGTAGTTAAGTACTACAAAGTATATCAGTCAAGGCAACCATGTCCACTCACAGAAGCTGATCTTCTGTTCACCTGTTTTCCCATGACTGACCCTTTCAAGGTCAGGTTCCACCAGACTTTCTTATGCCTATGGTCAGCATCTCAGCAGGAGAATTTGAAAGGAGTATTGTATGGAAAGTTCCTTCACTTCATGGTGCCGCCTGCATATTATTTAGTCAGAATTTGGAGATGTGCAGAGTAAATTATATTTAATGGCCAACATCAAATATGGCAAGAATTCTATTAGAAAAATATTTCTATGTTCAGAGTTAATTAGAGGTTTCTAGGGGGAAGAGATCTGATATCAGCCCCATGAATCAAGTAGAAATTCTTTTCTCATGCAAAAGAAGTGGAGGAGGACTGAATCATAACATGGGAGTTTTATTAACAGGACAGTCTTCCTCCTAAGAAGCATTTTTCACTACTATTGCAAGTTGTATTAAATGATCCTTTTAACTATTTTATTTTATTTTTGGTTGTTTAACTTGCTTTAGTTAAACCCTAGCCTTGGGGTAGCAATAAGAAGAATTAAATTGGAAATTGAAAAAGTGGGAAAAGACATTTTTCTCTTATATGGAAGTAATGGAAGCAATAACATAACAATGTATCAGGACTGCAATGAAAATGGACAAAAAAACCTATTTCCCTTCAGATCAGTCACTAAAATAGTCATATCAGTTTTCAGCGATTGGAACAGACTTTTAACCTCTTCTATTTATCTTCAATGCAGATTTTCTGTTGATTAAAATTTGCCTGGCTATTTTCTGTAGCAAATTTGGGAGTACCACTATATTTGATAGTCCTGAAGGGAAATCTGTACATAGGACAAGAGGGTATGGTTAGAACAGAATATGGAGAAACAGAATAGTTCTCAATTGGCAAAAGGGTCAGGTAAGGAGGCATTCTTTCACCCTACCTGTTCAACATCTATGCAGAAAATATCATAAAAAGAGCAGATTTGGACTTAGAAGGAGGAGATGTGAAGATAGCAGAAAGGAACATTGACAATCTAAGATATGTGGAATACTACTAGTGGAAAAAAATCATACGCATGGAAGAATTACTAAGGAGAATCCAGGAAGAAAGTGCTAAGGCAGGCTTACTGCTGAACATAAAGAAAACAAAAATAATGACCATAGAGGATCTATATAAATTCAACCTAGATAATGAGGAAAGTAAAACAGTAAAAGATTTCCCATACCTTGGATCAAGCATTGATTACAATAGAGAATGGAGTCAAGAAATCATAAGAAGTCTAGGAATGGGAAGGACAGCTATGAAAGGACTAGATAAGATCCTAAAGTGCAATGATATATAACTGAGCACTAAATTTAGAATCATCCAAGCCATTATATTCCCCATCACCATGTATGGATGAGAGCTGGACAGTCAAGAAAGCCAACAGAAAGAAAATCAATTCATTTCCGTTCTGGTGCTGGAGAATAGTGCTGAGGATACTGTGGACAGTCAAAAAGACAAACAAATGGGTCTTTTGTCAGATCAAGCTTGAACAGTCCCAGGAAGCCAAGATGATTGATGATGCTGTCCTACTTTGACCACATCATGAGAAGACACAACTCATTAGAAAAGACAATAAAGCTAGGGAAGATAGAAGGCAGAAAGAGAGGAAGACCTCATGCCATATGGATAGACTCAATGAGGGAGGCCACAGGGCTGAATTTGCAGGACCTAAGGAGTGCAGTGGAAGACAGATCTTGGAGGTGTCTCATCCACAGCATCACCATGAGTGGCGGGTGACTTGAGGACAGTTAACAGCAACATTCTTTTGAATGATTAAAAACACTTAATGCACAGCATTGGTAACATAAACATATGCCTCGGAAGAAACTAATTCTTTATTCTGCTGTGAAATTAAATGTATTCTATCAGCTATAATAGAATGGTCTAAACAAAAACAGAAACCTCAGTACCTCATCTTATGTGAAATATAAAACACCAGTGGTGCTCTTGCTCCCTAGTCTACATAACAGCTCTATATAATTACCCCTAAAGGCCATTTGACAATATATTCAGCACTATAAAAAATTACATAATGTTTTTCAACTGCTTATTAATATGCAAATATTAGACCTAAGATTGGAAACAGAGCTAAAATAAATTTTAAAAATCTCACAAGTACTATGTAGATTCCAAAAACTGCTAGGGCAGCAATCTTTTTCTTTTTAAGGCAACTAGTTTATTATATTATATGTCTGGATGAAGTGATAAGACAGAGGGGAAAATTTCTTTAGGGGGTCAACACTGAGTACAGAGAGCTAATGGCTATGATGGTGGAATCTCCTTCTATGAATGGGGCATTTGTGGATAGAAAGGGAATGAGGGGTGCTGCTGTTCTGAGGAAACGTCTTCTGTGAGGGAGACTTACAAATGACCCTTCAAAAAGCTTGGACCCTGTCAAAGTATTACTAGGCAGAGGTAGCCTGGGAAATCAAAGGTCTCCCCCACTCCACCCCAGAGAAGAACAAGTTGGTTGGACCCTACCTTCACAGGGAGGGTGAATCTGTAGCTCAGGGTGAGCGATCCCTGGTCTGTAGGCTGCCTATGTCAACCTGCAGTGTTCTGTTTCTGCTAAATTTAGCAGCAGGAGTCCTTTTAAATGACAGGGTTTTGTTCAGAGCATATCATGTGGACATGCCTTGTTTTGAAGGAACGTCACACTCCCAGAAGTGCAGTTTGCCTTTAAAACACACTGCATGCTTCCTATGTAGCATTTGTTGCTCATTCTAAGCAACAACAAAAAATGTTTTCCATAACACAGTACTATTTTTTAATAATGTCCACTGCTGAATTTCAGATGTATGTAAGGGAGCCATAGAAGGTTTCTGGGGTGGTGATGGCACTTTGGCTACCAAAGTTGTTCACTTCTGGTGTAGAACACAAGTTTGTCACTCCTCTGGAAAGACAGAGTTGCTGGTTTGTTGGGAGACAAACAGCCCAAAGTCCCATGTCCAGATGGCATAAGCCTTAGAGTTGAGCAAACCACAGGCAGAGACATCTGGCTTGTATAGCTGCTCCTGGTTGCTAACAGGAGAAACCAAGCAGAGGTGATTCACAGTAGCAGAGGTGATTTATTTTTAAGAAATTCCTTACCACAGTGTGCAAATTAGGCCTTTCTAGCTGGCCACCCCACATGTTGTTTCTTCCAGTATGGCATTTAATTGGAGTCTTGGGGGAAATGTGTATTTTGTCAGGTTTAATGGCATTTATTTTAAAAACTCTATGTGTACATGGATCAGGGTCATATGCTATAAATTTCTCATCTACAAACATTTGAGGAAATTTACCTATGATTGTCAATTAAATGTTTTTAGAATACATTTTTAGCATACATTTTTCCCTCACATGTAGAGGAAACCCATAACATTTCATGTAATATTTACCCATAGTTAGTGCTAATTAAGGGCAGAGGGGAATTATCTTCCACTATACTCTACAGCAATGCCCATTTTTGTTATTTTCACAATGTTGGGTAGGAGGCTCAAAATATTTTGTCTGGTTCACCACATGCATGCAGCTTAACTCCACTTCCAAGAGCTGCATCATTCTTTTTTTTCATAAAATAACCTTTTAAAATCTAGATGGGAGTGGCAAATAGCTGCTTCTTCTCCTTCTCCTCCTTTCCTTTCCCCCCCTTAATATCCAGAGGCATGCTAGCAATGAGAAGAGAGGGCAGTGGTCTGAGATTTTGCTCCCCTTTTGGAGGTTTTGCTTTTAAATAAAGGGTGGGGAAGGAACAGTGGGTCCACACCAATCTGTACCATATAGTGTCAAATAAAGAAGAAGAAGCTATAGCACAGGTAAGTGCCCCCTTCCAACACAACAGATGAACCTTTTTGTCCTCTATTCCCCTGAAATGACCACTTTTGTTTTATGAGTTAAACAGCATATGCTGAGCTTGGAGACAAACCTTAAAACTGAAGAAAAAAAAGCCCACCCTAATACTTACCATGAGTTATTGCCTTAATCTTGATTAAGACACCAAACACACTGTAGAACTATTATTTAGTTTTTTGAATTTAAATCCCATCACCCAAGGACATTTATAGAGAGAGACCAAACCCCCCCCCCCCCCCCCCCCCCCGCTTATCACCTTGTAAGCATGCAGGTAAGAAAGGTACCATAACTATGGTTTGCTTAGTACAGATAAAGTGGTGCTGATGGAACGGGACTTCAGAGCACAAGTCCAAGAACCCACTATGCAGAATTAGCAGGAGGATACACCTGGTGGCTTGTCACATATAAGAAATTATACATAAAACCATGAAAGATGGGAGGAGGTATAAGTCCATTATGTCCACTGTCTAAAGTTACTTAGCTACACAGTTGTTCAGATACGACACACAACAATGGTTAGCAAACTCAGTAATTTGTGAACTTGCTTCATTCTCTTGTTTTACATTTAAAGGTGCAGCTGAATTTTTAAAATAACTGCTCTATATTTAGAAAATCCTAATTAAGTAAAGCAAACCATGCCTAATCATTATGTGAACATGGGGCCTACACAAAAAAGGTTGAGCCTCTGCTCACCACAAATATCCTTCTAGCCCTGCTTTACATCTCTAACACTCTGTAGCAAAAATATATGTCAGTATAGCTGAGTCTGGGAGCACATTGTGTCCCTTTATCCACTTGTTTGGGTGATGTTGTGATGTGCATAGTGGGCAAAAGTATACAGCCCATTATGTAGATAGAGACAGAGCAAAGCATAGCACCTTTTGACAGATCAACCTATGAGGATGAGAAGGTGAAGTGACTGCAGTTATGTGCCCTGTGGTGTGGTAAAAATCAAAGACTTCCATGACTTTTAAAAAAATCTTTATGACTCTGTTCTGCCATGCTGCCCTAGTTATCCACGAAACCATATCAATAGCACTTTGATCATACAATATGGAATCAAAGGATGATCATATGTTTCACTTTTTCCCTGACAGTGGTAGCTGGTGGATTCCAGTTCATAGGACAGTAAATCCACTCTGGATTTTAGTTCTCCAGGATGCTGAAAGTAGAGACCAGCACCATGGATAGTTTTTTAACCTTCAAACTAAAACTCACTCCTTAACTGGCATGGAAACCATGGGCTGCCACAATGTCTTCATTTAAATTTTGTTGTTCCTCTTCTTCCTTCTGGATCAAAGCAAACTCTCAAATACCAGTAAATTTCTGCAAAAGATTGCAAAGGATTATCTATTACCAAGGAAGCATAACTTTACTGACATTTCTTAGACAGTAGTGCTTGGATGTTATTTCACTCTAAAAGAAATGTGTCCCATGTGATACTGAAGAATGAAATATTTTCTGCCTCCCATTTCTATTCATCTGTCCACAGAAATAAAGCAGAAAGTATAAGGGGGTTTATTCATATCTTATTGCTGTAAAAATCACAGCTGCTTTGGTCTATACTGCATGAATTTCTAGTAGCAAGGCAGCAAAAAATCTTCCATTCCCACCTGTATGCTTGCAGCACACTAATGGATTTTTATTATAGTTTCCTATGAGGTCTAAGCTGGAACTATTCTGGGTAAATTTATTGCTGTTTACACTTTGGGTGATGAGGGTTAAAGATTATATGTTTAATTTTGAAATGGTGCATGAAACAAAAAGGATGCCAACTTATTACAGATATAGAAAAGTCAAATCTCTGGGTCAGTGTTGGAAATGTCACTGTAAGGAGCTGCCTGCTTAATCATTCAGTAAGGTAATGGTCTCATTTTAATTACAGTCTCTTTGCTTTGTCAGCAGGGAAATTGATGTTTTAAAGGTCAACCTAAGACTATGTGCCAGTTAGACTTGATCTCTCTTATTTATCATGTTTAATTTTCATGTGTACAAAGCTTCATCCATCCTCTGGAGGCAGAAGTAGAAAATAAGAAGTTAAACTTCATAAATTAGGAGCCAAAGAAATATGTGATTATTTGTCCCTATCCAAATGGCCTATTGGCAGATGGTTCTTTAACAGCCCCACCATCAATTGCTATATGAAAAACAGCTTTTGAAACCCAAGGGACTTTTAAAAGCTATTTGAGAGGCTGTTGTTCAAGGAAGAAATTGTTTTACAAAAAATTATTCTGAGCATGTCTAAGCCTTTTGATTTGCCTAAAGTAGCTCTTTGGATATTGGTCTTTATGTTTGTCAACTAAGTTAAACATAAAATAAAAAGCCAGAGGGAGCTTCCACTCCACTACCACCCCAGTGCTGCCTTAAGTGAGAAATGTTTATGTTCTAGGTTCTAGAACAGTGGCTTCCTGCCTAAAGAGTCATCAGGTGTGACTGAACTACAGCATCCAGAATCCTTCAGCACCATTGATCGTGGTGGTTATGGGTTTGGGGAACCAAAGGTTAGAAACCAGTGTTCCAAATAATGAAATTACTGTGATGAAGTTTCTGACATCACACTTCTCCTCAATCCATCCCATCATGATTCCCCATTTGTTGAGTTTCTTTGACATTGTGTGACTTCATAGGCAGATAAAGGAGGTAAGAAAGAATGTGAAGGGAACTTTTATTATATACTGTAATATAGAGTGCAATATAATTGTAATTGGAGGAAATGTATCTTTTCCAAAGGACATTACTCTGCTGACTACTTGTTAGCCTTTCAGTTTCTTTTTTCTGCCTTTTTTGGCCACTGTTTCAGTGGACAACAACTCCTTCCTTTCTAGCATATCCATTAATTCAGGCTTTTCATATCATAATTAATATTTTTAAAGGAATATATAAGGGGAGGAGGAACCTGGTACCAGTAGTAAAGTCACTAAAGCAGGGTGGACAAAGTGAAGCACTTTTGGTGGCCCTGACTCTTCTAGACTGTGTAAATTGGCCTTTTCACCAAAAAAGGAGGTGAGTTGCTTCTCCAGGAAATATCCAGGAACAGCAATTCATCTTATAAATAGGTTGCAAGTCCTTACCACACAATGTTTAACATAAAAAGACATTCAAAATCAGAAATTGTCAGCAGGCCATTTCCCATTTTGTTGTTTGTTTTGGATATATGATCCCAGAAACAGAGAATTGCCCCCTCCACAGTTGTCTACTCCATTAAGCAAATGATTGACTGGGGAGTAATTAAAACAGGGATGTAGAGACACAGTATTATAGACCATGAATGTGAGATCTCCTTTTGTAGGTCCTTAGAGGTGGGCAAAGTTCAGCCATGTCCCCATTCTCTCCATGCAGAAGCAGGGATGCTTCCCTATTTTCCTATTATGACAACATAATTCAAGAAGAACTTCGGGGAGAATCAGCAACAGAGAAAGTTCCAAGGTTTGTAACATCCTAGAGAGAAACAAAGAGACAGCGTGATGTAATGTTTTCAGGGTTGGACTAGAACACTGGGAGATCAGGGTTGAAATCCCTGTTTGGCCATAGAATGAAGCATACAACAGCAGGATACAGTTCCCCAATA
This sequence comes from Phrynosoma platyrhinos, assembly GCA_020142125.1. Taxonomy (NCBI): domain Eukaryota; kingdom Metazoa; phylum Chordata; class Lepidosauria; order Squamata; family Phrynosomatidae; genus Phrynosoma; species Phrynosoma platyrhinos. The sequence goes on from CM034710.1 coordinate 61,952,615, forward strand.
TTAAATATACGTACGGCTGTTAATCGGAGTCAGTATAGTATAGTGTTTAAGTGCTGAACTACAACTCTGGAAACCAGAGTTCAAATTCCCATTAAGCCATAAAAATCCACTGGTGATCTTGGGCAAGTCACGTCTCTCAGCCTCAGATGAAGGCAAGCACAATCCCCTCCAAAACACATTTTACCAAGAAAACCTTGTGATAGATATACCTTAGGGTTGCCATGTCAGAAATGACTTGAAGACGCACAACAGCAAGAAAGAAAGGAATGAAAGGCCCACCCAGATTCTGCCCCCTTCCCATAGCATTTTCATCCCATTAATACTCGATTTCACCCCTAATTTTTTAAATAGCAATGTATATATGCACCCAAGAGGGAAGGAGAAAGGTTAATTAAAAACTAGTTAATGACACCCTCTCTTTGGAGTGAAAGCAGTAGAGTTTGACCAAATTAAAATCCTAGCATTGAGATTATATCCTTTATCACAATACGAACCTATCTGCATCACATTTCATCTTGGCTGGTGAAATGTTCAATAATTCTGTCATGCTGTAAGGCAGTTTCTAAAATATCTGGAAACATTTCAAGCAAACTCACTTGTTTGAAGAGGAATGCCCCACATGCTTTACCATTGGTAGAAGATGGAGGTTTATAAGACAGAAGAGCTTAATCCTGTGCTGAAAGTTCTATTGATTTTCTATAGGAAGATACTCATGCCTTTCTTTCAGCAGTATTTTTTTTTCTGTCTGCCTTCCTGTAACATGACTTATAAAGAAGATTGAAAGTTATTTTGTTTTGAAATGATGGTTTGTCTGTTGGCTTGGAAAATTTATTTCTGCAAACCATCATAGCTTTGTGTGGAATTGCAAAGGATTTGAGAGGGAATCCCAGAATAAGACCAAAAGAGAAAAAAGAAAGAAAGAGAGGCCTTTAATACAAGAGGCAGAAATTTGATTAACCTATGTTATTTTGGAGAGAAAAAGGCACAGCTGGAATAGGAAATAACAGAAGAGCAATCTCTATAAGACTGAATTATAAAAACAATTTTATTTCAATGAGCTTTTGGTTGTTTTTCCCCCTATACTCGTTGCTTTTTTTTAACTGAAACAAATGGGGTGGTTGGGTGCACACAAGCACTTGTGTATGCTTTCTCCTCGCTTGAGGCATTTTGCCTATTAATGAAATAAAAACACATTGATTTAAACATTTAAATTTTCTTTTCAGCAATGGCAATTATTGATACTGGAGGGACTGGATATTTTATGGGAAGAAGTTCTGAAATGTGTACGTACATATGTGCTCTCTCTTTTCCTTAAAAGATTTTAGTGCTTGGGCAAATACTGTTTTATAGTAGTAGTAAAAGAAAAAATTACAAGGCCTGGAGTTGTTCTCATTCTTAACCATTTGGGTTGGAAATCAGTAGATGATCCTTACAGTTATAAAAATCTTCCTACCACAGTCATGAGAAAAAATGCTTAGGGCAGAGTTGGATTAATATTTTGTGACTTCTACTGTGATGTCTCAGTTGTAGGCTGTTGAGTCATAAAAGGTTCCCCCATCTGCATCTTTTCCCAAGCATAGGCATATGCGCATGCACACACATGCACACAGGGTAGGCAAAGGGCAGCCCTGCAGGTTGCATGCAGTCAAACTAGCACTGAACATTGACAGTATAATGTGCAAACTGCTACACATAGACAAATTTACCCTGTTCTAAATATCCATGTCTACAATAATAATTGCCCTTAAAAAGATTAGCCATTGCCACCCGCTTTAAAAGAAGAAGAAGAAGAAGAAGAAGAAGAAGAAGAAGAAGAAGAAGAAGAAAAGTAAAAATGTCAGCTGATTTGTCTTGTTTATGCTCTCCCAGGCTGTTTTAAGCCCAAGAACTGCCTTTTTAAAGCTAGGATGCAAACCAGAACTCAATTTCCAGTTTACTTACTGTTTTAATAGTTGGCCTATCCTGACTGAAAACAGGTCTTAGACTTCACCAACAACAACCATTGCAAAAGTGCTCTTACATTCCCCTTGGTGCATGGGGATAGGTGTTATTTTTTTTAAAAAAAAACCTGAAAAATGTTTTAGAGGTGTATTGGGGGTGGTCTCTCAGACCAACTAAATTGAAAATCTTTTAGATAGCAAAGTTGAGGAGAACATTTGGCTGAAACTCTTAAGAGCAATTACCAATAACAAAAATGGACAGTATTTTGTGAGCTCCAACTTCACATAGGATCATAGAATTGGAAGAGATATCAAGGACCATCAAGTCCAAACCCCTGGCATGCAAACTCACAATCAACGCACTCTGACAGATGGCCATCCAGCTTCTGTTTAAAAACCTCCAAAGGAGACTCTACCACACTCTTACTGTCAGGTGGTTCCTCCTAATGTTGAAGTGGGATCTCTTTTCATGTAGTTTGAATCCATTGCTGCAGGTCCTATTCTCTGGAGTGGCAGAAAACAAACTTACTGCATCAGAGGAGGGGCCAGCCTGCAAAAATACCCTCCCCTTACCATCTTAACTAAGGACAGAAACATCAAAATGCATGCATCTGACTAACATCTCTGATTTTTTCCTCCTGTTTGGTATGTAACATCTTGTCTGATGAAGAAGCCAGTAGAGCTTCAAAAGCTTGCAACAAGTATATTGTGCATTTTGGTTGGTCAATAAAGGTATCACTATTTGGTGGATTTTTGTTTGAATTTGCCCCATCTTCAGTATGACATCTTTTCATATATTTAAACAGAGCTATTATATCACCCCTGAACTGTCTCTTCTCCAGGCAAAACATATCTCCTCTCTAAGCCTCTCCTCATAGGACATGGTTTCCAGACCCTTTACCATTTCAATCACTCCCCCCTGACATGCTGCAGCTTGTCAGCATCCTTTTTGAACTGTGGTGCCCAGAACAGGACACAGTATTCAAGTTGAGGTCTGACAAAAGCAGAATAGAGTGATATTATTGCTTCCCTCAATCTAGACAATATACTTCTGTTGATGCAGCCTAGAATCACATTAGCTTTTTTAGCTGTCAGATCACACTGTTGTGATTTATGTTTAAATTATGGTCTACTAAGACTCCTCGATCCCTTGCACATGTACTGTTATCAGGCCAGGTGTCCCCCATCCTATATCTGTTCATTTCATTTTTTCTGCCTAAGTGTAGTGCCTTATATTTCTCCCTGTTGAAGCTCATTGTGTTAATTTAGATTTTATTCCATAATGAGTGTAGGGTAGTTGGTATTAGTGTAAGGCAGGTCAATATGTTGATATGTTGAAAGGCCTTGAAAGGCTAATAATTGAAATAATTTAATTGGTAATGTATTATTCATTACCAATCATTTTTTACCATGATTTAGTGTGGGGCTAAGTCATGGGAATATGGCCTGGATTTTGACACTGTTGACTGTAGGAAAGTGCATTTTGGCTCTTTTTTGTCCCTGTAAAGTTGCCTGCCTCTAGCCTCCAACCTGGACTAAAGTAATTGATGTTGCCTAAAAATGGTGGTACTGCTGGACATCTGTGAACGGTCAGGTTCAGAAGGGCTATCCTAAGTCAAGGAATCTCATCTCACACTCATCCGCCCCTCTTTTCTTTCCACCTTTATCAACACACATACTTCATTCAGTTTTAAAATTTTAATTGAAAGTTAATAAGGTGTAAGTCAATGCATCAAGAGTGGAGAATTCTTAATTTGAGACTGTCTGAATATATATATTCTGCACAACTGAATCACTGCATCTTTTCTTTCTCCCCATTCCCAGTGAAGAAGTATGGTTGGGAAAGAGCAGTTGTAAAGCAAAAATTTTGTATAGAGGCCTGATCCAGAGGCCCCAAATACAGTATATGATATCTGCATTTTTTAGGGATTAGATATCTAACAGCCCACTCTTCTATGTGCTCTTCTTATCTTGTATAATGAAAAAGTAAGATGGAGGAGGAAAAGGAAACAAGTTGGGGAACAAAGCACAATGTGAAGGGTGGAAAAGGGAAGAAGAGGGGAAAGCAAAAAGAGAAGGAAATGGCGAGGAGTTCGAAATTTTTTTTCCTTTTTATCTAATTGTTCAAAAGCCTAGGTGTGAGTAACATGTTAAGGAATTACAAAGGAGTTAATTGCAGCTCACCTCAAATAATATTATAATGTATATTATACATTACTTTCTTACCCTGCAGAAAGACTCGAAGCACTACAATGTTATCCCTGCTACAATGTTATCCCTGCCCTCCTCTATCCTCCCTGCCATCCTATCAAAGAAATTACACAGATTAGTCCACCGGACAGCAGAGTCGTATAACACTTTCTCTTCCAATTTCAGTTTTTCCTCTCCTGAGACAGCAAACTTTATTGTTATAGTGAATGTGACAGACACACCTTCCCTAACAGGTTCTTGCAGCTTTTAGTGATCTTATTCATTAAAATATATTTTTAAGTTCAGCATTAATTAGAGTATCTAGAAAGTTACACTAAACCACCTTGGGGGCAATGATGGATTACTAGCTTGACAAGTTAATCAGTGAGTTAATTCCAAGCTGTCCTAACTGTAGTCACCATCAACTGGTTGGTGGCACTAGCAGCATCACTGTTATTTTTCTTTCTTTTTTTAAATTTAAGAATGTAGAGACAACAAGGGAGGCAAAAAGTGTGAGCCTTCTGCTGCAAATTGGGATTAATAGTAGTTAATAGTAGTTACTGTTTTGAAAAGAATGGCAAGACACTGATATATCCTTGCGGCCTTCAACCTTTATACTGAAGATGTGCTGTCAACTCCAATAAAGAACCCACTTTTAAAATGTGTACAGCCAGCCAGCCAGCCAGATTTTAAAAAATGCTTTAGAATATTGTTTCTGCCCCTCGGGCTTTCTTGTGAGATAAAATATGAATAACACATTTCTTACTTGAGTGAAGCTGCCCTGAATAATTCACTTGAATTTGTACCTGTGGCATAAACATAAGCACTGCTGCATTCAATAATTATTTTGGGTGACATTGAGAGCAAAAGTATCAAAAAAAGGGACTTGGCAAAAAAAAAAGATGTCTTAAATCTTTTAAAAATTTTCCTTGTAACACTATCATGAACAACAACTCACATCTTTAGTGAAAGTATTTTCCCATATTCAAGAACTACCCTTTAAAACAAAAGGCTTGTTAGCATAGCCATGGATTTTCAGAGTATTGTGGGTTTGTATGATTATTTTCACATTATACAGAAAAAGTGGGTTTTGCATGAGTGAGAGAGACTTTGGAATAAAGAGAACTGAATTGGCCAGGATATGAAGGCAACTGGCAGGTGAGATTACCAAATGGGAAGTCACATAAAAAAGAGAAGTTGAGGGGAAACAAGAAAATTGACATTTTGATATTCACTCACAAATTACTAAAATAGTCGTTTTCAAACTTAGAATGAGTAGCAGTGGAAGCATATTTCCTAGCCTGGTCCTCATTTTCCAGTTTCTTTTAACTGTGTGAGGATTTTTTTCCCCACAGCTGTGGAGAGTCAGTATGCGGGTGTGTATGGGGACCGAAGGACATTTTTCTACTTGAACAACTCCTTTGTTGGTTTCTCAGCTGTGATTCCCACTCCTACTCCCAGATTCTCCAGTGTATTAATATGTTTTCTGAACCTTGATGTTTCACCAATAGTGATAGTATAGGTTACTTAGTCAATGATAAACAAATGATTCTGCTATAAGCTGTAATCTTACTATCCTTGGAATGCACCCCATGAATATAAGAAGATAATTGATCTCTGCACAAACACCAGGTTTTCCACAATACTTGATGATGCTCTAGCCTCCAAGAATGAGATCTCATCTCCTGGTCACTCATAGATAACAGGGAGGTTTCTGCTATGGCCTCTCACTTGCTCAGAACCCTGACTTTGTAGAGGAATAGAGGCAGTATGTGAGAGTGATTGAGACAGAGAGGTGTTGGATATGCTGTATCCCAAAGCATCTCATCTCCCAAATATGCCTCCAACATAGAATGAAATCTAGCTCTAGAGCACATCTAACTCCTTTCCCACCTGTTTCTTGGAATGGGAGGGTTTGTTTTTAACAGAAATGATGATGATGATGATGAAAAATAAGGGAAGGGAGAGAAAGATCTTCGAAGAGTCAAATGAAATGCAACTCATAAGATCTGAGAGCTTAAATATGCCCTAGTCTGTTGACATTTACCCTGCTTTTATCAAGTCTGTTGACATTTACCCTGCTTTTATCAAGAACATGTGGCTGCCAAAATTATTTAGTCTTACCAAGACTTATTCAAGCTGTCATGACTACTTGAAGTACCATTTTAGAAAGGGTGGTGGGGGAACAAATGTGTGCATTGCTGGGAGTCATTGCTATCCACTCATTGTAAACAACAAATAGCAAAAAGATTTTTCATATGCTTTATATTGGTGGTATGCCTTAATTATTACCCAGATTATTGTGGTATATCCATATCTATCTATCTGTCTATCTATCTATCTAGAGACATATCCATGTATCAAATTCAGTTCTGTAACATGGATATTTTTTCTACTGTGTTGTTGACTTGTAAACACTACTGTCTTACAAAAAAAAAAAGTGTCTCTGCCTTTTAAATGCATCCGATTAGTTCAGATCTCTTTTCAGGTTCATTCTGATCCAGTTGGTTGAGATATTTTACAGCTTCTGTCCAATGAAGGTGTAGTACAGTGGTACCTCTACTTACGAATGCTTCTACTA
>CM034710.1:61959425-61982225 GCA_020142125.1 Phrynosoma platyrhinos
AAGTAGAGGTACCACTGTATTAATTGACTGCTTACAACTGGAATTGAAAATGGAGGAATTGAGTCTACAACACTCATGAATGTGAACTGCTTATCTAAGGTTCAGAAAGTTTACAACAGCTTGCTGTGTGTATAATATCTCATGCAAGCAAATTTTCTCTAGTATTCCTGATTCTTTCGAATGTAGAAAGACCACAACTTGATCCTACCTGCCAAGAAGCATGTAATTAATTGTTTTGTGGGAGTCACAAGGTACCAAAAAAATCCTTACGTTTCCTCTTCTGGTAACAGCATTTTGCATGACATTCTTACATTGCAAATTTTCCCTTCCCTATAAGTGGCAGCCAGTGTAGTGAAATGTCAGTGGGAGAAATGGTAGCACAGTGCCTATCATGTCATGAATTTCTAAGCCCAGCCAAAAAGTGGAAAGAAGAACAAAAAGGTGAGGATTTTGTGCAGTTTTCACCTAGTATTTATATATCCTGAAATTTTTTGGGAAATTATTTTGCTCAGAAACACATGGGGGTTGAAAAAACTTTGTATTCCCTCCCCCCCCCCAAAAAAACCACCATAGTTTTGCATCAAAATTCTCATGTTTCTGGAAACAATGAGGTTTTGTGCAAGCAAAGTGATGTTTTTGTGTGGAAAAATGCAATTTTCCAAGAAGCATTCTTTGTGAAAATTGATGATTTTGTGCAAAGAATGCAATTTTTACAGGAAAAGTGTTCTGGAAACGCTGAGTTTTTTTCAAAAACAGAATCTAGTAGGAGGGGTTTCAAATGCACACTCCATGTCATTCACACACACAAAAATGGCATATATTTCTACACAAGATAATTTATGTGACCGAGTAAAACATTTGCATAAGTGATTCATGTTCTTGTGCAGCAAGAAGAAAAGTGGAAATGATTTTTCTTCATGTGCAAGGACAAAATACTGAAAAGTATCCATCCTGTTTATTTGTAGTAGACAATTGAAGAGTGGGAAGAACAGACAATGTGGAATAGCAGGTGCCCAACTCCAGTAATGTCTAGTTCTGGCCTTTCAATTTAACTTATTTTTCAGAGTCCTGTGGGGCTCCACACTATCATTTACACCTCTTCCAGGGTTACACAGTGGTGGTGAGAGAAGGCAGACAGCTTAGATCCAAGCAGACTATTTCTCCAGTGATGCCTTCATTCACAATGGCTATATCCATGGCCATTTTTCTCCTGCTGCCAAAAACTACATTGGAGTGCCAGGATAGCATACTAGCATGGTTCTGGTCACTAATATGTTTCTCAAGGTAAGTATCACATTTGGAATTAGTGCTCTGAAGGCATTATTAGTATCTGGGAAGGTTGGGTTATGGTCCCCTCCCCATTCACATGTACAAAAGAAGTCCTCTGAAGGCGTGTCGATAGCACTTTCCAAAATGGCATGTGTCATGCTCAAGGAGTTTGCAATTGAACATTTGTACAGAAGAAGACAGTTCAGGAACCTACAAGATACAAGTGTTGACAATGAACCTCAGTCATGAACATCTAATTTATATGGTTATCTCTGTGGTTCATTGCCAACACTTGTAGTTTCTATGTTCATATGAAGTACATATGTTGACAGTAGCAGCATGGGAGCTTCTGTGGCATGAATGTGTTTATGTTATTACTACTAACTTTTGAAAGAGGCATGGTGGCAACATGGTGCATCTGCAACATCAGACTTTAGTTCAGGACAGTGGTGTTCTGGAAAAACTCACATTTCTTATTCATCTGTTGTTTTCTTCATACTTTACTGAGAGCTGTCTCACAATAGCTTTTTTCTCTCTACCCCTCCAATTCTGCTTCCAATCTCTACCCCCATAGCAAGCAATTATTTATGTTTGTATGTTATTGAACTTCAAAAATATTGAAATTCAAAAATTCATTATTTACTTTATTATTCATTTTAGCAACTTAAGGATGAGATGTGGCAGCAAGGAAACTTTTGATTGTTGTTAAGTAATACATCTGTTACTGTTTGAAGAGCAAAGGCTCTGAATTATACAGAAGCAGAGAGATGTATAGTACTAAATACATGTTTCTCAAGGTTTGGTTCTGCACATCTTTTTCTCCACGTTTCTTCAGGGTATTACTAGCTGCTTGCTCTTATATTTGCGGATATATCTTATGTCTGAAGCAACAACAGTTGTGTAGAGAATCTCTTGTTGATCTATTAAAAAAATGCTTGGAGTTACTAAGGGCCTTTGCAGACTGCCAGAAATAGTGCAAATTGAGTCCACTATAACTGCCCTGACTCAGTGCTAGGGAATCATGGGAACTGTAGTTTATTGTGACACCAGAGCTCTCTGACAGAGAAGCCTCAATGTCTCAGAAAAAAAATACAATTCCCATGATTCCCTAGCACTGAGCCAGGGCAGTTAAAGTGGACTCAATTTGCACTATTTCTAGCAGTCTGCAAAGGCCCTAAATCAGGACAGATTTTAAATAATTTAGAGTCTTTACTGTACTTAAGTGTAATTCATATTTAACTAGTTTAGTTATTGCAGTTTTAATCTTAAATTGCATCATACTGCTTAGTGTTATATTACTGGAGTGACATTTTAAAAAATCAAATAACCTAAAGTAAAAAAAAAGAGTATAATACTCGTACAATTTGGTTTATGTAAGTGTTTACTCAAACAAAAATCTGTACAATTATATAAAATGTTTGTTTTTAAAACAGAAAATGCTCTAAAGGCTTGCAGCCCAAGATAGCTAATTGTTTCTAATCAATATTTTGGATTTAGCCACCAAATAGTATGCAGCCTTTATTCCTAACGTTTGCGTTAGCCCAGTTTCTCTTCCATTTTCTTCAGAGCACCATTGTTGAGGGCTAGAATAGATGTACCAAAGAGTTAATATTTATGGGTTGGGCCATCAGTGTATGTCATCACATCAGTGCTGCTACAGTTAAAATACCTGTTTATATTTAGAGGTTTTTATATTATTTTAATATAAAATTACTATATTATTTTAGCATAAAATAAACATTTAAGTCTGTAACTGGAATGTTTCTTTTTAGAAGTAATTTGCCCTGTAATACACTGGCAAACCCCACCTAAAAATAATATGATGATGTCTTTCAACCTTTTCATATTGTTACTTTTTCATTACAATTTTTCTCCCAGAGGGGATCTAAGCTTGGAATTAATTTGTTAAGTTATTAATTCACTAAAATTGTATAGAAATATATCTTAAGTTTCTATATTTCCCAGTTGACACTGATGTTTAAAATAAACTTTAGCAAATTAGGCCTTTAGGGTGGGTGTCCGTCTCAATTCCACTCAGGAAAGAAGGAAGTCCTGCTGTGTTGGGGTAAGAAATATTAAAATGGGGGAGAATACATTACATTGCCCTGTCATTATGATGGCTAATTGGTGTGATTTCTTTGAGAAGTAGAGAGGGAGGAGGAGAAGGAGAACTTTCTGCCACCCAGATCAGGTAGTTGGGCTTGTGAAACAGAAGACACCTGAGCTTGGGAAAGAAGGCAAAAAGATGAAAAAGTGAGCCTTGAAAGGGCACAGGTTTGGGAGGAAGCACTTTGTTGGCTTAGCAAAGCATCAGTTAGAACTATTTCAGAATGTCAAATTGTATAGGCCTGAAAGGCAGGTTTTCACAACACCATGGACATGTGCGAAAGTAAGATAGTTGGAATTGGGGGTGGGGGTTGGAGTCAACTTCTCCTGTGTTGATTACATTCTGAACTGGTTTGTATTCTGTAGTATTGGTCAACACATTGTCAATAAAGTTTATCAACTTCCCCCATTCAGAAGATGAGATAATTCTCACATTATTCCAAACTGCAGAGCATGGGAGGGGGCAGAGAGGGACACAGAGGAAGAATGATGTTTCTTCTTACAAGTTGGACCCCCCCATGACCAGACAACGGGTGAAGGACGATTTTGGGAGCACTTTAATTCTCACAAGTGAGCATCGTCCTTTCATGAAGATGTCTTTAAAAAAAAAAAAGCTTGCCCTATACATTTGAAGGCTGGAAAAATGTGGGTAATGGCATTTTAATGTAGAACACATTCTTTTTCCAGAATCGGTCTTTGCAGGGTTTTCCCCTTGATGAATGGGTTCACTACAGACCTTAAGCTGATGGCTACATAATGACAAATTACTCCTATTATGCTTGTATTTTCTTTCTTTCTCAAGACCTTGTACAAATATATTCAAGGTCATATATTCTCTTTTTGTGTCTTTCCATCCCGAAATCTCAAGACACAGGCAATAATAAAAATAATCAGGTTTACTCATATAAATTCAATTATCCCTAAATGTTTTTCTTGTGCTTCTTCTCCCTAAGTAGAGAGAGGTGGGTTTTTTTTAATGTACATCAGTGTAAACAGGTTTTCAATGACAAGTGATTGACAGAATCAGGACTGATTTAAATATTACAAAATCCATTTGAAAGCTGCCAGAAGTGGTTCAGAATAATGGTGGCAGATGTAATGTTTAAAAATCTCACATCTTTTCATACTGGTCTGTGTCAGTGCTATATATCATCCTCAGGGATTTCACAGACATGAGAATGGTGCATGTGATTGATACACACAAGTAGGGGAAATGATGCTTTGGAAATCATGGAATACAGGCATAAAACAAAATTTTGTTAGAGTATCATTTTGCATCTTTTCAGAAAATGCATACTCACCTAAAGTATCCAGACATTTGTAAGATCTAAAGGGCTTTATGGGGGAAAATGTGCAAAACCCAAGCACATATATTAAAATATGAGAGCCAGGGTGGTCTAGTGGATTGACTGTTGGGATAAGGACTCTGGGAGACCAGATTTCAAATCCTGACTTAGCCATGGAAACCCACTGGCTGGCCTTGGGCAAGTCACACTCCCCCAGCCTCGGGCAGATAATGGCAATGCTTCTCCGAATAAATCCTCCTAAGAAAACCCTGTGATAGGTTTGCCTTAGGACTGCAATAAATTGGAAATGGCTTGAAGTCACAACACACACACATACTATAAAATAGGGGCAGTTAAAATGCACATAATTGGAAAAAATGGATAAAAGTCAGTGGGGAAATACAATTTTAATTACATAAATTGTGTAAAGAAATATGGGATAAAGAAAAGAGGGATAAAACTGGGAAAATTGGTATGGTAAGAACAGTCTTGCAGTTTTGAACAAAATAAGGACTGGAACAAAATGTGGGTGGAGCTGGAAGAAACTCATTGAGATTTAAAGTGAGAGATTTGTCACATCCTTATGGGATCACTACAAATGTCCTACTTCTAAAGCACATTTCAGTGATCTCAATGTGGTTAAATTTTAAATCAATTTACATTTTAAAAATCAACCCTTTTTAGTTTAATTACTCAATTCCTTGCTCCAAAAATGTAGTCTCAGTTTTAGTGGATCATGTTGTTCTAGAAGTGTTATTCAAGTTCCTGAGATATGTTGGATAACCTCTTTATGACTGTTCTGAAAATCACTGGGGGGAAAATCTTCTTATTTGAAATAAGACTTATGTGTGGCTCAATATGGCCTAGGTGCCTCTTAGTTGTAAATGTTATCATATTTATCTAACTTAATTTCTGGATGTTGTTTTGTTGTTGTTGTTGGCAGTTATGGGAAGGAAAAAGCCAAATGGTATGTTGTTCCATAAAGGCAAGAGAGGTGGATTAGCTCTCATTCTGATGTCTACCTGGGCATGATCCAGAGAACATGAAATTAACTCCTATTGAAATAATATAAAGGATGCTTATGTTAACTGCTTTCAAGGCCAGGTTCACTCTTGACAAAGTGCAATCTGAAACTCTTGTCCAATAGTTAAATAATCTAAAGGGAACACAAGTTTTTGTAACTGAACTCAACCTTGCTTTTCTCTAGATTATACCTAAAAGAGAGGCATGGTTTTTTAAATCTTTTCCCTTTAAGAAATGGACCATGTTGTAATCACAAATCATTTTCCATTTCACTTTGAAACAAACAAGCAAAAAGCAAAAATGAAAAGAGGATATGTCCCAAAATTTGTTATTTGTTGTTGTTAACAACCTTTGAGTTGATCCTGACTCATGGTGAACCTGTAGATGAGACACCTCCAAGACTCCCTATCCTCCACTGTTCTGCTTAGGTCTTGTACATTCATATCCGTGACCTCCTTAATAGAGTCCATCTGTCTTCCATGCAATCTTCCTCTCTTTCTACATCCGTCAGTCTTTCCCAGCATTATTGTCTTTTCCAATGAGTTCTGCCTTCTCATCATGTGAGCAAAGTACCACAGCCTTAACAATAACCTTGGCTTCCAGGGAAAATTCAGGCTTGATCTGTTCTAGGACCATTTGTTTGCCTTTTTGGTATTCTCAGCACTCTTTTCCAGCACCATCTCTCAAAACAATTTATTCTTTCCTTGTCTGCTTTCTTCACTATCCAACTTTCACATTCGTACATGATGACAGGGAATACAGTGGCTTGTACCATTATCTTTTGTGCGCAGTAGTATGTCTGTATTCTTCAGGATCTTTTCTAGTTCCTTCATAGTTGCCCTCCCCATTAACAGTTTTCATCTGATTTCCTGACTGCAGTCCCCATTCTGATGTATGTTTGATCCAAGGTACAAGAACTCTTTTACTATTTCAATTCCTCATTGTCTAGGTAACATTTTTGTAGATCCTCCATGATCATTATTCTTGTTTTCTTTACGTTCAGCAGCAAGCCTGCCTTTGCACTTTCTTCCTTGATTGTTCTCAGTAGTTGTTCCAGTTCTGTGAGGCTTCTATGGTGTCGTCTGTGTTATCTTAGATTGTTAATATTCCTTTCTCCTATTTTTACTTCTCTTTCTTCTGTGCCCAAGTCTGCCCTTTGTATTATATTTTCAGTATACAAGTTGAGTAGATAGGATGAGAGGATGCAGCCTTGCCTGACCCCTTTGCTAATTGGGAACCATTCTGTTTCTCCATGTTTTGTCCTAACAGTAACCTCTTGTCCTAAGTACATATTTCTCATTAGGACTATCAGATGCGGTGGCACTTCCATATTCTTAAGATTCTCCCACAGCCTTTCATTATCTATGCAGTCAGAGGTTTTGCTATAGTCTATAAAACGCATGCTGATTGTCTTTTGGAATTTCTTGGTGTGCTCCATTAGCCATTGTATATGTGCAATGTGGTGTCTGGTGCCTCTTCCTTTCCTGAACCCTGCTTGCACCTCTGGATTTCTTTCTCCATGTATGGTTGAAGTCTATGTTGCAGAATTTTGAGCATAATTTTGCTTGCATGGGAGATTAATGCTATGGTCCTATAGCTGCTGTCTTCTTTTTTGTGCATGGAAATGTATATTGATAATTTCCAATCTATTGGCTATAATTTTGTTTTTCGTATCTGTTGATATATGTTGGTTAGCACTAGAGTTGATTCTGTCAGTGTGGAATGTAGCAGTTTGATTGGAATATCATGTGTTCCTGGTGATTTGTTTTTCCCAGTTTCTCTTATTGCAGATTCCAGCTCACTTTTTAGAATTTGTGGTTCATCTTCATATAGCTTTTCTTTCCATGTATCATTCATTTTTTCATCTATTTTATATAACTCTTCTGTGTATTGCCTCCAACATATTTTTATTTCTTCTTGGCCTTGAATCATGTTCTTTTTATTGTCATAGGGCATCCTAGCCCTGGACTTGAACTTCCCTTTGATTTCCTGGATCCTGTGGGACAGATCTCTCATTCTTCCTTTTTTGTTGATGTCTTATATTACTTCATTGCTCTTTGCTAGTGTCTTTTTGCACTAGTTATTGTACAGTTGCATTCATAGTTCTGAATTTGTTTCTGTCTCCCTTTCATTTTGGTTCTCTTCTTTATTTTACTGCCTGAAGTGTTTTGTCTATCATCCACTGTTTCTTCTCTTTCTTTTTGGTTACCGGAAGGGTCTGCATTCTTCCTTTATTATCCCTGTGTTCTGACCATAGTTCTTCTAGTCAATTATGCTTAATAGTGCAGATCTTTTTCTTATACTGTCAGTAAATTCTGTGCAGATCATGCTTTAGTATAATGAGTAGTTTTTATTTCTTCTTCAGCCTTACTCTAATTTTTGGTATAAGTAGTTTGTGTCTGTACCATAATTAGCACTGTGTCTGGTCTTGGCCACCAGAATGGAGCTTCTCCATATTTTGCTTCTGATTATATAATCTATTGGCTTTTTTTTGTGATTATATAATCTATTGGCTGACTATATAATCTATTGGCCGGTGATGTGCACGTGTATGGGCTTATTTCTGGTTCTATGAAAAAGGTGTTTTCAATTAATAGAATGTTGGCCTCAAAAAAATCTAACAGATGCTCACCTGCTTCATTTCTTTTACCTAAATTGAATCTTCTTACCATTTTTTATTCTTCTTTGCTTCTTACTTTGACATTTTAGTCACACAAAAATGAGTTCACTGATATACTGTAGTCAAATTTGTTTGCTTCCTGTTCCCTATTCTGATAAAAACAAAGTTATTAGGTGATTCTTTGTCTTAATTATTTTGAAATAAACAAGGATGTTTCCTTTGGAAATATCCAGGATCATTATCTAGTAATATTTTGGAGTAACTCCCCTGTCCCCCGTTATTTGACTCAGGTCCAAAAGACACGACAGAAATAAACCAGTTTGAGACCGCTTTAACTGCAGTAGCTCAGTGCTAGGGAATCCTGGGAATTCTAGTTTATTGTGGCCCCATAGCTCTTTGACAGAAAAGGCTAAATGTCTCGCAAAACTACAGTTCCCAGGATTCCCTAGCACTGAGCCAGGTCAGTCAAAGCAGTCTCAAACTGGATTATTTTGCAGTGTGTTTTGGACCTAAGTCAAATAATTTGAAGGGAAATTTCCAGTTCAGCTAGTAGCTGTATAAATATTTTCAGAAATGGAGAAGTCAGCATAACAGAATTGAGAAAGAGAGAAAAATGACACACACACCCCAAAACCCCCATATAGTACTTAAGAGTGTGTTAGTCTCTGTCCATGGTGCTGTAAAATGCCCTCTGCATCAGTGGATCTACAATAATATTATTAGTTGTATTTACCCTTCTGCAGAGCTAAAGATGTTGCATTCAAAGAAAAGAATGAGACTGAAAATTAAAATAAAGTGATCATGTGGATAAGACATTGCAGTCCTTTTGTTTATCATTTTCTTCTCCACACCTTTTCTGCCCAAAAACATTTTAACCAAAGTCACTTTTGGTATCATAGTCTTCTGTGGGGGATGTGCTCTGGGAGAGTACCGAAAAGGATTTAAGGCACACACTCTGGGGGTGGGGGAAGAGAGATGTTTCCACTCACATACAGTCCATTTGCTTTTAAAATCAATTTCCCACACACCTTCCTCCTCCCATGTGATTGGTATAGTTTTGTGTTTGACCATGCAGAATAATAGGGTTGCCACCATCACATCTGGTTTGGGCCTGGTTTTCTTTCAGCAAAGAAAGTACACCCCACCCCTTTCATGATTCATCAGGAATGCAAAAATGTTACACAACAGAATGTATCTTAATTCAGTGTTCTTCAATGGCTCATGAAAAACAAATATCACTTAATGGCCTTTTAAAGTCTAGAATCTCATTAGTATAAAAGTATGGCACTCCATCATTTTCACTAGGTCTTATCATTCTCCCATTAAATGTCAATCTTTGGAAAATTAAGCAGAAAGATTTGTCTCATAGTGTATATTGTTGTTCTCTTAAAGTCATGGGATTAGCTAAAATTAGTTTATTCTGTCTATAGCTATTTTGTTTTGCAAACATTCATTTTCATCAGAAGTTCTCCAATTGCTAGCAATTCAAGTAATGTGGAGACTACAAGGTGCTTAATTATTGCTTTTGCTACATTTGGGGGATTCTTTTACATTTGGATGGGACATAATCAAGAGGATAGTATTTTGATAATGAATCACAGTTGTAGCACCATAACGTTGAATGTACCCTTCCCAAAAGTGACATATGAGACAAACATTAATGAGAATTTTGATCGACTTGCTGGAAAGAAGGATCTATTATCACTTAATGTGAAATACCTTTTCACATGAAGTGATAATAGTGACAACAGAAGCAGTAACAATAACAAAGGTTTATGAAGATTTTTTTAGATTCTGATTATCAATCAGTGGTAAAATATGTTTCTGCTAAAAGGACAAGAGATCACCGTGATCACGATCACATTTCATACACAGAGGCAAACATTACCAGTTCTTGAATCTTATTTCATCACTAGCAGTAGGAGAAAGAACATGAGGCAGCAAGTTGCTCAGGGGATACAGGGCAGCATGTGTAGTATACAGCTCTCTTTCAATCCTTTACCACTGCTTCTTTCCTTCTAGCATCTTCTGGCTGAGCCTGCTGCCTCATTCTTCTGGTCTTAGTTAGACTTGCCACACAGGTATTGTCCTTCCATATCTACGGATTCTGCATCCATGGATTCAACCATCCATACTTTGAAATCCCGCCCCCCCCCTAAAAAGCAAAGCTTAATTTTGTCATTTTATATAAGGGACACCATTTTACTACCCCATTGTATGTAATGGGACTTGCAAATCCATGGATTTTGGCATGCACAGGGAGTCCAGGAACCAAACCCTAATGGATACTAAGGGCCCATTGTAGTTTTGCAGAAGCTAGAAATGTCTTTATTTCACCAGGCAATACTAGCTGACTCACTATATAAAAATGTGACATGCTACTTAACAAGTTTCATAATTTAAAATACAAGTGATTATATCATCACAGGAGGAAACCTGAAACAAGTGCCAAAAGAATAGGGGAGGGGGACTCTGTCAAAAGGTAACTTTGTGTCTTTGTTCATAGTACACACACAATACATATATTAGATGAAAACTCTTAATAGATAGTGTTACAAATAGCTTGATCCACTGCCAATTTAATGTGATGGGTAATATGAGAACCATTTATTACTGCAGAAGTGTATGTTTTCTTGTTTTCTTATTTATTTATTTTTTGTCTTTCAATGTGTTTGAAGGGTTGGAGATGTACCTTAAATCTTCTGGACCATAAAGAATACTCTTTTGCAGGTGAAAATTATACACACTGGACCAAAACAAATAAAATAAAGGAGACATTTACAAAATTAAATTTAAAAAAAATCCTTTCAGGCTGCACCAGAACTTAGCTGTTCAAATTTCAAGTTATGTGCCCTACTGGTATGACCCATCCTTTTCCATTCATGAATGATGAATGGGGGCATTTAAAAGAAAATGCTTTCTGTCACAACGTACAGTAGTTGCATTGCAGGGCGGTTGCGAGTTTGTTGGAATACTGATGAGGCTCTTGAAGTGTTTGGCTGGATGTTTCATGTGAAAAAGCAATCCTTCCAATATAATTAAATCCTTTCACTATATATGGATTCCTTCATGATTGCTTTAGGAACAAAGTGAAAGTCTGGGACTAAATAACTACACAGATAACTGTTGGATATTGTGACTAATCACACTTTCGTTTTTATGATATGGCTGTCTGTGTATCTGTGTGTGTATTTGAGAGAGAGATCAGTATTTTCTATAAAGCATATTTCACAGTCACAGTTTCAACAGGCTTAATAATTCTGTTTTGTCAGCCTTCCAAAATCACATTTTTGGTCACTTATTCAACCTCTTGCCTGTGAGATAAGGAACTTAAGGAAACTTTCTTAAATAACCAGAGTAGTTAAGCAAATTTTGTTACCACCATTTAAATTAATCTAGAATTTGATATATAAATTTTGTAATTATGAAGTTTAACTAATCTGAGCTATCACATATTAGGAAAATAAAGATCTCTACTTACTAAGGACAGCATATTTTCTGTTTGTAGTGCCCAAAGATATAACCTGCTAAACCTTCTCTTTAATTGATCATGAATACTTCTATCTGTGCTCCTTTAGGGGGTATGCAGACGGGCAGCCCTGGGCGGCCCCAGGAAGCAGAGGATCAGAGCTGAGGCTGCTGGATGCCTCAGCCCTGATCTTCCCTTTTGCTGACCTGGAAAAGAGTGTCAAAATGCTGCTCCTTTCAGAGCCGGCAAAAAGGGCGTCCTAAGAGGCAGCACGAGGCTCTATAGTGCCCCTTCCGGCACAGCACGTCAAAAGGCTGCGCCAGAAGGATGCCCTGACACCACAGGCCATGCATAATGGCACGTGGTGTCAGGACGTCTTCGGGGAGGGGTTGAGATGGCCGTCGTGTGGCTGCCCCTCCCCATCCCTGCCTCCAGGATGGCCCAAAGGGCCCATCTGTAGAGGCCCTTAGTTATTGTTGGTTCCTCCACTGTGTTAAGGCCATCACACAAGGATGGCACTATGGACCTTTCATTCTCTTATGATATATAGTGCAGGAAGCAAGGTTATTGCAAAACTACACACCTTAATGTATTGTATTATTAGGGTATGTTTATATTATGAAGTAGTGTATCCTTAATATGAAATGATATGTTAACACATAACACAAAAAAGGTCAACCATACTAAGATCTTTTGGTTTTCAGAACACATTTGTGAAAATTTCATTTGAGCAAAAACATTAGGTCTTGTGCAAAAGACAATGGGTACAGAAAACTGTATTTTGCCCAAAATGTGCTGTTTTCCTTGGGAAAAAAACCATTGGTTTTTGCACAAAAGAAATATTCAACAAAAGTCTCAAAGTAATGAAAAATTGTTGAAAATGTGCAATGGCATTTGTCATTGTTCTGAGCAGAGTGAAAACAGTTGAAATTCTCTGTACTTATGTGTGAGAATGAAATGTACTTTCCATTTCTAGTTCACATAATTCCAGTTTCAGACACTAAGTAATCAAGGCCTTTTCCACACAGGTTTTTATTGCAGAATATATGTGCTTTCACCCTTTCATTTTCAATCCATGACAATGTTTATTCTCTCTGTCTCCCTCTCTCTCTCTCTCCACACACACACAGAGTCAAGTCAACACAGGTCATTGTTTCATATTACCTCTTCACTGGAAGATGAGACATACATGCATGCTCTGCTTTCACTGTCTGATCCCTTGGAAACCCTCCACTTACTGTGCTTATCTGGCACCTGTTTGAGTTGCTTTTTTTCCTGATACACTGCTTAGCACCCTTTAAAATTATTTTGTCTTCACTACCCTAAAAACAGATATGGGGGACAGCAGTGATAGTGAGTAGGACCCACAGTAGGGCAATGAATCTACCCCAGGTTTTAATCAAAATTTTAAATAAGCTGCCCATGGTTCTGAAGATGAGGGTTCAGCATTTGGGTGGTTTAATATCTGTAGTAAAACCCAGAACAGATTCATTGCCCTACTGAGACAGGAGACAATGCCCACATGTGAAATGAGAGTGTTATTTGCAGCCCACTTCAGATTGCTAAGCGGGAAGCACTTTTCTCAGTTTCTGGAAATGTTAATTAAAAAAAACACCTTTCTGTGCCAGCTCAGCTCTTGTGACAATTGGAACATTCTAGTGGTAACACCTGGAACAAATGCAGCAGTAAAATGTCAGATTTTGCTTAAAACCAGCTGAACAAAAACACTTTACCTAAGCTCCTTTACAGCAATGATAGGTCCTTAACTGAATTACATGTTTTATTTGTAGAGGCATAGCTATGTTCGTTTACAGCAAGTACAACAGAGTGGCACTGTAAAGGCAAATCTATTATGGCATAAGTACTCATGGCCCTTGCACATTTTATTTTCCTTTACTCTCACTGCTGTCTCTCACTGCTGCTCCCACCAATAGCTGGATTGCATACTTGACAGCTTAGGATGACACTTCATCCTTCTGTGAGGTAGACTCTACTCCATGGAAACTAGTCCATAATACATTTGGGTTTTGTTTGGTGGGTTTTGCCACTAGATTCTTCAGTATATTATTTGTTTAGCAGAAAGGACCAGCCTCTTTTATTAGGTTATGTGAGTTTTTAACTACTAATGCATTATTCTGAGCTAGTATGCAGAGGGATATGGTAAGCTAGCTAATGATGTTCTTTTGTTGGTGTGACAGCATTTTCATCTGTATTGTACTAAGTCCTGGCAGAGTGAGAGATGGAATTTACTTAAATGTGTGAGGCTCCACAAAGGCACTGGCAAAGGTGTTTGTGCACTGAGAATTCCCTGAAGGAATCTGTAATTTAAAAACTATTCTGACACTTCACCCCATTGTCTGTTTGGTTATGTTTGATGAGATGAGATGAAATAATTTCCCATCTAATGCTTAACTAATTGGTGTTTGCAGAGTGTGCTGGAAGTGTCAGCATAACATACTAAGTATTCTAAATGCTATGATGATCTGGAAGATCACACCAGTGCAAATAAGCAGAGTATGTCAGGTTTTTATTATGTCGTTCACCTGACTACTTTTCTTTAACTGTTCTTCTTTCCACCTCTTCTTTAGCTGTGAAATTATTTTAAGTAAAAATCAGTGTTTGGTTTTTGTTCACCTCTCTTTAAATGCTTTTGTGACTCTGCTAAAATACAGTGAACAGATTACATGTTACGTACAAAGTGGAACAATAGACATAGGGTTTGTCTCTTTGTTCCTTTTATTGATAATATTTTCAAAGCTTTATAGAACAAGCAGAGATATGTCTATTCCATCTGCTAAGGGGCTTGCTTTAAAAGTGTGGTATCTGAGCATCTTAACTTCCATTTTGAATATTGCTTACTCCTAATCAATAAAATAATGGCAGAAAACTTCACTATGAGGTTTATTTACTGATAGTGATATACAGTGGTTGGGACTTCACTTTCCAATGCTCTGAAGTAGCACTATAGATACAGTAGTTAGCAGAAATCGGAATGGTTATTTTAATCTTCTCTCATTCATTCATTCATTCATTTGCTTTATATGCCACCTTTTTCCCAGAAAAGGATCCAAGGCAGCTCACAGATAAAATAGTTTTTAAAAAATATAATAAAAATGAAAAAGAATTAAAATCATAACGCTAAAGCCATATAAAATCACATACAACATACAAAAGTTAAAACATATATAGAACACACACCCAGTATAAAAACCTCCTTAACAATGATTATATATTAAATGCCTGTTGAATAAAAATGCCTTTGCCTGCAGAGAGAAAAGCAGAGAGGGGCCAGCCTCCCACTCATGGGAGACAGTTCCAAAGGGTGGGATCAGCCACTGAAAAATCTCTCTCTCATGTCCTCACCAAGCAAGCCTGTGGTGGAATGAAGATAATAATAATAATAATAATAATAATAATAATAATAATAATAATAATAATAATAATAATAATAATAATAATTAATGTCTTCCCCTACAGATCTTAGAACACTTTCATGTTGGTATGGGGAAATACAGTCTCTCAAATCCTCTGATCATGGTCAAGCACTTTGAAGCTGTTTCAACAAGGAAATTATATGCTCCCAATAACTGGCAGCAGTCAACATTCTGGCTTTCCCATTTTGAATCCGCTGAAGTTTCCGAACAGTTTCCAAAGGCAACCCTATGTAAATCATGTTACAATAGTCCAAACAGAATGTCTCAAGGAACAGGCACAGTTGGCACATTAGCAAATGCACTCTTGGCCACTGCTGAAACATGGGCATCCAAACTCAGAGTTCAGTCCAGGAGAACACCCAAGCTTTGAACCTGAGATTTCAGAGGATGTGTAACCCCTGATATGCCTTTCAACTGAACAGGAGGAGCTCTGTCATGTCTAGATTATGTTTCAATTTATTTGTTCTTATTCAGTCCATTACTAACAGCATATTGAATCAGTACAGCAACAGCTTCTTGGAGTTGGGTGTCATCCACGTACTGGTGACTTTGTTGTTGTTAACTGCCTTAGTGTCAGTCCCGACTTATGGCAACCCTATGGATGAGACATCTCCAGCCCCCCCCCCCCGCCATCCTCTACTGCTCTGTCCAGCTCCTGCAAACTCTTATTCGTGGTCCCTTTAATAAAGTCCATCCATCTAGCATGTGGCCTTGCTCTCTTTCTACTTCCCTCCATCTTTCCTAACATTATTGTCTTTTCCACAATTCATGCCTTGTCATGATGTGTCCAAAGTACGACAGTCTAAGGGCTCTTGCAGACTAGCCCAAAGGGCCGGCCTGGGGGTAGAGTTGGGATGGGGCAGCTGCATGCTGGCCTCCCCAACCCCATCCCAACACCGTACTGATGCCGCACACCCATAAGCACGGTGCACAGCATCAGGTCGCCCTTCCGGCACACTGTGCAGACACGTTGCTCTGAAAGGGCACAGAAGAGCTGCGGCGCCAGCTCTTAGGGCGGCCTTTTGCTACCCCTAAAAGGAATGGCATTTTGCCGCTCTTTTAGGGGCGGCAAAAGGGAGGATCGGGGCCATGGCACGGGGGTGCTGTGGCCCCAATCCGCTGCTCCCCAGGGCGGCTCTTTGCCGCCCCAAATGGGCCATCTGTATTGGCCCTAAGTCTTGTCATCTTGGCTTCTAGGGATCTCTCTGGCTTAGTCTGTTCTAGGTCCCATTTGTTTGTCTTTTTGGTTGCGCATGGAATCCCCAGCACTCTTCTCTAGTACCACATCTCAAATACATGGATTTTCCTCCTATCTTCTTTCTTGACTATCCAGCTGTCACATCCATACATGGTAACAGGGAATATGATGGCTTGTATGATTCTGATTTTTGTGCTGAGTTGTATGTCTTTGCATTTTAGGATCTTTTCTAGTTCTTTCATAGCCACCCTCCCCATTCTTAATCGTCTCCTGATTTCCTGACACCATACTGCAAAAATTTGGATGGCCCCTACTAGCGGTTTCATGTAGCTATTAAATAACATGAGGGACAAAACAGAACCCTGTGGGGCTCCATAGGCCAATGGCCAGTGAGTCAAACAGGAGTATCCCAACACCACCTTTTGAGTTTGTCCCTCCAATAAAGACTGGAAGCACCACATAACAATGTCCCCAAGCCCCATCTTAGAGAGATGGCCCAGAAGGATGCCATGGTCAATGGTATCAAAAGCCACCAATAGTTCCAGCAGGACCAACAGGGATGCATTTCTCCTGTCTAGTTCCCTGCATAGGTCATCCACCAAGGAGATTGATTGATTGATTGATTGATTGATTGATTGATTTTATTACAGCCATTCGGCCAGTATAAAAAACCACAAATAAAACATAATAGAACATCTTAATGATATACAGTGTCTTCTTGCAGGAACATACTAGTAACTATTAGCATGTCCCAGTTTAAAAAGGAGAGGTAAGACAGCATCATTTCCTAAACATAACATTCGAAGATTCAAATTATAATAGAGGTAGTAAAGTTATTTGATCTTATATATATATCAAAGCACCAAACATAATACTGTCTCCAAAACGCTTTTGTTTAAAGACAGCAACCGTTTCCTTTAGCTAGGACTAGAAGGAAGATGGTCAGAATAACTAGCTACCGCATACTTCTCTGCATTTTGACAAAAATGTTTTAAAATTTTTTAACATATCATGTATCTAGTGTTATAGTATACAAAATATAAAATTATAATTGTATAACTTTACTACCTCTATAAAATTATAATTGTATAAAATGATTCATAATAATTTTAAAACTAAAAAATGCAATAAAACAGCTGTCTCCATCCCATAGCCAGGTCTGAAGCTGGGTTGAAATGGACCTAGATAATCCATTTCCTACAGAAACCCCTGGAGTCCAGAACCTTGCCCAAGAATGGAATATTAGAGGCTGGCTGACAGTCATTCAGAATGGTGGTATCGGGGGGGGGGGAGCTTTTTTAAGTAACGGACTCACCACAGCTTCCTTTAGTCAGGATGGAAACTTACCTAGCTCTAGTGAGGCATTCACCCACTCCCCTTACCTACTTGGCTAGTTCCCCTCTAGCTGCCTCCAGGAGTCAGGGAGGGCAAGGATCCAGTATGCAGGTAATGGCCCTCACCTCTCCATGGATCCTGTCCACATCCTCAAACTTCATAAATTGAAACATATCAAATAATACAGGACAAACAGGTAGCAAGGTTACATCCACTGGACCTGCCTCAACTACAGCATCCAGATGATTTTGTCTGCAAAGTGTCTTGCAAATTTTTCAGTGAGCTGTTGAGTGGGTCAGAGTGTAAAAGACTTTGGCCACTCAGGACAGCTCTGCTGGACAACACTGTGTAAATGCAATGGTGGCAGACAAATTTAACTTTTTTGTTGTCACCATCACCACGGCATAGATCTTCTAATGCATTCTAGTCCATGTTTGGTTAGACTCTGTCTGAGTTTTCCTTCATCATTGCTCTAGTCTCCATCTCATTCATTTCATCACCACTAGCTCCCTTAGTAAACTAGAGGGTTTGTTTGGCTCCACTTCATGGGAGAGAACACATAGGGGCAATCGTGTCCACTGCCCAGGCCACTGCCCTGTTCCAGAGATCAGCCAGGATTTCAACAGGACCACCTGCCAAGACAACAGGAAACTTCCAAAGAGCCATAGGGAATCCATCTGGGTCCATAGGTCTGGATCCATAAATATAATCTGCAGTTATCCTACACATGCTTTTGAAATCTATCAGATATACCTGCAGAGAAGGGATTTTCTGAATTGTGAATTAGCAAGTTCCTCTTAGTGAACTCTGGATAGTCATCCTTAACAACGTCACTAGGCTGTCAGATTTTTAGAATAGACTGTGTAATGTATTTCCATAAGCCAAAATGCATCACTGATGTTTCTCACTTGAAATACCCTATTAGCACCCTCCCTCATTTCCTTGGCAAATATATATATATTTTAAAAAATATCAAGAGTTAATTCAATTATTCTACCAGTGTGTATGTGTAGTGTGGACAGGGAGTTAAGAAGTATTTTTAAAAAATTTGCCACTGGGCAGGATATTTTGTATGACTAACCTGCTCTGAGTATTCTCCTAGACAAGGATAGATTTATAATAACAGCTGGAATTCTTGGATGCTCTGCTTATGCCTTGAGGACATACAGATTTAATGAGTCCCTAGGCTACCCCAGCAAACTTGCTTCTTTGGGCATCTGTTTTGGAAGCTGTGGAGGAGAGTCTCCTTAGCAGATGAGCCAATAGAATCACTGCAGGCATTCTTGCACAAGAATGAGTTGGTGTATCTGCACCAAGCATAGGAGTATTTTCTTTGTCTCATTTCATATAGTATACTGCCGTCAATTCAAATGAGTATGTGGTTAGGGAATAATATTGTATAATTTCAGACCCAAACTCATCCTCTCCATTGTCTGCTTGTTGATCAGTCTCAACAGCATATAAACTTCTACACAATCTCTAGGTTGTAACATTGATGTAAACACATAATGCAGTCTAGGATAACCCACCACTTTTTTTCCTTTATATGCTTAGGCTCTAAATTAAAAGGACACTGCTAGATGGGGAAATGCCAAAAAGACAGAGTGATGATGAATATATGATTTCCCTGCCTTCTCCTTAAAGTTGCCCAGGTGTTTCCTGTTGCCATAGTTAAATAAATGAATAATAAATACATGTCTCTCTCATTCCTTTATTTTAGTAGTGACCATGCCTACCTCTCCAAACCAGTGCAAACCCTTCTATTAGGTAGGTTGAGGTGGTTGTCTCAAGCAGCAAGTTTGGGAGTATTGTGAGAGGGCAGTTAGTTATCAGTCATTCAATTTACTTTTAATGTGTTTTTACTGGTAGAGATGCAGAGAGGTGCTTGTGATATTTTTGGTTCAGTGTTGCAAAATTACCTAGCTCATATTCAAAAATATTCCAAAAATGGTTAAAAAAAACATGTTTTTCCATTGCTGAGAAACTGGTGAGAAGAATCCTGGACTGATGAAAATCTTTGCGGTTTGGGACTTATTCTGCACAAAATTTGCACGTAATTGTTTTGCACAGAAATCAGCATTTTCTTTGTGGAAAATTATATTTTAATGCAGAAATATTCACTCATATGCAGAAAAATTTCTTTGCAGAAAATGATATAATTGGGAGTTTATTCTGCATAAAATTCATACATGGTTAATTTTCATAGAAAGCAGCCTTTTAGTGGGTAAAGCAGAATTTTCTGAAATATTTCTCTGTACAGAAAAAAAACAACCATGTGCAAAATTTGCTCGTAATAAGTTCCAAATTGCAAAAACTGCTATTTTCTCACAATGGGAATAAAATGGTTTCAATTACTTGTTGCTGACTTTGAGAAGAAATCTAGTGAAAAATTGCATTTCTTAAGTTGGGTACTCAGCAGCTTGAATGGTGAGGGGTGGACATTGCTTCTCCACTGTAGGCATCAAAGTGTCTTGGCCCAGCCCTGCCAAAGCACATCCTTACTTCAGCCCTGTCTCTGTTTAAAAACACTGTTCCCAGACAAGCCAGTCCTTAAATGCTACACTGTCCCCACCCCAGCAAATTCTTCTGGACAGCCAGGGTGACTGAGGATAACATGAGATGGTTCAGTGCCTTACTTGAATCAGTTAAGAAGTTCTGCTTGCTACTGTTGCCTTCCTTGAGAGTTATAGTTGGTGCCTAAATATTTCTTTCCACTACAAATAACCACTCTAGGTAGAACCTGACACTGACTAGTCAATGCTCTCCACCCACCTCCTGGTCTCCCACAGCTCCTATTTCCAGACTGAAACCCCAATGGAAGGAAGAAAGGAATGGTTATTCCTTTCTTCCTTCCATTGGGGTTTCAGTCTGGAAATAGGAGCTGTCCCAGATATGCTGAACAGCAAAGTAATCATTTAAATGTCATTGGACAAAAGTTGTTCATTGTGACTCTTCCAGATTCAAGACCTAATGTGTGAAGCCTGCTCCCCAAGTGTGTTTCCTTATCCAACAACTCTTGAGGTTTCTTCAGCTCTAGAGCATGAACAAAATGCATAATGCAAAATAGCCACGAACTGTTTTTGACCCACTCAGCTAAATCCAGAAAAGTAGCATTATAATGGGGGTTTGTTGCATTCCTAACAATCCTTTGGTTTTATTGACAGCACTAAGAAGAATTGGCTTACCAAGGCCATGACATGCTGGCTACATTTGGCTGGTCAGTTGCATTTTTTCCCTTTCCCTTTTTCCTTTTTTAACTAGATCAAACTGGTACAGATAGGGTAATCTTTATGGCTTGTTACCAACTTTACTTTTTGTGGATGTGAATTTTATGCCCTAAAAAGATCTAATTTAATTATTAAATATTAATTTTCATAAACTAATTCTCACAAAATAAGTTTTTAATCTCTGCATGTTACTCTGTGTCCTCCACATATTAGTCACACATACCATCTCCATTAATTTTGAGATGTTTACACAAAGTGCACCTTAAATACTTGGTCAAAATTTAGTTAAATACAGTGGGTTGGATCCAGACTTGGCAAAACAGATTATTTAAATCAGTGGGAATCCAGTTACTACTTAGTAACTTAAGTAACTTAGTAACTAGTCTTAAGTATGATTAAGGTTAGATTAACCCGGTGTGACTACACACAATAGATCTTGGCTAATTAGGGGTGAATTTTAGCACATGAAAATATCAAATCAGTATATGCATTTTTAGACCATCACCTTGAATAATTCAAGGCAGCATCTGTGCCTTAGAACTGTCTCTCCTTCTTGGCTTGCGTTGCTGCACTCTCCATCTGTTCATTTATTTTATCTTTTTTCAATTCTCCTAGTGCTGCTTACTTGTAAAATCATTCATCCTTCTCTATTATTTTTGTTTCTGCTGGTCATTTGAAACAGTGGCCTTGCCTGTTCTCTAAAGTCATTTTTAATCTCCATCTTTTCTAGTGTTCTTAGGTGAAGATCAGATGGGGCTGGGGGAAAGACCAGGAAATGAACAAAGAGTGATTCTATATAAATTTGCAGTCTTAATCATGACATCTTAATTCATGTTTTGAATTAGGTGTCTCTTAAGATATTGATGCTACTGGGATCAAATGTTTGCAGGGACTATGGTGAAGTTACCCATCAGGTGATAAGGTGTCAACTAAAGCAGATCTCATCTTCACTGCTTAGTTGTGCCCATATGTAATTTATATAGATCGTATAATTTGCCAAGGAGCTAATCTGTGGTGAGAGAAGCAAAATATATATCTTTCCAGTAACAATATGAATTGGGGGAAATGACCCAGGCCATGTAATGAGTGTCTACCTTGACAGGTCACAAACATTGCAAGTTTGCTCTAGTTTGTGCTTGCACATTATTTTCAACAGAAGTGGATTAACTCCAAGGCCTACTGCCTGTCCCTTCATTTCTTTCCAATTACTGCAGAGGTTGACTGCATGCCCTAATGTTCAGTGAATGATCCTCGGTTTGAAGATGTCCTCTTTTTTTAATTCCTCCTGACACCAGGTCTGGGTTAAAGATAAGAACAGCAACGTGGGAGAGCAGTGGCCTTGAAATTGCCTGGGAACAATTAGGCCAAGAAGAGCAGAATGAGCGAGTCACAGTCTTCCCTACTATGGTCAGATGTGTTGCATTTCTGCTTAAATTATAGTGATTTCTAAATTTGCATCCATACTTTTAAGTTAGGACATTGCTATCATATTAAAATTCTGTTTTGAGAGTAATATGTTTCTTCTTCTTCTTCTTCTTCTGGTAATATATAAGTGGCCACTCTCTTTGAAACTGAATCTTATCATGAGATTCAGACCCTGAGCTTCATTGTTTGAACAGTCTTCTTAAGTAAACTCATGGTTGAGGATTCTCTTTGGGAAATGTGCTGTAGATATCTTATATCTCCTTGTCTGTTTATATAACTACACAAAGCTTCTTTCTGTGAAGGGCTATAGCTCAGTAGTTGTATGCAGGAGGACCCATGTTCAAGCCCATGTTCAAATCTTCAGGTAGGGGTGGAAAAGCCTCCAGCCAAAAGCCCTGTCAAGTTACT
>CM034710.1:62008409-62022837 GCA_020142125.1 Phrynosoma platyrhinos
CATCATGAGAAGAGAGGACTCTTTGGAAAAAACAATAATGCTGAGGAATGTGGAAGGAAATAGGAAGAGAGAAAGGCCACATGCCAGATGAATGGACTCTATTAAAGAGGTCACATATATTAAGGGTTTGCAGGATTTAAGCAGCACACTGGAGGGCAGGAGGTCTTGGAGATGTTTCATCCATAGGGTCGCCAGGAGTCGAGATCGACGCGAAGGCAGTTAACAACAAAGGATCAGAAATGGCTTGAAGGCGCACACAACAACAACAACATAACATCCTTGTTTCTCAGACTTCCCCGTAAGCAACTCCATTTCTTTTGTTTCAGTTGTTCCACTCCAGCTGAACATAACAGACATCAGGCAGACATTCAGAGACCAAACAGTTTCACAGAGCTGGGGGATAAATTTATGGAGTGTTTTTTGGTTGGTTGGTTGGTTTTGGGAGGTTTTTTTACTACAGTTTCCCAAGTCTTCCAACTTCCATAGGCAATTGTAAGCCCAGAAAAATCTGCTTACCTGCCTGCCCAAGCCTCTTCCCTATAGTTCATGGCAGTATAGTAGAGAGGGAGAATGGTAACTGGCTGTACCTTAAACATCAGGTAAAGCACATCATTTAGCTGAATGGATCCTCAGTAGGGAAACTTGACGTTTCCAAAAGTACAAAAGGGAGAAGGCAAACAAGGGAGAGGAATAAACCCCCACAACCCAAGCAGCTCAATCAGAAATGAACATACCTAGTGGGTACAGAATGGTGACTAAATGGGGGAAAATAGAAGTAAGTGTGGAATGGAGAATGAAACTGAGTGTCATGCAGGAAAATGCAACTGGTTGAACAGGATTAGTGAACAGGAGAACTTTTTATTGCAACACTTGTACTTTTGTGTCTCTGTGACTGAATATTAGTGTTTGAAAATAATATCAGTGCTATCTGTTTTTTTAAATAACCTGGCTTGTTCTGTGGGAACAGGTGGTTAGCTTTTTTCCTTCCTTCCTTACAGTAAGCATTTCTTAATTACATTGTATACAATAAGCAATATAATAATTACAAAAGTGTTCAGTGATACATGCATATAGTATGGCTATATATTCTATGAGGTAGCATAGGATAGTGGTTTGATTGTTGGATTACAACTCTGGAGACTGGGGTTAAATTCCCAGCTTGGCCATGAAACCCCCTGAGTAACCTTGAGCAAGTCACACTCTGTGAACCTCAGGGAAAGGGAAAGGGAAACCTCTGAACAAATCTGCCAAGAAAACCCCATGATAGGGTCGCCATAAGTCAGAAACATCTTAAAGGCAAAGAATAAGAACAATAACAATATATTGCAGGGGTAGGCAACCTTTCCCCTTTAAGGGCTGAGGGACTTCAGCTCCCAGAATCCCAGGAGCTATTGGCCAACATGGCTGAGGCTTCTGGGAGCTGAAGTCCCTCGGCCCTTAAAGGGGAAAGGTTGCCTACCCCTGATATATTGTATATGAGTATATGTTTTCTATATCTCTTTAGTATCAATATTCCACTTCAGATTGCAAGTGCCATTGTTGATAGCTAGCATGGCCAATGCATTGCTGGCCAGGAATAATGGGAGTTGTAGTTCAACAATGTGGAGTGTGCTAGATTGAGGAAAACTGGTGTACATATGCTGTATGGCATGTATAGGGTAGTGAAGGTCTGGTCTTTTATGTGATCCCAATTTCATGCAGCACAAGGAAGGAGTGATACACAGAAAGGTGGAAGGATGGGACACAGAAAGAGCTGGATACAGAAAGAGTGACTAAGCTATATACCCCTGCAATATTGCCAACTCTCTATTCAGAGTTAGCTCTTCCATCATATGATCCATAACATGTTACTGCAAAGAGGAATCTGTCTCTTACCCCCACCCCACCCCCAAAAAATGCCCCATTCATAGGATATGTAATATTGTATTGCAAATATGAGAATCACTCCTACTGAGGTGCATAAAATAATGTTGGATATGATGACATGTCCATGGTGAGTGCTGATGACCAGCATAGGTCACTACAGCATTTGTGAAATTGGCATTGGATATGGCCTGTGTGGTGTAGTGGTTTGAGTGTTGTACTTGAACTTCAGGAGACCAGGGTTCAAATCCTTACTCAGCCTTGGAAACCCACTGAATGGCCTTGGGCAAATCACAATCTCTCAACCTGAGAGGGAGGGAAAACCCCTTGGAACAAATCCTGACAGGAAATTCCTAGAAAAGAGTTTCTATGAATTAGATTTGACTTGAAGCCACATAACAATTAGGTTATTGCTAATACAACCACCTTGTGAATTTGCACTTTTAACAGAAGTATATCAGGAAGTTATTATGCACAGATGTTCTGGTTTGGTGCAAGCCCTCCTCAAAACCAACAAGCAAGCAAAAAACACCCAACACACAAACACATGCACCACTATTTCCAGAAACGTGTGGGAGAGTGTGCAACAGTCATGGGTTTCGTTAGATAAAAAGATAAAGGTAAAGGTAGTCCCTTGACATGAATGTCTAGTCATAATCAACTGTAGGGGGGCGTTACTAAGCCAAAAGCCAGTGTTGTCCGACAAATGCTCTGGTGGTCATGGACCAAACACTTTTACCTTCCCACCAGAGTAGTACCTATTTATCTACTTGCATTTGCATGCTTTTGAACTGCTAGCTTGGCAGAAGCTCGGACTAGTGATGGCAGCTCACCCCATTATGCAGCAGTCAGGCCTCAAACTGCCAACCTGCTGATCTTTCGATCGTCAGAATTGGCGTCTTAACCACTAACCCTTTGTTTGATAGTTGCACCAAAAAAAAACCTGTTCTTGGAAGCTATATTTTTTGCACAAAAAAGTTTTTTGCACCCAAACGCGTTCCTGGAAACAGTGTTTTATGTGTAAAACACTCAATTGTGAAAAAGGATTTACAGAAAAGCAAGTGATTCTTTGTACAAAAATGGTTGCAGAAACAATACCAGTTTTGTCACACACATGCACTGGTGTTTCTTCACAGAATAATTTTCCCCAAACACCTTGGAATGTAAATACAAGACAAAAACCTCAAAATTCTTGCTTGTATGTTATTCTTCCCAACTGAGTTTCCCAAGTGTCATGAAACTCATGGATTGTGGGGTGGGGTGTGGGGTGGGCATTTCAGGAAGCAAATACAGTGGACTGTTCTTTTATGCAAGGAATCTGTTCTGGACCTCCCCCCCCCCCCTCGGCGTAAAGCAAAAACCGCAAGACCTCAAGTCCCATTTGTTTGAATGGGGTGTGCCTGTATGGTGCGGCACGCGGCGTGCACCACAGGCACATGCCCCATTCATTCTGCTCGCCATCCGTATGACCATGAGTCTGCACACAGCAAGCCGATATACACCGTGGATGCACTGTAAATATCCTTTTCCATCCTTACTCTGCATAATAATAGCACTGTGGAAATAGTCTCTTATACACAGACAACAGGCTACTGTACTCCTAGGTCCAAAACACAGTGCAGAAATAGTCCAGTTTGAGACCGCTTTAACTGGCCTGGCTCAATGCTAGGGAATTCTGGGAACCATAGTTTTATGAGACATTTAGCCGCCTCTGTCAGAGAACTCTGGTGCCACAATAAACTCCACTTTCCAGGATTCCCTAGCACTGAGCCAGGACAATTAAAGCAGTCTCAAACTGGGTTATTTCTACAGTGTGGTTTGGACCCTAGCTGCTTTCTTTTCTGGTTGTTAAAGATTTCCATGCCCTACTTGACTAGATTATTTTTAAAATACTAGTATTAAAGCATGACACAGATAAAGGCCCTTGATTTAACTAGTTGCAATGGTTACTTAATTATTAATAATGGTGTTTTCATCTACACTTGTAAAATTAGTTTCATATCCCCTGTAATAACTGGTAAGGAAAAACCCAACAGCCTGAAAGTACAGGATTTCAACAAGGAAAAATTCACTCCTTTCTCTGTTATGTAAAAAAAAAACACTTTAAACTAGCAATTCTCACTGCCATCACTAGGAGACACATGGCAATCTTCCAATTGAGTGCTCCTAGTCACTTCACTATAGGTTTTCCCAGATTATTTCTGTCACTGTGATCCCTGGGGTATCTTCAGGTTTAATCTCTCAGTGTAGCTGTGGCAGAAATTAAATTCTGAGAATGCATCCAGGCTTAGCACATTTTATCATGCAGACTTTTTTCTTTCAAAACTATTTAAAAACAAACAAAACAAGATATGTGAAAAAATGTATGTTTAAAAACAATATAGGATTATGTCAAAAACTATAAACAACAATTAAGAGAAAGCCTTTAGATTTATAATATCTGA
The DNA here is from genome assembly GCA_020142125.1 of Phrynosoma platyrhinos. NCBI lineage: Eukaryota > Metazoa > Chordata > Lepidosauria > Squamata > Phrynosomatidae > Phrynosoma > Phrynosoma platyrhinos. The sequence continues at coordinate 62,012,717 of CM034710.1, forward strand.
ACAAAGACAAGTATTAAAGTTGATACAATTTTATCCACTATTCCTTAATATTAACTTAAGTAAGCATTGTTAGCCTAGCTTGATTTTATATATTTAAAAGTAATGTGTTTTTGCATCTCTTTTTCAACAAAATGTTATCTTCTCCCTGTTAACTCTTACTTGATTCCATCTGTTTTACTCACTATAAAACTTTGATAATGTTACAGTGATGGTACTTGATCTGGCAGTGCCATACTCTGTCCATCTATTTATCCATCTGTTTATCTGTCTAATCCTGGGGTAGGCAACCTTTTTGAACCGGGGGCAGATTCCCTGAAGTTGTCCTTTCTGGCGGCCCCGGGGGGGGATGGTGGCGCATGCGCTCATGCTGCCGCTGCCGCCGCTCCGTGCACTGCTGCAACTGCTTCCATGCATGTTGCGGCCACCATTTTGTTCTCCAAAATGGCGGGCACGGCGTGTTTGCGCATGCGCAGTAGTCCTGCGCATGTGCAAATGTGTCGCGGCCGCCATTTTGGAAAACAAAATGGCAGCCGCAGCGCGCGTGGCCGCACGGTGACCAAAACGCGTGGTGGCAGGGGTCCGCCTGGGCCGGTAAGCACGGGGCCCTGGGCCGGAATCGGCCCGGGGGGGCATAGGTTGCCAGCCCCTGGTCTAATCTATCTGTAATCCCTGGGCTGTCTAAAATTATGTCATTTAATCCAAACTAACACTGAAATACATGTGTGTGTGCGCGCATGCACACACACGCACCTTCAAGTAGCCTGTTGACTTATGGTGACCTCATTAAATTCGTAGGGATCTCTTAGGCAAGGAAATACTTAGTTTTGCCAGTTTTGTTACAAGGCCTGGTATTTGTTGGCAGTCTCCCATTCAAGTACTAACCACAGCTGACCTTTCCTAGTTTCCAAGATCAGGAGAGATCTGGTGCCTTTTGAGTATTTAGGCAAGCATAAATGAGTGTAAAATAATTCATTAATAGAATTAAGAATATTGCCTGGATTAGCTCTAGGTTGATGTGCATTTTTTAAGCCACAGTTGCATATTATTTGTTGACACAGGGCATTTTCTTCTGAAAAGGAAGAAAATCAATTTATGGGCCACTTGCTTTCTTTGAGCCCTGATCATTAGTAAATGTTCCTTGTATGTATATGAACTTTTGATCTATGTTTCAAATGTTTCCTTGTCTTTTCAAAGAGAGGTTATTTTACATTTTTGGATGAGCAATTCAACACACAACATGGGGTTCAATGTAACATTGATGGAGCTAAAACCCACATATCTTCTAAGAGGATCATCTTGCTCCCAGTATCTTAAGGGGTGGGGGAAATAATAGCGTCTTTTCTCTCTGATATCCCAGCAAGGAGTGGAAAACATCTGCTCCTTAGGGAGCTGGGTTTGGGTTGCCTTACGCGGCCCAGGCACAGCTTTGCCATGGGTTGAGGGTATGTGCCATCTAAACACCATACCCCCAAGCCGCACGGAAGCCAGCTTTAAATGTCCATCTGTTTTGGGCCTTTGTTACGGAAACATATACTTGTGCCTATACTTCTGAACTATTGTATATACTTGACTATAAGTTGACCCCATGTATAAGTTGAGGGCAAATTTTGGGGCCAAAATTATAGATTTTGATATGACCTGTGGATAGGTTGAGGGTAAAACTTAGGAGCATGTAACAAAGGATGTGAAGGATGAAGCAAAGGAAAACAATGCCAGAGAACTACAACATTCCTGCAGACATAACTATTTGTGCTCACCCTAAAGTGGAGTGGTCAGTGCTTCCAGGACAGCTTACATTTTTGCCTTTCACCAGAGGCTGATTCCTTTTTTTTTCAAATAAGAATTACAGTACAGTATTTATTGTGCTTACATTGGCCTGTGGATAAGTTGGCTCAGTTGTGTTTTTTTAGGTCCATTTTTTGACTAAAATGTTTAGACTTACGCATGAGCACTCTAAGGACTTTACTCCTTTTTATCGTCCTAAATGTGTAGTTGTTACCCATCTGTGTTTTTAGCTACATCCATGTGAATTTGTATTTAGCAGGATGTGGCAATGTATCCTTTCTTATGTATAGTCTCTCTCTTTCTCCCCCCCCCCCCCATTCCCATCTTGTATTTTCACTGTCATAGCATGCATATGAAGCAAACTCCTGATCAGATAAGCATTTGGAGTCGGGGGGGGGGGGTGAGATTGCATTTGATTATGAGCCTGGCAGCAGATGTTTTACACAAATCCAGCTCACTGCATCCAGTCAGTTTCCATGGTGATGGAATCAGTAATTGTCGAGCTCTGGCGCTCTCCCTCCTCTTTTTCCCTACAAGGTGGAATGCATCTGAATCCTCCCCAGACGATTCCTCGGCCCTAAAAATGTAGCAGGGAAGCTGATGGGATGAGGGACGTCAGAGAAACAAGATGCTATTATTTCCCCCACCCCTTAAGATACAAGGAGCAAGACTATCCTCTTAGGAGATATGGACTCAGAAGATGCTGAATAGATGGGCAGGAGTTTCCCTGAAAAAAGCAGACTCGCTGATTGGCTGCTGTTTGTGGGGTGCTTGCCAATCGCAGCACAACTGGGCTCCAGCACTCTAAACATAAGCAAAGCTACATGCTTATTCTTTTTCCCCCCTTGCACTATATATGCCAAGCAAAGGTGTGCACAAGGGCTCTGCTTGCACATGGCGAACTGAAAACGGATCTGATTAAAGAGCTCCCTCCGAGGCCATCTGCTCTTTGAGAGCACCCTTCCTTCTGCAGAAAAAGCATTAGGTCGTCCTCCTGCTTTGCCAGAGGGAAATTGGTTGTCGCAAATCATGGAGCCACAGGATTTCTGTAAGTAAATACCTTCAAATTCCTTAGCCGGGTATTTGAGCTAAGAAATCAGAATAACTACCAAACTGGCAAGCCATTATAGGCTTTGCTTATTTTTCAACTGAGCAAGATTGGACTTTCTGTAATAGTTCTAAGTAATTCAAAAAGGTACATTAAATATCTCTTAGCAGTTGCCACTGCTCTGTTGTGATTTTGGCACATTATTAAGGATAAGGAATATGGACACATTGCTCTAGTAATAAATCATTAACCGAAATGGTTTTATAAATAAACAAAGTACAACCTTTCAAATCAAGCAGTGTGGACTCACAATGAAAAAAGTGGGGGCTTTCCCAACATGATTTTTAATTACATCTTATAGACACACAGGTTTTATTGTAACTCCTTAAAAAGACAAGCTAATTCAGATAACAAAGTAATAATGCTATGTGTTGTATACTCTAAACTGAGTACTGAATTTTCATTCCATTCTGTTTTTAACTATTTTTTAAAAAAATACTGTTCGAGAATAAGATTTCACATTAGTTTTATCCCAAATATTATAACACCTGTTTCTCTCTTGGACAGATGAGCACTGTGGAAATTCACTGATTGATATCTAATATCCTTTGGGTTGCAAACTGGAATCTAATTCTTTCTGCTTTTGTCAGCTTATAGTGAATGGATGTTCTTTATGTCTGCTCAGAAGTAAATTCTGTTGAGTCTAGTTGAACTTGCTTCTAGATGAGTGTGTAGAGAATTACAGCTTAAGTCTCTAAGCAAAAACTCCTTTTCAGAAGTCCCTCCAAATCTTGCTTCCTCATCCTCCCCTTCTCTTCCATTATGTTGGCTTCCATCAAGAATAAATATTATTCATTAACATTCATGTTTCGCCAAATCCAGGGTTTTGGTGGGAGCCTTGTGTGACTGTAAGGTCTCAGTTTCTCAGATACAACAGGAAAAAGCAAATGGTTGGATGAAACACTGAAATAACATGGGTCAGGGAAAGTTTGTAATTATTTTTGTGACTCCACATGGCTTGAGACTCTTATGATACAGAAATATTTCCAAAGCACATAGTTTTGTTTCAGGGCAATGTGATGAACTGACATCTTGCTTTGAAATTGCACATATATTAGTCTCCATATTCTTCATCTCTGAAAGCCCTGTCCTGAGACTGGTTTTCCCACCTGTATGTACAGCACTGAATATATTACTCTGTGAATGGAGTCTCAAAAGAGCCTTTTAATATTTACATTAATTTGTGTTGGGTGTGTGTGTGGGATATGGAATAAGAGTTGCAATACAACTGTGTATGTTACTTCTATATGTAATGTATATGAATATTTCCAAGAGAATTCTTGAAGAAATTGGTGGAATTTGTATATGGCTTTTATGGGATTGGTTTCATTTGCAAATAAATTCCAGTTGTTTTTTATTTAGCATTTCTGAAATCATTATAAGAGAACCTAGTAATAGAATGGGTCGGGTCAAAATGTAATCATGCCAAAAGAGGGCCCATGGATATCAGGGAACAAAATATGTCATCAAGTCCATTCATTTTAATGGTTCGACATAGTGACTAAACCTATAGGTAGCCCAACCTAAGCAAGTAACTTTACTTATACTAATGCCAAGATGGATATGAACATTGCTAAGAAATTTAAGTGAGTGCAACTGACATAAGTGACAGAAGGTTTTTCTATAAAACAAAATATCATTTGTTCAAAGCAGTATTTTATTCCTCAATTAATTTATCTGTACCTTTTCCATTGAATATTATGTCACAGACACCATCTAAATAAAGAGACAAAACGCCTCCTGAACTTCAGACTCCTAGTGGTGAGATGTAGGAGGAAGCCTCTGAGTGTGGTATTCTTTAAAAGATGTATGTGTAGTGAGGATCCCAGAACTGTGAATTAAACACTTTTCTTTATAATTAAAATGACTATTTAATTTTAAAGATACCACTACATTGACTTTCTGCCTCTTGTAATTCACCCTCATTGAGAAATCTATTTTAAAACCATCACAGCAGAAAGGCATCCAGTTATTGTTAACATTCTGAGGATATAATTCAGATAGAATATAAATCTGTCAGCTTCACTTACTGTTGATAGTCAAATACTGTCTAACTGCTAGAGTCTCTGCATCTCTGATAACCTTGTTTGAAGGGATTTGTTTACTTATGTACCCATGCATTAAGGGCTAAAAGGCAAAGAGATTGAGGGGGGTAGGCTTTAATTGCTATGCTTTGGGTCATGAATTGTGCCTGTCTTGTTAGTTTCCAGCCATGGTGATGGCAGATTTAGAAAATCAGCACTGCATTTAAAACCATCTATGAATTGCAGTTTCAGCCTAAATGTTAAGTAAAGAGCTTTGTTTGTCATTAGTTCAAGAGTGTTATGCATTAGGCTTCAGCTTTAATAAAGGACTGTTTTCAGCTTCATCAGCCCCCTGGATGTAGGCAAGCTGATTGACTCCTGCAACTATAAAAGCTTATCACAATAAATTGGGAGACACTATGAGTATGCTGGGGTTGTTTGCAATTTTAAGGTACCTGGCATTGGTCCAAATTGATAAGGATTTTTTTTTTACCTGATGGGCTAACCTTGCCTTCTAATATTTGATTAGAAACCCTAGAAACCTTTTTAGCAACGACTTCTACTAATTTTGCCTTTCCTAAAACAAAATCAACATACCTAGGAAAGGTATAGCACAGACACTCCTGCCTGTTGCCTTAAGACCCAACAGTTTTTTAGCTCTGTACAGTCCTTGTCTTTAAACATTTGCTTTAAAAGATACAGTTGTTTAAATGTAGTTGGGAACTGTTAATTAGAATAGGATGCAAAAGTGATGGCACTTTTTATACACATGGAATACAGACTTTTAAGGATCGAGGTCTTGTGCCACTGCCTGGCAAACATACTTTTAAAACGTAAGTGTATAGTAAACCATTAGTTTAGCTAAATTGCTTGAAGGGCACTCTGAACACTTATTGTTTATATAAAAAGAAACATGCACTCTTTAGAGCAGGGGTAGGCAACCTTTTTGAGCCCGGGGGCCGGGTTGCTGTCCCTCAGACGATTGGGGGGGGGACGAAGCACCATAAATAAATAAATAAATAAATTTTAAAAATGTAAAAAATTAACATGCACACTCTCTCAGCCTCAGAAAAACCATGGCAAAACCCCTGTGGAGATTTTGCCAAGAAAACCCCAAGAACAAGTAATAACAAGTAATAACAACAATAATCAATATCATTATGTCGGGGGGGGCGGCGGGGGCGGTGGCAGGACCGGCCTGGGGCCGGTCCAAAGGCCTCAGGGGACCACATCCAGCCCCTGGGCCTTAGGTTGCCTACCCCTGCTTTAGAGACACAGAATTAGATGGACATTGAAGGAAGGACAGGTTAAAGTTTGAATAAGCAGGCTGTTGTTGCACTTTATTTTCTTCTATGAATTAATCTAGTACAAAAGTGGTTAACATTATTATATTCTTTCATGTCAAAAGAATGTTTTATGTTATCCATAAATTAAGCTGTTGATCTTCTACCCTGTATGCTCTAAAAATATCTTAATTAATTGTGCCCTATAACTTGATCATCAGAAGCCAGACAATGTATTTAGATGACCAGTTGAGAAACACAATAGTACGGAGGATGTGGACCCCAGAGTACAAATGTTATTACCAGAATGTTTATATAGAAGCAGTTTATACATTAGGCCCATCCCATCCACAGGGGTTTGGTTCTCCCACCCCACCCCAGATGGGAAAAATGTGGGAGCTTAAGCCCATATTAGTTTATAGGTAGCAATATGCATGCACCCGTGTTAGCGCACCCATGGGCATGCAACTCCATTGGCTAATATTGGGGGGGGGGGTCTCTCCCTTCCAATGCTCAGTAATATTTTAGGGCTGGACCAAACCCAAACAAGGTGCAGTTCAATCTTTCTATTCCAGCAGATTCACCCCACAAGGTTCTCACAGAAATTCCTCTATGGAATGCTACAAGCTCAGAGGACAGTGGAAATAGGTGCACTGCACTAAAGAGCTAGATTAGTAAGGAGAGCTGCTTGTTACATTAGACTACTTGTCAGTGAGCTGGTGGGGGGGGGGAGAAAACATCAGTCCCTTCCACCACAATTGAATTTTGTATATGGAATATAAATAAAACATCTTCAAAGTCTCTTTAAGATACTGTCATCTTTGTCATCATCTCTTCTAACAACAGAACTATGTATCTATTTGAAGATTTCTGCACTGCACCTTTTAATGGAATGATCCTCCATGCAGCTTACAACAGATTGCAATCATACAAAACAAAAGCAGAATCATAGTACACATGCATATATCTCTCTAGCCAATAAATGGGACACAGTGAGATTCCCTTCAGTTCTGAAGTCCTAGAACTCTCAGCTGCAGCAGAGTGTTATTTTTGGCAAGAAGGCTAGAAGCAAAATCCCTTCTGCTGCACCTACGTGTTTTGAGAAACATATGGCTGCCACCACAGAGAGCAGCTCCATAGCCCCTCCTTTCTCCCCTGGGTAACATCTAGTAAAACCAAATACATGACATGGCACTGTCATGTTCCACATTTCTAGATTCCTCCCCACAACAGCCACCAATCAAATAGCAGGGAAGAACTTGCAATATGATAACACTAATGAATTTATAATATATTACTAAAGAGAAGAAAACACTGAAGTTCTGATTTTATTATTGATAAGATCCAGTTTCTACCATGCTGTTTGAAATGGAGGAAAGGTCAAAAGCCAAGCAGGGCTGCATCTGGTCAGTCTGTTGGGAGCCCTGTGTTATTCTGACTTGAGTTATATTTAAGAAGAAAAATTAAGAAGGATATAAATGTAATTAATAGAGTCTTCTCTTGGCATAGGGAACACACAGTTTAGCCTAACTAGGGAACAAACAAGACTTTCCTTGGATGCTGAAAACTATTGATGGATTTTCTAGATGCTGCTAAAATGGATTTCACTCCATATTACTGTTTTACATCTCTAAAGAATGACTATCCTATCACATGCATTTAGTATACTACAAATGGCCTCTATGTCGAGTTGATGAACTTAAGGAAAAATTGATTGGAAAAGAGATGTACCAGGGGGATGAGGGTTAGGAAAAGATTGGTTTTGATCCACCATTAATTAAAAAATGAACTGTGAGTGTGGGATTCATTCTTCACACTGTCTATCTTCTTCCATTTCTTTCTGTGGTTCATACAGGCATAAAATGGGAACATTAAAAGAAGATGAAATATGCAAAAGCAAGTTAGATGGAGCCATAAAAGTACTCTGATTATCCCAAAAGTTATTTTTGTTCTGATTTTTTTTCAGAGTTTAATTTCAAAACTTCTGCACATCTCTGAAGTTCCCTGAACAATAAGAGCTGTCAGCTCTGACAGTTTTTATAGCCCCCCACAATTGTTCTTGCATTGTCTTGAATGTTTTGATGTTCCTCTGTGTAGTATGCAAAAGTTTGGATTTGGGGGTTGACAGCTCCACAGGAGCAGTCTAGTTGCAAAAAGCCACATGACAGTTATCTCTGTTTAGCTGGCACAAGTAGAATGTGGTTGATTTTAGAATTCAGGAGCACATTTTGCATTTGTTCATTTACTCTACTCCTTAACCTTCTTCAAAAAATATGTATCTCATTAATCACAAACATCGTAGAGGTTGTCATTAGAACATGCAGTGCCATACAGTTTAAGAATAAGAGGCAATCTAAAGCCCTTGTATAGATGAATAATATAAGATATATGGGGTATACTTTCTTTAGAAAGCCAGTATTGTGTAATGGTTTGAATGTTTGAAACTAGGTTTCAAATCCTCACTCAGTTGTGGAAACCCATGGAGTAACCTTTGGCAAGTCACACTCTCTCCCCCTAAGAGGAAGGCAGTGGCAAACCTCCTATGGATAAATCTTGTGGAAAAACCAAACCCACTAAAATAAGATTGCATATGTCAGAGTCAACCCAAAGGTACATAAAGCAAAAAGCATATGCTTCCTTTATCATTAAATCCAACAGAGATATTGCCAGGATTCTAATGGCTAGAAATTGTCCTCAACACCAGAACACAGCACTGGCATCAAGTAGCTTTTTCTGACCGGCGACCATACTAAATTTCACAAGAACAAGTTTAGAAGTAATCAAAGCTTCCCCATGTCTACTACAAGAAGCAGTGCTTAGAAATGTTATTTCTTTATGACAACTTCCATAAGCCACAGCCATTTCTCTTGTGTTAGTCTTGCTAAGGTAGCTTTAACAGAATTGAAAGATAAACAACCAATCTTGTCAAATAGTCTGAAGGTAACTATGATGGCAACATGCTGAGATGTTAATGGAATGTTAGATTATACTGTATTTTTGGTTTTGTGTCCCATTGCAGGTAGTGATATGAATCACAAAAGAGATGACATGCCCTGTTAGATATGTGATGTAATAATGAGTTGTCCTTCTAGTAGATAACATGGAAACTCTTTCTTCAGCCCACAGCCTAAATAATCAAATGAGGCTTCTTGCAATAAGAGGGTAAAAATTCCATTCCAATAGTCTGTTCCTTGATAGAAAAGCCATTTCTTTGGCTACTGCTGTGCATATATGCTGGGGTATTTTCTCATGACATAGTTTAACAAATTTAAATGTAAATGTACAGAACAGTTTTGCAAAGGCTCTTCAGCAAGATTTGAACTAAGGTTCCATCAAATGCTATACATTCAGTTCCAGAAATTTGCCCTTAAACATGTCAAGTGGCAAAAGAATGTTTCTCAGTATGTTTGGAGTACATTTCCCTCTGATGTCAGTTACTACAGCATCATCATGCCTATCTGAGATGAAGATGTGCAGGACCTTTCAGGACAATATGTGTTCTTCTCCATGCATATTGTTTCTCAGAATAAGCCATTAGGATTGAAATGGTTGGTTAATAGGCAGCATATCACATGGGACCTTATCACACGGGGCCCAAACCAGACAGAATCCAAACGAAATCCCGACCTAATACGTATTATTTTACCGTGTTTCCACACGACGTCGCACAGAACCCTGACAGAACCCCGACAGAAAGCGGAAAGAACCGAGATCTTTTGAATTTTGGTTTCTACAGGAATTGCAATTGCGCGACGGGAATCATTTCGCATTTACCGTAGGTCTGATAACCAAATATGTATTGTGGCACATTTCCCCACTGTTGCCATGGTTCCAGTGAGCATTCCTCTCTCTGCGCATGTTCAGGAGGCTCAGTTCGGCTACATTTATGGGTTTTTTTCTCTTGTGTGTGGACACTCGATA
>CM034710.1:62029311-62040661 GCA_020142125.1 Phrynosoma platyrhinos
TTCTATCCAGGGGGTCCAGGGAAGGTTTTTTCAGGAGTGGCCTAATGGTCGCCTCCTTCCAACATGATGGTACTGTACCCTCCCTGAACAACGCGTTGATTGTATCCCGAAGGAAGACTCTCAGCGCATCCCCCCCAGATGACCAGCCAAGATGGACATGGATCGAGAGGGCAAGTTGTCTTCCTTATATTTCCAAGAAGCTTGTCCACGTCATCGGTACTCACAGTGCTTGCACTGTGATTTGCCACATGCCTGATAACACTGATTCAGAGGTTTAGTCCTTGTAAATTGCATGGCCATGGTCCTTATATCTAGACCACTTGAATGTTTAGGTTAGAAGCATGCTTTCATCAGGGACCAGAGGGGCATTTACAGCACTTACCAACCACATGTGCCCTGATACCATACCATTGAAGCTGCTATTGTGGTTGACTGAAAATGACATTATGTCACTTTTGAGTGCATTTTAGATTTATTCCTTGATGTTCTGGAGTAAGTGAGTATTTTTAAATTTAAATCTGGTCCCACAGAAAGATTAATCTGCTGAAAAATGGGGCTTTTTCCCACTAAACTGGGGAGAGGGCTGGAATCCAAGGGCTGCACAAAGCACCTTAGTGGTCACAATTCTCACTCCTGGCCTAGGGGAGTCAAGGGGTCAGCACATTTTTGATAAGGACATAAGAGTAGGTCCGGATCCAACCAGAGGCCTGTATAGACAGTCCATCAACCTGTTCCCACAGTAGTTCACACAGATTCTGGGAAGCCCAGAAGTGGTATATTAATACCGTAGCCACTTATATTTGTCAGAAACTGGTACTGAGAGGTACACTGAGTCTGATGCTCACCCATGGTCTCAACAGGAGACACTTCATCCCATTATAGTGAAATACCTTTTCCCTGCCTCTGTATCAATATCACTGGTGCTGATACTGGAGGTGATAGGTGGCAATCACGAGAGCAACCCTAGGTTTCCTCCTTCTCTCTGAATTTGTTTAACCCCCCTTCCAAAGCTGGTATCCATCACTCCATATCTTGTAAGGTGGAGGAAACTGCTCAGACTCCATGAAGTTGTTATAAGAAATACTGCCACATGATTCAGAGCTTCTTTTTAGAATTTATTTTGTCTTTATTTATTACATTTTAAAGCATAACATCAAATAAAAATAACACAGATTCCTTTCCCTGTTGCTTAGGTGGTGGTGGTAGGGATTAATATGGAAAGCTTCTCTTTTTGTTCTGACATGGCTTGACCACTAAGGAGGAATCTTAACTGACAGAAAAACCAAAGCAGACAGACTGAGAAAAAGCCTGAGGAAAGAGACTGTGAAACTAGATTGCGAAATTTGTTTGTGGAAGGTGGACCAAAAGACCAAAAGATAATAATTAATAAATAAATACCCAGAGAGCAGTTCAATTTAGTCTGTGTAAGTAGTATTGATATTTTGGAGCTAGGTTACAAAAGCTGGGAGTTTTACTGCTTTGGAAATGATGGTGTTTGGTGACTATTTGCTTGCTTCCTTTGTAAATATTACAGAAACACGGGCATGTATTTCATGATTTCTTCAAAAAAGAATACAACCCTATAATGCTGCCCTGTTTGGGTATCTATCCCTATTTTTCAGTTTCCTGTTGAAAAACTAAAATGGCTGTGCCAGTAACTCCATGGGGACATGCTTCTAATCTCATAAAGAACAGCACTATTTCAGATGGTTTTACAATGCAAAATATTTTTCAAAGTGAACAGAGTAACATATTTAAAGAAAGAGGATCAATGGCTCTGTTCTTGTCTGAGTTGTGTAGGTGTTCAGAAAAATTGGAAATCCCATCTGCTTGTCCTTTAGAAAAATAATACATTTTTTTGTGAAGCAAAATGTTTGTAGACAGATCATTCCACAGGAGGACCATAATTTTGGGAATCCTCTGAAAGCATGCCATACAGAAGCTGTGAAACAAGTTAGAATCCAGCAGCCCATCAGTTCTTATTGGACTGCAGTTCCTAGCATTCCTTACCATTGGCTATGCTGGCTAGGACTGCTGGAGTATGCAGTCCAACATCATATGTAATCCCACCCATGGCTTGTTATGCATCACCCAAGAAGTGTCCTTAGTAAGGACACTCTAAGTGTCCTTAGAGTGGCTTGTTATGCATCACCTAAGAAGAGAGCATAAACATGCATAAAATGTATGCATATACATATATATATATAGAGAGAGAGAGAGAGAGTTGTCCCTCCCCATTCATGGTCTTAAAGTCTGCGGTCTTGCTCTTTGAGGGAGGGACAAACTGGGAGGGACAAAATGGAGGCATGCAACTGTGCATGGTCCTGTGCGCACATGCCATTATTTTCAATGGAACTCGAATATTTGCGAATCGCCATCTTCGCGGGGGGAGGGGGTAGTCCAGAATGGATCCCTGCGAATTGGGAATGGCTACTGTATATGCAAACACAGAAATAAAGTAGTGGGGAAGACTGACCCGATGTCCTGTGTGCCTGCTATGTCTGCTATTCAGGTGCTGACTTTTGAAGTGCACTTTCAAGACTCCTGCATTTTCATCTTTGGCTACTTAAGTTTAAAACAGATTTGGCATGGGGAAAGCCATTCAAAATGAGGATTCCTTTAGTGGATGCGTTGTCACATGTAAAGTCATCTTTTTGAAGGATGAGTACTCCATCTGATTACCTCATAGTAATAATCACATTGATGGTTTTTCTGTTTTTGTTTTTACATTTTCTCAACAAAGCAAACATTTTTGCTTAGTATGAAAACCTAGAGTTCCCCAAATTAAAGAACAAAAAGTTGCATTATGTACTTTCCATCTCTCCCTGAGTTAGTAATGCATGGTAAGTTATGATTAACTTTCATACTTTCATACCTGAACGTAACATACATAGGGAAGATTTCTCCTAGAGTGACTTTTCAGAAAATAAATCTGGATATTTTCCCTCTTTTTTCTCTCTCTCCTCCCCCCCCCCCCTTTCTTAATCTGGTCCCAATGTTCTTGTCAACTTTCATATCCCTACATAGGAACTATGGACACTTTTGTTCTAAGCATCAACTTTTCAGTCCTTCCTTTTACTCTTTTCCATTCTGCATCATTTGTACAAGTGTGTCCTCCTAAGTTGTCTTTTCTTGTGAACTGTTCTGTTCTCTTAACAAAAAGCACTGTGCCAGGAAAACTGGGTTATGACCATGATTAACAATACTAATGATGCCTTCCAACACTTACTTTACCTATTCTGTAGGTTCCTATTCTCTTTCTGTTTCTTTTTCATATTCAACTGGTGGTGATTATTGCAATAAGATTCTTTGTACTATCTCTACTGCATTCCAAGGTGGACAACTTTGTCTTTCAGAAACATCAGCCTTAAGCAGGGGATACAGTCAGTTAGCCAGTTAAACAATCAGCTTTTACAACATCAAGAAGATCCAATATAGTTATTAGCATTTTTATCTGGCATAGGACGTTATCACACAGGGAGTTGCAGGGAGAAAGTGGAAATAAACCAGCACAAGCGGAAGTCTTTAATTTGCGGTATTTGTCCTGTTCCGCCTCATCTGATAACTAAATTTGAATTTAAAAGGGGGCTAATATGAACGCAAACCTGATCTTTTCATTTTCAGGATTTTTGAGGATTTGAAAAGATTAGGTTTTTGTTCGAATTAACCCCCTTTTAAATTCGAATTTAGTTATCAGACGAGGTGGAACGGGACAAATCCTGTAAATTAAAGTCTTCCGCTCGTCCCGTTTATTTCCACTTTCTTCCCGCAACTCCCCGTGTGATAACGTCCATACATTTGTTGAATTGGGCAAAGGCAGGCAGAGGCTATAAAAAGTACAGTTCTGTGGCACCCACCTACCCTTTCTACAAGACTGGAAACAAGATACTGGCCTGCCTTGGTAGTGTTATAACATTTTCATGATTACTAGAATAAGATGATCACTAGAAATAAGATTTCATGGTTACTAGAATAAGAAATAAGTAACAGTTCATTTAAGTCAAAGATGGGAGCCATGATTTGAAGTGAGGGTAAACTGAAAGTGCTTGATCTTTTCCTACTTGGTCGCCTTGCCTTGAACTTCCTTTCAGTTTCATAGTTTTGCCTTGGTCATGGCAACCAACCTAACTAAGGCTGAAGACAAGTCCAGCTGTGGTTGAATCTTGTCTGTGAGTCCTGTGTCTTAGGGGTAACACAGATGGTCAAAATCTGACCATCACATGCCTCCAAAGCAGCCAGAAGCTGTGCCAAAGCTGCACTCTGGTCCTTAAGATCAGAGCAAAAAGGAGCCAGGATAAATTGACTCCTGGGACAGGGTTCCGACCCACTTGTGGGCAGAATGGACTTGGGCTGCTCTTTCATGCCCGTCTGCTCCAGCTCTTAGATGGAAGGCCAAAATTGCACCAAAATTGCTTCACTGCCTAAAACTATAGCGTACCTGAAAGACTGATGCTACCAGGTCACTACTACTATGATTAATTAAATACTGCTTGTTTTACTGGGCGTGCTTAAAAACTATTTCACCTACTTCACTCACCCATTCAGTTCTCTCTTTCCAGTTTTTTTAACAAGTAGCTTCTTGGAGGAGGTATTATGTGTCCTATGGCCATTTCTATACTTCATTCAGATATGGAAATGGCTTGTTGTAAGTCTGCCATACTTAAAAACAACTAAAAAGCAATTTAAACCCATGTTACATAAGTGGATTTTTCTTATGCTACTTACCAGGGGGGAAATGAATGTATTGATGAAAAACAAATAGCCTTTCATTGCCCATTTGGCATTCATTTCAGTAAAAAGAGTTTATGATGGAAAGAAAATAAGAACTCTGCTGAAAAGTATTCTGTTGTTCTTAGTGTTGCTGATTATCCAGCATCCAAGATGAATATCTTTGGAATGCTGTACTTGATTTTATTTTTTTTTCCCTCCCCAGGTGCTGAATATGTCAATTTAATTAGTAGAGAAATTGTGTTATATTTATTATTTTAAAAATCTTACCAAAACATTCTGCTAATTCAGCTAGAATATTCCATACTGTCTATGCTTCACCAAATTGGTACTACTGGAAGAGGGTCAGAAAAGCAAAAATAAAAAAATGGTGGTTCCTAGTGCAAAGTTGGATATTAAAAAAAAATCATAGAGAAAAAAGCTAAGTGATAGCCAGGCTAACATGCAAATCCATAAAATGTAGCCATATGGGGGTACTTGTTTACCTTAGAATTTCATGTTGCATATGGTTTGGATAGTTTGTATTTGTAGTGTATTGAGATTTGATCTGATTTGACCATGTGGCCTGTTTCATGAAAGGTGGAAGATGCATTGCACCCACCTATGCATTGCCAGTGGATGATGGAATACTTAGTGCTCCACCAGAAATATGCTTTGCTTGCACTACAGTGGTTTATGTGTCGTCAGGTTTATTATCTTCCCACAAACCCAGATACATAATCAAAATTACTTATTGGTTAAAGTACATTAAAATTTCATAGAATGTTCAAAGCAGTAAATAAGGATTTGAGTTGTGTTCTTCCTGATGCAAACAGTGACTTGTGTCTCTTTCCTTATTTTCTGATTAGGACAAGTTATTCTCTAAACAAATATCTAAGTTGCATACCAGGGAGAGGAATCTAAATGAGGATTCATATTTAGCGGCAAAATTTGCAAAAGGCCGATGTAGAATTTTCCATCACTGAAAGCCTTTTCCAGAAAGCTAAATTATAGCTATGTGTGGTAATTCAGATTTTTTTTTTTAATGCCACAGATATACATTTAACTTCCATTTGTTTATAGAATTTTGCTATTTGGGTTGTACATTTTTAGTCCATCCCACTGTGTTAAACTTTGCAGGTCGTTGTGTTGCTTGCTTTGAACTAGAAATCATGCAGTCCTGGATCACTAATTGGTGAAACTAGGTAGGGCATTATGATTAGTTTATATATTACCATATTTATAATCTTATCCTATTAAAATGTATTCCTTTTATGCCCCTAATTTCAGCTCAGTGCTTTCCAACCTGATCTGATGTCTGAAAGAAAATATCCCTCTTTCCATTGATAATGTAGCTAATGCCAGTTGTCAAGTAGTGGCACACACTGGGACACAGAAGTCATCTGGATCCCAGGGCTTTCATAACAATTACTAAAAAAATTGCTGTCTCTAAATCCCTTTATCATACTATAAATATGATGTATAATAGCCTACCAACCATACCTGCCACAAATTATCCATTATCAACTTACTATATTTTCTGGTAGTAATTTTGTACTCTTATTGTTTCTCCTCATCCTCCATGTCCCCAGCCCTCCAGTGAGGGTCACTGATATGCATCTTAACACCAGGGATTGCACATTGTGCTGCTAGTATCTGCATTGAATTTTTATTTTTGTTAGTCTTTCCTCTCAGCAACACTGTTGCAATTTTTGTGTCCTTAAAACTTACAGAATTTATGATAAAAAGACCAGTTGGATATCTGATCTGTGGCCTTCCAGACATTTCCACAATATCTCATCCTGGGCTTTCAAAAAACAAAGCTTGTCATGGAGGTTGGATGGCATTTTTCAGCATTGCAGTGTCATATGACAATATTTCCAGTTTTTAAAAAAGACATTTGTGTGTATGTGTTGTGGAGGTGGGTTTCAGAAACATATTTAGGTGATTTTCTCTAAGAGGATTGTACTATTTAATATGAAAATCAGCTGGGGCTGTGAGGGGGTAATGACAGAGATAGATGGCAAAATTTGACAGAGCCGACAGGTAAATATTGGCTTTGAACAAACATGTTTCTATAAATAACATGTCTGCTCTAGAAACTCCACAGATGGCAGTGGGGCTACCATGACATAGATTTAGCCAGAGTGCTCAGTGCTAAAAAGCACAGCTGTCAGCTTTGCTGGTCTTGTTCTGAAGGATAGTGCTGCTCCTGCTGAGAACTGCAAGGCTCTTTACCATTTTTCCACTGGCAAGCACAGAGAAAAGTTAAGATGATAAAAATCAGGGGAAACATTGAAAGCAGAATAGTAAAAAAAAAAAAAATGAACCCACAGAAAAGATAAATTATAAGAAACATTTTTAGCCTCCTGCAGGTACCTGAACCATTTGTGTTAACTAATCTATTTTAGATAATTCAAAGGAGTACTGCACAAAGAATCTTCATAGTGACAGGATGTATATATACATCATCTCAGAAAGAAATTTAAAGGGAATTCAACCTGGGGAGTGAAAATTTTTCCTTCCTTTCTTTCCTCTCTTCCTCCCTCTAGCTCAAGGTAGTATTGCATCAGATTAACAAACAGCATGCCCTGTCTTGGAGGCTCACAGGCAAAGCATGAGAAAACACAATTGGAAATACAGAAAAGCAGACAGACATGAATCAAAACAGTATAGTGGGCCCTCAGTATCCACTGGAGGTTGCCACCGTGCATACCAAAAAACATGGATATTCAAGTCGCATTAAATTCAATGGGCAGTTAAATAGTGGCCCTTATATAAAATGGCAATGCAGAATCATTATTCAGAAATTAAAAAATTCCTGAGTTATATAAAATGAGCCATCCAACTAAGCATCCCTCTAACCAAACATAGCCCACCAGGGGTTCATTATAATGCTTGGTTTTCCTAACTGGCAGAAACAGGGATGGCTATAAGATAAATACCCAATCATGATGCATGACTGTGCTCAGCTTGATGGGTCATAAGTTGTGTGCATCTAATAAAGACTACCTTTAGTTGACCAAGGCCCAAAACACCCGGACCAAAAGAAGGCTTCCAGGCAATTTGGGCCCATGGTGTTTAGATTACTGGAAACTGATCTGATGATGCCCTCCATTCCAAAGGACTGGATCAAAAAGGCGCCATTTTAATCCAACTCCTGCAGCCTACAGCTTGGAACCACAGGCAATGGCCCACTTTGAAAGTGAGCCGTGTGTTCGCCGCAATCCCAGCCTGATCACAGCTGGAGCAGCCAGAGGTCACTCCTTCCTGGCCATTTGCTTTGCCCGCTAAATGTTTCTTTTAATTATTCTAGAATGTAGTCATCACATTAAATAAAAGGATCACTCTGTAGATGGAAAATCTTTAGCCATCTAGATATTTTGGAATATAGTTCCCACATTCTCTTACCAATGGTCATGCTGAGTGGGACTAATGGGATTGTAGGCAAACCTTCTGAAAAGCCATTAAGTTCTTCATTCTTGCTGTAATGTAGGGCTGTGTAGCTCATTTCTGTTTAAACTGGCAAGTATGCTTCTTATCTTGTGATACTTCACACTGTCATTCAGAACAAGTCTCTACCTGAGCAGATTTCATTTTTCATAGGATTCTTTTGTTTAGAACTATGTGCACATCCAATTTTAAAAGCTGGTGGCTCTTCTCTGCTTATAATGGCATTCTGAGTGTGATGTGCCACACCTTTCCCAAAAAAATCTATAATTTCTATATTTGAGATTACCTCCTCACCAAGAGAAGCTCCCAAACATTGCAGAGTACCAGTGCTTCCCCATTTTATTTTCAGATCACACACATTATGGTATACCTGCAAACATCTCAATTAGTTTCTAATCTTTCTTATTCATACTGTATAAATATATCGTTGCACCGTTACCTAGACAATGATGAGCTTTTCTATAGAAATCTCACTTTTAATGCCATCTGTTTCTTTAGAGGAATTAATGAAGATCCTGTCTCTCAAAGGAGTTGAGGAAGACTTGATCTTGTAAAACAGTTTTTAACTCAAACTGTACTGTTTTATAACTGCTTTATTACCAGTTGGAGATTTGTTGACTGATGCTTCTAGCAAGTAGAATTTTGTTTTCCCTACCAACTAGTAGGTTTTGGTTTAAAGTAATGGTTCTCAAAGTGCAATAGTTTCTCAAGAGGGGGCATGAGACTCAAAGGCCCCAAGCCCTTCTACTCATCCCCCACTTCCCAAACATTTTGTGTCCAAGAGGGGAAGAGAAAGGCAAGGCTGGTGCTTGGAACAGAGAATGAGAAAGAGGAGGGGAGTGGGGAAGCTCTCTGGATCATAGTCTCTGGCAAGGCTCACCCTGAGCCACCACTTCTTCCCCCACCTGTCTTGTCACTGTCCTGGTTCTTGAGAACTGATGCTACTATGGCTTTAACCAGCATGCCTGCTTAGTCCAGTGTCTTAGGTGCACAATGACCAAAAAGGGCCAGCATCCGCCATGGCCCCAGCAGCGGAGCCTGGTGGCACCTCTTCCTTGGGACTGTGAAGTTGCTCCTCTGATCCAGTGACATGGGCAGGTGGCTAAATGGGGCGAGGCCTGGATTGGGCCCAAGGAAAGGAGGAATATACAAAAAGGCCTTTGGGTAGCTGTCAGAGGCTTTGGGGGTTGTAGAAGTGGAACTAGTTTCCAGGAGGCCTCATTTTTCTGCCCCTTCCAGCACTCTCACATGTGCACTCATTCTCTCACTCAATCACACTGTTTCTCTCATTCATTTTCTTTCACATGCTCACTGTCACAGGAGTTTGTTCGCACTAGTTCTCTGAAATGTTGACACATTTCTCAAAGAGGAATTTCTTTCAGTCTTAAAAAGTGTTAGGGAGAATTATTTTATCTCTTTGTTTGTGATCCACACAAACCTCTCTCTCTCACTCACACGCATGCACACATGCTCTGCTGCATGCTTTTTTCTTGCTTCCTTTCTCCCTCACACCTGTTTAGCTAATTAATTTTTACACACACTCTCTCAAGTCATGGTCTCTCTCTCTCTCTCTCCCACACAGATGCTGATTCACACACATTCTCAAATTCTCTCACACGGTAATCCTCTCCCAGACACACATACACAGTGGCACTCTTTCTTAGAGTCACACATGCATTAATTCTTTCACACACACTCAGTATGTTCCTTGGTGTTTGAATGACCAGCTCTCTAATTGTCTAATTGTCTCTCACATGTGCTCAGTAATACCTTTTTTTCTGACTTTCTCTTCCTCTGATATGTTCATTCACACAGTCTCACGTGTGTCTCACACGCACACACGCTCAGTTGCAATCTTACTTTGTTTTTACATGCTTAGATATGCACACATTCACATAAGACAATGAGTGTTTCTGTTTGTGTGAGAGAGAATAAATTAATTTGTGTAAGAAAAAGAATAAAAGCATGACTGTACATATCTATGATCATTGGTGCACGTGAGTGTGGCTGTGTGAAAGGCAGTATGTGTAAAATTTACACATGTATTGAATTAGGTATTGAATATATTTAAATAAAACTATTCTAATGTGAACATTTTATATTATATTAAAATATGAATATACATAAATGTACAAATAAAAATACACACACTAAATGAACAGAATATTTTTTATTAATAGAGTACATCGAGTGGGAGGGCATGATATCCACAGGTAGATGTCATGGGTAAAAAAAATTGAAAACTGTTGCTTTACAGTAATGTCTAACTTGCCTATAATGGGGGGGAATCAAATATAGAATATGTAGGGGGGTTGCAGGCTGCCAGAAATAGTGCAAATTGAGTCCACTTTTAGGGTTAGGGTTAGGGTTAGGGAATCATGGGAACTGTAGTTTATTGTGGCACCAGAGCTCTCTGACAGAGAAGGCTCAATGTCTCAGGGGGGGAAAAAACAATTCCCATGATTCCCTAGCACTAACCCTAACCCTAGAAGTGGACTCAATTTGCACTCTTTCTGGCAGTCTGCAACCCCCCCCCCCCCCCCCGTAGTCCCACCAACCAGGGCAGTTTCATATTGCCCCATTTTGATTTTGGTTGTTTTATTCACCTGTGTTGAAGCAATCCTATAAATAATTCAGGAGGTAGAGATGGTCTTGGATAGAGAAGAAATCACAGGTGCTAAGACGAGGAGTAAGAATATAAAAGGCAATTTTGGATGGCTGTGTAGAACATTCAGAGGAATTACTCTGGCCCACAACATTATGCCACTATTTCATCAGACTCAATTCCACACTGAGTTTCCCAAATGTATTTTGCCCTCCTTGCATAATGTCTATTATAAAATAATTTGATAAGTGGGCACAGCCTTTGTCTTTCTTCAGTGTAATTATGAAATCCACCTAACTTTATTAATATTATTATTAGCAAATTAATTATAGACTCAATTATACCTGGAAACTGATGGACAAAGCTGCTCTCATTTAGTTTTCTTTGTTCTGTGTGCACATTTCCTCCAAAGATTATTTTGCAGTGCTTACATTCTTACATGTAGGCTAATTCTTTTCTCACAGCTGACAGCAATGTAGAACATCAATCCAGCTACATATGTTAGAATCCCTGCTCTGGTGGATCTTTTCTGTAGGAGCTGTTAGGGACTCATTAGCAAAATCTGAGTCTATAATCATAAACTAA
>CM034710.1:62051979-62065128 GCA_020142125.1 Phrynosoma platyrhinos
AGTAGAAATGACAGTAAATTAATAGCTTAGAACAAACAAAGCCTCAGATGTCTGTACACCAACACAGAGAGTTTGGGAAACAAATAAGATGAATTTGAGCTCCTAATGCAGGAAGGTAAATATTATTTTATTGGTATGATGGGGACCTGGTGGGATGACTCCCATGTTTGGAATGTTATAATTGAAAGTTTTAACCTAATGAAAAAGAATAGATGTGGCAGAAAAGGGAGGGGAATGCAAGACATACAGAAATCAATGAGAATGATAAGAGTGAACCAGCTGAGAGCAATTGTGTAAAATTAAATAGAGAAAATATAAAATCAACATTGCGGTAGGTATGTATTACAGGCCAGCAAATCATGACAGGTAGTAGATGATGCTTTTGAGAAACAAATCTCAAAAATCTTAAAAATGCAAGAGTTAGTAGTTATGGGGGACTTCAGTTTCCTTGATATCTGCTGGGAGATTATAGGCCTCGGCAGACGGCTTATTGAGCCGTCTCCAAGGCCAGGAAGAGGAGGAGCAGCCGCATGCACGGCGCGCTCCTTCCTCTCCCTGAGGTCGTCCTCAGAGCCGCCAGCCCTCCGCACGGCCGGCGCTCCGGGGACAACCTCCCGCCACAGCGACCGGACATGCTGCGGCGGAAAAGACAGGGAAAGTGCACCCGACGCTTTTAGGGTGCATTTTCCCTGTCTTGAGGAAGGAGCGCTGATTTAGCGCTCCTTCCAGGGACGCTGCAGGAGCGCCGCGGTGCGGCTGCCATGGCCCCGCGGCGCTCCAGACCAGGGCATCCTGGATGCCCTGGTCTGCATCCCCCCTAACTCTGCTAAGCATAGGCTGTCCAACAAATTTTTGTGCCTTGCAGATAATTGCCTATTTCAAAAGCTAGATGGAATCAGCAATTGTGGGCTTGATTCTAACCAATAGGGAAGAGTTGGGCAATGAAGTCACTGTAGTCAGTTCTTTGGAGGAGGTGACCATGTAATGCTAGAATTAACAATAGTGGAAAGGGCAAAGAATAGTATAGCAAACACAGATTTTGGATTACAGGAAAGCTGATTTTCACAAGATCAAGGAAATACTAGGTGAAATTCCATGGCTAGACATGTTAAAGCAAAAAGAAACCCAGTAAGGATGGGTGTTCTTGAAGAAGGTGTTGCAAAAAGCACAATCACAACAATCCCATGGAAGAAGAAAAATGTGAAACATCTGAAAAAGCCAATGTGGTTGCGTAGCAAACTCAAGGAGGAAGTGAAAAGAAAAAGGAGTATGTACGTACATAGAATGGAAGGAAGGAGGGATCAACAAGAAAAAGTACACCTGTAAATCCCAAGTTTGCAGGAATAGTGTAAGGAAAGCTAAATTTCAGAATGAGCTGAGATTGGCCTGGGAAACAAGTAGCAACAAAAAGGAGGATTTCAGATATGTTTAAGGCAAGAGAATGATCAAGGAAACAGTGGGGCCACTGCTTAGTAAGGAGGGTAAAATGCTAAGAGATCACAACGGAAAGATAGAGCTACTCAGTACCTATTTTAATTGAGTTTTCTCCTCAAAAGAGAACTACCGGTATATGCTTCCATGCAGCAGCAAAGACTTTGGCAAAACAAATCAAGAAAATTGCCCAGCTAACCTAAATGATTTTCAGGTGGCTAGGTGTTCCAACAATACTGAAGTAACTTGCTGATGTATTCTTTAAAACACTTACCATCCTTTTGAGAAATATAGAGAACAATTGAGGGTAACAGAGGACTGAAGGACAAACATTGTCCCTCTCTTCTTCGTACCCACCTGGTGTGTCACCTGGTGTGGGGGTGGGGTTTCTGGGAAGGACTCCTGGGGGTAGGGTCATGTGGCATGCACTGGGAGAAATGACCACACTGCCGGCCTGGGAAGCCTGGTGGAGCCCCACACCGGCTGGATAAAGGTGGCGTGAGCATGGGGACCTCTGCACTAGCCAGAAAAATGGTAGTGCAGGCCTGAGGAGCACTGCACCATCCAGAGAAATGGCAGCACGGGCCAGAGAAATGGCTGCAAGCCGCCCGCCTGGGCCGGAGACACCCCCCAAAGACCTGAACGGCTCCAAGGGACACCCACATGAGCCCAAGGAGTGCCTGTGGGTGGCGGGAGCCAATTGGGTGTCACCTCCCTCTTCTGTGGTGTTACCCCCCCTTCTGAGGTATCACCTGGTGCAGCATGCACCCATCGCACTCCCCCAGGAATGCTACTGCTCTCTGCAAAAGAAGTAAAAAGATCCAGGAAACTACAGACCAGTCAGCCTGACTTCAATACTAGGAAAAATATTCAAACAGATTATATACTGTCTACAACAACAACAACAATGTAACCAGAGTGGCTTACAACATTAAAATTTACATTACATATCCCACAATCCCACCCACCCCTTAAAATACTATTAAACAATGACAATTTAAAAACACACTTAAAATAATACAAATAAACAAAAACTGCAGCAGAAGCAGGGGAGCAGGTTGGGCTGTCTCTTGATGGCTGGGGTATCTATTCAGGAAAGTCCTGTCGGAGGAAATCCATCTTAACAGCCTTTTTAAAGCTGTTCAAGGTGGTAATATGACAGATCTCATCCACCAGGCCATTCCATAATCTGGGAGCGGTTGCCAAAAAGGTCTTCTGGGTGGTTGCAGACAGCCTAGTTTTTATAGGTTGCAGCAGATTCCTCCCAGAGGACCTGAGTGCAAGGGGTGGATTATATGGAAGGAGGCGGTCCTGAAGATAGGTTAAAGCCATTTAGGGCTTTAAAGGTGATAACCAACACCTTGTACTGGGCCTGGAAACTAATGGGCAGCCAGTGAAGTGATCTTAAGATCGGTGTTATATGGTCTCTTCTTGATCTTCCTGAGACTAGCCTGGCTGCCATATTCTGTACTAGCTGAAGTTTCCAGACCCAGTACGAGGGTAGCCCCATGTAGAGCGCATTACAGAAATCAAGATGAGAGGTTACCAGCGCATGCACCACAGTTTCAAGGTCCCTATATTGATGACAATGCAGTGGTCAAGGGTAAAAAAAGAATATGGAAATGTGATAGCAGAGTTTTTAGGGGTTTGCAGTGGGGTTATAACTACCTGTCCAGTGAGAAGATTGCAGAAAGCTGGAGTGGCTCAAACGAGACCTGAGGGTAACACAGAATATATATATGTGTGTATGCAGGCTGGGTTGTATGCAAGAGGTTAAGTTTTGAAATTTGCTAGGGACATGACAGGGATTAAGCAGAGAGAAATTGGCTTACTGCTTTCTGTGCGAAAAGATCCTTTGACTCAAGTTTCAAGAGGAAATGCAGATTACTTGGGTGAAGAATGGAGCACTTTAAATGTAATGGTTTTGTTTATCTGGATGTCTGCATGCCTCAGGGAAAATTATCCTTTTTTACAGGGACACAGACCTAGTGTTCCAGGTAAACACTAGAAGGCCATTGATCTCAAAAACATGCTATCTCCAGATATGAGATATCAAAATATGAACATCCCAAAATACAGTGCAGGGTATGCAGGCATGCTTAACATTTTCATCAGTTTCTCACTATGATTTTAGCACCTTTATACTCAGTGTTATGCAAAGATGAAAAAGAATTGTATAGGTGAAATACTGGCATACATTCCCATATCATAAAATAATGACTTTTATCCTTCCCAGTGTTTATAAAAAATTTCCCTATAGCAGGGGAAGGGGAAGGCTTAGTTTGTCCTCCATTGTTTGGGTACACTTTGCTGATTTGCCATTTATTTATTTTGGACCATACCCTGTGGGAGTGGTAGCTGAGGAATTCTGGGAGTTGTAATTTTCTTTCGTTTCTTTTTTTTTTTTTAAGAAAAAGTAAAGTTTCCCTGTTCTGGAAAGAGCCACATTTGCAAAATGTTCACATGCCAAAGCAAAATGCTGATAGCAGATAGGCAATCATGTAGGGATCACTAAAGCAAAAATGTAGCATACAATCAAGATCTGTGGGAAATCAGTAGGGCCATAGCCATTAATTTTCTCAGTGATTAACACTAATCGAACATGTCATGCACAACCACATGAAGACAGAGAGTGTCTTTCTGGACCGCTCAAAATAAATGTTTCTAATAGGTTGGTGGCTAGTGAATGTAATATTTCTCCTAGACTGAGCGTCAATTCTGGCTATATAAAAATTATTTTATTTGTTAAATTAGATCTCCCTGAATGGTCATTTATACATACACACACACTAACCATATATATCATTGATTGAGAGGAGTATGTTGTAAAACTAATAACCATTTTTTATGTCCAAGTGGGTGTTTATGACAGAATGTCCATATTAGTACCCAGTAATTGCTAAAGGCAGCTGTGGAAGTCTTGACAGTAATTATACTGATTTGTTTTGTTTGCAGAGAAAGAGCTAGGTTGCACTGAGACTGTACTGCAAGAGGCATAAGCACAGGGAATGGAAGCTGCCCAAGGAGACTCTGTAGGAACAGAAAATGATTAAAACAAGATTGATTGGTTGGGTCTAAAGTGTTCATCTGTATTCTGTTCTCTGCTCTGCTGCAGAAAGGGGGAAAGAAATAGCAGCTCTTCACATTCTGGAGTAAGGAAGGGAGGGAGACAGTATCTATCAGAAGCAACAAGAATGTTTAATTTTCCAAGAACTGCGATTAAGCAAATGTTTCTGCTGCCTGACAGCCCTTGCAGACATTTGTTGGGACAAAATTACAAGGAGGCCATTAGACTGCAGTAATAGGCATAGACAGGTTGGGTAAGCTATGTAGATTCTTTACTATACTTCCTTCCAGATCTATCTGTTGGCTGCTAGGAAATACATTTCTAGGGAGAACTCCAGTGAGAGAAGCAGGGCACTGGCCCCTGATGTCCTAAAGACAATTGCTAGTGGAAGTGTCAACATGACTTTATAGAAAAGAAACCTGTCCCCCATTCACTGATATGGAGGTTTGGCAAGGATAGGCACATGATGCTTTGATGCAGGAGTAGGCAACCTTTCCCCTTTAAGGGCCGAGGGACTTCAGCTCCCAGAAGCCTCAGCCATGTTGTCCAATAGTCCTATGTTGGCCAATAGCTCCTGGGATTCTGGGAGCTGAAGTCCCTCGGCCCTTAAAGGGGAAAGGTTGCCTACCCCTGCTTTGATGTATCTGCCTTACAGGTAGAATAGGATGTCTTGCTATGGGTCTCCTCTCTGCTCTCTTTTCACCAGCAGGCAAAGACCTTCTTATTTAATCAGGCCTTCAGCCTTTAATTCAGGGGTAGGCAACCTTTCCCCTTTAAGGGCCGAGAGACTTCAGCTCCCAAAAGCCTCAGCCATGTTGTCCAATAGTCCCATGTTGGCCAATAGCTCCTGGGATTCTGGGAGCTGAAGTCCCTCGGTCCTTAAAGGGGAAAGGTCGCCTACCCCTGTGCTAACCTGTTAAGTTGGATGCATTTCTCCAAGCAATAAAGTGCCATGTAATGCCCTTGCTAACCTGCTGCCTTCCTGCTCTCTGAAGCTGTCACTACCCCAGCAATGCTGGGCATTCCTCCAAAACAGATTGAATTAATGCAGCCCTCCTGAGGATGTTGGGTTGTAGGTCCCATAATCCCTCACCAGGCCAGATGTTTTGAGGAGTGCAATTTTCTGTCCCATAGTCATTAGCTCATTATCCACAGGTAAGGGAGAAAACAGACCGGCAAAATGCAGCATCTTCCTGGCATCTTGGGCCATGGCATACAAATGACGCATGCCCCCAAGATGCCAGAAACATGCTGTGAAGCCACCCTGCTGCCTACAGAGCTGCAGTTTTTCAGCGCTCCAGCAGCACAGTGTTTAGACTCTACATGCTATAGGAGTGGAGAAAAACTGCCATGGTGGCAGCAAAGGCGGCTTTTTCCCAGCTCAGAAAGGAGTGGCATCCTGCCGCTTCTTTTTGAGCTGGGAAAATGCTGGGTTGGGGGTGTGGCGTGCAATTGCCATGGCCCCAACCCAGCAATCTGTTTAGGACCATCTGTTTTAGCCCTAAGTCACACTTGTTTCCTAGAAAAAAATATTACAACAGGTAAATAATAATTGCAAACTTGTCTGACATAACTAACTTAAAAATTTGGAGATGGTACTTTTTCAACTGCAACACTTACAATCCCCAGTCAACATGGGCAGCCAGCTGACACAAAAGGTTCTGGGAGCTGTCATTTTCCAAGCTTGATAGCGTAACACACTCTACTGTCATTTAATATCCAGTACAAGTTAAGTCTCCCTTGTCCAGAATTTCAAAATCTGAAATATTCCAAAAAGCAAAACTTTTTTTCATGGATGGCTGAGAGAGTGACGTTGCTTTCTAATGGTTTCAATGTACACAAACTTTGCTTCATGCACTCAATTATTAAGAATATAATAATTGTTATTATTAAGAATATATTAATATAATATAGGTATAAAATTACCTTTAGGGTATGTATATAAGATGTATATGAAACATAAATGAATTTTGTATTTAGATTTGGATCCCATATCCAAAATAACCTCATTATGTATTTATATACAAATAAACAAGTATTCCAAAAAAATCCAAAATCCAAAACACCTCTGATCCCAAGTATTTTGGATAAGGGTAACTCAACCTATTTATAAGGTTGCTATTTAGCCATATAAATGTGTAGTCTTCCCTTTCCTTTACTCTTTCTTCTTCCTGCTCTTTCAAATTGTTGTATTGGTTCTTAAGAATGTAGCAGTTACTATTTTCTTGAGACTTATCTCAAAATCTGAAAATGGACTAAAAATATTCTGAGGCATTTATAACTGAAAAATAGAATTTTTAAAAATAAATAGAACTGCCATAACTGCCCCTTTCACAAATATAGCAGAATTTCCTCTCCTATCATGAAAAGTTAACAAATGGATACCAGTGTCCCCATGTGACTGGGGCCATGGTGGGGGGAGGATTTGTAGAAAATAATTATAAGAAATAAATTCAATTGTAGTAATAGACATGAACAAGAGATATTTATATTGACTTTTAGACATCTCTGTGCATGTCCTCTGTTATACAAGACATCTAAATTATTGAATACTCCATTACAGGTATGCTGCTATTGTTTTACAAAGCCTTGGGAGCCTCTTTTAGAGGAAGAATTCATTTGCACAAAATTGCATATCCTTTTCCTGCACAGAAAATTTGGTAACTAGGTAAAGTTTGGCAAATGCAATATTTTTGTGGGGGAGAAAAAGATGTGTATTTATGTGCAGATTTTCCCCAGAAGAGGTCCAGTGTGTGAGGACTATTGCAGCTGTTTCCCATTTCTTGGCAAAAGGGTTGGAATACCCTTTTCCCATTGAAGATACCAGTGTTAATGCGCATTCCTTATCTTTCCTGTAGCAGAAATTTTATTTAAAAATTATTTCAGTAACTGTTTACTATGTGATTTAGACATGCTGTGATCAGCTAGTCCAATCTGTTTCGCCTCCTCTGTAATGTGTTGGAATAGGGCTCCATTATTGGGTTTTGTTCTAGGAAAGACAGTATTCCCTTATCACAAAGATATTTGCTTTCTCTATGGTGTTTTCACTGATACCTTGTAAAAAGCACTGCCTTCTGCACATTAGTGCTTGAAATAAGATGGAGCATTCATGAGTACACCTACAAGAGCCCTGATGGCACAGTGATTAAATGCCTGTACTGCAGCCACTCACTCATAGACCACAAGGTTGCAAGTTCAATACTAGCTGGGCTAGACTCAGGCTAGACTCAGGCCTGCATCCTTTCAAGGTCGCTAAAATGAGTACCCAACTGTTGGGGGACAGTGAGCTTACAGTTGTAAACCACTTAGACATCCCCTAGCGCGATATGAAGCGGTATATAAATGAAGCTGCTACAAGGAGGCCTATTTCAATTGCAAACTAAAAGGCCTGATTACAGAACTTAGAAGTACACTCGTCCCTCCACATTTGCGGCTTTGACTTTTGTAGATTTGATTATTCACAGATTTTATTAATATGTTCTCTGTAGGAATATCTAGGTCCTCTACGGTCAACTTTAACTAAAAGTTGCACTGAAGGACCTAGAGAATCCTAGAGAGAGCACTCCACTAGGCATTTGTACCTCCTCCAGTGCAATTCTATGCTCAATGTCTGGCAGATGTTGACCACAGAATTGCACTGGAGGACCTAGAGCCATGATGACAAACCTATGGCACGTGTGCCACGGGTAGCACACAACACCATTTCACCTGGCATGTCACAGGGAGGAGGAGAAACAGGCATGCACGCACCCATTGCTCCTCCTCCCTGCCATTTCTTGGCCTTCAGTTGTCTCTCCAAGATAGCTGGAAGCCAGGGAAAGGATGCTGCAGAGAAGGAGCCACAGGCGCGTGCCTCTGGCTCCTCCTCCCTGTTGTTTTCCAGCCTTCAGCTGTCTCTCGGAGACAGCTGGAAGCCAGGAAAAGGGGGGAGAAGTCCCACCCCCGGCACCAAGTAGAACCCGGTGCCAGAAAAACTTTCAGGTGGAGAACACGGCCCCAAAAAGGTTCAATATCACTGACCTAGAGATTCCTAGAGAGGTGTTCTCTCAGGTAAAAAACAGTTTTTGTTATTTGCGGTTTTTCTACATTCACGGGGGTCCTGTGCCCTGAACCCCAGCGAATGTGGAGGGATGAGTGTAACAACTTATAAGGAATAAAAGGAGGGGTTTGTTTTTATTTTTTGAACAAGAGCATAACAAAGTTACATTTTACAAGTAACATAAGGCAAACATGGCTTTTTTGGTGTAATTAGTTCATTTTTTGTAGCAAGGGCATTTTAGCAGACTTTTCCCAAGTTTTATGCCATCCTGGTATCAATTCTAGATTTTTGGGAAACAAAAAAGTAGTAAGTAGCCTAATGAGTGCTATGATCAGACTAAAAACTTTATAAAAATAATGTGAAGAACACTGATTTACTCTGGAGTTATTTAACAAGTTATGTTATGAATTACAAAAAGGTAGCTGTTTGAGCTCTGCCTAATCATGGTAGAATGGATCTGGTTGGACCCTTTATCTGAGGGATGGAAAATAGCATGTCCCTTCAGGTGCTGATGGTAAATAACTCCCAACATCCCTGACAATATTGGCTAGGGCTATAGAGACTTACCATCCAAGAACATCTAGAGAGCCACTTTTTTCCCACCCTTCCTTTGTCTCCCAGATCTTCCACTATTGTTTCCACATAGGAGATAGAGCAGACAAACAAGGAAGTGGCAATGAGAGCAGAAGGGACAGAAGAAAATTGCAAGAAAGAGGTTGTGAGGAAAATATGTTGAAAGCAATTCAGTTGTGAATATCCAGTCTACACAGTCTATAGTAGGATGTCAGCAGGAATCTTCATGAGACTGTAAAGGAGCCCTGGTCAGAAGAATGTGAAGGATGCTGATAAAGGAAGGCAATCTGAGATGAGAGCAAGCCTGTTGTCAGATGGTATCTCCTGGCTAAAGAAGTTGTTTGTGGGAGCCTTTTGTGTGTAGCTTTGGCACATAGGGGCTGTGAGATTTTTTAAAGGTGCTTGCTTGATCAGTAAACCACAGCTTTCTTGTCACATTTTACATGTCATGATTTGTAGATCAGTTTGTCTTGAGCACCAGCAGTTCCAGTGGCTGTGGCAGCGTAAACCTCATTAATTCAGTTTATTACTTTAACATTTGAGGGGCTCTATTTTACAATGAGGTAATTTCACCTAAAATAATTTATTTAGGGTTATAAATCCTGCTGCTCTCATGGAGATCATTTTGATTAGCTGAGATTAGTCAGTTGCAATAACAATTCATCTTGGTGAAAGGGATGCAGGCCTAGAATACCTTTTACTACCCCTGATAATATGTTTATTCACAGCAGAAAGCCCAAGA
The DNA here is from genome assembly GCA_020142125.1 of Phrynosoma platyrhinos. Classification (NCBI taxonomy): domain Eukaryota; kingdom Metazoa; phylum Chordata; class Lepidosauria; order Squamata; family Phrynosomatidae; genus Phrynosoma; species Phrynosoma platyrhinos. Next base: position 62,061,832 of record CM034710.1, read on the forward strand.
AATCAATTTTAACTAAATGTATGTTCTGATCTCTATGTCAGAATGCAAAAGGGCTTTGGCTCTGTCATTATGGATGAAGTTGGGAAATATATATATTAAGTCTGCATTTGTTGTGTTGTATGGATAGATAGATAGATAGATAGATAGATAGATAGATAGATAGATAGATAGATAGACAGACAGACAGACAGACAGACAGACAGACAGACAGACAGACAGACAGATAGATAGATAGATAATGTTATATGTATTAGGCGAGTTTGAATTTTGGTGCTGTTTTCAAAGAACAGTAGGGAGGACTTTTACTGCAGCTGCCAGGTAGAAATCAAAAGGTTACATTACAGTTACCAGGCATAAAACAAAAGGTTGTAATACAGTTACCAGGCAGAAATCAAATGGTTATATTGCAGTTATCAGGTAGAAGTCAAAATGTTACATTGCAAACAGGCAGGGCTAGGTAGTTCCAGTCTATATATAGTGACAGGAGGGCAGGAAAGGTTAGTACCAACCTAAATACTGGCTGTCACTATTGTCCTAGATCTGCAATAAAGTATTTTTGTTCATTCACCAAGACTACTGTCTGAGTCCTTGGAACAGAGCTGATTGGTACTGACAGTAAGGGATGCAGTGCCTCAGGGGTTAAGATGTCAATTCTGATAAGCACAAGATCAGCAGGTTGAGCCCCAGGTACATCACTATTCCCAGCTTCTGCCAACCTAGCAAGTCGAAAGCATGTAAAAGTGCAAGTAGATAAACAGGTACCACTTTGGTGGAAAAGTAACAGCATTCTGTGTAGTCATGCTGGCCACATGTTCACAGAGTAGTCTTTGACAATGCTGACTCTTCGGCTTGGTAACAGAGATGAACACTATCCCCTAAAGTTGGTCACAAGCAGACAATTTTGTCAAGGGGAAACCTTTACCTTTTACTGATATTTAAAATTATTATTTCAAATTCACTTCTTAGTATCCCTAGTGAAAGCTCAGGAAAGGTGGTGTATGTATAGTACTTAAGCTCCTCTGCTTCCCATAACATACAGCATAACATACAGTCAGTATTCCTCTTTAGCTCCTTTGCGTATCAGGTTTGCTTGAAGCATTTTTGGAGGGGTGTGTATGAGGAAGCACCATCATGTACCTTATCTACAACAGTTGCACACTTGTTTAACAGCATGTATATTAGGGATGTGAATTTTCATTAAATTCTTTACTGCAGGAGGAAATGAATAATTGATTCAGAATTCTCCTTTCTACAAGAAAGTCTTTGAAATCTGTGCAGTTTTCAAAGTTGTTGTAACAGGAAGAAGAAATTCCCCTGACCCCCGGAGACTCACCGTTTTCCTGTCCCTTCCTGCAACATAACCATGCAGGGGGCATGCAGTAGTGGAAGACAACCAAGGATTATCTGGCTATATTCTGATCTCTAGCTGCTCAATGATGACGCCATCCTCTGGGACTTCCAGAATGTAGCCAGATGATCTTCAGCTGCCGCTGCTCTCCTGACATGGCCTTGTAGAGCAGGGTAGTGGAGTAACTGGGGATGCATGGCCATATTGAGAAGGTGAGCATGGCCAAGGGTAACTCAGATGTGTTCTGATAGCTAGAGCATCCTACCCTATTGACATGGCCATGTTAGAGCCAGGGGGGAGTAGAGGGGGAGATGAAGACGTATCCAGCTATCAAAAAAGTATCCAGCTATCAAAAAACCATTGGCTGCCCTGGCCTCTTCACATGCCTGTACAGTAGCCAAGAGAAGGTGGGGGCAACTGAGGACCAGTGAGCTATGTTCTCATAGCTGCATGCACAATGATGCTCCCTGAGATTGGTATTGTTTTTGTGTATCTGGCTATTAGACTATAGCGTGACAATCCTCAGGTGCCCCTGCTTGCCTCAGCTGCTAAATGGCTGTGTCCGATGGTGGAAGAAAAGCATGAGTTTGCCTCAGTTCTGGGTCTTGTGGCTTTTCCTGAAGGCCAGGGAGTTTTCTTGTTGGAGTTTCCCACAAAGTCCTTTTTACACACACACACACAGTCGGTCTTCGGGTATTCATTTCAGCCCTAACGGGCATTCAGAGAAATACATATATCTCCTTTGCTCATACAGTATGTGAAAATATACATGTAGTTTTTGTGAGTAGCAGTGTGGTAGCTTCCCCACTACCACCACCACCAATAGGATTCATTTACTGTACTGTAGCTTAGTGTTGTTGCCAGTTACTCTAATTAAATGGAAAACTCATACCAAAATAGTTCAGTCCTTTGCCAGATTTTACAGGATTAGTGTGTTGGGGCCAAAGCAGCAGTCTTGGAAGATAAAATCACAGATTTTACTGTCATTTATCCCCCCCCCCAATTGCCATCATTGTCCCTTGTAATGGCCACCAAACAGGGTTAAATCTTGGGGTTTTTAAAGATATTGAATAACGGTGTAATTACTGAGGTAACAATGTTGTCACATCTTTTCACAGGACTAACATACTAAAAGCTAGAATTTTGCACATTTTTCTCACACTTATTAAAAATAACAACAATAAATATTTTCTCCTTTAAGGCTCTATAGCATCTGTGTGGCATAGGCAGAGGATTTTACTTCTCTCCCCTCCTCCATCCCAGGCTTTTGGAAGGTTGATATGTTTGGGACATCTTGGAAGCCCTGGGACTGAGGTGCTGTTGGCATGTTATTGTCCTGGAGCAATCTTTCTACTCTTACCAGAGGCTGCAGTCAATTTATCCGAAGCAGAGCAGGTGTGTATATTAGATGGGTATACTGCTATTCAGGCATCAGCATTTCTCCATGATCTGACTCTGTTCAGCTCACTCTTCTTCAGATGTTATTTGAATCCTCCTTCCCTAGCTGTCTCATTTGGTCTTTGCTGCCAGTTCATAGGGTCTATGCTGCCTATTTCATAGCCATCTCTTTTCTTCCAGGCAGTATATTCCTGTGCCTACGAGGGTTGTTTCCATTTGTCTCAGTCTTGAAATATGATCTAAAATGTGTATGCCTGCAACACATGATATTTTCAGAAGAGAGAAATGAATGCAGCAACATTTTTGCAGCAACAGTGGATAAAACATGGATGTTAGGATCCTGGAGAACCATGCACAGAGTTTCCATATGCCTCAACGAAATGTCAGAGTCCCTCCTTTCATATTGCAGTCATCCCTGCAGGTACCCCCAAGAAGCCATGTGCAGATACTGGCTTCTGATGCAGGAGGAAGAGTTGCAGTTGGAAGGGCAATCTGGTTAATTTTGGGAAACAGGTAGATGGGCTTGGACATTTCATAGAATCATAGAATCA
>CM034710.1:62067753-62091424 GCA_020142125.1 Phrynosoma platyrhinos
GGCAGTGATGATGCAGCTGGTCTGGGCTCTTGAGAGGAAAGCAAAACTCTTGTGAATGCATTGTCATTTCTTCCTCTACAATTTGAGACCATTCTTCATCTGATCTGCCTCTGCATCTCCACTAGTAAGCAGCAGTAACAATAGCTACTCCCAAGTCTTGAAAGCTTCTGGGGTGAGACGAGAAGGCAGAACTGTGCAGGCAGAGCATTATATTCCACTTAGTTGATGTAGGATCTCAACCAGTGATGACTTTCATGTGAGTCCAGGGAAATCAACAGGTCCAAGTGCCATTTTTTGTTCTTTGGAAATCTGTGAGGGCCACATTGATGCGGAGGGAAAAACCCTCAAAGCGGCTTGAAGTGCAATTCTAGTTTTAAAAAGAAAATATTATTATGTTCATCGTTACAGGGGACAGATGAAACCTGTATGCATGTATGTATGTATGCATGTATGTATGTTTGCTACCCCACCTTTGTCCTTCTAAATCAGGGGTAGGCAACCTTTCCCCTTTAAGAGCCGAGGGACTTAAGCTCCCAGAATCCCAGGAGCTATTGGCCAACATGGGACTATTGTCCAACATGGCTGAGCTTCTGGGAGCTGAAGTCCCTTGGCCCTTAAAGGGGAAAGGTTGCCTACCCCTGCCTCAAGGTCTTTAAAAGGTGAATTGGCATATGTCCTGAATATGGCCTCTGCCACTAGCTCAGTGGAGTTTCAAGCCCTTGTTAGCATTGTGCCCAAATGCTGATAGCTGTCCAGTATCATAGAGAAGATTGATTGTATTTAGGTCCTGGGAGATAGTTTCCCTTTAGTATGGCACTCTAAGGCTGGGAACAGATCATGGCTAGTATATTTTCCTGTTAGCAACCTTTTCTTCTTGTTGTTAACTGCTCTTGAGTTGATCTCAACCCATGGTGACCCTATGGATGAGATATCTCCAAGACTCTCTGTCCTCCAGTGCTCTGCTTAATTCCTGCAATCCCTTAATACCCGTGACCTCCTTAATAGAGTCCATCCTTCTAACATGAGGCCTTCCTCTCTTCCTACTTCCCTCCACCTTTCCCAGCATTATTGTTTTTTCCAAAGAGTCCTCCCTTCTCATGATGTGTCTGAAGTACGACAGCCTCAGTTTGGTCATCTTGGCTTCCAGGGAAGTTTCTGGCTTGATCTGCTCTAGGACCCACCGGTTTGTCCTTTTGGCTGTCCTCAGCACTCTTCTACAGCACCACATCTCAAATTGATTTTCTTCCTATCATCTTTCTTAACTGTCCAGCTCTCCCATCGATACATGATAATAGAGAATACAATGGCTTGTATGATTCTAACTTTTGTGCTGAGTTGTATATCTTTGCATTTTAGAATCTTTTCTAGTTCTTTCATGGCTGCCCTCCCCATTCTTAACCTTCTTCTGATTTCCTGACTGCAGTCCCCACTTCTATCAATGTTTGATCCCAGGTAACTAATTAAAGTAATAAAATATTTATTACTATGAACTGTACTTTTATTGGTACCTTACACCTGAGAAAATATCAAAAATCTACAAAAGTAAAAATAATCTATGTTAGAAATGTGGGAAAGAACCAGGTACTTTATATCATTTTTTTGGACATTTAAATTAGTAAAAAATTATTGGACAAAAGTGAACAAAATTATAAGTACTATCCTTCAGACAAAACTGCAAATTTACCTGGAATTCTATTTGCTAAATATGTGGGAAGAAGATCTAGAAAGTAATTTTGGTAAAATCCTCTTTTACCTAGTTACTACAGCAAGAATGACATTGGCGCAAAAATGGAAATAGGAAAATAAGTATAAAATAATGGTTAATTAAGCTTTATGATGTGACTGAGATGGATGAACTGACATAACTCATAAGATTAAAGTCCACAAAGAAAGAAAGAAAAGGAGTGGGAATTAGTATTGGGATACTTGGAGAAAGAATGGGGAAAACTAGCTCTAATTAGTTTCTAATATTAAAAGGAACAAGAAGAAAGAGAAACAAATAGTTAGTGAAGGAGATTTATACAAATGAAGAGAGAGAAACAACAAAGATGGAGACAGATGGGGACGCTTGAGGAAACTGAAACAAAATAAGGCAAAGAGATATCAAAATAAGATTGCAAGACCAATGAGGTCACAATACAAAGAAATACCAAAACTTATAAGAATCAAAGTAAAGGTGGTAAAATAAGATATAATACATAACTGAGGGCCTCTGCAGACCAGCTCAAGGGGCTGGCCTGGAGGCAGAGATGGGGTGGGGCAGCTGCACACCAGCTGCCCCAACCCCACGTTGACGCTGTCCTGATGCCCTCCCAATGCAGTGTTCTGATGCACTGCTCCGGGAGGGGTGAAGAAGAGCCGTGTGCTGGCTCTTAGGGCACCCTTTTGCTGCCCCTGAAAGGAGCGGCATTTTGCTGCTCTTTCAGGGGCAGCAAAAGGGAGGATCGGGGCCACGGCATGCTGTTGCTGCAGCCCTGATCCGCAGCTAGCAAGGGTGGCTCAGAGCCGCCCATCTGCATAGCCCCTGAGAGTAATTCAAATTGAACATTCAAGGAATAACTAATTTTAGCATCTAAGAATTAGCTGAAGTTCAAAACTAAAATATTAACACAAATGGATCACAGAATTTGATACGACTCGAGTTATAGAGTCAAGATATAAGACAGTAAAAAAGGAATGAAGGGTTTTGGTGGGTTTTTTTAAGCAGAAAGTAGATAAGAAGGTCAAAGAAGTACACTGGAATAATCCAACAGTGGTAAGAAGGAAGTCAGGAATGAATGGTATGGATGGGGAAGGAAGTATGTGAAAGGGAAGAAGGGAGAAGATATGAATGTGAAGTGGGAAGAAGGTGAAAGGAAGTTGAAGAAGGTGAGAGGATGTAGAAGAAGGTGAGAGAATATAGGGAGAAGGAAAGAGCAAGTGAGAGGAAAGGGAGAAGAGATGTTAGAAAGTAGGGTAGGGAGAGAGAGATAAGAAGATTAGAAGATAGAGTTATGAGCTGAGAATAGAAGAGATTTGGAAGGATTTTGAAGGCAAATTTAGGAAGGAAAGGAAAGAAGGGGTTATAAAAGGAAGTTGGAAGAACGATTGAATGATTGTGGTAATCTATATATATAATAACTTGTTTAAAATTGAATGTACCTACTGTAATGGCTTTCTTTCTTTTTATCTTGTTATTCTTCTTAATTTGGAATGTTTGTAATGTTCTAAGTTTGTACAATAAAATACTATTTATAATTTAAAAAAAAAAAGAAATTACAAACTGGGTATCTTCTTTTTTTGTTTTAACCTTAGGTCCCATCATTAAATGGAACATGAGCCATATACACAACCACTCCTATTCTCCTCTTAGTTGTAAGAATTTTTTTTAAAGAAAATATTTACTGAGAATCCTATTCAGACAGCAGGCTATTTTTCACAGTTATTAATGAATCAAGTTTGCATTCTGCTGCATTTTTGATAGGCTCCTTGCAGTCACTGGAAATAGCATCTTCTCCTCCAACTTGAGAATAGTTAAATTCTGCAGTTGGGAAATCCCACATATGTTTTGTAATTAAGTATCTTCTGAATGACTGCATCCAAAGTGAAAGCTTGGCAAAACATGTCTTTACCTAGCTATGAGAGCACAGAGAACACACAAAAAGCCATGGTGCACAGCATTGAAGGAACAAGAGTCTTAACTCTTAGGAAGCAACTCACATTAGGTAAAAATTTGTAGGTTCCAACCAGTTGCTATACAACAACACCCCATATCTGTAGCCAGGCCCATTAATTAACCCTAAGCCCTGCATCAGCACTGCTAATACATGGGCTCTAAAACTAGCAAAGTTAGCCACTAACAGACACTTTTTCTGATGAAATTCATTGTTATTAGTATCCTAATACCCATTCTTAACACCATGTGGATACTCTACAAGCCCCATTTCTTTTTTTTTTTTTAAGTGTAATGTTCCCCAGGATGTTTCAAAGTTTTGGTTGAGCTTGTGAACATTTCACAACTGTCTCCTTGCTCAAAGCAAAGCAAAGCAAAGCAGCTTCATTTATATACCACTTCATATAGCGCTATGGGATGTCTAAGCAGTTTACAACTGTAAGCTCATTGCCCCCCAACAGTTGGGTACTCATTTTAGCGACCTCGGAAGGATGCAGGCCTGAGTCTAGCCTGAGCCCTGGCTGGTGTTGAACTCACAACCTTGTCGTGTATGAGTGAGTGGCTGCAGTACAGGCACTTAACCACTGTGCCACCAGGGCTCTTCTCACAGCAGGTAATAACACCACCCATATATATATCTAGTACCTATCTCCCCGTGTAGAATAAAGGCAGGCTCTACCTTTCTCCAAGGGACACTTTTCTGAGTTAATACTTGGTAGACTTTCCATTCCATATCCTCAGTCACAACCTGAATCCACAAATGCTTCTGTGGAATTTGCACACCTGCCCCCCAGAAACCCATGTGGCTGGTCCAAAGACAGGTCTTCCTTGATGTCAACTTAAAGCAGGAAGTGGACAAGAGTTAGCCCTAGAGCTGCATTTGGCCCCCATGCTGTTTTTATAGCCCTTGGAGACTTCACTTTCCCTGGACCAGGCCTCTCTTGCCGGCTTCGGAAAAAAATCTTTCCTAGAAGTGGGATTCTGGGTTAGAACTGACCACAATCCAAGCCTCCCAAAAACTTTGTTTGGTATTGAAAACTGACACACACCACTGCCATAAGGTCAGCTTTACTGGTAGTAAATGATGCAGTAGGATGTACACAACAGTTCTTAAGTAATCTGATGTGGTGAACTAGCAGGATTATCCTTCCTCTAATGAGCCATAGACTTGCATTAATATTTGTGCCCATTGGCTACAACTATTTCTTTCTTTCCTGGAAACTTGCTGCATACCAGCAGCCAATGGCTTGAGAACTATGGACTTCTATTTTAAGCAGTACTGTTCTACAAAAAAGAAAGCACTTCAGCCCTTTAGCTGATGAGGACCAGCATGCTATCATAGCAAGCAGGAGAACTGGGCCCCCAAGCTACTAATTCTGCCTAGACTATCCAATGGCTGGCACTCTTTCAAAACTAATTCCTGACTAAATAATTAAAGTACTACAGAATACCATTCAGATGGGAGGATATCGAAAGATTATCCCTAACTTGGAATCAAAAATGATACAAACTAAACTCAATAGAAAAAGCAAGTGAATATTGGAAAGAGCATAGAAAAGAAATTGAGAAACAAACACCAAAAAGATCACTTTGTAATTTCTGAATGCTACTGTCTTTTCTGGTCTTGCCTTGTTCTTATGTGGAAGAGTTTCTCTGTTCTTCTCTGTCTTATTTCTGCAAGGAGGGAACATCAGTCTACACACCATCATTTATAGCCTTTAGCTTCACATGCTTCAAGTCTTGGATCAGGTTTCTGTGCTATGCTATGCTTTGCCTTCATAGGCTAAGCCCTTAGTATGCCCCATGGACAAATTGGGCTTGAACATAGTTTTCCCTTCCAGTTAGTCAAAATAGATTTAATGCCAATTTGTGTTCCTTCCCCCTGATCTAGTTGTTAACATTTGTTGCTCTCTTTCTCCAAAGCAGTCATTTCATCAATTATTTACAAGACTCTGAACTAGTGCAAGAGAACTGACCTATGATAAACTAGTGTTCTCAGCTCAGTTTTCATCATTGCTTTCTGAATCTTAAAATAGGTGCTTTACCACAGCGCTGTTAGCATGGTTAACAGTTGGCTTAAAAAACAAAACATATTTGCCTATATAAATAAATTATCCTTGCATTTCACTAATTAACTACATTCTTTGGAGGCCTTGTATTTTGTTTATTTGCTGATGGAAGGTGGCATCTCTGTATATCAGCATTAACATATGTATTCTAAAGGGTTGTCCTTCTGTAGTTATTCAAGTAACAGGGATGTGGATGTACGAGAACAATTCTGTTCACTCTATGCAATATATGAAAACATTCAGCATATTCAGTTAAAAATGTCCAGGCAATTTAAAAATTTTCAAACAAGAGATTACTACACTGCCTTCTAACAGTGCCTATTCCCTTGTAGCTAGTGAACAAAGGGATGCACTTTCCATTTTTTCATATAACATTATATGTCAATTTTTAACTTTGCAGCAAATAACAAGTTGCACATATTAATGTTCCAATCATGTATATTCACACAGGGAAGATTATTCATATATCTAATCTATGACCTACTGTAAATCTTGTTTACTCAGCAAATGTTATAGGCTAGGGGTGATGTGAGGAGATATCCTAGAGCAAAAATACCACATTGGAATAGAGTTTTGGAATGCTGAAAGGTTAGCTGAAAGCCTGTTTTCAACTTAACATGAACAGATGTGGCAACAGAAAGCATTCTTGTTAGGACTAAGTATATGAATGTACATGAACAAAAGAATGGAAGTATTACAAGGCAGTATTTATTTTGCTTATACCGTATGCAGTTTGTATCTGCCAGAGTTGGGCTCTAGGATCCCCTGTAGATACCAAAATCCATGGATGTTCAAGTCTCCATTAAGTACAATGGCTAGTAAACTGGTGTTCCTTATATAAAATGGCAAAATCAAGATTTGCTTTTTGGAATTTTTTTATAAATTTTAATATTTTCAAGCTGTGGATGCTTGGATCCATGGGTAAAGAATCCGTAGATAATGAGGGCCCAATGTACTTCGCTATCAAAGAATATTTGGTTGGCACACTTTGCTTTTATTAGATCTCCCTTGGACAACAGGATTCCGAATTTCAGCCTTGTGAAAATTCTTGGAAAAGGTGTCTTTGTCTACAACAGGGATGGGCAAAGTGCAGTATATGGGCCTCAAGTAGCCCTGCAGAGTCATTTTTGTCGTACCCACAGCCCCCGGGGACCAACATTTCTTTTTGCATTTTTGCATTTCCAAAAAAGGGTCTCTTTTTTCCTTCTTTTCTTTTTCTTTTTATTATTATTATTTTTTTGCTCCAGAATGCCCCCCAATGTACTTTTAAGGAATATGGAAGACATTTCCACCATATTTAGAGACACCTCCCTGGGCTCTCCAGGAGTCAAAAACAATTTTGCCCTGAAACACTGAAATATCTACTAGGAATGTGAACTGCATTTTTACCATATTTTGCAGTGGTGGAGGTGGGTCAATGTAGGCCCTGGAGAAGCTTTTTTTAAAACTCAAGCCTGTTGAAAATGCCTCCATATGCCCTAGAACAGGGGTAGGCAACCTTTCCCCTTTAAGGGCCAAGGGACTTCAGCTCCCAGAATCCCAGGAGCTATTGGCCAACATGGGAATATTGGCCAACATGGCTGAGGCTTCTGGGTGCTGAAGTCCCTCGGCCCTTAAAGGGAAAATTATTGCCTACCCCTGCCCTAGAAGCATTTGGGGGCAAAATATTTTTGGTGGGAGGAGTAGATACAATACAGCCCCTCCAAGGTCTCCTAGGGAGCTAATGTGGCCACCTAGCCATCCACAGTTGCCCACTCCTGGTCTACAAGGTGAAATTAGGCCTTTGTTTCTTCTCCTTCCTGGCAAGACATCTTCCTTCTGTTTTCATCTGAGCAAAACTAGAATTGAAGAAGAGAATGGAACTAGAGTGCACAGAATTGCTCTTGTGCATCCACATCCCTGTTCTGCATAAATATGTATAAACTTCTGAATAACTACAAAGGGCCAACTCTTTAGCATGCATATGCTAATGCATGCCACGTTCCATCAGCAAATAAACAGAATACAGGTAAAACGTAGTAGGAATGACTGCTGGATAATAGGCCACCCACTAAACATTGCTCATGCTTTATTTTGGTTATGGTTTCATGAGACAGAAGGTATGGGGGGTGGGAATAGCATAGTTTCCAACTGACCTAAACTTCAATGAAATAATAAGCAGTTTCACACAGACTGTCATATTCAGCTGTCATATCCTTTTACTTGAGCAGTGAAGCCTTTGTATGTTGTAGTTATTTCATGTCTGCTTTGCCCCAAAGACATATAACAGCATTGAGAGACTAGTGCTTACTCCTTTCTCTTTTGTTTCTCTATTCCTCTTCTTTTTGTGTGTGTGCATGCACACATAACATGCTTCCAATGGAAGTATTGCTTTTTATGCTTTTTGTTTTTTGAAGACAGCAAAAGAAAGATTGTTGTCTTTCATTTCGGCAATTCCCATTTAAGAAATAATGGTCAAAAAAGGTAGTGCTTCAGTTAATACTGGATAATTTTATTTTGTTTGCCTGTTTAAATAACCAGCCTAATTTAGCCTTTTTGGCCTAATATATAGATTGGAACATAATTATCCATCAGATTATGCATTTCTCCAAATATGCACTTTACTCATCTCAGAACATGCATCTAAAACTATGTATGTTAAGGAAGGTTGTGTAGGAAAATGCGTTGGGGAAGGATGTGCATGCAACAATAGACAAAGACAAACAAAATGTGTACTTTAGGAAACGTTTTGTACAAAATGGCACATATGTATGCAGATTTTGAAAAGAAATTATAGAATGATGCAGATGGATTAATGGCAATATGTGTAAAACTGACATGACCTGGATGTAGACTAATTCATGCATCCCAGGTCAAGTAATTCACATTATTGAAGCCAAATACAGGTGAATAATACACTGTCTGCCTTGGATCCCATCCCAGGAGAAAAGCATAGAGAGAGAGAGGTTCTCAAAAAGATGGTTCTCAACCTTTGGCTCTCCAGATGGTTTAAGCTTCCAACTCATCAGCCAACATGGCTTTATGCCTTTATGGTTTATTTTTCTTTCTTACAGTCTTAGACAGTTTTAAAGCAAGTCATGTATTTATAATCAGTTCCCAGTGGGTTTTGTTTCCTCACCTGTAGATCTATAGTAATTCAAGAATCTAATGTGCTTATTTCAGCAATTAATGATCGATTTCCTCCAAAGTATATTTATAGAAAACACACAAACATATTAAATGATGTCAGTGCTGCTTTCAAATTCTCAGTGGGATCTTTCTTCTAGTTCTGCTATGGAAGCTGGGTTTGGCTTTGCTCCTTTTAGACCAGGGGTAGGCAACCTTTTTGAGCTGGGGGCCGGGTTGCTGTCCCTCAGACAATTGGGGGGCCAAAGCATCAAAAATAAATAAAGAAATAAATAAAATTAAAATTAAAAAAATTAAAAATATGCATGCACACTCTCTCAGCCCCCAAAAAACCATGGCAAAACCCCTGTGGAGATTTTGCCAAGAAAACCCCAAGAACAAGTAATAACATCATCATGGCGGGCGGCGGCGGGGGGGGGCCGACGGCGGCAGGACCAGACTGGGGCCGGTTCAAAGGCCTCAGGGGGCCGCATCCGGCCCCCGGGCCTTAGGTTGCCTACCCCTGTTTTAGACTTTCCCATTCTTATTTGCCCTGTACCTTCCTGGCCCTCTGAGTTCTCTTGAAAACATACTTCTTGCATTCTTAATCCTAACCATTGAGTGTTAAACACACACACACAAAAAAAACTTTATTTAAAAAAGCCTCATTTGACAGTGTTGGTGGTGACATCTCTTTCTGCATCTTTGGGAATGTGCTTGCCTTCCTCCTCTCCAGCACATTCTAGAAAGTTTTCCTCTTTTTATTTTTTCCTTTGGAATTGAATTGATGCAATGAAACAGTCTGTTTAGTCAATTTCATTCCTCCATTATCTTGTATGGTGCTAGGACAGGATGGGCAACTTGCAGTTCTTTAGTTGTCTTTCAAATGCAGCTCCCATCAGCCCTAGTCAGCATAGCCAGTGGTGAGAAATCATGGGAATTTCATATATCTAATCCATGCTCTACTGTAAGTCTTTATTCAGCAAAACGTATAGGCTGGAGTGATGTGAATGTCCTGGATCAAAAATACCACATTGGAATAGAGTCTTGGGCAACAAGTGAAGACCACTCATTGCAGTGAGGAACAGAGAAATGGTCTAGTAGTATATAGGAGCAAGATGGAAGTAGTTCACTATGTTTGTTTTCAGAAATGCCCATCCATATGCTAGCTTAGAAACACAACAATACCAGAAGTGGAGGTTGTCTCTCAAATATTATTATTGCATATCAGATAGTGTCAGTCTTTATTAAGATATTTTCATAGAAAAGGAGATAAAGATTTATAATAGTGGAATAAATAAGGATCAGGTTTGAAAAAATACTATTCTGCAATGCAGTATTTGAATGTGTATTTACAGTGTTTGAAAACTTAAAAATTATAACTTAATAGCCCTGGTGGCACAGTGGTTAAATGCCTGAACTGCAGCCACTCTCTGACAAACCACAAGACTGTGAGTTCAATACCAGCCAGGGGCTCAGGGTTGACTCAGACATGCATCCTTCTGAGGTTGCTAAAATGAGTACCCAGATTGTTGGGGGCAATTAGCTTACAGTTGTAAACCGCTTAGGGAGTGCTTAAGTTCACTGATAAGCAGTATAGAAATGTACTTGCTATTGCTATTAATACCAACATCTTGATTACTTCAGTTAATCCTTTAGATTGCAGTTCATGTTAAGAATTCCAATTTCTGAGGCTTCTTGTGGATTAATAATAATACTTAAATTGTTTCAGTATTAGTATAAAGTATTGTACTCATGTTTAAAATGAAACAGCTTCACTGTGGCAGAAAATAACATAAAGGAAGTTCTGCCTGTATTTGAATCTTCTCCAACTCTTATGTAACTGTTCCTTTGGATTGCAGCCAATCTGTAAGATCAAGGTAACCTTTTAGGTAGGGCCAGTTTTTGCAGTTAATTCATGCAGTTAATGCAGTTGTCTGTAATTGTTGGTAAAGCTATCAATTATCCTGGTGTTAGGTCAGTTCCCAGATACTAATGAAGCAAATAGAAATGGCATACTGACATTGTTTTTAGTTGCATCAGCTGCCTAATCTATTCATCTCCCACGAGCACCACTTAATCCCCCACTCACTATATCAAAAGCAGGAAATTTGAACTTCTTTCTAGGAAAGAGAAATTTTGGTTGGTTGACTGCATAAAATTAAATTCTGTAATATTGAGATATGCGAGTGAGAATGAGGAGAGAACAGAAGTGAAGATCAGTGGATGGTAATGGAGAAAGCTATCAAAAGGTGACAAAACAGATGAGTTGAGAGTGATTAAAATATACATTCAGGTTAATCTGGCAGGTGGCTTGAACACACTGTTGGCTAGAGGTTAAATGAAATAAGCATCCTATATAGATAAGACATTTGGTCTCAGCTGCTTACAGGAAGTCCCTGCTTATCTGACAGGAATGGATCATTGTTAGAAAGTGGAATCAGCTGAAAAGTGAAGTCCTCTTTTTTTAGTTTGCAAATGCATTTTGACCAACAACAAACATAAATAGTACAGTATATATAAGTTTTGAATGCATGAAAAAGCTAAATAACACACTATATAAAAACAAAAGTGAAATGAACAAAAGTTTACCTTTAATGTCCTGCTCTCAGTATATTACTGTGCATTGTGTATGTGTGTATATATTGTATTATAAGAACAGATACTGTACAGTAATACTGTAACCCACTATCTAAGATGCACCACAAACAACTGAATGCAGATTGAAGGAGCACTGCCCAGAGTCTCAGAAGCACCACAGACTGAATGTAGAGAGAGGGGAGGGGAAGGCACCATACTGCACTCACTTTGGACTTCCTATATGTGCAAGTGCTGCTTGCAAAGTGAGCTAAGAGATGAGGGGAAGGGTACCAAGCCTCCATTGTTAGCTTGGCAACTTCCCCGCCCTCCCCCCCAGCTCACTTTGCAAACAGCACATGTACATGCAAGTAGTCCAAAGCAAAGTATCCATAGGAAGGAGACCTGATACAAGCCCATTCTTACCATGCTTGCAAATGACACAGACAAGTTCCATTAATTCAAGGAGGGGTCCACTCTTTCTGTAGGCAAGTACTGCAGCTGCCCATGCACAAGCAAACAATATCAAGTGATCCTTCTGGGCAAGAAGAGCTGACAGAAGAGTGGACTTCTAGTTGAATTAATAGAACTTGTCTGTAATTTGCAAGAGTTGAAAGTGCAAGTTGTTGAAAAGTGACAGATCAAAAAAAAAACAACGGCTCTGTATTTCTGTATTAGTGATTATTTGATTTTCTCTTCTCCCTTCCACACACACACACGGGTTGATTTGAAGGGGTACGCAAGTTGAAATGGGAGTGGTTTCCTTCCCAGCAATATATTTTTTTTTTATCTTCTGGACCCATTGCTCCATGTTGTATTTATAATGTGAAATCAATTAGTCCTGGCTACTTTTAACTTTTTGAACACATTGGAGGGTTGCATATTGCAGTGAATGTCCTATTTGGTTGTAACAGAAAGTATCCTGTTGCACTTTCAAAGCTAGTTGATTGTGATGTGAGCTTTTGTAGGAAAAATAATATTTTTAGCACTTGTGTGAAATAAACTGATGGCTGGTGGACATTACTAGAATTGAATGTAATTCTGCATCTCATAGAAGAAACCGCATGGCTATATTCCACTAGAATTGCACCTGAATTGAGATAATTATATGTAGCCACAGTGCACATAAACAGAATAGCAATAGCAATAGCAAGTATGTTTCTATATTGCTTATCAGTGCACTTAAGCACTCCCTAAGTAGTTTGCAACCTAACAAGCTGGGTACTCATTTTAGCGATCTTGGAAGGATACAGTACTGAGCCCCTGTCTGGTATTGAACTCACAACCTTGAGGTTTGTGAGTGAGTGGCTGCAGTACAGGCATTTAACCACTGCATCACCAGCGTTAGAGGCCCAGAATAGATGGGCACGAAAGAGCAGCCCAAATCCCCTCTGACTGGAAGCAGGCCAGAATCCTCCTGCCTGCATGGCCTGCTCCCAAGGTGGACCATGAATGCAGGGGCCAACTGGCGGCTCCAGGAGTTGGACTATCCTGGCTCCTGGACCAGAGCACAGCTTCAGCATGGCTTCCAGCCGCTTTGAAGGTGTGCATTGTTTAATCAGCATGCCTCCAAAGCAGCCAGAAGCCACTTCATTTGTCCCATCTGTTTCTCTCAGGAGTGCTTTCTACATGGTAAGAGGTTTGACTAGATGACCCTTGCAGACCCTTCCAACTCTATGATTCTACTCTTCCCCCACTTTCTTCTGCCTCATTTTTGCATTTCTATTTTTCCTTTGCATGGGTAGATCTTAATTACTTGAATCTCAGAGCTGTCGTATCTGTTCACTGTAACGTGCTGTGTATCCAAGTGGTGCTGTATAAATAAATGAACTGGCTGAGCACTTTTCACATCACATAATGTATAATTGAATCAATAGAATTTTGAGTGGAAATACATACCTTTAATAACACATTGTCTAGTCAAGCTTTCCGCAGATGAAAATATTGGTGGCCATAAAATTTTGCCTTACTATCCTGCTTTTGCACTGGGCAGACAACAGAGCCAGCAAGCAAACTTAGAAAAATTCTGTAGGCAAAAAACAAAATAAAAGCGTTGGTCTAAATATATTACTTTTTAAATTATGGATTCCCCCCCCCCTTAGGTGTCAAAATGAAGTACACTTAATTAGAAGTTGTCAGCATCTAGATGAATACAGGTTGTTGTCAGGAACAAATTATCTTAATTGGAAAAACTGAGCTTCACTGGAATGTGTGTCTTCAGTGATACTATATAATTATTGCCAGAAAGGCAGAAACAGAGAACTGAAGCTGAAGAGTTCCTTTTTATAAAAAAATTGATCTGACAAGAATTGGTTTCTGAATAAGTAATAAGCAACATAATTTTATTCCAGAATCTCTGGAGTCTTTTTGTGTTTATATTCTAAACATTTATTGTACCATTTCCAAGGTCTAATAAATCTGGTGGATGTATTTCAGATTGTTTCACCAAAGGTTGTTTCTGGCCATTAGAGCCGGAATAATGCTGCAATTTCAATTTTGCAATGAGTGAGAAACGGCAGAAAGGGGTGAAACTCACAGTGCTTTTAATTTTTTGACAGGGATGTTAATAAGAAACATTATTCCCTGCAAATTAGCAATCATGATTACAGAATTCATTGTCAAAATGGATTCTTAATGGGGTCTCCTGCCAGGCAGATAGCATTACTGTTGTTTTAAAGGATTTCTCTTCAAAGGATTAATCTTCTTTCACAACCCCACATTACCTAATGGTTGCCCTTTACTAAAGCCACCAAAGTAGTACATGAAACATTGATTTCAGCATTCTTTTTTTCTGAATTGGTCATATTCTCTGGATTTACACAACTAAAAGCTCCAGAAATGCAGATGCATTTGCACAGTGAACATTCATTTAATCCATTCTCTTACCTTATGAAAACAAAATGTCTGGCCTGTCCATAAGAAACGACAGGATGTCAGAAAAAGTGGATCTTTCTCCTATTAGAATGAGAAGCCTCTTCTTGGGTGGGCCTGAATTGTGGCTGTCATTTCTAGGTTAGTCTTATGAATGGAGTTCAGACAACTGGCCACCAAAGATGACTATTGTTGTGTTTCTTAGTTGCCACACCTCTCTCAAACTGTGAAATGGGAAATGAGAGAGCTTTACATGTTTCTGAGCATGAATACAATCTACTTGGCCTGACCACTTTGTCAAGCCGCATTAAAAAGAGTGGATAGAAGCTATACAGCAGTATTCACAGAGGGAAGGGCATGCAGTCCCTTGTGTTTAATCTTTCATCCATGGCCTTCACACAACTTCAGCTTATATATAGCTAACTTATATAAATGAATAAAATATCAAAAACCATGTTAAAAACTACCACTTATTAGGCAGAGAGTGGTGTCAACTCAAGCAGCAGATCCTGAGAGTGATGGAAAGACAGCAAATTGCTTTTTTTATTTGTTGTTATTGTTCTTTAAAACCTGGGCAGGGGAGAGATGCTTAAGGGGTTTAGTGCCTTATTTACCAAAATAACCTGATTTCTCTTGGACACTAACAAACCTTGATTTCTTTTATTGTTTATTTATTTATTTGCAAGGGCACCCTTTGTTGCTGTGCCACAGAAGGCAGTAAAATATCTTGGGCTATCCCTTTTTTTTGCCACTTGATTTGTGATGTGTTTATAAGATTAAAGTGAGGGCCAAGCAAATTGCTAGCCCTTTTTTTGGCCTGTTCTAACAAAAGCACAGTGCTTTTCAGCTTTCATAATTCTTTGGGATTTTTCTTCTACTTCCTTATCTGATAGACTCGTTGGGAGGAGTCTATCAGGTAAATAGGAGATCAGCAGGTAAATAGGAGAAATAATAGGTAAACAGATAAACACTGTGAGGTGCTGAATTTTGCAGGCCCAACAGCATGTGATGTATGGCTATTTGGACTGACATCAGTTCTTCCCCCACTGGAAACTTCCCTCCCTCCATGTTAGTTAACTGCATCTCTGTAATATTTTCTTAATAATTGCTATGCAGATTTACTGCTCTTGCTGAGCTGTTTCTTGTTCCAGTTTTTTAATTTGATTGTTATGGTTTGTCTTTGGAACCTCTCTTTGATTTTGCTCTTTTTGTTTGAGTGCTCTGCTCCTCTATAAATATATGACAGTTAATAAACATGTTATGCAAGCATGCATTTTCTGAGCTCCAGGCAAAAATATGACTGATTAGAGGTGAATTAACCTCGGCATATGGAGACATGGCCATGCGATGATTCTGTGAGCCACTTAAATTCAGGAGAAGAATGACATCCCAAAGTGTTTAGGGCTGTAGATGTTCCTCGACGATGAAATGTTGTGCCCTTCTAGTGCTTCACCATGGAAGAATTTGTTGTTTTACATTCTTGTGCTAAAAACAAACATTTAGTGCTTGGCTTTGCTCTTGCTCTGTTCTGCTATACTGAGGCAAGGAAGTAGAAGACATAGAAGCAAAAATGGCAAGTGTTCATTGCATAGCTATAACATTTTGGGGTACCTGTGATCACTAATCATGTTGCCTGGGAGATTCTGGAATTTGTTGCATCTCCAGCTATTAACTTCGCCAGCTTTGGACATAGAAATTAGATTTGAATGGAGGATCTGATACAGTGTCAAAGTATGTGAGCCTTTCAATTGGTGACAATACTGCAACCTGTTAGACAATTGTCATTAAGCAAGGGAGTAGGTAGTCTTTGGATTACTATATCTCTGTTTTAGACAGAGATGAATTTTTTAACAGACAAAACAAGTAGTGCTGGGATGGTGGGGGAAGGAGCCACTAGACAACATTTTACTTTTTCTGCCTTAAGGGAACTTTATTTACTTTGTTTCATCTTATGACACTGGCACAGCTCTCCCTGTCTTCACCTTTTCAGGAAGTCATCCTAAAATTTCCAGGCAAATTTTTTTTAAAAGCCCTTTCACTGTATTTTGATGAAAATCTGATGGAGGAGCTGCCCAGATTTCTCTTTCATACTTCCAATTGGAGTCTCTGAAGAAATAAAGAGAAAAGGAGTCTCCCTAGTTTTGTATCCCTTGCTGGACTCAAGATCAAACTACACTGAGGCGACAATTCTGTGAATGTGTACCTGGAAACAATTCCCACTGAGCTCAGTGGAGCTTAATGAAATTCAGTTGATTTTTGAACATGCACAGAATCTCTTTTGGTTCATCATGTGTTAATGCCAGCTGTGGGAAATCCTGGCTTCGCTCTGTCCTGTGGCACTTGTGAATGTACTCAAGTGTGATATCAGGAGGCACTGTGTACATGGGAGCTCTAGTGAGCCATGTCGCAAGGGTGGGGCAGGAGATAATGGTGTACAGAAGAGCTGAGGTGGTGGAAGCAGGCTTGCTTCATGGTGGGCACAGACAAATTGCTGCAGATATCGCACTACCTTCTGAATAGCTCTATCTGAACGAGAAGGGGTTTAGTTGTGTTAGTTTTCCTGTCTAAAATGATATGGGAAATAACAAGTAGAAAGATACATTGGCTTGTATCCTATAAAAATGTATGCCCCATGTACTTCATATGAACATTTAAAACTGGAGAAGTCCTGGTTTATACCAAATTGGAGTTAGCATTTTGGTATTTTTGAGGAGCAGGTACAGGTTGTTTTTGGAATGAGATTACATGTATCTAATAGAAAAGATTGCTCAAACTTACCAAAACACTTTCCCCCTTTTATCCACAGGTAATGCAAGTGGTGAAGGAGCAAATAATGAGAGCACTGACCACAAAGCCTAGTTCTTTGGATCAGTTCAAAAGTAAACTTCAAAACCTAAGCTACGCAGAAATATTGAAAATTCGCCAGTCTGAGAGGATGAATCAGGAAGATTTCCAGTCTCGTCCAATTTTGTAGGTGTTTTTCTGACAATGTTTTGATTTGCTCCCTCCTTCCTCCTTCCTTCCTCATTGAAACATCTATATGTGCAAATGACATTTGTGAAAGTCTTCAAGAATAACCCTGGGGAATCAAAGCTGTTGAGGGCCAGAGTATTAAAAAAAGAGCAGTCAGATCTGCTTGGAATGCATCCCCTTATTTCTGCAGACATTTTTTAAAAAGTCTCTTTGTGTGCACCTAAAATGGATTCTTCTCATCCCCGTAGGGCTTAGAGTAGCTTATTTGCAACACACAAAGCATTGACATTTTCACCCTTTGTCTGTGTCCCCTTCCCCCAGCTGAATTGTTCTCTTTAGCCCAGTTGCAGAAAACAAAATGTCACCATCAGTGAACCAGGCACAATGAAACCTGGGTCAGAAGCACAAGAGCATCAGCATCCTAGGTGAATTGTTGTGCCTTCTCTACCAGTAAAAAAACAAAATAAACCACTGCCACCTTATCTACAAAATAATCTCACTCATTTGCATCTGTTAATTGCTTTCACATTGGTTTGCACTGTTCAGCCTAGAGGCAGATTGGCAATACATTTCTATACCTATAGCAGGCCCAGTTCCTATGTTAACCAGAGTAACAGGGCCACTGTGACAGAACCCAGACCATTTTTATCCCCTGTGCACCACAGAGTTCCTGAGTCTTGCTCCTTATATAGCTATTTTTATTTCGTTTGCTGTCAAGAATCTAACCATAACAATAAATTAATGGATTCAGTCATGCAGTGCACCCCAGCAATAGAACATAAAATCAAGTTTAAAAACTAGAGATGCTTATATTTTCTGCCAGGAAAGCTACATATGAAATCATTTTTAAAATCCCAGGACTTTGATGTGTGATTTCATGAAGCAGTGTAAGATTCTGTTGTTCAGTTTGTTGATAAAATTGGGGGGGAGGGTGTTCTGAAGATAATATTTATAGTATGAATTACATCAGCATCCTGCCTCAAAAGCTTTGGTCAGTAAGAATGCATGACTTAATCCATTCAGAATATTAATTGGAGACGCATGAACAGAGAAGGAAGCACCTGCCATAGAGCTGTCTGTGGTTTCTGCATAACACTCAGAACTTAGAAACATTATTCTCAGAATCCCTAGTTCAGTATGGCTGGGTTAGTCTGAAAAAGGAACATTTTTCCAAGCTCTCAATTCTTGTATCAGTAATGTTGCCCAGAGATTAAAAGAAAGGCCAAAGGTATGAGTACATAGGCTTATTGACAGGATGATATGAGTACGTTTTGAACAGAAATGCTTTTTTAAAGAGGAAACTAGTCAATATAGAAATCAATAATAGCTCGAATATAAGTGTATTAGGAAAATGAGGGTGTTCAGTTTCTTGACATAATATTTCAACAATTTCAAGACTTACATGCTGGTATAAAGGCAGTTGGTTCCTGAATGTCAAGACAGTTGCATTTTCATTGTTGTCATTTTAGGTGTGTGGTGCCACTGCCTTTTCTTAGTGTTGCTAAGAGAATGCCTAATACATTCCAGAACTTAGCACTTCCAAATGGGTTGAGCTGTAACTTCCAGCCAGCATAGCCAATTGTAGGTGAGGGGAATTATAGTCAACCCATCAGGAGAGCACAACACTGGGGAAGCTGAACTAGTTTGTATACTAAAAGCCCTGTCCCCAATTGCTGGGCACATAAAATGGCTTCTTCCATCTTCATGTATGGAGTATTTAGATCAATGATTTGCCACCATAAGTGCAGTACAATACAGAAACTTCCTCAAAGATCAGTGGCTCATATCAGTTTTTGTCATTTAACTTTAGGTGATAAAGAAGAGCATATATGGTGTCTGATAGCAATGTATTAAATACGCACACATTTTCTGGTCCTTGATGAAAAAGGGTGACAACACAGTGGGATACCTTGTTGAGAACATGGTTAACCATCATAAGATTTTTCACATTTGGGGACTATTTTTGCAATAGAATTCTTTGCACAAAAAGTCTTGCACATTTTTTAAAAATGCACAAAATTATGTCTTCCTGTGCAAAAACACTTTTTCTGCCTCCAGATTTTTTTTTTATAGAAACAGGATTTTTTTGGGGGGGAAACCTGAAATACAAACCAAAAATCATTGGAACATGTGCAGAAAACTCTCACAACCTCTAAACTAATCAAGATAAAAAAATTTAAAATAATTTATCATGCAAAAACAAAATAGGTGGGATATTTATATGCCTGGTAACTTATATGATTGTTGGTTACGAGTTGAATGAGATAGGCACCTGCCTTCTCACATTGATGTTGTTGTTGTATGCCTTCAAGTCACTTCCAACTTATGGCAACCTTAAGGCGACTTTATCACAGGGGTTTCTGGGGTGAGTGTATGACTTGCCTAAAGTTGTCCAGTGATTTTTCCATGGCCAAGCAGGGAATCGAACCCTGATTTCCAGAGTTGTAGTCCAAAACTCAACACCACACTGGCTTTCACATTACTCTTACTGATAATTAGTAGCATCGTAGAGAACTGCTTCACGGAGCTCAGACTTCCATCTTCCTAGTACAAACAGAGCAGCTAGAGCTCTGTGCCTGTCTGGAAAAAAGCATGTACTATATAAGGTTTTCTTGACTTCCTAAGAAAGCTCAGTTATATGTATTTAAGTTTGTCACTATGTTCTTGTTTGTTTCTTGCACCCTTCTCCGGATCGCCCACAGGGAGCTAAAAGAGAAGATTCAGCCTGAAATTTTAGAGTTGATTAAGCAGCAGCGTCTAAATCGTCTTGTTGAAGGAACCTGCTTTAGGAAACTCAACAGTCGACGGAGGCAAGGTACTAAGTAGACTTGTTTCCCCTGCATTTTTGCATTCACCTTCATTTTTGATTGGCTGGGGATGGGGAATTTTTTTATTATATCAGGTGCTTTCAGAACTGGTGAGAAGAGTGCCTTTTAGTTTCTACTGTGTGTTGTAAATGCAGTACAAAAGTAGGGGAGAGGCTTTGTTTCATTGACACTGAGGAGGGTTGCAGACTGCCAGAAATAGTGCAAATTGAGTCCACTTTTAGGGTTAGGGTTAGGGTTAGGGAATCACGGGAACTGTATTTTATTGTGGCACCAGAGCTCTCTGACAGAGAAGGCTCAATGTCTCAGAAAAAAAATCCCCATGATTCCCTAGCACTAACCCTAACCCTAAAAGTGGACTCAATTTGCACTATTTCTGGCAGTCTGCAACCCCCCTGAGTCTAGATATTACGGCAAACACTTAGTTGAAAACAGCTTTTCCTTGATATGTTGATTCCTCTGCAAATGGCAGCCAATAAACTGGAGTGATGTGACTTACCAAGGTGTATTGTGATGAGATCACAATGCATGACAATTATCTCAGAAAGGAGCATTTTTTTAGGATGGCAATATCAATCTCATCTAGTTACAAACTAGTTCTGTCATCCAGTTTATAGAGTCAGTGATTAGAAAATTATAATCAATGCTATGCCTTCTTTAAAAGTTTGAGATTTTCCTAAAAGTGTGGATCAGAATTGGTTTTGGTCATGCTTAATCTGAAAGTGTGATATGAGACAAATATCTTTTTTCAGCTTCTGAAAAACAAATTTCTAAACAACACTATTTCAGATAGTCTTCAGAGAGGAATCCAATTATTATTTCTTTATTTTCCTGTTCTACATGAGTTTTAGACAATGTAAGAAAGTGATTCTCAACCTTTGGCCCTCTAGATCTTTTGGTTTTCATTTCCCAGTAGCCCTTACTTTCTTACTATTACCTATTGTCTAAAACATGGTGGCAAAACACTAGATGTGTGTTTTGCAGGCATTTTTCTGGGATTTAGGGTAGTTCTTAAATCCCATTTTCAATAGTGTCTCTATTTTAAATTCCTCTCTAATGCTACTGCCTAAAATTTGATGATGACCTCACTGTTTCTCATTGCATGCCTTTAATCCAACAATCTGTTAAAATCATATGCTCATTTTCTGCTTATCTTAAACTAGACAGATTTGCCATTCAGTCTTTCTGAAATAGAAACCTGCACATATCTGCTCATCTGCTGACTTGATAAGTGTAATGAAAGTCATTCACATGAAGGCTTCACATAGCTATTTTCTCAAGTTTTTACCACACAGTATTTTTTCAAGGCTAGAGGAAACTCAGCAATACATGGAGTGCATTAAAAAAAAAATCAGATCAACATGTGAAGCTAGTGGTTGCTATTATTAGCAGAGGACAATAAGTAAACTTTTAAAAAAAGAAACAACTTCAAATAAATAAAATGAGGTAAAGTAGTGTCAGATTAATGGTAGTGTTACTAAAAGTCATATTTGTCTCATTATGGTTGTCAGAACCAGTGATGTTGCCACCCCTGGTGTCACGTGGTACGGTAGGGGGGCTGCTGAGGTGTGTGGCCAAAAGGGTGGACTGGCCCTTTTTCCTTCAAGTAGTGGTGGTCTACTTGTCAGTCAAGCCCTGCCACACTTTACTCACAAGTACGCCACTGCTGCTGCACCTTACTCATGAGTAGACAACCGTGGCAGTCTTTTGAAGCCAGGAGAAGCCTGTACTTTTGGGGGGAGGGGATCAGTCCTAGGGTTGCTCTGTTGCCCCTTCTCCTCCTGGCCAAGGGCAGGTAGGTCCTTGTTGCAGCAGCAGCAGCTGAGGGGTCTTCAGGGCTCATAGCACCAACCTCCCTGCATCATCACTGATCATCATTCATGGTGTCCCACCTTTCGTCTCCTCTCTCCTTCCACGACTGCTCCAGGTAACAAACAAGGGAGGGAGGCCCTCCACCCCCACCTCAATCTTTGCCCCTCATCCTCAATCTCCCCTCCCTCCCTCCCTCTCACTCACTCATTCAGAGAGGGCGAGGAAGAGTGCCAGCCCTGTCACACATGCCCAATTAGTCCTCACCACCCCATTGGCTGCTGCCACATGGGAGGTCCCGGTCGAGTGTCACTTCATCTGGGGTGTCACTAGGTGTGAGCTGCACCATTGCGCACACACACCAGTGATGCCACTGGTCAGAACAAAAAGGAAACACTCCAAAATATTAAAGAGTTTTCCCCTCTGGTAGTAACTATAAAGAGCAGGTTTACTTCATGCAGCTACTATACAGTTAAAATCACCAATCTAATTTGATCTTGTTCTAGATGAATAGGTAGGAAGTTCAGATGCAGCCAGATTGCATTTTTGACAGATCCACATTAAATAGTCTGTTTATCAAATAAAGGTGATCTAGAAAGGAGAAGCCCTGGCTGTCTTCATTTCAAAAAAGGAATTGGCTGGCATTGAACTCATATCCTCATGACTGTTGCAACCTGACCCTACCTACAAATATTATTATGAAGCAGCAACAATCAAAAAACACTTCCAAGAACAATTATAGTGATAGAAATGAAATGTGTAAGAGAAGTAAATTCATGTTATATCTCAAGAAAGAGCTAGATCTCATACCAGGGATATGATGTTGGATCAGTCCTACACTATAACTGTTGCTGAATCTTACTCCTTCCAATGTAGGAGTCACTTGTTTCTTTCTGAATTATTTCTCTTGGTTGTTAGACTTCAAATTGATGCGCTTTAATGACTTTCTGTTATTTTATCAGACAAATTTTGGTATTGCCGACTTTCTCCAAACCACAAAGTCCTACATTATGGAGATTTGGAAGAGAGTCCCCAGGGAGAGGTTCCACATGATTCATTACAGGATAAATGTAAGTATTTCAGCAATAGTAACTGTTATGGTGGTGTGTTTTTTACATTTAGTATTTTATAATGAGACTTAGACATTTATAATGCCAAACAAAGTAGGATTTCAATAAATGAAAAAGAGTCAAGTGACGAATTGTTGGGAGAAACTTACACATTCTCTTTCCCCTCATTATATAGATAGGGATTGCTATTTAGGTCTCTCTCTCTCTCTCTCTCTCTCTCTCTCTCTCTCTCTAAGACAAACTGTTTCTCTCTCACAAGATTCTAAACCAGGGGTAGGCAACCTTTTTGAGCTGGGGGCTGGTCCTCCGAAGTCCTCCCCTCTGCTGGGCCAAGGGGGGGTAAGGGCGGCGCGCACGCTCATGCGCATGCGCGCACCCCCCGCCGCCGCGCACGACCCCTCTGCGCGTGCTGCTGCCTCCGCACATGTCGCGGCCACCATTTTGATTTCCAAAATGGCGGCGGTGACTCGTTTGCACATGCACAGTACTCCTGCGCATGCGCAAACGCGTTGCGGCCACCATTTTGGAAATCAAAATGGCAGTCACGCCACGCACGGCCGCCAAAACATGCAGTGGCAATGGCACGTGGTGGCAGCAGGGGTCCACCTGGACCGGTAAGCAGGGGTCCACCTGAACCGGCCCGGGGGGCGTAGGTTGCCGGCCCCTTTTCTAAACTGTTAGGGGGGTTGCAGACTGCCAGAAATAGTGCAAATTGAGTCC
>CM034710.1:62091524-62107698 GCA_020142125.1 Phrynosoma platyrhinos
GATCTTCCTGAGGGTCTCGCCCAGTGCGGTGAGTGTTGAGGGGGAGGAGGAGGGAGACAAAATGGTGGCCGGGCTGAGGGAGGTCCTTTCTCTTCCTGGCATATAAGACAACCCCCGATTTTTGAGAAGATTTTCCGGGGTTAAAAAGTCATCCTATATGCCGGAAAATATGGTGTAATACAAAAACAAAAGACAGAGAATTAGCTCAATTTACTGCAGAGTATTTGAAAAAGGTTTCTTTTTCTGCCAGAACAAATAGAAACAATGTTAACAAGTCGAAGTCAAGAGCTGAGCTAAAAAAGCTACCAAGCCAGGAAATAAACACCAAAAGCAAAAGCAACTTTAAGAAAACAGCTTATTTCCAAAGCAGAAATCTTCTAGTCATTTTGAAATTGATTTGATTCATTGACATATATTTAAAATTGCTGGAGATAAATATAAAAACCAAGTTTTTTATTGATAGTGGAGCAAGTGTGCACTACTTCAACAGTAAAGAATGATTTACTGATTTTGATGCAAATGTAACATTTCCTGTCTACTTTGCTAATGGTCAAGAAGTTTTTGCACAAGGAAAGGGGACTGTTATTTTGCAAACAAAACTTGGTCCTGCCAGAATAGTAACTTTACAAATTCCAGGTGCTTACTATATGCTGGATTTGTAAGCCTCCTTTTATAGTGTGCAAACCAGAACATCAAGGGGCAACCATGACAGTTTCAGAAAGCAAATCTATTTTGGTTTTCATGATAAAAATTTGATATTTAGAGCAGGATTAGGTTCTCATGGATGATATCAGATGCAGATTTTGCATTCATTTGTGAAGTGTGACCAGATGTAATCACAAAGACTGTTCAACTTTATGGCATAGCAGATTTGCTTATCAAAGTGTTGAAAATATTAAGAGACTAGCTAATCAAGAGCTTGCAAGAGACTTTAAGTTCAAAGTACACTCCAACAATGAAAAATGTGTAGAATGTTTGAAAGCAAAGGCCACAAGAGCTCCACACCTTCCAGTTACTGTGAGACAATCCAACAAAGCATTGGATCTTTTACATGCTAATCTTTCTGGACCAATGAATCAAAGGTCAGCAGGAGGTAACTCTTACTATCATTGATGATTTCACCAGATACACATATACTTACCTTCTCAGAAAGAAGAGTCAAGCATTTCAAACATTCAAAAAATACCTTAATGAGTCTCTTAAAAAATTGGCTATAAACCAAAGAACATGGACAAAGGTACTGAATTTGTCAGTGCTGAATTTGATGATTTTTTAAAGGCATTGAACATCAGACCACACAGGTTTTTGCCACAAAATGGCATGGCAGAGAGAATGAACAGAACTCTCAGGGAGATGGCAGTTGCTATGCTTTTGGAAGCTAATATGCCTAAACGCTATTGGTCTGAAGCCATCATGGCTGCAATATATCTGTGTAATAGATTGCCAATTAAATCCAAAGATGTAACCCCATTCCAGTTATGGCATGGAGTTAAGACAAAATTAAATCATAAAAAGGTTTTTGGAAGTAAAGCATTTATCTATATTCCTAAACTGAAAAGAGACAAACTTGATTGGAGAAGTGAAGAGAAAATTTTTGTTGGTCATGCTAGAAATGGTTACAGAATTCTAAATCCAGATGGAGCACAATAAAATTAACAAGTGCTGTTTATATTGATTAAAGACCACAGCCCAAATCTAATCAAAACCAAGATGTTTATCAAGATTTAATTGCAGAAGAAGAAGACTTTCACCACCAACCAAAGCATGTGCTGTTCTTCTGTCCTGCAAAGATCTTGCATCCAAAAGGGGCTATACCTGCAGTGGACCATCCTAACAATGAGGAACTGGATGACATGCAAGAAGCAGAGCCAGGTATCCAAATCTAGGTGAGAAGGTCTGAATGCTCCAATAAAGGTGTACCACCTGACAGATTCTCTTATCAAGCCACAGAGGAAATAATTCCAAAACACTCTGACTGGAAGAAGATAAAGAGAAATAAATAAATAAATAAATAAATAAATAATAATTGTACCGTGCCCCTCTGAGAACAATCGGGGCGGCTAACAATGTTAAAATACAGAGATACAATTATACACCCCAATACCCACCTACCCTTTAAAAAAGTATTAAATCAATGGTACATTAAAAAGTCATAATTAAACATAATAATAAAACCAGAATAACCGAATTCCAAAGACAGATTCTGAGAAGTGGGTGCAAGCTGCTAGTGAGGAAATGCAATCTTTATATAAAAATAAGACATGGACTTTGTCAGAATTGCCAGAAGGCTGTAGATGGGTCTTTACCACAAAGCTAAATGCAGAAGGGGAGATTCAAAGATACAAACCAAAACTTGTTGCTACAGGCTATATTCAGAAGTATGGTGAGAACATCAACAAAACCTTTGCTGGAATACTCATTCATACAACCATCAGAACTCTCCTGGCTGTCGCAACTTACAAGAAAATGAATGTTTAACATCTGGATGTTCGCACAGCTGAAAAACTTTATATGGAACAATCTCCAGGATTCCAATAACCTGGTAAGGAACATCTTGTATGCAAATTACAAAAAAGCATTTGTGGTTTAAAGCAAGCCGTCAGAGCATGGAGTGAGAAACTGAATCAGCTTCTTATCCAAGAGGAATTCACTCCAGGCACTGTTGACAAATGTGTATACAAGAGATTCAGAAATAATAAATGGACTTAACATCATAAGTTATGTTGATGATCTGATCCTGTGCAGTGAGGACAAAGCAGATAGTGAAGAGATAATCCAGAATCTCAAGAAAGAGATTGATATCAAGAATTTAGGAGAGATCTACACTATCTTGGAGCGCAAATACAAAGAGGCAGTGATGGAAGTTTCTTCCTGAATCAAAAACAGAAGTTACTGGATCTTCTGGACTGTCTTGGTCTGAAACATGCAAATGCAATGCCAACTCCAATGGAAGTAGGATTCTTAGAGGAAATTAAGAAATCCAAACCTTTAAAAAATGGAGACAAATATA
Organism: Phrynosoma platyrhinos; assembly: GCA_020142125.1. NCBI lineage: Eukaryota > Metazoa > Chordata > Lepidosauria > Squamata > Phrynosomatidae > Phrynosoma > Phrynosoma platyrhinos. The sequence continues at coordinate 62,094,535 of CM034710.1, forward strand.
GGACTGCAGTTGGAAAACTCCTATACATAGCCATCCTTATCAGACCTCACATTGCAAATCCTGTTGGCATCTTATGCAGAATGGTCAACTCTCCTACTGAAAGAGAGTTGCCAGATACTTAAAAGGAACAGCAAATCATAAACTGCTGCTGCCAGCCTGTAATCAACCACAACTCATCGCCTACATGGATGCAGACTGGGCTGCAGATCTTGAAGACAGAAAATCAACCAGCAGAAACTTGATCTTCTATGGTGGAGCAGCTATAAGCTGGAAAAGTAAGAAGCAATCCACAATTACAGATTCTTCTACTTGTACTGAGTGTGTTTCATATGATGAGATCAAATGGCTGCACAATTTACTTCTAGACTTTGGGATAACAGAACCCAAACCAATTATATTGATGCAAGATAATCAAAGCTGCATCAAAATTTCTGAAAGCGAAAAACTTCTTAAGAAGAACATTGATATCGCTTTCCACAAAGTGCAAGAGATGTGCAAGAATGCACTTGTCCAGTTGGAGCATTACAACACAGAAGTAATGATTGCAGACATTCTCACTAAACCTCTGCCAAAAGATTGATTCCAGAGACTGTGTGATGGGATGAAGATCCTTGATGTCAGTCCAAGAGAATGAGAAGGGGATTGTTGGAAGAAACTTATGCATTCTATTTCCCTTCATTATATAGATAGGGATTCCTATTTAGGTCTCTCTCTTTAAGACTAACTGTCTCACACACAAGATTCTAAACTATTAGTCTTGCAGTTAGTGTGTGAGTCTGGCTGTTAGTCTAACATGTGTAACATGTCTCTTCTCCCTCTTCCTTCTTTTGTTATGTAATTATTTATTAAAGCCATATTATTGGTTTTTAAACTACAAACTACATGTTTGTTGTCTTTCTGGGTCTGTCTTCATTCTTGAGTAAAGCAAGTTTAGATAAAATTATTCAGGGCCACATTTCTACTGTTCTGCTAATGAAAGACAGAGTCTAACAGGTTTCTCTTTCATCTTTGTATATTTAAGTTTCCTTTAAAAGAATTAAAAAAACTGGAAACTTAAAATTACACCCCACAGGAATATGGGATAGAAAAGAAGGTGAAGAGCAGGTGCATCTCTTATGTAAAGGAGAGAGGTTAAAGAAGGGAATGGTATGTGAATGTTCCTTTAACTTCATTTTTCTTTCACCCATATTACCCAGAAATATTTTTCAGATTGATTGTTTTACAGGAATTATTAAATGTTAGTGCAAGTAAGTCCTTTTCCTCAATCAGAGTCCTCGCTAGGCTCCTTTCTTTAGAGCAGGGGTAGGCAACCTTTCCCCTTTAAGGGCCGAGGGACTTCAACTCCCAGAATCCCAGGAGCTATTGGCCAACATGGGATTATTGGCCAACATGGCTGAGGCTTCTGGGAGTTGAAGTCCCTCAGCCCTTAAAGGGGAAAGGTTGCCTACCCCTGCTTTAGAGACTTCATTTAGCCTTCCTTGAAGGTCATCACTCACAGAAAGTTTGTGTATTATGAGTTAATGCTGAAAGGAAGTGCAATAAAGTCACACATCTTGTTTGACTATTCCCAGATCACAAGGAATACAGTGCCACCTCCAAGACTAATACATTTATTATAACACAAGAGTTCATGAACTGTAGCTCACTATGTCCCCACATCAGAAGGTAGTACATCTCCCTTTAGTGAAATCTGAGAGTTCCCCTTTCATGTGTTAACTAGGAATCCACAAAGAAGAAGTGAAATACATTGGCAACTCTTCATATCATGCTGAGCCATCTTCATGGTTGCTTCTGGCCACTTTCTGTCCTCTCATCACTGTCTCAGTCTCCACTGCCTCCTTGGCTGCTGTCCTTCCTGCCTTTCCACCACACTAGGGCTCTCATGTTTGCTGCAGACTCCCCATGCCCACATAGGCCAACACTTGAAAAAGTGTAAGAAGCCCCACTTGCACATTTACAGACAAGTAATTTAAGGTCCGTGCTATTGATGATTGCATGTTATTCCACACTGAAGGACCTCCTACAAACTGTGACAGACTTCACATCTTCTAGTTCAGACTTTTAAGTTACCAATTCCCAGGCAGAAGCTGAAGCTAATGGATAGTCATACCAGAAAAGTGTGAATTAAGGTAATTATTTTGTCAATAATAACCACCAGTAGGCATATTTCTGGAAAAGCTTATTTGTCACATCTTCATAGGAAAGGCTAATTGAACAGCAGGACCTTCCTATTAAAAGATTCTTGAGTTAGCTCTTCTTTGATTTAGAATAGCTTCTTAATAGGCTCTGAAGCCAAGGAAGACTCCCCACCCCCCGGTCCTTCCACCAGCAAGAATCTTTTTATTCTTAAAGGCTTTTAGCTGGGTTGGTATTGAGGGAGGTGTGTTAAGTTATTCATTTGTGTGTGTGTGTTTCAAATCTGCTTTTATGTTTTTGTGTTTGTTTTTATATGTTTTGGTTACTATTAGCTGGTTTGATTGCCTTTCTTGGTGGAAAAGCAATATATTAATGTAATAAATGAACACATAATCCTTTCAATAAGCATTTGTAATGCTGATCATATTCAAGATTTGCTTCAATGTAGTGGCTAATTGTATGATCTACCATAACTTTCTAAGCACCACCTTTATCAGTTTCTTAAAAACCAAGAAAAATGCAGGCAGATCCTTCAGATGTCAAAGTTAATAAGTTTGAAATGTGTTTGTCCTCTGAGGAGAGTACTAGAGGTTTACTTCATACTGGTTGCTTCAAAGATGAGGGTTAAAGGGTTTCAGCAGGCCTTCACAGCAGCAGTTTCTAACTATACACACTTACTTTCACCGCTTCTGATTGGCTTCAGGATTATTCCAGGCTTTTAAAACATTCTTTCATCAGAATCTAGGGCAGAGTATTTTCATTTTGTTTTGCACGATCACTACACTAAGCTGTTTATCTCATCTCATGGTTAGAGAAATGGTGCAGAATGATAGATTATCATGAGACAGTCTTGGGTAACTTTAAAGGGTATATTCAATCGTTGGATCCAGCTCAGGCTTCATTAACTGTAAAAGTATGATGGAAAAATTAAATACATGCAAGACAAACCTGAGATATCTTGCTAAACTGATACAAACTATTTCACTTTCAAGTAGTTTTGTTCCGTTTAGTCCAAAGAAGGACCTCTGTCCTTCAAGAATGCATTGCAGTATATTGCGGGGAAGAAATTGTTCTCTGAAAGTAAAAACAGTATATCATATTGTAATCAGATAGAACAACCAGCTTTGCAAACAAGTCTACAAAAGTTTCTAGTACACAATAATCTAATTGCCTATCTACCTATCATCATATACCTCTGTTAGATAGTTGTGACTGATTGGTGATATGAGGGGGAAGACCCACAATTCTCTTCAAATCCACAAATAGCATGATTCTGTGCTGTGGCCATCTGGAAAGTAGATAACTTCAAAGTTGATTAAATTCAGGAGTGGGCCATGCCAGTGGATGGGCTTCAATCTTCTCCCTTCCCTTCAGAAAAATAAGGAATTATAAAGAAGTTGGGAGCATCCAAGCATGTTTATCACCTGTTCCCAAAGAAAGTCTATGTACCAAATGAAGAGATAATTACCACATTCATAAGCCTGTGTAACATATGAGCTGGCAGTCAAAGCAGCTTGGCTACTAGATGGCCCCAGCTTTAGTGGCAATCATAGGACTTGCAGAGTGTATGTGTATGTGTGTGTGTGGGGGGTTATTTCCTTTGTCTTTGAATCTGTGTCCATCTGTTCCCCTATCTAGTCTGATGGCTGTTTTAGGCAGAATGTGGAAAGGGAAAAGTTCTGGCTGATAAACATTTTAAAGGTTCAGGGGGGAAATGCTTAGTAGAATAACAGTTTTAGTAAACCATCTTCTACAATTTTTATTTTTAAAAACTTTCTGGTGATTTGTTTTCTTAGTATGCTCTCCAGAGCCAGCTTTGGCAAGCCATGAAAGTGTAATGGTCAGGAGGGACTTGTTCCTTTAATCAGAGGAGTTCTTCATTTCATATGTAGATAGAAAATTCTGCTGAGTAGCAGTTCTCCAGGCTTTGTTCTTTAAAAGGTCCTTTTTTCTTTTGTTTCTTTTGTTGGAAGTGGGTTGATGGATCCGTGACACTAGTGTTATCACAGACCATCTACTGGTCAAATCATAAAAGTTTTGCATTTCATACTCATACTCATACTCTTTCCTTATTGAGAGAGCACTAAAAATAAATAGTACATAGCAATGGAAAATAGAAAAAGTTAGATCTTTTTAGGAAAATCTTGACTTGATGACCTCAAGAGAAGTTTCCACAGCTTGAAGACTAGTATACAAAGAAATACCATTAACATGTATCCTTTCAAGCTAAATTTAAAAAGACATAACAGCTTGTTCCACAACAGGTGAATTGACATAATAAAATATGTATGGCTGTTGAATCTAGCCCAGGAAGGATGGAGTAAAAAAAGCTTAAGGTTCTTGTCTTGTTTCATCTGATAGATAAAAGAGATACGGTACTTATCTCAGCTTTTCCATATGGTATTGTGCACATGGAACATTTTCCATGGGAGGAGGGGATATTAATCCCCTAAAACTGACTCTGTTTTGAAGCCCGAGTATGCTTTCTATCTAAGTTAATATACATTAACATGCGGCCTTTTTCCCACCTAGATTGTTACTTGCTTGTGCCAAACAGGTTGCATGAGGACTACTCCATCACAAGCACAGAACACAAGCTAACTATGCTGTTAAAAAGCTTCCCAAAGTGACTTTAGTCACTGTCCTTTTGGGTCTCAAATGCCTTTCCTCATGACCTTTTTGCTTTGAAAAAAAGTACCATTGCCAGGTGTCTATTAACAGCATAGCACAAGGATCCAGAGTGCTCTTGTAAGGTCCTCAGGTTTATTGCATTGCAGTGTGGAAAGAAAGAGCGGTTGCATATCATAGACACCAACTGCATGTATTTTCATTATTACTGGTGACAAGCAACATGTATGGACACATGTATGCCAGTTTATACATTTGATGAAAGCCTAACCTTATGTAGCCCTTTGCAAAGTTATGGCAAAAGGCATGGTTTCATCCTTCAGGATTCTATCACATTCCATCCTACTCCCACAACTGTGTATACATGCTTTATACCTGAGCATTTAATACCACTCTGTAAGCATCTGAAGATGCTTAACCATGAAACCTCATGCAAAAATGAAAACAATTTTGTCCTAAATATGCTGCTACATTCCTTTCCCCCCTCCTCCTCTCTTCCTCCTTTTTTTTTTTTTTTGTTTTGTTTTAAACAATAATGTTTAGCAAATTTGAAAGCAGTATATTACCAGTTGTGCTACTCCTAAGTGTGGGAATGCTTATGCAACATTTTATTTTATTTTATTTTATTTTATTTTATTTTATTAACTAGAAGGTGTTAACATTCCTTCCTTTCTTTCTTCACCCAGTAATGTCCTGTTGGTACTTACTGTTCTTGGAGCTTTTTAGTAATTTGAAAGCTATGTAATTTTCCTTTCTAGTGTTATAGTGCAAGTCCATGGCAAGAGACTCCCATTATACAGGGTCAAAATAGACCACTATTGACATTAGCTTGAACCTCTTAGAATAGTACTAAAAATCAAGTGTAGCATTTACAAATAATATGAAAGGTCCTTTTAATAAAATAGCTTCAAATGAGGCATTTTAAACATGTATATCTTCCATCATGTTCAGGAGGAAAGCAATGATATATCATTTCCAATGCCTTTACAGCTTGTCTAAGAGGAATAAATATACCACTTTCCATTGGTCTAGGGAAGGGGGAATCAAAGAGAAGCATGTTTGTTTGTTCTTCCCAGTCTCATAAATGTGTGTGGTTGAGCTTCCCTCCTTCCTTGGAGTGGATTTCAATTGGAAAAGGTTGGAGAAGCTGTTGTTTCATGGAATGTGAAACACAGTGGTAATAGGAACATATTCTAGAAAACATGGCTATGTGATTTTGCTCCAGGAGTTAGCTTATGAGCAAAATGGCAACTGATTTTCATCGGGGGGGGGGGGCGGAGACCTGAGGAAAAATTGACCTATGTGATGAAAAAATTTGGTGAAATGGTATGATTCACTTTTCTAGTCAGATGAAAACAATCTTAGTGGAAAGAGAGATGGTTTGAACTTTTTCCATAATAAATAAATCTGACCATGCATTTAGGGTTATCAAGGCATGAAGAGTGCTTTGGAAAAAGTGTGAGTGATGACATTCTGTCTGCATTCTTAAAATCACTAAACTGGCTGTATGTGCCACTGAATTCAGTGATATTTCTGAGCAAACATGTATAGCATTCACACCAGCCCATAAATCTTAATTTCTTAGGAAAGGAGAGAAAGCCAACTAACATTTTCATGTGCTTCTTTAATTATTTTAGTTTTTTCTAATTTCTTGTTTGGCTCATTATTCACAACAGATGTTGGAACATGGCAGAAGAAATGACATTTTTGACATGTCAGTTTTGTCTTGCATCTTTGATGTCATGCTAGTTTTTTTTTTCATATATTGGAATATATCTCACAAATTCTCTTTTCTTTTGATACAGTGCCTGTGGCAGATATAAAAGCAGTTGTTACAGGAAAAGATTGCCCTCACATGAAGGAAAAAGGTGCCCTGAAACAAAACAAGGTATCATTTTCAATAAAATCCAATAATATTTTAGCTACAAACTTTGCATTTGATAAAAAGAAGATATTTGTTCATCCCACTTCAGAAGATTTGTGGGTTTTTGTCTGAATGTTTCTTTTGTTGTTGTTGTTGTTGTTGTTGTTTTTAACGTGGCCCTGAGTGAAGGCTTAAAGCTTGCAGAATCACTTAAACAAGCATCATATAAATCCAGTGGAACAAAGTGCACATTAATGGAAAATATAACACTGTGAAACCATTCTCTATACATTTAAGCCTGACCAATGTAAGCCACATGAAACAGAAGAACAATACAGGTCGAATTCTTACCCAGAATCTCAAAATCTGAAATATTTCAAAAACCAAAATATTTTTCATGGGTGGCTGAGATACTGACAGTTTGCTTTCTGATGGTTCAGTATGCACAAAATTATTAAAATACTGTATAATAATACCTTCAGGCTATGTGATTAAAATGTATATGAAACATAAATGAATTTTGTGTTTACATGTGGGTCCCATCTCCAAGATATCTCTTTATGTATATACAGTGGGCCCTCCAGATTTGCTGGGATTAGGGACTCAGGACCCCCACGAAAGTGGAAAACTGCAAATAGAAAAACATTATTATTTTTTCTTGAGAGAACACTTCTCTAGGAATTTCTAGATCCTCCAGTAAAACGCTGTGGTCAACAGCCACTGGAAGTATACCACAGAATGGTGCAAGAGGACCTACAAATGCCTAGAGAACTGTTCTCTCTGGGAATCTCTATGTCCACCTTTACAATGTCTGGTAAAAGTTGGCCACAGAGTTGCATTGGAGGACCAAGAGATTCCTAGAGATAACATACTAATCAAACCACAACAGTCAAAGCTGCAGATCTGGAGGGGCAGCTGTATATGCTAATACAAGTATTCAGAACTCCAAAACAATTCAAAATCCCAAACACTTCCAGTTCCAAGCAGTTCAGATAAGGGAGACTCAACCTGTACAGTACTTCCTGAAGCTCAGCAAAGGGAGAGAAATTCCCCAGTTATGGTATAATCTTAGGACACATGGTTTGTTTAAGTATCATTGGCACTGAATTGATATTGCCAAGAAAACATTGACTCTGCAAACTCTGATGTGGCAGAGTGGATGAAGTAATTTTTCAAAGCTGCTAAAAGAAACCTGATTTTATAGGGCTTTATTACATCAAACACCAATTTCTTTGAATTGTGGCTGGTATGCTAGAATGAGAACCACACTACACATTCTGATTTTTATGGATTTTATGAAATGGAAGCATTTCAGGGGAAGTGTAGCATGCAAGGAGGGGAGGTTTGTCCTTTTTCACAGATAATTGCCTCCCAAATTCAGCTAAAAACAAAAGGAGGAAGACGACTCATTGGCAGCACTGGGAATTCATTTTCTGTTACTGGTAGTTGTTCAGGGCAGCCTTTAGAAGCATGTCGTAGCTGGGGAGGGAAGGGGCAAACTTGCCACCCATGAAGTACATGTAGGCCTGGGACTAGGTCCATGGAGAGGCACTCCAAGTCAGTTTAGATACTAGTGAACTATTTGAATCAAGGGTGTAACTTTAATATAAATCAACGTTTGATGTTCTCTTTACTAACTATTTTTGTACCTCTTTCCCTTCCCCATCAAAGGAGTTTCTCCTTTAGGGAAAAACTATTTGATTTTTTGCCATAAACCCCATAGTGTTTCATTAATTTATGTTTTCTAATAGAGAGAAACAAGAATTCCTTTTTTTCAAGTACAAAGTGAGCAAGTGAAGTCAGTGATGGCCTGGATGTGGGCTAATGAGTTGAGGCTTAATCTTGCATCTTCTGTAATTGGGATACTGCTGCCCCAAATACATTCACCAACTATCTCATTGGCTTTTGAATGTTGAGGGTCTTTCGGCAAAGAATAGGTCCAAAATGTGTCAATAAACAAATAAAATGATTCACAGTCTCATGGAGATAAGTCAGATGTCCCTGCCCCTTCCCCCCACTGCAAAAAGAAATGTATTGGTATACATAAAGGTTCAGTACTTTTTTTTAATGTATAATCTTTAAAATAAACAATAAATAAATGAGCTTAGTGTCCAGACAGATCACAGCTTGGAAAGCCATTTTTAAAATGTAATTAGTTCCTTTTCCAAGCACTCTTATTATGCCTTCCCAAAAAATGTTATCATTAAATTTATAATTTTGAATAAAAGTAATTCTTGGTTTTCCCATTTCTCAACATTAGCTAAAATTCTGATTTTTTGTTATTGTTATTTTGTCTCAATGCTACAGGCCTCCTGCTTGTAGTACAAAACACACTCTCCTTCCCTTCATCTCCTTAAAATCTCAGCACCCACAACAAAATGCAAGGCAATAGTACAAGATGCAGCTCAAGCCAGCACTTGAAACATGTCATATCCCTCCTCCACAAATTAGTGAGGCCATATCTGCATAACTGTAAAAGTAATTTTGAAGTTACTGTTATTCCACAAAAGTGCAGTTATCCTAAGTTAAGATCTGTTTGTTTTGTTGTTTGCTTTCAAGTCTTTTCTGACTTATGGCAACCCTAATGTGAACCTATTTAGGGGTTTTCTGGGCAAGATTTGTTCAGAGGAGGGTTGTCTTCTTCTTCTTCTTCTGAAGATGAGACAGTGTAACTTACCCAAGGTCCCTTGATACGTTTCCATGGCCAAATGGGGATTCAAACCCTGGTCACCAGATTCATAGTCCAACACTCAAACCACTACACCATATTGGCTCTCATCTAGTTAAGGTACAATCATAATTTTATGTATTTAGAAGTTTGATATGAGGGGAAGAACTGCTTACAATTAACTATTTTTGTAACTAGTTAGTGTCATGCTTTGAGGCATATTCCAACTCTTCATCCAGTTGTCTTCCTCATCCAGGAGATTGCTTCTAGGACTTACTGTTGATATTAAATTACATGGATGATCAAATCCCTTATGCAAAATAGAGAGATGTGAGTTTGGAGAGAGATGGAGGTTCTGTAAAATTGTGAGAGGTGTGGATTTGCACTGAGCATTGTGCTTGGATCCCTGCCATTTCAGAGACCCTCAGTCTCTCTCCAGCCTCTCACCTCCCATCTCTCTCCAGTCTCACGCCTCATTCGTTGGTTGAATCCAGAGCCCATGGATATGATGGGCCAACTGTACCCTGTTTCCCTGAAAATAAGACATAGCAGGATTTTTAAGCATTTGTGCAATATAAGCCATACCCCAAAAATAAGACATAGGACTGATACAAATGGCCAAGAAGGGGTGACTTTTCTTCTTATTATTATTATTATTAAAACCTATATTTAAATTACAAATACATACTTGTAAAACTTACATTTTAGTTTCACCTTTCCCTCCCCTACCCCATTCCACCCCTTAATATATATCCTCTAATATCAAATACATTTATACAGCCTTTTTAATTTCTTCCTCTTTCCTGACATAATTCCTTTCCCCATCTCTATCCTTTCCCCTATTCCCCTATCTCTCTATCTCTATTATATTTTTCAAAGAATGTGTAATCATCTTTATACATTTCTCCAAGTAGTTTTTCCATTATTAATCTATATATTATTATATATTACATATATTTCCTTATTTTCTTGAAACCAGATATTACATTACTAGACAGTGAATTCTAATATCTCTTCATTACTTACTTTACCTGGGAGTGGCAGATCAGGGCCACAGCAACTACATGCCGCAGCCCCAATCTTCCTTTTTACTGCCCCCCAAAGAGCAGCAAAATGCTGCTCCTTTAGGGGGCAGCAAAAAGCCGCTCTTTGAGCTACTGCTGTGGCTTTTTTTGCCCTTTTGGCACAGCGTGTATGCACACTGCGCCAAGAGGGTGCCCTGATGCCGTGTGCCCTGCGTACAGGCGTGCAGCATCAGGACGGAGTCAGGACAAATAAGACATCCCCTGAAAATAAGCCATGTTTCTTCTTGAGTAAAAATAAATATAAGACAGTGTCTTATTTTGGGGGAAGCACGGTATATTGAACAAGGGAGAGGTTTGCATGCAATGATGATTACCTCCAAAGTGGAAAAGATCTTGAGCACTTGCCTCTTACTACTCTCTGGTTGGTTCAGTTTTCCCTGTGGCTCAGTCTCATGGCACTTCAGTAAAGCAGGGATTTTTAAATTATGCGACACTTGCCTTGAATAGTTTTTTTTCTTTTTATGATTCTGTGAGGTAGCTGTAAGGGGAAAATAAATGAGTGGTTTTTCTAAGGCTACAACTGTCTCCATAACATGACAGTGAGACCAGAAATGCAGGGAACTGTTCAAGAGGCCTATAAATACCTGACAGATCCTACAGTTGCTATATTAACATCTGAAATTTCAAAGTACTAAATTTTCCAGAAAGCTTGCATAAGTACAGGACTGTGTAGGCGGTCTTGTTTCTATGGCTGCATGAGAAATTCACTCCATTGAGAGTTTTATGCATATATACAATTCTGCACCTTGTGGACTGAACAAAGTATTGGATGCAATTTGCAGTCAGAAATCTGTAAATTTCCATACTTGAAATTTTTATTTTAAAAAGTTAAGTGACAGACACACTTTTAAGAAATATGTCAAAAATGTCCTGCATACATTTCCAAAATATGCACAAATATGTTTTATTCAATGTAGGCCTGCATCCATTACTGCACCCATTAGTAAAATACACACAAAATGATACAGATAGTTTACAGTACGTGAAAAAAATCTGCATGGAACTAGCATGAGATGGACACGAACACTGACACATGCAGAATTGCTTTTCAGTTGCTCTGTGCTTGTATCAGAGCTTCTTTAACCCAAACAAAAATTGCTGGATTAGGATGACAGGATCTCCTTTCTATGTACGAAACACTTGATGTCTGATATTAGTCACAAGTTTCACAAGTGAAGAGGACTTACAAAGGGCTTTTTTCCTCCATGTGCCTTCATTCTGCCTAGCAACTGCCTTCATGTTTAAATATTGGCAGAGCAGAAGTGACAGAATGCTGCTGCCACAAGCAAAGAAAAAACATGGCAGAATATATTTACTGGTGGTACCATCATCTTTCCATTTGCCAGCATACAGGTTTTTTTTCCTTCCAGGGGAATCATTTAGCAACAAATAAACCCTGTGTCAGATGGGAACCAAACATCCTGCCTGATTAGAATAACTTGAGAGGACACCACCTCATTCACGTGTTCTTCTACTTGTCATTTTTTGGAATTTACTTAAATTAAAAACAATCCCCCTGTTCATGCCTTTTTAAATAAGACTTGTTTTTTCTGTAATGAAATGCAAACAACAAACAAAACAGTATCAAGCCTTCATTGATTCAATGGGCCTTTAAATCAAGGACATTTTGGGGAAAATATTGACTATACACTGCATTTAGTTTAGCATATTTTCTCCCTAATTTCCTTCTACAGAAAATGTTTTGTGTCTAGAGCCCTTTTTCAAAAACTTTTATTTTTCTTTCCTTGTTTTGGGGGAATACCAATATGACAGTTTCTTGTGCTCCCAATTGAGCAATATGATGCTCATCAAGTGACAAAAAAACTCAAGAAATGCCCCTTTCCTTGTGAAACCCTTGAGTAATAAGACTAGTGTTGGAAATTGGTTAAATAAGGAGTTTATACAAAGTAGGGAAAATTTTTGTCCTAACAGTGTATCACTTCAGAATACATGTGATGGAGATTGCAAGTTTGAAAGCTTCTGAACTCAAAGGGTTTTTCCCTGTACATAGAACACATTCATGTAAAGGAAATGAGTATACTGGCTCTTCTTCTTGGGCGTTTAATAAGGCACATGATGTTATTCTTGTTGTTTGGCTCTGTGTGGTAGTAGTTTGAGGGTTGTGGATTTTTTTAAGGAAATAGCCAGCTTGAGGTAGTGAAACAGACTGAGACCACAGCATGGGAGGAAGGGAGGACTTTAATACTGCCTTTGATGCAGGTCAAAGTTTCTTCTCATTGCAAATAGCAATTTTGATTGGGAAAATGGAGAAGACAGAGTTACCCCTCTCCTTCCCTTCATGCCATAGTCCTCATGTTGGGTTTTTTGAAATCACTGTACAGGGTTACATAACACACTGCCTTCTTAAATGAGATAACATTCTAACAGATCCCTTCTTCTCCTCACATGATTCTCCTGAATGTGTAGATCAGCACTTCCCAGGTATAAGCTATGCACTTGTACAGATTTTGGAAAATTACTTTTTTGGATAACTGTTCCCAGCATCTCCTAGCCAGCATGGCCACTGCTCATTCAGGTTATGGGATTATGGGACTTGTCTTCCATGGAACCTTCCCAAACTGTGTTTCTTCTGCTGTCACAGTGGTCTCTTGCAGTGAGCAACCTGCAACCCTGGGCTTCCTCCTGAGCATGCAGATAGCCATCCAATTGATTCCATGCACCATCAGCCTGATTCCAAAAACTTTCAGCAGATGATGTAGCCTGCTAGATGTGGGGGGAGAGGGAGAGAAGTAGGGAAGGAGAATTGGATGGTGCAGAGAAAG
>CM034710.1:62107798-62117969 GCA_020142125.1 Phrynosoma platyrhinos
TTAACTGGAAAAGTTGGGGGTCGTCTTGTACACCCAGTCATCTTATATGCCAGAAAATACGGTAGATAAGCCAGCACTGGCTAAAGTACCTACAATGGAGAAAATACAACAGAATCAACCTCTGCAAGAGAAAGTACTGCCAACCGTCTGAATTCCTCATTGTGTGGTACATATTGTTACATATAACAATTTTCAGCTGTTCCCCCTCCCCAGCAGTAGATGCACACATTGCTTGAGCTTTACAGTTAATTATGTTTTACAATTATTATTTCTGCTTATGAAGCAAACAGTTTTTCCCTAACAGCTTTCCCCTAGGAATACTGAGAAGCTTCAGAAAGTCCATGTATATTATACACGCTTGTTACACAGAGTTGTTGGATAAAATGTTAACCAGTTTTTACTGATGTTTGCAAACAGATTACTGTTTGTCTCTTCCTTTTCCTCTCAATTGTTTCTTTTTCTTGGTGGAAAAGAATGAAATATTAGATGTAGTCTGTGCTGATGAGTACTACCAAGTTTTCCTTTGGTGTGTTCTAGAAATAAATCAACAACAAAACTAGCCCAACTTAGACTTCTCCCCTTTTCCACAAATCATAAGACCATTTCTTCATGCAATTAGATGTGCCACACTGCATCTCTTTCAAAGGTTGGGCTTGCCACAGGTGAAATAAAATTATAAATTAGCCTTCTTCTATATAAATTAATATTGCAAGGTCAAGTGATACCTTTCAGGTTTGTTAACAGAAACCAGGCCAGTCCTTTGATTTACTACGCTGCTAAGTCTATGAAGAGTCTTTAGCACCTTAAAGATTTAAACACTTACTGTTGTACACATTTTCATGGTCTAGAATCAACTGTGTTACTCTCCTTATTCCTAGTGTTTTGCTCCAAAGGGAAGCCCAAAATATCTGAGAACATCAAACAAATACAGTAATGCCAAGTACTGTCAAAAGACAACAATAATTGTAACATATGAAGTAGACTCTGGTCAGCAAAAACCTACAGTTTGGTTAAAGAGCTGAAACACTGTTATTTTGCAGCACTGTCTTAGACTAACCAGTATTTATCTGGAAGTTGTGGTCATGAAATGCTGAGACTACAAGTCATTTCACACTTAATGGTAACTATGTTTAAAAAACAGCAATAAGTCTTGAGTTCACATTCTCCCATTTCTTCTCTCTTTATCCTATATGGTCGTGAGAAGGAAAATATAAACACCTGTTCCCTGCTTTAATGTCCACACAGGAAGCGCTGGCTACTTTAAACTATGATTTATTGAAACAACAAAATATATCATGGTTTAATGCTGGCTTGTTTGAACAAAGTATAATTTGAACTAATCATAGTTTATCCTTTTCATATTTAATGAACCACAGGAGCTAGCTTAAAGTAGGAAGCAGATACTTATAATCTCTTCTCTAGATCACCATGAAAGATTGGGACAGGAGGAGGGCTTAAATCCAGTGCATGTTGTTTGTTCTTGTGAAGATAAACTATGTTATAGCATTCATTGTGAACTGAACTATGATCTTGTTAGTAGTTCCTTAGTAATTATTTTCATGATTTTCCTTGTCTCTTTTTTTTAGGAAGTACTTGAGCTAGCTTTCTCTATATTGTTTGACTCAAATGGACAACTAAATTTCATCGCTCCTGACAAACATGAGGTAAAAATTTCTGTGTGTTTAAAAAAAATCCTGAAAATCAGGACAATCCTTCTTATCCTACGGATGAGCTGAATTCCTTTGGTTGGCAAACAGGGAGCTCAGCTAAACTTTTCAGGTATTCTACCAGAATCAACCAGGAAAGGTAAGGCTTTCCAGAGATCTCTGAGATGACTGGTTAACTGATACTCATTTGAGATGGTGGGATTGTGCTATTGTAGGGTCTTTCATATTACAACCTGGTAATATAAACCTACATTACCATACATACTTGACTATAAGTCAAGAAATGTTACTCTAAACCTGGGTTGACTTATCCAGAAGTCAGTGCTGACTTCCATAGGAGTTGAGTTAGTGGCAGTTCGTTAAGACAAGGCAACAGCCTCAAAGACTGACAGTCACTCCTGAATCATCACAGTCAGCTAGAGAGATGGCCAACAAAAGGTGTGTTAATTTGTTGTGCAATACCCTAAATCATTGAATATTTTTCTTCTTTTGCCATCTGAAACATTCTTAATTGAATCATCAGCAAGTCATGATATACCAGTAGCTATTTTGTCTACATGCATTACTTCCATTACTTACAACTAGATGTTAATCATCACCAGAAAAGAGTGCCTTATTTATAGTAAAAGACCTTCACTTACATGTGTTTGATACTGTAATAAATCCTACAATAAGCCTATGATCAGTCCCATGTGTCAGGTACAACATGCCCACAGGTCTTCTTTCAGACCATAAAAACAGATCCAAGTCAAAAAGACAGCTTTTATTGCGTTAAGAAAACTAACAGACAGGTCCGTGACTTCTTTGACAAGACTGAAGTTATTATGAAACCTCCATCATAGTTTTCATGCTGGTCGTCTCTGGTGATTTCTCCTGTTCCTCCAGTTGCGCAGAACAGTCAGCTTGTTTTTTAACCACCTCAGCTGTTGCAGTTTTTCTTCTGGGCCCTCTGATCCCTTCTTCCAATGAGCCCAGCCTCTCAGCTGTAACAGGATCTTTTACCTGGACTGCTCAAGATGATGGTGCTGTTCCAGTAGGGCAGGGCAGCTGGAGCAAAAGCTCCCCCAGCTCACAATCTTTTAGTTGCTGCTGTGACCCCTCTGAGTCTGAAGCTCCACTGGGTACCTCTGTCTGGTGGTTCAGCTTTGGTCCTGCACCAGCACCTTCCACCTGGACAGCTTGACCCTGCCTTGCCTTGTCAGTCCACCTAGGTGGTGGGAGCAGTGGCTCTGTAGGTCCCATCTGGTCTTGTAGCCCCCCGGCCCTCCTTCAAATGTCTCTGAATCTGGGAGTCGCTGGCACCGGCCTTGTATTCCACTCCCCTGACATCCTTGGCCTATTTCCTCCTTTGCTGTATAGTTTGGACCGCCTCCAACACAGACTTCCACATCTGTTCAACCTCCTGTTGTATTTCTTGGACTTGGATCCGGTCCTTTGCCTTCAAAGCCTCTCTTTGAGGCTTGTTATCTCTTTCAGCCACTTTGCCGAGTTTCCAAAAGGCTTGGCTGGCTTTCCACCCCCTCAAGGTAGCAGTAGCTGAAGACCTCTGTCCCGTCTCAGCCTCTCCTGAGCTGGGCCTTCCAGGTGGGCTCCGTCAATGTCCTTTCATCAAACTCCCCCTGGTCTGACAGTCGTCCCACGAAAGCTGGCCTAGGAATCTGGCCATTCTCTCCAGGTGTAGAGCCAGATCCAGGCACACTTTTTCGCAGGCATCTTCCATGATGAAAAAGGGGAAAGGAAAATTGTGGGTCCTGGTTGTGCAGACATACTGAGTAGACATAATGTGCATGGAACCAGGTTCCCATAGTGAGTCTTGACAAACTGTCAGGTACAGCATGCCCACATGTCATCTTTCAGACCATAAAAGATACAAGACTAAGGTTAAAAGAACAGCTGCTATTATTATTGTTGTTGTTGTTGTTGTTGCAGTAAAGGGGGAGGAAGCCAGCCATGACTTCTTTGACAGGACTAAAGTTAAAGCATATTGAAACACTTTTATAGAACATAGCAACGTCCCTCCCATAGGTTGCTGTAACTCAGTGATTGGTCACAAATTCCTGTGCTTTGGCCATTAGCATAATGTAATGCTCTTCTGTCCAGAAAGTCTGGCAATCAGCATGAGGCGTGTAAATCTGTAGCTTCCCACTGACAATAGACTAAACAACCTTAAAGTAACATCTGCACTCTGTTTATGTGATATATCACCTGGGTTTGGTGGTATGTATTTATCCATATCATCATATGTATGTGTTTAACATAATTAACAACTGAATATATAAAAATCTAAAACCATCACTTATTAAAACCATCAAACAATATATTTATACATAAGGCGTTTTGAAAACCATTCTCATTATCTCTTTAGCCACATTTTTAAAGTCAAGCCTCTCTCTTCAACCAAGGTGGAAACATCCCACACACATACCAAAGGAGTCTTTTAGTTCACAATCTTTTTTTTTTCTCTTTTAAAACTCATTAACTCTTACAGCACGACCTCACAGTTTTAACCATTATAGTCAACTATATATTATCAATCTCATCTCTAATCAAAAGCAATCAAAACTAATTCTGGCAGGAAAGCATTAAACCAGGGGTATGAAACCTAACGCCCGGGGGCCGGATGCGGCCACCGGAGGCCTTTGGACTGGCCCCAGGCCAGTCCTGCCACCGCCGCTGCCGCCTGCCATTATGATATTGATTATTGTTGTTATTACTTGTTCTTGAGGTTTTCTTGACAAAAATCTCCACAGGGGTTTTGCCATGGCTTTTCTGGGGTTGAGAGAGTGTGCATGCATATTTTTTTATTTATTTAAAAAAAATTTATTTATTCATTCATTCATTTTTGGTGCTTCGGCCCCCCAATTGTCTGAGGGACAGCAATCCAGCCCCCGGCTCAAAAAGGTTGCCTACCCCTGCATTAAACTAAAACGTTCCTGATACCATGGTTATAGTAATATAAAATCGAATTATAACTTCTTACACACTGCAAAATGAGTTCCAAAAAGGTAATGAAACTTCTTACATGGCATTGTTCTTGTTAGAGACTGAGAAAAAAGAAATTGAACTACAAGAAATTCTGAAGTCAAAGAAAGCACTGCATTACAAGCCTGTGTTGTTTGAAGCAATGGAAAGGGATCTGAGTGACTGGGTAATAGAATGCAGACAAAATGGTTACTGCTACATCGTGATCCGCTTGGGCATTTGGATAAGGATGCTTCAAGTGGCGAAAGAAAAAAACATACTCAGCAGCCCAAGGTATTGCACAGTTTAAAGCAGGGGTTGGCAACCTAC
The DNA here is from genome assembly GCA_020142125.1 of Phrynosoma platyrhinos. Taxonomy (NCBI): domain Eukaryota; kingdom Metazoa; phylum Chordata; class Lepidosauria; order Squamata; family Phrynosomatidae; genus Phrynosoma; species Phrynosoma platyrhinos. The sequence goes on from CM034710.1 coordinate 62,112,757, forward strand.
GGCCCATGGGCCAGGTGCAGCCCCCTGAGGCCTCTGGACCAACCCCTGCCGACCACCACCACCACTGGCCGCTGCGCACATTGCAGCAGCCATTTTGTTTTCCAAAATGGCATCTGTGACTCGTTTGCGCATGCGCAGTACTCCTGCACATGCATGAATGAGCCACAGCTGCCATTTTGGAAAACAAAATAGTGGCTGCAACTCATTTGTGCGTGCACCAAGTACTGCGCATGCGCAAATGAGTCGTGGCCACCATTTTGTTTTTCAAAATGGTGGCCGTGGCTTGCTCGTGCATGCACAGTACTCCGGAAGTACTACGCATGCGCAAGTGGTGGTGTGCATGCATGCGCAGTACTTTTGGAGTACTGTGCATGCGTGCACAAGTGCGTGTGCTGCCAGTCCCCCCCCCCGGCCTGGCAGAAGACCCCAGGACCAGCAGACCAGCCCCAGGTGAGTAAATCTTGCCAACCCCTGGTTTAAAGGATCAGCTAGTTGGTATATGCAGTTCTTGATCCTATATGGATTGTGCCTTCCATCAGCAAAGATCTCTCAGAAGCTGCCTAAAGAATTGGATGAAAAGGTCATTTTGTTCCATTAAATATATTATAACGTATATACAAAAAAGTGACATCAATATGGCTAACATTGATCAAATGGAAATCCCAGTGGCTTTTGATATACCTGGTAATTGATTTGTGGCAAGTGTTGATGAGAAGATCATACTTCTGAAAACAAGCAGTGAAAGACCCATTTCACAATTGTCCTATGACTTATGGCAACTGCATAAATTTCATAGGGTTTACTTAGGCAAAGAATATGCAGAGGTGATTTTACCAGTTCCTTCCTCTGAAATGTAGACTACAGCACCTGATATTGTTGGAGATCTTCCATCCAAGTACTAATCAGGGCTGACCCTGTTTAGCTTCCAAGATCAGACAGGATGTGGTGCTTTTAAGAGCATGCCTCAAAAATAGAAAAGTGGGTTATTGAGGTTTCCTCACCTTCATTTTGTGTTTTAAGATGGAAAACAACCACTACCACCACCTCTGGCTACTCAGAGCAGCTTCACTGACCAGATGCAGTAATGATATCTGATCAGGGAAGAATAATATTTTGTTACCCTGTGTCATCCATGGCAGAATAAGCTCAAATAAGAACTTTAGCCTGCTCAGCCATAAATAAATCTTTCCCCACTATTACTCTAGTCACTTTCTTTCCTGTAGTGAAATAGCAGACTCTTAAGTTGTGGCATCCACAGGGCAGAGAAATCCCCAGAACAGGTGGGACAGGAAAATCCCCAGGAGCAATCAGAAAAACATCCACTCCATTGCCCTGGTCCAAATGTTCACTGCTAGGGAAATCCCTAGGACAGGTGTGCCAGGAAAAATATCCAGCAAATCATAAGAAAACCATATTTGTCCATAATACTCCTAGGGGACAGTAATCTAAGGCTCATCTCCCAGTGAATATCTGAAGTCCTGCTAAAGCTAAACCTGACTAGGTGATGATTTGTCCATGACAATGGAGCCATATTATTGAGTTTACCCGCCCTTACTTCAGCCTCATCCCATGCAACAAGCCAAATACAGCCAGTTAATGTGTGCAGTTGGAAACGCCCCATGGTGGCCATGACAGTCAAGAACTTCTGAGCAGATCTTGATAGAAGGGCTTAGTGTAAATGCTGAAGTCCCCCTGAACTATGAGTTTTCACAACTCCAGTATTACCCTGACCACCTTGGCCATCTCAGGAAGGGGGGCTCTTGCACATAATGTATATTCCCAGAAGCCCTTTCTAATCCTGAGCACATAACTTTGGAAATAGCTTAAAACCTAGCAATGGCTGGGTGAGCTATCCTGTTAGTTTGATGAAATTCTAATACATGCCTCAACTCATTCCCTGTGTTCTGTTCAGCTTGTCTCTTTCATCATCCCCCTCCCCCCCCCCCGTCACATTTATATAATAATTTTTCAATTCCTTCTTCTTTTTTAAAGCTTGGGCTACACATTGTGAACTCTAGCTATTTTTAAGCTTAGTGCTATTTTATTGCATATGGTCAGCTAAATTTAAAATCCATCATTTGGCATGGAATCTAAGAGGATCTTTTATATGATAAAAATGCTGCTATGGTTGATTTAATTTTCCACTTGTAAACTAGGACACAGGCCAATGTGATTGAAATCTTTATTTTTAGACAATACCATTCAAGCACTTTTGTTCACAGTTGCATAAATGGCTTTTAGTAATACATTCAAGTGGTTGACTGAATAGGATTTGACTGTTGTTCATGAAGTCCCCTAGGACTGTTGCTGATTTAAAGCACTTACTTAGCCCATGTTTATCTAGAACTGTCAGCTTCAGGGAGGCATAGCAATTTCTATGGTGTTTTTTTTTTCAGGAAAGAAAATGTTAAAAGATATTTTACAGCTAAATTCAGCCTCCAGGGTCACTATTTATTTATTTATTTATTTATTTATTTAAAAAAAGGCATGCTACACTGACATAATTCTAATTCATAAGAAGAGCAGGGCAATTCAAGATTTCACATATTCCATAACAGATCCAGTGGAATGATATAAATGTATAAATGTTATTAATAAGATTGATGTGCATCTACTTTTTATCAGGTTCACTAGCAAAGCTTAGGCCTTAGACCACCCCCTACATACACATAGATTAAAAAAGATAGATGTATGTATACTCTCTTTTTCTATTCAAGTATTCTCTAAGGGGATGGGTAGGAAAGCAAACAACAACAGAAGGAATAATACAGGGAGACAAACAGATACTGGGCAGCAGCAATAGTAGTGGTGGATGTCATTGACAGATGTGAATTGTAGTGACACCATAGCCAACATTGGTTGGCACTGCACACAAGGAGGTGTAGGTCTCCCTCCTTGTGTAACCCTATCACCTAGTAAACCCTTTGATGAAACTACCCAAGTGAGACACAGGCAGGATCAGAGCATTAACAAAAAGGGAAGGAGGGAGAAATAAAGGGACATCACACTTGCAAGATTAGCCAAGGGCATAATAAAGATGCCAGGACAAGTAGCAGACACCTTTAGAAAGGCAAATGACATCCAAAGCAGCATTACACATAAAATAGTGATGTGGAATGTGAGAAGCATGTGCCAAGGGAAGATGGACATAGTAAAAATGGAAATGGAATGCATGAACATAGCAGTACTGGGGGTAAGTGAGTTAAAATGGACAGGAATGGGCCACTTTGAATCAAACAACCATACAATGTTCTATTCAGAGAATGAAAAGACAAGAATAAATGGAGTGGCTTTCAAACCAAGAAAAGATGTGGCAGAAGCAGTCAAAGGATGCAGTGCAAAATCAGACCAAATCATTCCAGTAAAGCTCCATGGTAAACCTATGAATATCACCATAATTCAAGTATATGCACCAACAACAGAGGCAGAACAGGAAGAAATTGACAGATTCTATGAAGGAGTACAGGAAGAAATTGACAGCACACCAACACTGGATGTCAAGCTGATCATTGGAGATTGGAATGCAAAAGTTGGAAGCAAAGAAGAATAAAAAAAACAGGCAGATTTAGATTAGGCAAAAGAAATGAAGCAGGTAAGCATCTGATAGATTTCTGTGAAGCCAACAACCTATTCATTGCAAACACATTTTTCATACAACCAGAAAGAAGACTACACACATGGACATCACCAGATGGTCAACACAAAAATCAAATAGATTATATAATCGGATGTAAAAGATGGCAGAGCTCTATACTGTGGCCAAGACTAGACCAGGCACTGACTATGGCACAGTTCATGAATTACTCATAAAAAAAAAAGGTACGACTCAAGAAGAAAACAAAACCAGTGATTATATCAAAATATGATCTAAATAATATCTCAACAGAATTTACTGATAACATAAGAAACAGATTTGCACAACTAAGCATAATAGACCGAGAAGTTGAGGAACTATGATCTGAAGCCAGGGACGTAATAAAAGAAGAATGCAGACAGACACTTTCAATAAACAAAAAGAAAGAGAAAAAGCACTACAAGCAATAAAGAAAAGAGAAGAAAAACAAAAGGGAGACAGGAACAAACTAAGAATTATGAATGCAACAGTACAACAGCTTGTGCGCAAAGATAAAGAAAATTACTGCAATGACCAATGCAGAGAAATAGAAGACAATAACAAAAATGGAAGAACAAGAGATCTATTTCACAAGATCTGAGAAGTCAAAGGAAAATTCAAACCAAGGACTGGATGCTCTGTGACAATAAAAATTACATAATTCAAGACCAGGAAGGAATAAAAAGATGTTGGATGCAATACATAGAAGAATTATACAAAAGAGATGACAAAATGAAGGACACATGGAACGAAGAGCCATATGAAGATGAACCCCAAATTCTAAAAAACAAGATGGAAACTATGATAAGAAAAATAGCAAAAAAACAAATCACTAGGGATAGACCATATTTCTGTTGAACTGCTGCAATCCACATTGACAGAGTCAACTTTAGTGCTGAACAACATATGTCAACATATGGTAAACAAAATGATAGCCAGCAGATTGGAAGCAGTCAATATACTTCCCCATCCACAAAAAGGGTGACAAAAGAGACTGCAGCAACTATAGGACCATATCACTTATCTCCCCTGCAAGCAAAATTATGCTTAAAATTCTGCAACTTAGACTGCAACCATACATGGAGAGAGAAATCCCAGAGGTCCAAGCAGGGTTTAGGAAAGGAAGAGACACGAGGGACCACACTGAAAACATATGATGGCTAATGGAGCACACCAGGGAATTCCAAAAGAAAATCAGCATGTGCTTTATAGACTATAGCAAAGCCTTTGACTGCATAGATCATGAAAGGCTATGGAATGCCCTTAAAGACATGGGAGTGCCAGCACATCTGATAGTTCTGGTGAGGAGTCTGTACTCAAGACAAGAGGCTACTGTCAGAGCAGAACAAGAGAAACAGAATAGTTCCCAATTGGCAAAGGAGTCAGACAAGGTTGCATACTTTTACCCTATCTGTTCAACTTGTATGCAGAACATATTATAAGAAAAGCAGGCTTGGACACAGAAGAAGGAGGAGTGAGAATAGGAGGAAGGAATATCAACAATCTAAGATATGCAGATGACACAATGCTAGCAGAAAACCTTACAGACCTTGAACACCTACTAAGGAAGATCAGGGAAGAAAGTGCAAAGGCAGGCTTA
>CM034710.1:62125636-62140123 GCA_020142125.1 Phrynosoma platyrhinos
AAGGCCCTTAGTTACTTATGTCTGTAATGAAGAGTCTGTTGGAATACCTAAAGCCACACAAAGCCTCCTACATCCTATGCCCAGTGCAGCATCTAGAAGGGTCTTATGCCCTTCTACAAACAAATCTTCCACGTACCAAGTTTCCTGAAGAAAAATAATACATCTGGAAATGTAAGCCAGAAAAGAAGGATCTCTATTTCTGGGTTTCCACTTGCAACATTCCAGGAAATAAAAGCTGGGGGGTGGGTAAGATTTGTTGAATGTCAATCAATTTGGTCCAGCAAAGGTGCTGGTGCAAACAATTCCTGGGAAATGCTGGTGTCATTAAATCCCACAATTCCTGGCCTACCAGTTACTGTGCTGTAGCAACTACCATCAAATGTCCAAATATCCTTTGATGTAACTGAAATGGCAAGCTGTGGGTGCTGGCCTAGTCTCTGTTTTTTTGTGAAGCTAAATTCTCATCTCCCATCACTGTAATTGGATTGGCTGAATCTCTGACTGGCTGCCTGAATGCTATTGTAGTTGAGCTGCACAAACTAGATTGCATTCCTTTTTTGTTCTTTGGTGAAGGTGAGCACTCAACTTGCTACCATAACATTTAGTGACAGCTGCCATTTTGGACAGCTTGAACAGGAATTCAAAGATATAGCCGTGTTAGTCTGTAGAATCAGTACGTAGAGCGATCTTGTAGCACCTTTGAGTCTAACTGAAATAAAGAAGTTGGCAGCATGAGCTTTCGTAGACTCCAGTCTACTTCCTCAGAAGCATTGGATGCATTCATCAGATGCAGTCTTCTTCCTCAGATGCAGATGTAGATACATCTGAGGAAGTAAACTGAAGTCTACGAAAGCTCGTGCTGCCAATTTTTTTCTTTCAGTTAGTCTCAAAAGTGCTACAAGATCTCTCTACATACAGGAATTAGACAAGTTCCTGGAAGATAAAGCTTTTAATGGGCACTAGTCTTGACAGCTACATATTACTTCTAGCAGCAGTGGCAGTGTGCCTCTCCCTAGTAGTTCCTGAAGAATTTTAGCAGAATATAACAGCACTAAAGCTCTGCTTTGGATCTCCCATAGGCAACTCTTTGGCAACTGGGTAAAAAGATTCTGGCAGAGAAATACTTATGTTCAATCTCCTTTCATGGAACACCTGCCTGATATCATTATTCATCTATTGCAATCAAGTATTTTACAAGTAACCCATGTTTGTTGTTTTTCTGATTTGCTTTTTCAACCATTGTGAGGGCTCCTCCAGATAGGTCTAAAGATAATATTCTCACACCACAGTTCCTTAGTTTTTGCCAGGTATTGCTGATAGCTGGCAGCTCTCTGTCCACTCATTCCCTGTCAGTGGGTTCTTTTCTGGGGTGTGTGGCATGTTTGTTGCTGAAAACAACTATTTGGGTCCACACTAGTTTGGGAGGATATGGTTTGCCACCTGGAAAATCAGGCCACTTATGGATTTTAGCCAAAGTGCTTAAAGTGCTCCTCCCAGAGCTCTATGTCTGCCTGCCCCCCACAAACCCCAATTCCTGTGGTTATTCAATGCCCATTAGGGGAAGGAGGACAGGAGGCAGGCAGTGGTGATGTCTCCCCTATACTTTGCAAGAGCAAAGATATGATGGTGTCTCTTCTGTAAATTGCAAGGGAATATCCTGCCATTTGCCTTCCTCCTCTCTCTCCCCTCCATCATAGCAGCATCCTTGTGGTTTGGCCATTCTCAGTGTTTAGAAAAGTAGAGAGGTGTCCTGTTGAGGAAAATTATTGAAATGTTCTGCACTTGTATTTTGATCCACCTTTGCTACAAAGCAGAAGTGAAAAAACATCCAGAGTAGCATTTTAAAAAAAGAAGGAAAACACAGGGGGAAACACTGTCACCTCCTCCACCTGAATCTTACTGCAATCTATGTCAACATAAATATTGTCTGGATATTTAAGAGAGGGGAAATGAATTAACAAAGTGCAGCTGTAAATAATGCAGCTTCAAGCCCATCTGTTTTCTTCCTAAACTGTTCCAAACGCTATTTGTCATCCTGGAAAGGAGGGCTGGAACTCAAGATATTGTTGTTGTTTGTTGTTAGCTGCCCTTGAGTTGATTCCGATTCATGGCAATCCTGTGGATGAGATACCTCCAAGACTCCCTATCCTCCACTGCTCTGCTCAGATACTGCAAACTCATGTTTCTGGCCTTCCTGATTGAGTCTATCCATCTTACATGTAATCTTTCTCTCTTTCTTCTACCCTCTACGTTTCCTAACATAGTCTTCTCTAGTGATCCATGTCTTCTCATTATGTGGCCAAGTACAACAGCCTTTGATCATCTTGGTTTTCAAGGAGTTTCTGGTTTGATCTGTTCAAGGACGTATTTGTTTGTCTTTTTGGCTGTCCATGGTATCCTAAGCACTCTTCTCCAGCACCACATCTGGAATGTGCTGATTTTCTTTCTTTCTGCTTCCTTTACTGTCCAGCTTCCACATTCATACATGATGATAGAGAATACAGTGGCCTGGACAGTACTTATTTGTATAACTTTACTCTTTAGGATCTTTTCTAATTCCTTCATGGCTGTCCTACCCATTAAGGGAGTGGCAGATCAAGGCTGTGACAACCACATACTGCAGCCCCAATCCTCCTTTTTGCCGCCCCCAAAAGGAGTGGCAAAATCCCTTTCAGCTGCAGCGGTGGCTTTTTTGTGCCCTTTTGGCACAGTGTGTGCACATGCTGCACCAACAGGGCGTGCTAATGCCATATGCTGTATGAACAGGCGCACAGTATCAGGACAGGGTCGGGGTGGCCAGCATGTGGCTGCTTCGCCCCAACTCCACCCCCAGGCCAGCCCTTTGTGCCGGTCTGCATCAGCAGTTAGTGACTCCTTCCCATTCCTAATATCCAAGAGATATTAGTGACACAGAAAAGAACACATGAGAGACAATCACTAGTTAAATTTTCCCCTCCTTCTCCAACTGGCATTGGAACAATTTGGAAAGACTATTTCTAAGACAAATTAGAGGCTGTTCCTCACTAACACCCCAACCCAGATAAACAGGAAGCATTAAAACTAGATTGAGGCTGCAACCAATTGGATATAAGTGGCAGTGCATCCTACCTATATCCCAAAGTGGCTTTTACTGAGTATCATGCCACCTGACATGTGAACTGCAATAAACTTTCTATGAACTAGTTCGGGTAGTCCTCTCAGTTTGAAAGCTCCCTCTTTCTGTTGTATGGAAACAAACAGTGTGGAATATCTTCCTGCCACAGCCCAGTGGGAGAATGTGACATCCAACCAGATGTTCCAAAAGCATAGCATTTCACAGCACCTCTGCCTGCTGTTGTCTTGGCTTCTGGGGAATCAGCTTGATCTGGGTAACAGAGTGTTAAGGTGCCAGAAGAGAAATCTGGAAATGTTAGAATTAGAAACTGTTGATCACTTAAGTACTGCCTGCATGCCATGAACTTTCAAGTGACAACCTGTGGAAATGTTTTTAAGTCTTTAGATGGAGATGGTTATATAACTTAACATATCTGTAGGAAGCCCGGATAAAAGTTCTTATATTAGTTCATGCAAATGCATTCTGTTCTTGTTTTGTCTTTCATTCTTCTTCCTACTACCAAAGCTTTATATTTTATTCACATTTGACTCACCATTTGTGATGAACATGTGTGTCAGTGCCTGGTGAAGTCTTCTGGGATTCACTTAATGTATTGTCTCAGAATTTCTAGTTATTTCTGAGTTCAAGTAGGCACCTGCGTAGTGTTGCAAGCCTGCTGCTTCATTTGATTAAAAACAAAACAAAACATGTTTTTGGACAACTTCCCAACATTTTTAGCCTTCCTGAATTATCAATTGATGAGCACAAAGCTATATAATTTGCCAAAATTAGCCAACTTAGCAGATATAGGAAAGATATATTTAGAAGATATGGGAAACAGGTATAAGAAGCAGATATATGGATTGCAAAAGAGGGTCCCTGTTGGAATGCAAATGGATTTTAAATTTCCTGGACTTGAAAAATCTCCCTATAGCTACATGGCCAGAAGGAGGAGGAGCCTGCCTGCAAAAGATAACCTCCCCACCATATACTATTTTAACTAAGACTTGGTTTGTAACATCTTGGCTGATGAAGAAGCCCATGGAGCTTCAAAAGCTTGCAACAAGTATATTGTGCATTTTGGTTAGCCAATAAAGATATCACTGAGAGATTTTTGTCAGATATAGGAAAGATATACTTAGCAGATATAGGAAAACCAAAATATTATCTTCCTTAAAAACTTGGACATAGGAATTGTTGTTCCAATAACAGAAGAAGTTCTAAAACTGGTGAGCCAAAGCCCAGGACTGATCATGAGTTATCACTGTACTGGAAGTTATGTGACTGCTGGAAAGAGAAGATGGAGGAGGGGAGAAGACAAGGAAGACCAGAAAAAGAAGAAGACTACTCTGATTACATAGAACTGGAAAGCATAATCTCAGTATCACTAATCTATAGGTACAATGAAAGTAAAAATTCATTAACACAGTTGGTAAGGTCATTTCCTTGTGAAATTTATTTTGATGGGAGGAGACAGGGATGGGGGATCAACAGCAATGCTAACCTGGAAATGTATGGAATCCCAAGAATTCTTGAATGCTCTGTGGGATTTTCCAAGATGATAGAATAGGATAGTAACTCAGTTCCATAGGCCAAGGAACAAGTACAACTGAAAACTAGTGAGGAGATTTAGTTGTGCTTATTATGTTGCAATGAGGCTAACCCCCAAAAAATCTCATTATTTAGCAATATTCTGAATGGTGAGAAGCCATAGGCTATCAGGCTCAGAGAAGCCAGGACTGGAATCCTTGTTTGCCTGTTATGACACATTTGCTAGTCCCTTCAAGGAGAAAGTCAATTGTTTCCCTGAGAACGTTATGCCACAACTTGCAAAGTGGAAAATGTCCCATCTCCTTAGGACCTTATCACACGGGGGTCTAAAGCACTCACATTCCCGTGCGATCGCGGTTCCTTACCCCAGCTGATCAGACGACGTCGCAGGGAAACCCCGCCTATCCCCGTCGCATCCTGGTCGCATCCCCGTGCGATCGCGCTTCCTGTCGCCGGCTGATCACACAATGTCGCAGAGAGACCCCGCCCATTCCTGTCGCATCCCGGTCGCATCCCTGTGCGATCGCGCTTCCTGTCCCCGACTGATCAAACGACGTCGCAGGTAACCCGCTCGCATCCCCGTCCCAATGCAGCATGATGCTGCATCATCCAGGCATCATCCCCATTCTTTTGAATGCCTGGTCGAAATGGGAATTACATTTCCCACGACCTGAATGATGCTGGGATGATGCTGCTTTCTGGGTAAGGAAGCGCGAAGGGACGGGGATGCGACTGCTTCAGCCCCCGTGTGATAAGGTCCTTAGGTTTGTTAGTATCCATTTCAGTTGCAGCCTGAAGAAGTGGACAGACTAATTCAATCCATCTGTCTCAACATGTCAGCTTGACCATTGTCCATCTTGGCTGATATGCTCTACCAGAGGTAGATTGATGGGCTTCGTGCGGGGATGGTAAATGTTTCACTATGTTGGTAGTGGGAGGCACCTGTTGACTTGGAGCAGGCTATGGTACACTATCTCCTGGACTCAGCAGTATGTGAGAACTATGATTCTATTGTGAAATATCCCCCTCTTGGGAAAAGTGCTCGAGCGTGTGGTGGCTAAACAACTTCAAACATTCTAGGAAGCAAACATTATCTGAACCAATTTCAGCCAGGTTTTAGAACAGTTTATGGTGCCAAAACAGCCTTTTATAATCAATTGCCATGCATTTCAAAATTTACTCTTTAACAGCTTTCAGAAAATATTTCTGAAAAATGCTATAAGATGTTTGGCTCCATTGACTTTAACCTTAACGGATTACTGTTGATTTTAGTTTACTAATGTGGTGAAGTATTTTGAGTTTCTGGAAGGCTCGTGGACTTTCAATACAGCTGTTTACATCTTTGTGTGGCCTGGATCTAGTTGCACAGACAACCCCCCCACTCAAAAAACCCCGAGGAATCAATTTAGCAAAAGAACATAAAATTTCACTTTACATCTCATAGCACATAACATGTCATACCTTTTTCTGCTTCAAAAATGATTGATACACCATTCAGAATGACCAGACAGATGTGGAATAGTGCAATGAATAGGAGTAAGTGATTTATGATGTGATCCTGGATCTTAAGTGACCAACACTTCAGGAAATTGGTGTTTTGTGTTTCATGTCACCTGCCTCCTAGGAGAAGAAACAGAAGGTTGTTCTGTTTTTGCATCTCACCTGATGAGCAATCAGATTGTGTCATGTGTAATGCTGCACTAGGGACAAGGAGTTCTAGATATAATATGTGCACACTTTAGGTTACATCTCTGAGGCCAAAAAGATCTCAGTAATAGAGCACTGTCCTAGTTAAACCCGCTGTGTGCATTTCCTGGGAATATGATCATAAATAATTCCAGATAGATAAGAGTGCACTTGCATGAAACCTCCAATTTGTTGTTGTTAACTGCCTTTGCATCAGTCTTGATCCATGGCAACCCTATGGATGAGACATTTCCAGGCCCCTCTGTCCTCTACTGCTCTGCCCAACTCCTGCAAACTCATATTCATGATCTCTTTAATGAAGTCCATCCATCTAGCATGTGGCATTCCTCTCTTTCTACTTCCCTCCACCTTTCCTAACATTATTGTCTTTTCCAATGATTCATGACTTCTCATGATGTGTCCAAAGTACGACAGTCTAAGAGCCTTTGCAGACTGCCAGAAATAGTGCAAACTGAGTCCACTTTAACTGCCCTGACTCAGTGCAAGGGAATCATGGGAACTGTAGTTTATTGTGGCACCAGAGCTCTCTGACAGAGAAGGCTCAATGTCTCAGAAAAAAATGCAATTCCCATGATTCCTTAGCACTGAGCCAGGACAGTTAAAGTGGACTCAATTTGCACTATTTCTAGCAGTCTGCAAAGGCCCTAAGTCTTGTCATCTTGGCTTCTAGGGATATCTCTGGCTTGATCTGTTCTCGGACAGATTTGTTCCATTTGTTTGGAAGGAATTATTCTAAGAACTAGTCTAGAAGTTACTGTCACAGCTGGCCAGTTCTTGAAATGCCATCCTTGGATGTAGTCCTGAAGGATATACCAAAAAAGGCAGTCAGTTAGGAACCAATAATCTGGCAGGATACAGAAAAAATAAGATAAAATGATAAAATGAGACTAGGCTGGAAATCAAGATTTAGGAGTTTATCTGTAAGTTGGGAGGATAGTACAACTAAACTGACTGGAGCCCTAATATTGAGCCCGTAGAAGGGGGCCAGAAGTGTGTTGTGTTTGAGACTCACTCAGCTCTTAGATTCCTCTAAAAGCAGCTCCTTTTATAACAACTTTAAGCAATGACAGTGCTTACATTTCCTTATCCTACAGGACATAGAATGGCCAAATTATATGTCATACAAGGGAGTAGTCCTAGTAGCCTATTGGTGACATATGCAAGAGTGATTATTTACTAGGTCATTGTACAAGGAGGGATTCATTACTGTCATCATCACCCCAGAGTAACTGCATTTTCCCCATGCCAGAGTACACTCCTGTGGTCAATTTGCAGTGAGTGGAGGGTGGAGAGGCACTTGTGCAGGGTTTGGATACAATTTGAAACCAGGGGGAGGGAGAAGACATAATTCCCTTAGATCGCCAGCACACTTCTGTAGAAAACGTATTTGTGCTAGGAAAGAAGTTGCATTGACAGGGTATTTTATGTACTCTGCCATTCTGTTGTAGGATACCAGCATAGGCATGTAAAGCTTTGGTTTTTTTCATTCATGAAAAAAAGCACAAAGAATGTAAAAACTCCCACCTGAAAAATGAGGTTTCAAGAATTTTTCCACATTTCGATTATTTTTCCTATTTTGAAACTTCTTCCAAAAAACAAACAAACATGTTTATGCAAAAAACGATGAGGAGTTTTAACAAAATATATTATTTTCTATCCCCAAAACCATTTTTGCACCTCCCATGGGGAAAAGTCAGATGTTCTGGGATGATGGTGGCAGTAATGAACTGCTCCTTGTACAATGACCTAGTAAACAATCACCCTTGCATAGGTCACCAATAGGTTACTAGGACTATTCTCTTGTATGATATGTGACTTTTTTCCCCCAAAATGTCCTAAAATGAAAAACATCTCATGGCAGTTCACTTTAAAAAAAAAAAGCTCTTTCCATCTCTATAGGAGAGACGTGGAACATCTGCCAGAGGTTTGTTTGTTTATGAGAATAAGCTATAGGATACTGCAAATAGGAGAAGTATGGAAAGGAAGTGGATGTTTAATCCTCTTGGAAATTTTCTCTGAACATTTCAAACTCCCATCTGTACATCCTCCATAACAGAACTAAATAGGGAGGTGAGGGAGATTAGTTTTGAGTGAAGGGGAGCACATTAAGTATCCTATCTGTATCTTTTTAGATCATTGTCTTCCTTGCACTCACTTTGCAGAAACGAATCCTGTCTCCAATGTTGCTATCTGCTTTTGCTGCTGATGGCTCCAAGTGAAAGTAGTTTTCCTCTCGCCTATGCTTGGTACTCTATAGCAGGGGTAGGCAACCTAAGGCCCGGGGGCCGGATGCGGCCCCAAGAGGCCTTTGGACCGGCCCCAGGCTAGTCCCGCCGCCGCCGCCGCCGTCCCCCCGCCTGCCATGATGATATTGATTATTGTTGTTATTACTTGTTCTTGGGGTTTTCTTGGCAAAATCTCCACAGGGGTTTTTGCCATGGCTTTTCTGTGGCTGAGAGAGTGTATATTTTTAATTTTTTTTAAAAAAAATGTTTTTATTTTTATTTATTTATTTATTTATTATTGGTGCTTTGGCCCCCCACTTGTCTGAGGGACAGCAACCCGGCCCCCGGCTCAAAAAGGTTGCCTACCCCTGCTCTATAGGCTTTCAACCTGGCTGGATTAGGATTGCTGTTGTGTGCCTTCAAGACGCTTACAATTTATGACGACCCTACGACAAACATGTATCATGGAGTTTTCTTGGCAATATTTGCTCAGTGGGTTTCCATGGATGAGCAGGGATTCAAACCCTGGCCTCTAGAGTTGTAGTCCTATTCTCAAACCATTACAACACTCTGGATCTCTGGATTAGAATGCATGGTTTAATACATCCCAAAATGAAGAGAAAGTGGTTGGCTCTCCATGAAGTTATTGTGGGCTAAAAATCTTGAAGATGGTAGCAATCCTAACTAATGCATTATTGCTAGAACATCCCAAAGCTTTCAAGACCCTAAAAAGAATTGTATAGATAATGTTTTCACATGGCCCTGATTTGTGTGCCTTCAAATCATTTCTAACTTATGGAGACCCCTAAAATAAATCTCTCATGGGGTTTTCTTGGATAGATTTGTTCAGAGGGCAATTACTGTTACCTCTTTCTAAAGCTAAGAGTGTGACTTACCCGGGATCACCCAGTGGGTTTCCAGGGTTGAGCAGGGATTTGAACCCTTGTCTCCAGGAATCCTAATCCAGTGCTCAAACCACTACACCATGCTCCTTCTCTGTGTGGGAATTACACATGAGCAGTGCGAACTTTTTATTTCAATATTCTCTTATTTCACTATTTCTGTTGGATTATATAATCCATAATCCCAGATATATTAACTCTTTGTCTACACATCTAAGCATACTAGATCAGTGTTAAATTATGGGGGAAGGGGCCCATCTAGCATTAGGGCAGTAGTGACAGGAAAACAGAAGAACCCGACAACTGATAAAGAAGTCATTTGAATGGACAGTAGTAGTACAACAATAAAGTGATCAACCACTGGCTATAAGAGATATTTGCAGGGCCACCCAGAGGATTTATGGAGCTTGAAACAGGTGTGATATTGGAAGTCTTATCACTGAAGTTTGCAAGACTTAATGCCTACACAAAGCATCAGAAAGCAACATGACAGATCCAATGATACCCCTAGGAGGTGATGCAAGGCTAATTCCTACTCCTCAGCCCTCCCTGGAGGCCTGCCTGTGTCTTGTAAGCTTGCAACCAAGATCTTCTTTCAGACTTGACCTGCCTTATCTCCCCCTGTAGGGATTGCTCCACAGCTCTAGGTAATGCCTTGGAAGAAATCCTCCTCCTGCCTCTGTTCACACTCGACTGGCTTTGCTCTCAAGCGTTTTATTTTTTCCATGCCCGAGGCAATTAAATTGTGCTCTTGAGTCACCGCCTGATTCTACCTAAGCAGACATGGAGCTATCTAAAAGGAAAAGCTAGAAGGTGAACTGGCAGGGTTCTTATCTGACCTACTTTTAACAGTGGAAAGGAAGCTTGCCTGCCTTTTGAAGGCTGGAAGGGAAGAGCTGCAACATGCTGGCAATTTCCCTCCTGCCTGGTTTATGTGAGTGGCTTGGTGGAGGCTGCTGCCGGTGAAGAAGTGAATCCTTTCAATTCTTTGACACAAGGCCACATTTCGTGTTCCATTTCTGATGCTGAATCATTTGCTGGCTTGCAGCCATAGAGGAAACTATCTGGGAAACCATTTAGAGAAAGGCAATAATGTGTTCAGTACAATAATACATTCAAAAAGGGACGTGAGTAGCAAAGGCTATATTTTACCCCCTCCCCCCAAAAATGTAAGCGTATGCAACATATTGGATGGATGGAGATGGAATTGCCATAGAGCCATAGCTCATCCTAAGGCACCCTGAGAGGGGGGAAATCCAGTTAAATCTCTTTTGTACTGGTGTCACACAACTCTATTACCTAGTGCTATTTTATGCTACAGAATTGTAACACTCTGATTTCACTTTTACTGCTTAGAATCCTGGGATGTGTAGTTTGATGAGACAGTAGAGTTTTCTGCCTTAGGATTCTACGTAACCCTACCTAAACTGCAAATCACAGGATTCCATGGGATAGAACCATGGCAGTTAAAGTGGAATCATAGCACTATAATTCTGTAGTGTGAAAAGGTCCTTAGCCTGTTTCCCAAGATGCATATTTCTAGGTAAGTTATGCAGATCCACACAGGGCAATATTTAGAGAGGCTGGGCACGGCACGGGGGGGGGGGGGGGGGGGGGGGGGGGGGGGGAGGTAAGCCTTTAAAGGTTTTCCTCCCAAACCCAGCTTTTTCATGATGTCTTTTTATGTTAACCTCTATACCAGACTGTCAATACATGTGGTGGTGGTGTGCCTTGAGGTCATTTCTGACCTATGGTAACCCTAAAGAAACTCTACCACAGTGTTTTCTTTGCAAAATTTGTTCAGAGGTGTTTTACCTTCCTCTGAGGCTCAGAGAACATGACGTGCCTAAAGTCATCCGGCGGATTTCAATTGCTGAGCAGACATTCAAACCCTAGTCTCCAGAGTATAGCTTAGTGCTCAAACCACTACACCAACTTTAGTTATGTCTAAATGTGTGATGATAAAGACTCAGCGCTGAACCATGGAAGCCCACTGGCTGGCTTTGGGTAAGTCATCCTAATGGCAAAACTACTTAGAATATCTTGCCAAGAAAACTCTAGGGTAGAGTCCCCATAAGTCAGATGCTACTGGAAGGAACCTAACAACAAGAACAACTTTCAATTTTTGTCAATAATGAGGAGGGATAGTTTGTTGATGCCTAGATATTTCTTCTCCCTCCCTGTGGGTTTTTCTGGTACATATGCAAGCCTCAAACAGTGGTGCTAGTAGGACTGCCAGAGTGAAAACTAGAGACACTTCCTGTGGATTTAATGGTTATGTAGAAGGGAATTTCAGCAGGTGTTGCTTATTACCTGGTTTTGTGACAAGCTGCACCTGCTGAAGCTTTCTCTTTACCCAACCATTAAAGGTAGGGGAGCCTTCTCCACTTTTTAAACTGGCAAAATTAGGTGCAGATTTAAGGATCTTCATTCTTCCTGGGTGAACTGGCTGCCTTTTGATGTGGAGAGCTTCACAAGTTCCAGCAATAAGTTTGCTGCAACTTACCACTCTTTTTCCAAACTGCTGGTATGGGTCAAGTTTCTCCCACCTTAGACCAGCTTATTTTCTGTGCTCCTATAGTTCTGATTCTCTGCTGCCTTCACTCTGTTTTACAGAGATAAAAATAAATCACTGGCAATTATATTATTGAGTAGAGAGGAGAATGTGATGGAGCAAGGTTATCTCTGATATGGCTTTTGATTTCTGATAAGTTCTGAGGTGAGTAGTTCATTTTTGGAATTTACTTGGGCCCTTCTCACTGTTTCAGTGTCTCCCCACTGGGCTGATCATGAATGACCCTACAATCACAATGTATAACTATACTTGTTTACATTCATGTCCCTTTCTTCTTCCCCTTTGTCAGTTTTAGAATTTATATTCCTTGGGGCAGGGGTTTATGCATTTTAATGCTGATAAAACTATTCAAAGGGTCATATTTTTTGTTGTTAACTGTCCTCAAGTTAATTTTGATCCATGGTTACCCTGTGGATGAGACATCTCCAAGAACTCCTGTCTTTGACTGTTCTGCTTATTTCTTGTAAACTCTTACCCTGCAACCTCCTTAATAGAGTCTATCCATCTAGCATGTGGCCTTCCTCTCTTTCTACTTCCTTCCACCTTTCCTAGCATTATTGTTCTTACCAATGAATCCTCCCTTCTCATGATATGACCGAAGTACGACAGCCTCAGTTTTGTCATCTTGGCTTTCATGGAAATTTCTGTCTTGATCTGCTCTAGGGCCCATTTGTTTGTCTTTTTGGCTGTCCACACAATTCTCAGCAGTCTTCCCTAGCACCTCATCAGATTTTCTTTCTATCTTCTTTCTTAACTGTTCAGCTCTCACATCCATACATGGTAATAGTGAATAGAATGACTTGTATGATTCTAACTTTTGTGCTCAGTTGTATATCTTTGCATTTTAGGATCTTTTCTAGTTCTTTCCTCTGATTTCCTGGTTGCAGCCCATGTTCCTATCAATGGGAAATCTTTAACTATTCTATTTTCTCATTATCTAGGTTGAAATTGTGTATATTCTCCTTGGTCATTATTTTTGTTTTCTTTATGTTCAACAGTAAGCCTGCCTTCACAGTTTCTTTCTTGATCTTTCTTAATAGTTGTTCCAGGTTGTGAGGTTTTCTGCTAGTATCATGGTGTCATTTGCATATCTTAGATGTCGATATTCCTTCCTCCTATTTTCACTCCTCCTCTGTGTCCAAGTCTGCTTTTCCTACAATATATTCTGCATATACGTTGAATAGGTAGGGTGATAAGATAAAGCCTTGTCTGACCCTTTTGCCAACTGAGAACCATATACAGTACATATATACTGATATATTTCTCATCAGTTCTGTGGCTTTGCTTGTTGATTTAACATAAACAGCTAAGTCTAGAAACCATGCATGTTTACCAGGCAAAAACCCTGTGATTAAAAAAAAATGTGATCCTTTGACCCATGCTGATAATCATCCAGCATCAGTAGATAGTTGATTACTTCTTGATTAATGTTAATTGAGCAGTTCAATGGTGGAAACTTCCAATGGTGGAAGGAAAGGGTGGGGGGGACTATAGCAGCACTTTTAAGACAGCTCTTTGCTTTTTGCATGAGCTTTCAAAAGTCATAAAGGTGCTGCTAGATTCTTGTTTCCTTTCCCTCTTTCTCTTTCTCCTTTCCATGATGTTCAGTAGATGAACATTTTTCATAACAAATATTCCCAATTGGGAAAACAAACTTGAATGGGGACAAGGAAGCTGTTGTGAGAACTGAATCCTTTAGTCATCTGTTGCCATATAGTCTGTCACAGTTTTTAAAACCAGTGACACAATATGCCCAACACCTACACAGAGATAGGCTATTGATATCTTTCAGCAGCCCAGGGAGGTAGGAGTGTAAGGTGAGAACTGAGAGTGATTTCTGATAAGACTGATCCATTGGGGAAGATAAGGAGAATGCATGTGACAGCTTGATTACTAATGTATCTAAGCCAGTTTCTACTAGAGAGGAGGAGAAGGTGAGCAGTTCCTGGGCAGCCATTTTAAGGAGGTGAGTTTTGAACTTTTAATAACTCTTGGGAGAGTGTGTTATTGCTGAGGGGGTGGAGCTTTTGTGAGTCACATTTGTGAATCACTAGGGGGTGGAGGTAGCAGTCTAGCTCTATGTAAATTCTCTCAGAGCCTTCTAGACCTTTCTAAGCCAGTTCCTGCTGGAGAGGAGGAGGTGGTGAGCAGTTCCTGGGCAGCCATTTTAAGGGGGTGAGTTTTGAACTTTTAATAACTCTTGGGAGAGTGTTGTTGCTGAGGGGGTGGAGCTTCTGTGAATCACACTTGTGGGTCACTAGGGGGTGGAGGTAGCAGTCTAGCTCTATATAACTCCTCTCAGAGCTGCACACCTAACGGCATGTGAATTTTTATCACCAGCAGTGATTAGTGAAAAGTTCAAGCCACCAGGAGCCTTTTACCTGATGTTTAGTGAGGGATTTTCTTTGAGGAGGAAGACCATAGTCCTGTTTC
>CM034710.1:62142923-62158391 GCA_020142125.1 Phrynosoma platyrhinos
CTGGGCCAAAGCTAACGAAATGAAATTCAACATGGAGAAATGTAAGGTGCTGCAGATACACGATGGGGGACACCTGGCTGAATGAGACTACGTGTGAAAGTGATCTAGGACTCCAGGTAGACCACAAGTTGAACATGAGTCAACAGTGTGATGCAGCAGCTAAAAAGACCAATGAAATTTTAGGCTGCATCAGTAGAAGTATAGTGTCTAGATCGAGAGAAGTAATAGTGCCACTCTATTCTGCTTTAGTCAGGCCTCACCTGGAATACTGTGTCCAGTTCTGGGCACCACAATTCAAAAAGGATGTGGAGAAACTGGAGCGTGTCCAAAGGAGGGCAACTAAAATGGTGAAGGGTCTGGAAACCAAGCCCTATGAGGAACAATGGGGTTGGTATAGAAATTAGTTTAAATGAACTAGTGAACAAAGCTTTTCGAAACTAGCTCTCCATGCTCTACAACAGACTTTATTTTCTCTTCACACTCTTTGTTTACCTCTCACTCTTTGTGTGTTTGTGTATGTACATACTGGGGTAAAAGAGACTTAGGGACAGTTTTGGCACACCTGTTGTCTCTATGAACCTAGACATCTTCATTCAAGTTTTTAAAAATCACCTACCTTTTAATTAAATTCTTTAATGTCAAGCCCAGGAGGAATAAGTAATGCTAACTAGATGAGAGTTAAATAACTTGAGGATTTTTTAAAATCTATTTTTATCTGCTAATGTGACAAAAGTGTGTCAGACTGAATTTGAGTTGTCTTCAAGAGTCTGTGAAGTGTTCCTTCTTTCCCCCAAAGCAAACAATAATTCTGCATGTCTTAGTGCACTTTGCTAAAATGCCAATGGGGAGGATTTATGTTGTGTCTGATGTTGTTCAGCAGCATCTCACAAGTGCCCTAAATTGAAGTTGTAAGCAGCTTAAAAATGATGAAAAGCCTCAGCTTCTCATACAAGGAGGAAAAAACCAATTTAGCCATTAATTCAGTAGATATAAGTTGGTGTCATTTGATTATGGAAAAGGGCACCTGAGTATTGCCTTCCCCCACCACTTAGGGGGGGAGGTATATCCTTTCAACCCTCAGCCTCCACTTAATTCCAGTGTAACAAATGGATACTCAGTTATATCAATTGGTATATCAATCAACCATAAGTTTTGAGTGGAGACTGCTGAGTGTAATGTGAAGAGCGTAGAGAATGCACTCTGGGTTTTAGTCCACATTCTGAAGGAGCTATCCAAGATGTTGGACTCAATCCCCAAATAAGTTCAGCAACCTGGGTGTCTGCTTTAGAATTCAGACTAAAACCCAGAACAGCTTCATCACCCCACTGACATCAGAAACACCAGCCTCTACTGTCTTTAACTGGTTGATACACTGACAAATGAAGAGAAGGTCAGAAGATGGAGTCTTGAAGAAAAGGGAGATTGGGCAAGAGAGGATCAGACGCAAAATGACTTAAGGGGAGCTGTAGTTGTAAGAAATCCTGGTATCTAAGAATATAGTTAATTGAAAATGAGTAGTTCATGATGAATGTCAGAATAAAGTCTTTTAGGCATCAGCTGGAGAACTCATCAGCTAGAAGCAACTGGAGAGAAAAAGAGGAGAAGAAAAGATCCCTTGAGGTCACGAATGACCAGCTAGTCATTCTGAATCCTTTTTTAAAAACCATCTTTGCCTGAATCTAGCATAATGAATTCTGCACTTTTTTGATTGATCTTATAAAGACAGCTACAATAGGGACTTTGGATTTTCTTTTATGGTCAGCATGGCTCCCCCCAGTGTTATAAAATGACACTTGTGGCATTAATAGTTAAAGAAGGTAAATCAAAAAGTTCTATGATATGTTTGGTGAGACACTGGCAACTGAAACTTATATAACACTTCCTTTAATCAGGCCTATGTTAACATCCCAGTGAGAAGTTTGTGTTTCCTCTTCTAAACAGACCCTACAAATTGTTCAGTGGATGGGGCTTGATTGTGGAGGGCTTTGATTTTGTAGCTGTACATATATAGCCCTCTGTTTTGCAACATGCAGAAAGCTTTAGTTTACAAATTGTGGAGGGTATTTTTAAGGGTGTCTGACAAGACCCAAGTTTGAAGAATACTTTGAGATCTTCCTTTTCATTGTAAGGAAGCTGAGGAGCACAATGGAAATTGGAAGAGTTGGAGAACTGTTCCTTAAACATGGAAAACCTTTACCATTCACCCTGGTATTGCAGAAATTTGAGGGACAATGGAGTAAACTGATGACAGAAATATGTGATCAATTCATTGTATTACAAAGGATTCCATTTCTCATAGGATAAGTAATGATTGGGTGTTGTAAGAAAGTATTCTAGAGAAGCTAAGATCTTTCTTTATCTTTCCATTTAACAACCTGAATAAGTTTTATAGTCAATTACAAGAAGTACAGGGCCTGCCATAGCATTCAACAGGACAAAGCAGCTACATCAGGTACCCCAAAAGCATAGAACATCTAGTTTATTTAAAGTATTGTGTATTTACTCTCAGATGAGGGGAGAGGCACTTGTGGGATATTCTGCCTTAGGTACTGAAATAGCAGGATAGGCTTTAGATAGTAGTAAGGGGCATCATGGGATACAGTGGGTCAAGTGGTTAAGACACTGACTCTATAGACTGCAAGATTAGCAAACTGGCAGTTCAAGGACCAGGTGCCGCATGATGAGGTGAGCTCCCATTACTAGGCCCAATTTCTGCCAACCTAGCAGTTTGAAATCATGCAAATACAAGTAGATAAATAGGTACCACTTCGGTGGGAAGGTAAACATCATTCTGTGCAGTCATGCTGGCCCCATGATCACAGAGCAGTCTCTGACAACGCTGGCTCTTCAGCTTAGTAATGGAGATGAGCACCGCCCCCTGTGGTTGGACAGGTCTTGACATCCTTGTCAACAGGGAATACCTTTACCTTTTAAGGGGCATCACATTTCAGGCAGCAAGATATGTGTTCACTCTGGTTGAAATACAGTGTGGCCTTCATATTATGCAGGGGATCAATTCTGGACCCCACCCCGCATAAGGGGGAAAAAGTGGAACCTCAAATCCCATTGTTTTCTATGGTAGCACACTTCTGTGCACATGCCGGGGCTTGCTGTCTGTGTGACCTTGAGTCCGCATATGGCACGCCCACATATGGCGCAGGCACACTGTAGTTTAATTAGGGGTGTTTGCCTCAATGCCAAGTTTGTCTTGGGCTTGGAAAAACTAGTTTTTAATTATAGCTTCCAAATGGTCCAATGGTCATTCCAATGGTCATGCTGGCTGGAGAATTCTGGAAGTTGTAGTGTAAAAGGCAAGTTTTCCAAGCTCTGGGTTCATCTGTTTTTCCAGTTCCTTCCAGTTAAGAGTATTCTCGTTTCTTCTTTTAATCTCCTTGCTGCACAACAAGACAATTTTTAGCTGAACTGCTGCAGATTTGATGTTTCCCCTTTTGCATCTAGTGTGACAATTAAAGCTTCTAGTCAAGGGAGAAACCAAGGAGTCTGAAATCAGTACACCTCCTTAGACAGACCAAAAACATTAGAGTTTGGTTTTGTAAATATGTTGAGGGAGATGTTCTGCAAATGTGCATCCCTTGGAACACCAGAGCCCAAAATTAACCAGTATGCAGTAAACAAGAGATGATGGATTTTAGATTAAAGTTGCAGATTTCTTTAATCTCTACACACTTCATATTTATTTCCTCCAGTCATCCAATGCAAATGCAATGTCTTGGACTGAAGAAACAGATTGATGTCAGTGCATGAATAATGAATTTTTCATCACAGTGGAAAGCTTAAAATGGCTTTTACACTCTTATGATATATTGGTACATTTACAGCAAATGTTTGCAACTTGCAAACACAAGGAAATGACTTCTTTCTTAGTATTTAAACTCCAGCTTTCTTGACATTGTATGCTTCCAGAAGTTAAATTAGGCAATACTTTAAAATTGTAGCCAACAGCTATGAATTGCCCCACCACTATCTGTTTATTCTAAAGTAAGCTATACTGGCCGAACGGCTGTAATAAAATGATTTGATTTGATTCTAAAGTAAGCATGGATGACCCAATCTGGAATAAGGCCCTATTATGTGGTGGGTATGGTCTTTAAGCCTTTGCCCTGCCCTGTGAGAGCATTGAATTGCCCCTAAATGATTTATTTAAATGAAAGATCCACTTTTACCAATAACAATTGTTGGTACAGTGGAACCAGTCCACATTGTGATCATACTGGGAAACATAAGGGTTAAAGCCCTCTTCTCCCCAAGCCATGCATACTAGAGTCCCAGTTGGATTGGGCTCCTGTGCTTACACACAACAGATATAATAACAAAGAAAGAAAAAAGACCCAGTAGCTATCTATCTCTGAAATATTGTCTACTTTGACTCTCAGCTTCCTTTGATCTTTGGTGAACCAATGCAGACCTCCAAGCATCAGTAGATACAGACCCTAATCCCAAAGAAACTTACATCTTTTCAGTAACGCTACAATACTACTTCTGACAGATTAGAAAATGCTCACAAGTAAGTTAACTAAGGTATATACTTCACCACACAGTTGCATCAGTTTCATATCAAGCCAACTTTCATCGCTACATCCCACTGTTATTGTTGTGTGCCTTAAAGTTGTTTCCAACTTATGGTGACCCTTAGGCAACCTTTCACCTTTAAGGGCCGCGGGACTTCAGATCCCAGAATCCCAGGAGCTATTGGCCAACATGGGACTATTGGCCAACATGGCTGAGACTTCTGGGAGCTGAAGTCCCTTGGCCCTTAAAGGGGAAAGGTTGCCTACCCCTGCCCTAAAGTGAACCTATCATGGGATATTTTTTGGCAGATTTCTTCAGAAGGGGGTTGGCATTGCCATCCTCTGAGGCTGAGAGAGTATGACTTGCCCAAAGCCACCCAGTTTACATGGTTTACATGGCCAAGCTGAGATTCAAACCCTGGTCTCCAGAGAGACCATAAGAATTTGTAGTTTGAGAAAGTTACACACATAGAATTCTGTGCTAGAAAGTTCTAGTGCCTGTCTACAGAAAATACTAAGCCCTTTACCAAACTACAAATCCTAGGATTTGGTAGAATGGAGCTAAGATAGTTAAAGAGGTATGAAACTGGTAGAACCATGTAGTGTAGTTATGTAATAGATTGTATTGAAGAGAGTGCTTAACTTTTATTAGCTGTGCAGGACAGGAGATTTTTGTAGACACATTTTCTGACACCAGCAGCACTGTGACAATTCTGAACTGAAAAATCAGCCAGTGAAGGTAGGATTGCTGGCTCCTAAGGCCCCAGAAAGGTGCTCCCTGTCTGAGAACATAGTCCTGGGCTTAGAGGAACATCCTTACATGAGGTATAGCAGGTTCCCTTGTATACAAATTGAGACAGTACCATAGGAAGCAAAGAAGTAAGGTACTTGGCAGATAGGCATAGGAGACGGGGTCTCTTCTGTAGTGGCCCTTGAATTTTAGAATGCCTTCTGGAGGATGACTTGCCTGATTCCATCACTACCACTCTAAGTTATTCAGTGAGATAGCAAAAACAAAAACAGTGGTCCCTTGGTATCCACTGGGCTTGGTTCCAGGATTCCCCCTGGATACTAAAATCTGTGGATGCTCAAGTATCATTAAATATAGTGGCTTAGTAACATGGCTTCCCTTATATAAAGTGGCAAAATCAAAGTTTGCTTTTTGGAATGTATATCTTTTTCAAGCCATGGATGGCTGAATCCATCATTACAATGGGCTCGTATATGCAGTTGCCTTTGGCAATTCCACTGCTGTTTACTCAGAATGAAATCCCACTGTATTCAGCAGAGCCTACTCTCAAGGAAAATTACACAGCACTGTAAAAGGCAATACAGACCCCTTATCCAAGAGTTTGTTACCTGAAGGAAAGCAAAAGATGGCAAATACCACCCCATCCACTTTATTCCAGATACAGAAGCTGAATGGGAGGAGAAGCTGTAACCTCCTTCATTATTGACTCTTCTACTACACCTAAAGACAGAAGGGCAGCTTAGGGGATGCAGGACAGGCTGCATGGCAAACACATCTCTGTCTTTCAAGTGAAAAGAAAAGCAAGATGGTTCAGGATGAATGGTTGGGGATCAGTCCCTGCTGTCCCCCACCACTTCTTGCATCTGCCATCTGAGCTCATTCTGTCTAATGATAGGGCTGGCCATCTTCCCAAGAAATACTCTGAGGAGACCTGATGCACTTACATTCCCAATGATGATGTGTTTGGTGTCTACAACCAAGGGGGGTTGCAGACTGCCAGAAATAGTGCAAATTGAGTCCACTTTTAGGGTTAGGGTTAGTGCTAGGGAGTCATGGGAATTGTTGTTTTTTTTCTGAGACATTGAGCCTTCTCTGTCAGAGAGCTCTGGTGCCACAATAAAATACAGTTCCCATGATTCCTTAACCCTAACCCTAAAAGTGGACTCAATTTGCACTATTTCTGGCAGTCTGCAACCCCCCCCCCCCAAGACTGTCAGGAAATCCCATGCAGCTGTCCTGAGCTTCCTAGGAAATGAATAATTAGTAACAAAAAGGGTAGCATATAAGCTTAATAAATTAATAAGGTGCTTTGTCCTTAGCTGTCCTACATCATCAGCTCACAAGGCTTGGCAGCATGTCTGTTTTACAATCTATATCAAAGTGGACAAAGTGCTATTGAACTACACTTTCCAGCAGCCCTGGCTAGTGTAGCT
The DNA here is from genome assembly GCA_020142125.1 of Phrynosoma platyrhinos. Classification (NCBI taxonomy): domain Eukaryota; kingdom Metazoa; phylum Chordata; class Lepidosauria; order Squamata; family Phrynosomatidae; genus Phrynosoma; species Phrynosoma platyrhinos. Next base: position 62,149,637 of record CM034710.1, read on the forward strand.
GTATGCTAGGCGCTGCAATTCAGCAGCATCTGAAAATCTATATTTCGCTTACTCTGATCTATGCTATTTTGATGGCATTAATTGTTGTAAAATCCAAACATGGAATATTCTACACATTAAAAGGATATGTTGTTGTTGTTATTGCATGACCCTCACTTGCACACGGTTGTCTGTATTAAGAGGAATGCTTCCTTCTTAAAAGCTCAGAGCACAAAAATGGATCAACCAAGATGAGAAAAATTTCCTTGGCTAGACTTTGCTAATGCAAATGCCTATATTCTCCTCTCCCACCAGTGTACCCACATATGCACTTTAATAAGCCGTATGCCAATAATACATATCAAGATGTGTGCAATAAGAGTGTAATTATTATCTGAACCATTTTAAAATATTTTAAACACATGTAGATTGGCTGTTGTACTTCTCTACAGGTTTTCTAACAACTTGTACATTTGTCAGAAAAATACTATTTATATTTAATTGAATCAGCTAGTTAAATCGGCTGAAAAGGACCCATAGGAAGGGCAGTAATGAGAATGCTAGTCAGTCAAGCAGTCAGCTATCCTGCAGAGCACAAGAGCAGAAGTATTGTAAGGCATGATTTAATGATTCCAGCAGGAATCGTAAAGCTAGAGACTTTGTTGAAACTTTTGCATTAAAGAAAGAAAGGTGCAAAGATTAATACCCTTCCAATCCCCCCTTCCTTGTTTACACAGTCTTCCATTGATTTTGCAGTATTGACTTTTGGAGGATAAATGAGAAAAATTGAGTTTCCTATCTCTGTGGGTTGCTTCGTATGAACGATTTGTGTACTTGTTTTGGATTCTTGAGTACAAAATACATGTGCTGTTTATTTCGTGTGTAGTAAAGATGGTCAGTCACATTTTTAACCAGTCCTTGTTTTTGTGCTTGTGGAAATACATTAATTTGCAGGCATTATCAGTCAAGAATGCTTATTTCCGTACCATGATAAGTTAATTTTGGCAGATCAAGGTATTATTACAGACTTAGAGCAGGACAGAGATGATAATAATAATAATAATAATAATAATAATAATAATAATAATAATAATAATAATAATAATACCTCACCCCTCTGTTAAAAACAATCGGGGCAGCTTACAGCAATTAAAATGACATTAATACAATCTAAAAACCCCAACCCCCACCCTCCCCCATAAAAACATATGAAACTTAGCAACCATTAAAACCAACTAAATTTTAAATTAAATTAAAATAAACCTAAATTTAATAAACCTAAATGTGAACTGCTCATGTGTATGTTTGTTTCTTCATAAGGAGAGCATTGAGTTGCATTTCCATTAATTTTTGCCTCCAAAACTAAACACTCCCTTTTCTGATACTCAGAAAACTGTTACATAGTTAAAAACAGAGCTTGGAAAAGTTCCTTTTTTGGATTGCAATTCCAAAAGAAGTGATATTTCCAAGCTATGGTTAAAAATCCTACCTTACAGGAGCAGTTCTTGTTGGAATAATATTCTTTAAACTGTTGTGAAAATATTTTGATTGACAGGAAGCATCAATTACTGTCAAACTGCCAGGAAATGCTGAATCAAAGCACATGGCAGGATGCAAAAACTTACTACAGGAGTTGTATCATGCTGAGTAGCACCAGGTGATGACTCTTAGCCATCTCAGTATATAAGTGCACTGGCAATCAGGGCACCTGTGGATTGGTTGACGGTTGCTCTGTTACTACATATGGTGAATGTTAATGGAAGTCTGTGAGGGGAGTACATATTGCAACTTATGATAAAGAACCTCCAAGGACTTGGAAGACATCAACTGTGTCTGTAAGTCTATTTGTTTGAATATAGAATGTGGTCAGTGCACTGCCCATACTTTAATCTGGATTGGTGCTTCCATACTCTGCTACATTAAACTGCTTCTGAAAGCATGGTTCTCGGATAGCGCTGAACATTGGCATCTCAAGTGGGCCAGAGAGTTTTGTTTTTTGTTACTGCAAATCCAGCAGTCTAGGAGAGAGCCAACAATTCTATAGGTCACTGCTAAAGACATTTGGGAGGTTAGCTAGGGAGCAATTCAAGAGAGAGTAGAGCCAGACACAGTTATTTCAGAAGCTGTCAGACTCTGATTCAATGTCTTCATATGTGAAGTTGGTGCTCTACATTTTCCAGCCTTGTCTTCAGCTCCATAACTTGCTTCCTTCTCATATAAAGAGGACATTTGATATGCTACCAGGTTAACCTCGCATCTCTGGCTTTCAGTCTCTGTCTGGATGTATCACTGTCTTTATTTTTATGGCAATCCTGGTGGGATAATAAGAAAAGGATGAGGTTAGTCCTCAGAGGCAGAATCAGCAGCACTCAGGGCTTTCGGGAGTGGGAATGACTTACATGGTTGTTGCTGAAATAAATTCTCCAAGTAGGCCTGAGTTCTACCATCCTCCATAACCTTAGGTTTAAGCTCCCCCAGTACTTTCTGGCTGGCTGGGAGACCAGGATAGGTCAGAGCAACATCATCATATCTGAGATAGGGTCTCCAAGCAAGGTTTATGAATGGACAAACCACTAATCAAACACTCTGTGTGCATACCCATGAGACTGTCACATAACAACAAGGCAAATCGTCCATGAAAAAGAAGGGGAGATAATCACTTTTTAAAAATATTACAGATTGTAAAGGTTCCCTTGCAAAAGATCTATGTTGTATACTTTTATATTTTTTTCTCAGTGGAACATCTATCAGCTTCTTCAAGGGTGATATAAAGCACTTTTGATTCCTGTAAGGCTGGTATTCTCAACTGAGCTGAAACAACAAAACAAAGCACATCCTTACCATGTTTTCCATTCAGCATGACACCCAACTGGTGCACCTCTCTTTCTAAAATCATTAAGGTTTCTCACCAATGTGTGTTTTGATACAAATTTCAACAATATCCTGTCCCCATGGAAGGGAATGATAATTCTTTCCCCATTTCAACTTTAATTATTCCCTCATGCATGTATGCATGCAAACACACACACAAACACACACACTGCCTGTGACTTTTAACAATTTTGCAAGTTATTTGCATGCAGGCATTTTGGTGTGTGTGCGCGCACATGTGATTTCCATGCAAATTGAGCATAAAATGCACTCATACATGTACACACATAGGGATAACTGAATTTTTAAAATAACATTTAAAATATTATAACTTCATTGGGGGACACTTATATATGCCTGCCTGTTTAAAATGTGTTGCAAGCTTGTTGTGCATTTCAGTTGTCCAATAAAGGTATCACTGATGGTAAATGCCCAACACAGCTACCCTTGCATTTTTTTTCTGTTTAAAATGTGGTAGGCATCACTCCTGTAGAGGGACCAATTATACTTGCAAATTTTGATGAAGAGGTTTTATATGTGTGTGTGTGTGAGAGAGAGAGAGAGAGAATTATTCTTTTTTAAAAAAAAGATTAAAATGTAAATACTATTTGAACCTATTTGTATGAAATGTAACAGGCTTCATGCACTTAAAAGGAAGCAAAAATTCATACTAATTTCATCCAATTTTGTCAAAAAGCCAAGAAAAAAGTTATTGCAATTTATTTGTTTCTCTATCATTGGGCGTTTTCACACACGTCCCTAAAGCCACCTGGAGCCGCTCATTCCGGAATGGCTCCGGCGGCAAAAACTTAATTCCTTTTTAAAAAAGGAATTACCTTTCCGGCGCTGATGCCGGAGTTAGCGCTGGTTCGGCCGGAGTGAGGCCGGACTTGCTGCTCCATGCGTGTGAACACACGGAGCAAGGAGCCGGACTGACGCAGGGATGGCACCGGAAGGGGCGGGGTTTGCTGCGGCGTGAGTGTGAACACACTGGAAATGGAGCCGGAGTGGGACCAGACGGAGGTAGGATTGCGTCCGCCTAAAGCCCCGTGTGAAAACGTCCATAGTCAGTGTGGAGGCATCTAACTGAAGCTTTGTTTTTTCTAAGGCAGTGTTCTAATTTGAAGTTGATTTCAAGTATGTGGCTTCCAAACTGCACAAAACAAATCTTACCTTTGGTGAACATCCCCAGAAGCAGAGGCTTTAAAAGTTCACCCTAAACTGTATCACCACATCAGCACTGTATCTTAGTGTCAGAGGATGGCTTGCAGGAGCATAGAACACTGAGATCAGGATGTATTGCATTACAGAAGAATCAAGATTAGAGAAAATGAGGCTAGAAAAAAGAAAACTTTCTTGAAGGAGTCACATTCTGAAAGCATTACATTTGGAACAATGCCGTACAAGTTACAGTCCAGAGCTTCAAATTATATCAAAGTATTGTGGGATAGTGTGTGATGTGCTTTTAAAAAGTTCTTCAGAGGATGAAAGGCATTATGATGTGCTGCCTTCTTAACAAAGGTTCAACTGAAAGAAAAAAGAAAAGAAAGAGGAAAAATGGATCACAAAACCAGGTACCGAGATGTCATCTTGCATTTGGAATGCCGAGGTGACTGCTGTGCACAGAAGAGGCATCAATTTTTCACGGTTGCCAGTTCTGTTTGTAAAAACAAAATAAAACATACAAAACAGAAGCTGTTTGGGTAATCAAAATACAAAATCTGACAGCAGCATTATCTTTAAAAGTTCACAACTGTCAAGAAAAATACATTAGGAAGACATACATTAGAAAGACAAACAACAATTGTCCTTATCTATGGCAGGGGGAGACTTGCTGATGAAGCCATGGCTGCACCTGTAGCCTTGCAGGAGGTAGTGATAGTTGTTGTTGTTGTTGTCGTCGTCGTCATCGTCATCTTTCATCTACTACATTGCAATAGATTTTTGAAAGGTTACTTGTTGGATGGAAGCTCTAAAGCAGGGGTAGGCAAACTGTCCCCTTTAAGGGCCGAGGGACTTCAACTCCCAGAAGCCTCAGCCATGTTGGCCAATAGTTTGGGATGTTGGCCAATAGTCTGGGATCTGAAGTCCCTCGGCCCTTAAAGGGGACAGTTTGCCTACCTCTGCAAAGATTCCCCAGCAGCATAGCTTCTATGTATGTATTTGTAATTGCTGTTAGGTTCCTTCAAGTGGACACTGATGCATGGTGGCCCTATCCAAGATTTACTTAGAGGCTTGCCATTCCCTCTCTGTAAGGCTGAGAGATTGTGACTTGCCCAAGGACATGCTGTAGGTTTCCATAATTGAGCAGGGATTCAGTCCATGTATCCCAGAGTCCAACACTCAGATCAATATATTGTTTAGAAAGGTGGCAAAAGTAAGAAAATTATCACATTCTTTTGGAGAATATTTTCATATTTTCCCATAGAGAGAAGGCAAGTAAAATCTGTAAGGAGCTAGTGTGATGTCTGCAGTAGAGCAGCTGAAGCATTTACATTCTCTCATCCCACCCACTTTCTTTCACACACATACACACTGTGAGTAAAAATGTTTCAGCTGCTGTGCCATACATATCACACTAGCTCCTTGGAAGCCAAGTATGAAGGATGCTATGAATCCATCAAATTGTATCTTTTGTGGTAGTATGGTAGTTCTAGCAGGTAGTGTGAGCAACTCTGTTTTCATGTTTTAGTTTCAGTTGAATTAAGTTTATGAGAAAACATCAAATTATGATCTTTGCTGCCTAGTCCCACCCCCATACCAATGACACTAGATTTGTTTAGAAAAGAGGAAGAGGAAAACCAAGACAAGAGTTACCTTCTGCAACAGAATCCTGTCCTTGGGAGATATTTCCTTTGGCTGTTGCTTTTATAATGAGAAGACCCAGTTTCAGAAATTACTGGTAAGGCGTACAGCATTTCTGTTTGGCTGCTGCTGCTGTTCTTGGGATGGCTACCTGTTTTATGTTTCTGCAACAGCTGCCTTTAGCATCAAAATACTATGACTGGAAAAACATCACCTGTTTTCTTTCTGCCTGTCATTCTGGTTTTGAAAGATACAGGGGTCTGAGACATTCCTAGCTGGAGTTTGGATTGCTCTCTTTGTATGAGAATCAAAGTGGTTTGTGACTGGTAATTGATTTTTCACAGGGAAGACTGTACCTGTTGCATGTTGTTTTAGAACCTGCAGCTGCTGTAATACATGCAACATTCAAGTTTGCAGAGAGAATGATTGACTATGGTAAATAGGTGTGTAGGACTGTGTAACATTTCCCCTTGTCCAAGTGTGAAATAGGCATCTTCTCATAAGGTACAAACAACTACAGTGAACCTTTGATATCTGCTGAGGTTTGGATCTAGGACCCCCATGGGTACCAAAATCCATGGATGTTCACGTCCCAGTAAATACAGTGGCATAATAAAATGGTGTCCCTTATATAAAATGACAAAAACAAGTTTTGCTTTTTGGAATATATATATATATATACAAGCCATGGATAGTTGAATTTGTGGATAAAGAATCCATGGGAATTTGTGGATAAAGAATCCATGGATATCAAGGACAGAGTGTACAGTGGGACTTTGTTATGACTCCTCCTCGTGTTTTCCTTGAGACCAGGTTCACATGATGACTTTATTATGGAGTACTATAATAAATCTCTCCAAATGGCAAATCTCTCCACATGGTGACCTAACTATCTGTCTATTTAGTTCTTTATTAAAATATTTATGACCTGTCCTACATCCAAGGCTGTGAGCGTGGCTTACAATAATATGAATATAAACAATTTAAAACAGAATAATTTAAAGGCTAGAAACATATCAAACCATCTAAAACATAACACTTAAAACAAGGCAATTTTTAAACAGTTGAAACAATCTATGTATAGTGGCTTGCTATGCCAGTCATTCAGTTTTCTTCAAACACATGAGAGAGAGCAAAACTGTTCCCTCATGCCATGAGGAAAAGTGGCTAGACTATATTTTGATTGACTATATAAAAATGGCTTGCCACGCAGAGAAAGCTACCATGCGGAATAATTTAAAGTGGGCGCAACATGTGTCTGCATTGAACTTGGAGACAGAGAACCTGCATGTAACCTTGACTGAAAATGGAAAAAGCTGAGGGCTCTAGCCCTTGTGTCAGTTGCCAAAGCTGGAGGTCTTGTATCTTTCATAATTGCTTTTTTGCTTTCATACTGTCACTTCTGCAGAAGACTGCCCTTGAGGTTAACTGCAAGAATATTTGGCAAACAACTTCCCCTTTTTTTCATAGCTGCTCTTTGGGCAACCTAGACAGTTTGCTTTTGAAACTTGTTGGGAAAGCTTGGAATATCCTTGTCAGTGTTAGCTGAAAGAGATATTTCCAGTGCTTCACTGAGAGAGTCAGGCGGCAGATAGGGTTGCCATAATTTAACCCAGCAATTTTGGTCTGTCTGATTTGCGTATTATGCATATGATTTGTCTATTATGCAAATAATGCAACAGATTGGGAAGGAGTGTCAGTACACACACACACTGCTAATTTCCCATTCAGAACCCCTCTTTCCAAAATTGCTTTGTAGCTGAGAAACAGAAAATGAGTTTTCCTATATATACTATTTTTATATTTTGTTTTGGAAGGTAGAGATACACAGTATGTGGTTCATAGGCTACCTAGCCCTCTCTATGGTACTTTGTTTACCCTGTGGCCCTTTTTCCCTTCTAGTGTTTCCCTCCTTACAGTGTTCCTGTGCTTATAACATCTGCAGGAGATGCAGATAATTGACAAGGATTGCTTGTTGGGGACTCCACACAGTTTGGGGATTTGCCTGAGCCATGAGAGCAATATTTATTAAATGTGCAACAGAAGGCATGCATAAAAGTGTCGCAAGTGTCAATTGCAGAGCAGCAAACAGTGTCAGACACAAGAGCATATCCAAAGCCCATACCGTGTATGCAGAGTTGCAAGCACCCATTTTAATGCTGCAAAAGATTTTCAAGCAAATGAGCAAAACCAAAAACTACTTCCAGTTTCAAATCAAGTTCACAAACCAAGCATGTTTTTATATTCCCAGGCCTGGAATGTACAAATAAATCAACTAAAAGACATGTTGAAATTGGAAGCAATACGCATTCCCAAGTTTAGAGCCCCACCCCAACCCCCATGACCATTAAGGACAGAATCTGAAATTACCTAGCTCCATTTTTCTAAACTTCATTCCCATATATCATCTCCAAAATGGAAACAATCAAACTGACCTGATTCAAGGTTGGTGTTGCTATAATAATCTGCAAGCTAATAAAGGAAAAATTATTTGTTTGCTCAAAAACACTATTTAAAATGCCATGTATCTTTGTTAGCATTATTATTATTATTATTATTTATATCTTGCCCTTCTCCCAGTACTGGGGCTCAGAGTGGTTTCCAACATTAAAAAACAATACAATTAAAAAGATACAAAAATAATGCATTAAAACAGAATTAAATTACTACAATAATTAAAACAGATTACAAATACTTTAAGAAGATAACAATGTTTAAAATATATAAACCAATATAGCACCCCAGGCTGTTCTATAAAAGCTTTCTGTTTTGAAAGCCTGTGTGAAAATGAAGGTTTTCACCTGTCAGCAATAGGCCATCAAGGAAGGAGCCATTCTGGTCTCCCTGGGCAGGGAGTTCTAAAGTCTAGGGGCAGCCACAGAGAAAGCCCTCTTTCATATCCCCACCAACTGTGCTTGTGATGGTGGTGGGATAAAGAGAAGGGCCTCCCCTGAGGATCTTGGAGCCTGGGCTGGCTCATAGAGGGAGATACAGGGACGTTGCAGACCAGCCTAAAGAGCCGGCCGGAGGGTGAAGTTGGGGCTGGGTAGTTGCACGCCGGCCACCCCAATCCCAGCCTGACACTGTGCACCCATACGCA
>CM034710.1:62158491-62187237 GCA_020142125.1 Phrynosoma platyrhinos
CTCTTCAAAGGCAGCCCCAAGTAGAGTGCATTACAGTAGTCCAAACGGAATGTAACCAGGGCATGTACCACTGAGGCCAGATCCAGTGTCTTAAGGAATGGGCACAGTTAGCTCACAAGTTTTAAATGTGCAAAAGCACTCCTTGCCACTGTAGAGACCTGGGCCTCCAGATTAAAAACTGAGTCCAGGAGTACCCCCAAAGTGAGAACCTGTGTCTTCAGGGGAATTGTGACCCCATCTAACACAGCCTGGATCCCTAGTCCCTGATCTGCCTTCTAACTGAACGGGAGCACCTCTGTCTTCTCTGAAATAAGTTTCAACTTGTTGGCCTTCATCCAGTCCATTGCTGATGACAGACAATGGTTTAGGACCAAGACAGCCTCCTTAGATTGGGGTGGAAAGGAGTAGTAGAGTTGAGTGTCATCAGCATATTGATGACACCGCACCCCAAAACTTCAGACATAATATTAATAGTAATATTAATGTGTAATAACAGCAGTCGTAGAATTAAATAACACTTCTCTAGAGTGCTTTCCACCTGAGAAAGGAACCGGATCTTTTTTCAGAAAAGGATCTAAGAAACAATTGTCTTCGAACTTATGCAGAAAAGCTTCCCAACATTGTTTAGAAAGAAAATAACTTTATTTAAAAGTTAATAGTTAAATTAATATAATAAAAATTAATAGTTCAACCCTATACATATCTACTCAGAGGTACAATTTTTTTAAAAAAGCACAAATGAGTTCAAGCAGAATCTGGACTTCTCCCTCGGCTTGTTCAAGAACAGGAAAATGTCATTCTTGTAAGAGCCATAGGAAAAGTTTGGTTTGCAGATGGGCTCCCTGGGTGGATATGGGCTACCTACAGTCCGGACACAGGTAAATGTGATAACATCCATTTTCATCTTTTAGATCCTGCTTCTCTCCCACTGGGATTCCTGGGTGCAATAATCTCCTTATTCCTGGGTAAGTGGACATAAAATGGATTACTGCCTGGAAAGACAGTATGTCTCTGAAAGGGAACCTTTATATTACATCACATATTCTCTCTCTCACACACACACACACACTTCCCCCTTTCTCTGCTCCCAATGCTGTTACTAAATGAAAATGGTGTTGCCCATCCAGCAAAGCAAGATCCTTCCCTTACGGAATGTTTGGATTACATTCAGGGCTGGGACTTTGACCCTTTAACACCAGTGCTGGGAAGCCCAGAAAATTTCAGTCCAAGCTGTGATTTCAGTTAGTCTTGTTTCATTAAATAAATAAATAAATAAATAAATAAATAACCAGCCAGACTAATGGCTGTACAGTTTGCCTCTTATCCTGGCTGCTGCAAGGGCTTAGAGACTTGCTTTTAAAAAAAGAAAAAGAAAGAAATATGAGAATCCACAAGTGCAAACAGGGATTGGCTGACATGGCTGGAATCTGGGCAAAACCTGGTTAGCCAGGTAACAAGGCAATAAGAGAGAGAAGGTGGATTCCCTTGGAATCCTCTTTTTAATGATGCAGTTTTTGGCAGCCATCTGTCAGTCCTGGTCCAGTAAGCAATGCAATTGGTCAGCAAAACCAAATCTTTACAGGATCGATGATTGGGAAAGGTTCTGTGAATCTACTCAAAGTAAATTTTCCTTAGTAGGTCTGTTCTCAGTGAGGCTCAGAAGTAAATTTAGGTCCAGGAGCTTTTTCCTGAAACTAAAAGCAGAACTGGAGATCAGCAAGCAAGGCACAATAGGGGGTGTAGCAGTACTAAATGGTGGTATTAATTTCATATGACTGTCAGCTGTTACGGCTCCATCTTATGAAATCTTGGGTTGGGTGGTTTAATGAGGTTTGCTAGAAGAGAGAATTCTAAGCACCATTCATCTGTGTAGTGCAAGGGTAGGCAACCTTTCCCCTTTAAGGGCTGAGGGACTTCAGCTCCCAGAATCCCAGGAGCTATTGGCCAACATGGGACTATTGGCCAACGTGGCTGAGGCTTCTGGGAGCTGAAGTCCCTCGGCCCTTAAAGGGGAAAGGTTGCCTACCCCTGGTGTAGTGCAAATACATCCCATGTGAAAGATGGGCTGTGTTTTCCTTAGCCGATTGTAAACTGTGCAGATCTAGATTAGAGTCAAGTTTAAGCCTCCAGATTTGTTTTGCGTGTGGAAAAAGTGAAGGATTAAATTAACAGCTGTATTTCCATAGTACAATCACATGAATAAGCAAATTCTTTTGTATTCTCTATATGAGAATTAACGAAAAATGTATCTAATTCTCTGAGTCACCCTCTGGCTGGTGACAATGAGAATTATCAAAACCACCTAAACTACAGAAATGTCAGTGGTAATTTTTAAAGTCTTCCTCTCCACTTCCCCAATTATGTTCTTTTTTCCCCCTTCAGAATCAGAATAGGTGGGAAGATGGCTCCTTCCTCAGTCTTTCTGCTCCTCTTCATGCTTTTGCCAAACGGCCTTTCATCTATTCCAAATGGCAAACAGAAACCACTATATGAAAGGAAACACCAGGAATTAACCTGCATTGGTATGTGTTTAATGATGGATTTTTTGTTTTGTTTTGTTTACTCTATATTTGAGTACACTGGAAAGCAGATTACCAATTGGCCATTGTTAATGTATCTTTGATATTATGAGCTTATATGGAGCTACATTTTTGAATATTTAGCTTCTTGCATTAGAGGACTAAATCCATTATTATTGGTCTTACTTGAATCAGAAATGAATTAAACTTGTGAGTGACAGGTAATGTAAGTCCCATGGATTTAAATGGATTTCTGAAATACAGGACTAATTTTGGATTAAGCACAGAAGAGTGTATTGTAAGAGTGTATTTTGAAATCCATCAGTTCATTGACCTGTATTTTGAGTTAGAAGGAAGTTACATTCTGCATTGTTTTGAGCCATATTGTTGAACATAATGCAAGACGACATTTAGCAAAGCAGTTTATTCTTCAGCATAATTAGTTTCTGTACTATGCAAACAATTTTCACTCTATGCAACATTTCATATTTAGAAACAATTCCCTGAGCACAATAAGTTCTCACTAGATTTCAGCCAAGACCATTGAATGCAATGTGAAAGCTCATTATTCCTCTATATAGCAAAACAACCAGGTATAATTATGACAACCAGGTACAATAACATCCAAAATCCACAAAACGCTGATAATGATGCAAAAACATGGAGGGCTAGCTTTGAAATTCAGTGCTCTCTTCCTAACAAAGGGGTTTACAGCTTCACAAAGGATGGAGGCAACTTGCATCTCAAGGGGAACACCTCTTTTTGTCCTGCTAATGGATCTTAACTTTTATTTTCTGGAGTATCCACATGGTCAGAAGGAGGAAGGGCCAGTCTTCATGAATGTCCCTCCAACAACACCTGAACTGAGAACAGCAACATCTTGACAAAATGCAGGCTTGTGATTAACATCACCTTATTTTTCCCTGTTTGATTTTTAACATGTTTGCCTGACGAAGAAACCAGCGGTGCTTCGAAAGCTTGCAATATGTATTTTGTGCTTTTTGGTTGGTCCTATAAAGGTATCATTGTTTTGTGGATTTTGGATGTTGTTGTGCTTTGCTACAGGGCCAAGACAGCTTTTGTTGTTGTGTGCCTTCAAGTCCTTTCTGACTTACGGACACCCTAAGGTGACCCCATCATTGAGTTTGCTTGGCAAGATTAGGTCCAGTAGCATCACTGATAGGGTGTGACAGGTGCTGACTGCACTGGGTGACACCCCAGAATGGGGGTGATACCCTAAAAGAGGGGGTGACACCCGGTCAGCCCCTACCCCCACAGGTACTCCATAGGCCTGCACTGGTGCCGCTCCAGGACTCGGGGGAGGAGTCTCTGGTCTGGATGGGCAGCGGGCGGCCACTTTCACACCACACCCCTCCTGGCTTTGTGGCTGCTTCCACAGGCCTTGGGGGGGTGTCTCCTGTCCTCAGGCGAGAGGTCTTCCATGGGCCTCGGGGGGGGGGGTTTCCCAGGTCTCAAAGGAGAGGTCTCAGACCCAGGCAGGCAAGGCTGCTTTCCCACCCTGTGCACTGTTTCTGCGGCTTGCATAAGGCTTCTCCAGCAGCGTGGTCATTTCCACGGCCCTCAGGGGAGTCTCCGAGCCTCAGAGGAGAGGTGTCTGGCCCAGGTGAGCTGCGGGAGCTGTTTCTGCTGCCTTCATGGCAATTTTCACATGTCCCCAACCCCAGACATCCCACCGGAAGTCCCGCCCCCAGAAGCTCCCCCTCCCACACCGGGTGACACTGCGGGTGAGTACGTCACCAATTAGGTCAGAGGAGGTTTGCCCTGGCCTTCCTCTGAGGCTGAGAGAATATGACTTGCCCAAGGTCACCCAGTGGGTTCCATGCCTGAGGTGGGATTTGAACCCTGGTCTCTGGAGTCAGAGTCCAACAGTCAAACCACTACGCCAAGCTGGCTAAACACGGCTACCCCTGGATGTTTCTGGACGTAAGGTACAGTTAAGAGATTTATTTATTTTTTAGAAATATATAAGTATCCCAGTAAAAGTGGAATAATTTTGTCACTTTTAAATATGTAGAAGTATGTATCAGATATCATGATTGTAAGGATTTTTAATATCCCTGTGATGTCTACAAATTTAGATTTTCACCTTTTTTTTCTTCTTCTTCTCATTCTTCTGTTGGAAGTTGAACATAATCATTTGTGAACTGTCTTTGTCTTTAGATGTGGCCACTCTAAATAAATATGGTTCATTGCATCCAAACCATTCTTCAAGGATTTTTCAGCCAAAAAGTTCTTCCTGCACATAGTTTTTCATTTATTTTTGCCTTGAATAATCAAAAGTAACTATATTTTCTCTTTTTCATTATATTAAAATATTCTAATTTTCTTTTGTTCTGCATTTCATTATTTCTTAGTCTTTGTATTTAATATTTCTTCATTAATGCTTTAATATTTCTTCATGGGTTATTCCATTTCATACAGTGGAAGTGAGAATAAATAACACCATGCAATGTGAATTTGCAAAACCAATTTTAAATTTTTGTTGCACCATTACATTATTCATCTTTAAAAAGCTAGTCTGGTCCATCACTGGTCTAACTTTTATTGCTTGATTATGATCCTACTACTACTTCAACTGCATCCCAAAAGTTTATATTTGTCAACATGCCTCATGATTTTATTTTGAATCATCCACTATATTTCCAAGGCTTCTTGCCTTTTAAGAATTAGCGTGCACTTGGTTTTCTTAACTTCAATTTTTAGACCCTAATTATGGCTTACGTTCAAGCAATCTTAACAGAACATCTTAACTTGTCAGCTAGGAATGCTGTATTATCTGCTTGTTGGATGTTATTGATAGAATCTGCATTAACTGTAGTACCATCATTTGAATCATCAAGGGCTTCCATAGGTGTGTTACGAAACCAAATATAAAAATGTCAACCTTGAGCCACACTTTTTACAAAGCTTCTTGATAATGTTGTTACCAAACTTTTGCATTCCAACATTTTTCATCTTCTTGCGATCTTCTTCCAGATTAGTTTAACAGTGAAACTTGGTTACAATGCCATTTTTTCCCTGTGTGAACAGATAAAGCACGGTTGCGGTAGCAGTTCAAGAGTAACTGTGGTTTTAATTTTAGTTTAAAAAGTAAAATGCTCTTTAACCCTACCCCCAACAGTGGAATTGTAACCAAGTTTCACAGTTAAACTAAGTGACTGGAAGAAGGTGAGGATAAAGGTCTCATTTTCTTTTTCAAGTGTGCTGTAATGTTTATTATTAAAATTAAAATTAAAAAATGGTGAATGGAAATCAGTAGTTAGAGCCCTCAAATAGAAAAAAAGATGACTGTGTAAGGATCAGTTCATAACTTGTTGATCATTTGTGCAAGGTTTTATAGTTTTCTGCTCAGCACAAATGATTAACAAGTTCTGAACTTATCCTTAAATGGTTATCTTTTTTCTATTTCAGGGTTTTAATTACTGATTTCCATTCGTTATTTTAATTTTAATAGCAGAATTATAGCAAATTTTAAAAAGAAAATGAGGCATAGTGAGTTTGTGTTCTAGCTACAGTACCATGGAGAGGATGTGCCTTCAACACCACTATTGTCATAGGCCTATCTGGTGAGGACCTGGAAGACAGCCTTCTTGCTGGCTATTTCCAGGGTGTTATTTAATCTGGGTTGTTTGGTTTTTTTTTCAACCATTATATCAGGTTTTATAATTGTACCTTGTTTTAACTTTGTGATAAGCCATTGTAGATCCCTATGAGAAAGGCAAGGTTTAAAAAAAAAGTAAAACAAAATGGGCTTTCTTGGGGGTAACTACCAACTCCATCCATTAATCACTGAGTGATTTTACTTTTGTAACTATGGCATTGTCTTGTCATAATCATCCTTGGATTTATTTGTGTGTGATAGCCTTAATGAGGTCCTTATCGATGATGGAGGACTAGAAGAAAATCAGTAATTAAAATCCCATCAAGAGCTTACATTGGATAATGAGGGGGTATTAATATCCCTACTACGTGAAACAGGCAGTAATAGTGAGCCTAAAAGGACAAAGCTTTTAATTAACATTGGAGGGATCTTTTCTAAATTGGAATTCTGAACTGACTTCGGAGTAAATATTATAGAAGGCACTTGACTGACATTCTGACAATGTGTAGCAGAAATTCTTGGGACACACAAAATGTGTTGCAAATGCCTCCAAAATGGAAGGTTTTCAATTGTACAATTATTCAGGTTACCACTATATTGATATGTAAGCTGTTAAGATTTTGCTATGATTTTTGGAAAGGCAAATGTCTATGGATTATACTTTCTTTTATACTTTTTTATATATATACATCTTCATGGAGATGTCATTCCCCCACCACTACTCAACATAGTATATGAATAAAAATATTTTGTTTGTGTAGTGTGCAGATTTTCGTTCACACATTAACATTTTACAATGCCAAGGAATTATCTATAACAATATTGATAGACCTTTTGAAAAATTATAAAAAAATCTTGTGTCCTTATATCTTATCAATGTTTGTTTTGGCCGATACACAATACTGTTGCTACCATAAGTGTAGAGGGAGACTCACGTATGGTTGTATCATGGGAACAAATCTTCCTTTGTCCTTCCCCCCCCCCATTCAAAACTTGAACTTTGATATGTTTTTGTTTATTACAGTAATTGCTTCTTTGTGAGCAATTATTTCTCCCCATGCCAGTTGCTAGTAGAAACAAGGCAAGTGCTGAGCGCATGCAGTTCTGGGTTCCTCAGATCTGTACAGAACAATGCCCCAGGGGCATTGTTAATCAGGGGTAATCAATAGGGATTAATAGTCTCCAAACAAAAGAGATCATGAGAACAAGCCCTTACTAGCTGCATGCTAGCTAATTGTTTAGGGAAATAAGCAGTACTAATAACTACTATGTGTGCATATAATTTACCTGATTACCTGAACTAATTATTCATTAGTAACCCCCACTGAACTATTTATAAGCAAGCGATTTCAATGTGAGAGCCTCTGTATTTAATCATGGTAACAATGCATATAAATGAGGGATATAGATCTATTTTAGCATTAGTGCAACAAACAAAAGGCAAAGAGAATGTGGCAAGCTATTCCACTGATGTCCATGTAAGTAATATTCCAAGGTTGGCATCTGTCTGCCTTTCTGTGCTCCTCGCCCCCTATGATGCTTGCCAGTGCAGAGAAAGAAAAATGAATTGCAAAAGCTGGAAGCCATTTTTAAACTGGCTTCATTTGCAACATATTTTTGCAGTTTGACATTTCCTTGCATTTTTTAATGGATGGCTGAATATACACCCTTCTGGTGTAGCAATATTGCTATTTAAGAATTAGGTCATTTCAGCAACACTCCAGCCCAGTAATTTTGTCAGCAACTCTGAACACAGTATTCCTTAATCTCCAGGCTTAGTTTACAATCAGGACAGAGCTGAAAGCCATCTGCAGTACAGAATGCTCAGGCAAACCTCAAAAGATTTGCAGAGTAACCATTCTCAATGGAGAACAGCCCTGGCTTAGGAGGCCTCCATGAGCCACAAGCTTATGCAAATTGCATGTGTTAAATCAGGTCCCCTTACTTGTATTCTCTCTCTCTGTCTCTAGTAATCTGGAGGATATGAGTATGTAAGGATGGTTAGGCTACGAAAGAGAGACAGGAGTATCTAGTAGGGAATGGAATGAAAACTTGTTCTTTGTAGTGTAGTGCACCAACTCTTGGATCTGATGCAGAAAGCACTTACACAAATTCCAACTCCCCCACTCCATTTAGTTTAAAAAGTGCTTTTTAAGAACCTTCATTGTAAATCAACTTTTTTATTTTCTCTTTATTGTTGTCTTTAGAAAGACAACAATATAAAATAATGCTTTATGTAGAATTTTAATGTGAGATATTAGCATTGTTATCCTTTACAATAAAGGATGAGTTGCATCCTTAGGGTTAATCTTTCTTTCAAAAGGAGAAGCCTTCTTAACCCACACAGTAATTTTAAGATCTCCCACAAAAGAAGAAACACTGACAAGTAACAAGTGCAACATTTGGCAGAAGTAGATATTAACATAATATTAACTTGATCGTCCATCAAATGATAACCTAGGATGGTCTGAAGGTAGATTTGGATCTATTGATAGATCTGAGAGGTTTGCATCAGATTGACAAGGATTTTTGAGATCCAGTTCTTTCATAATAATAGCAACAAATTATACACATACACACACAGGTGCTCTAAACTGTTGGTTAGGATAACCAGGGTGAGACTTTTGCATGGAGGGCAATTGAGAGGTCAGTTTGAAACAAATTCCTGGGCTCAGAATTCTTTAATTCCTTTGAGTGCTTTTTGCACCCAGCTCCCAATGGTGAAATCTGGCCTGCCAGTGATATACTCATCTGTCAGCTTGCTTCACTCCCATAGCAATCCTTCCAAGCATCTCATCAGCATTTTAGCTGTACTTTGAAATGCTTAGAGTTGGCTGCCCTCGGCAATGCTCTTAATCTTCCACCACAGGGGGCTGCTTTTATTTGATCAGCAGCCTCGATACCTTTCACCTTCACTAGGGTCCATGCAATCCTTCAGTTTCACTTCTCCAAATATGCTTCAAAGATCTAGGCCCAAAACTCATGGGCCAAATAAAGTAGCTTCCAGCTGCTTTGAGAGCATGGCATCTAATTGACGCACACTCCCACGGTGGCTAGAAGCCACTCCGGTGCCACACTCTGGTCCAAAGGACCAGATCAAAAAGAAGCCTAATGGGTGAAGCAGATGGCCGGGAAGGAGCAGCCTCCAGCTGCTCTGGCCACAATATGGCTGGGACCACAGCAGCCGCATGGCCCACTCTCAAAATGGGTCACTGTTGCAGGTCCCAAGCGGCATCGGCCAGGAGTTGGTTTAAACTGATTTCTTTCTGCAGTGGCAGTGGGCTCCTCTTTGTGGCATTGGAGCAGAATAATCCAGCTCCTGGCTGTGTGGCTTGGGTCTTGTGGCAGCGGCCAGCTTTCGGAGTGGGCCATCTTGTTACCACAGTCCCAGCCCAAGTGCAGTTGGAGTGGCTGAAGGCCGCTCCTTACGGGTCATCTGCTTCAACTCTTTGTCTTTATCTTGGCCCCCCACCCCCACCCATCCCTTGCCCAAATACCTCTGTTTTCTTTTGCTTCCACTCTCCAAATGGTGACAAGAAGAGGTGTGCTTTTACTTTGGGTCATCGTTTTGAGAGGTACTGAATAGGAAAATTGAGGTATTTCTTTTGCAGATCTTCTCAAAATGGTGATGGGTATTTTGTCACCATTTTGAGAATGGGTGAAAAAGAAAATGGGTATTTGAGGCAGTGTGAGGTTCTGAGGAACGTTTAAGGGGGTAGAATGAAGTAATTTTTGTGTGTTTTAATGCATTTAGGAGGTCTTTAATTTTAAAATCAAGCAGAACTTTAAGAAGAAATTGGGCATTAAAGACTATCGGGGCTGGTGAGGGGTTTCAGCGGCTGCAAAAGTGGGAGTCCCAACTTTGCCCATCTCTATTCTAGTCAAAAGGTCAGGGAAAGTGTACCCTCCAGTTATGATAAAATACAATTCCTATCATTGCTTACCATTGGCTGGGCTAACTGCGATCAGAGTGGCAAGTCCATATTGTCTGGTGGGCCACATACTCCCCAGCCCTGTCTATATTTACTCAGAACTAAGTCCCTCTGTAGTCCAAGAGCTTTGCAGTAAGATCTCAGCCTTTAAATGTTAAGCTGCTCACATTAAAAATACCAATTATATTTATAGAAAAATTGTTGTTTATACATCCATTCATGGAATAATTGTTTAGGGAACTCTTTTAGCAGCAAGTTTTAATCTATTCAGTGACAAAAGCTACCTCAATTAAGTACAGAGCTAAGACAAGAGATTAGCATAAGGAAAGCAAGTAAGTGAATAAACAAGGAGCTCCTGTAATCAAGTAGTAAGAGGAATAGATTGTACATAGACATCTTAGATGCAGCTCATTAATAGGATACCACAGCTAAAATCTACAAGTCTCTCACATCAGGGTTTAAATACACAATTTATTTTTTTCTTAGTTGCATAGATTTTATCTGAATAACACATGCCTATCACAATGTTTTAATATTTCTGCAGGTTATCAGTCTGATCTTATATTACATCTGTAGCCCATTTACGAGGGGGTATCAAAACTTTTTAAAAATTTGACAAGAAGTTTGTTTTGATTTGTAGTTGTTAATTTTTCTTTGCATAGTCACCATCCAGATTTACACATTTTTCCCAGTGTTTCTTGACCCTCTGAATACCATTATTTTAGAAGTCTGCAGAGTGAGCCTTAAACCACACTTCCACTTCATGAAGGATGTCATTTGTGTTGTCAAATCAGTGACCCCACAATGTATTTTTCATTTCTGGGAACAAGAAAAGTCACTTGGTGTGAGGTTGGAAGAATAAGGCAGATGCTGCAAGAACTCAAAAGTCACATGCCCTTGCTTTGTGAACTGCAACTTGGTGCATTGTCAGCTAGGAGATGAATGCCTCTAGAGATGTTTGCTTTTTCAGAGCATCTCACAACCTGTCCAGAAGATTGCTGTAGTACGTGCCAGTGATGTCCCAGCAGTCGGCAAACTGCGGCCCGCGGGCCAAACCCAGCCCACTGAGGCCTTCTAACCAGCCCATGATTGGTCCTGCCACCATTGTAGGTGCCGTGCACGCGTGAGCATGGGGCATCATTTTGCTTTCCAAAATGGCGCCCGTGCTCATGCACACATGCGCACAATGGCAGGCACCATTTTGGAAGGCAAAACGGCGCTGCGCCGTGTGCATGCGCTTGCGACACTGGTGCTGTTCTCCCTTCCAAAAAGGCACTCGCCGTTGTGCGTGAGCGTGGGTGCGATTTTGGAAGGTACCCATGCTCGCCCATGCATGCGCACCATGGCAGGGGTAGTGTGCATGCGCCTCCACCACCCTTCCCCCCCTTCGGCACACCGAAGATCGGGGGCAGCAGATCTGGACCCACCCCAAAAAAGTTTGCTGACCCCTGGTAATCTGTGAGAATGACTCCATGACAGTCCCAAAAAATTGAGAGCATGACCTTCCCTGCTGACTTTTGCACCTCTGCCTTTTTTGGGGGGAGGGGAATCAGTATGCTTCCACTCCATGCTCATAGTTTTGGTCTCTAGATCATACTGATAGATCCAAGATTCACCCATGGTTACCAGATGATCAAAAAAATCCTTTTAATCCTGTTCCAATAGCATCAACATCTGTCTTGAAAGGTCATGCCATGTTTATTTCTCGAAAGGAGTTAGCAAATGTGGAACCCAGTGTACAGACACCTTAGACATGTGCAATTCGTCATGAATAATTTTCCACACATGGCCATAACTGAGACCAGTTTCCTTCATGATCATTTGGATGGTTGCTCCTCTGTCTTCCAGGATTAAACACTCCACTTTCTTCACTGTGGCCGCATTGTCCGTCAATGATGGTCTTCCAGGTTTTGGCTCATCTGTGAGGGACATGTGACCAGTTTGCAAATTCCTTTTCCACCTTACATGATGGGCAATCATTTCCATAAACTACCATCATCTTATCATGAATTTGTCGGGCACTATTACCCTTCAAATGCAGGAACACTATCACACTGCAAGCCTCATTCTTCTCCATCTTACACTTCAGTCACTTCTGGCACAACCTGTATCAAAAATAAAGGACTAATGAGCTGATTTTCTCAACAGCATGCACTTAGGGATCAATGATGACACTGACAAAATTTAATCAATATACCATAATAACCTCCGGGTGATAATTATTACTTTACAATACCCCCTCATAAATACTATAAAATATTGGCTCGTTGTGTGATGCACATTTTGGGGAAATGTGTGATGAGTAATATATTTAATACCTTATTTTTAATATTGAAAAATGTGTGTCCTGTTTTATTTAGAGAATTGTTCTATTTGTTAGACATAGATATGCTGAACAGTTGAGTGAGTCCAAAATCCTCTGAAACAAAGCAGTTGCTCATACATTGTTAAGGAAACCAGCATGCTAAAAAAAATTATTTGTATCCTATTGGGTGCTGTCATATCTTATAGCTGGCATTCCTGTCAAACCCACAATTCATTTTACACTGAACATCAGTTTCATTTCTGAGCTTAATCTGAAGCCAATCCAATTTGATCACAATTCGATTACAATTTTCTGAGCTATTTATGCAGGCATAAATCAGAACAGAATTTGATTTAAGGATAGAAAGCAATATCAAAATCTTATTTTCCTGTCTATATAGTTCAAAGGGCTATAAGAGAATGTTATTAATGAATTATCAGTACCAACAGTTAATAAAACAGTTTACATCCCTAGATCTTATTTTCATCATAGCATTTACTCTCAAAATAGATTTGGTTACTTCATTCTAAATGACACGGGTTTCAGGGAAATATTCCTTCAAGGCAGGATTTTACCATGGAGCTTTGCTGCAGTTTTTATTTTAGTGTGCACAATGCGTTGGATACATGCTAAGGTCCAAAAAACTTTGCAGAAATAATCCAGCTTGATACCACTTTAACTGCCCTGTGCTAGGGAATTGTGACACCAGAGCACTCTGACAGAGAAGGCTAAACATCTCACAAGACTTCCCAGAATTCCCTAGTATTGAGCCATGGCAGTTAAAGTGGTCCCAGACTGGATTATTTCTGCAGTGTGCTTTGGACCTGTGTCAATTAGAGGAAACCCATTGAAATCAATGGGGCTTAAATTAATTATGGCTAATTGATGTCCAATTGATGCCAATTGATTTTCTCTAAGTATGGCTGAATTTGGAAAGAAAAATCTTCAACACTCATGATTCAACAGAAAAATATATCTGTTGATGCACATTAATTTAATGTGACCTGAGCATAACTAGTAACTAACTCTATGCTGGTCTGTGACCGGTAACTACAACCAGTTTATGAACTCTGGTCCCGAGGTTTTTGTTCACTTTTTATGTGAGAATTGTGCTTTATTTGTTTGGGTGGGGCACATAGAATCTGCTCTGGTTCTGTTTTTGTATGTGACTTTTGTTTTTGTTTAGAAAATTGTGCTTTGCTAGAGCACATAGTCTGAAGGAATAGGATGTGACAATTTTGCTTTTGTTTGTTTGTTTATGTATTTTACTTATATGCTGCCTTTCTTCCAGGACAGGACCCAAGGCAGCTTCCAGGACAACAAATTAGGACTCCAGACTTGAAAGATGCCTTTGTGAATTTTTTGGTTTAGTGTATGAATTCTGCTTTTTGGAATTTTGGAGAGTGAATTCTACTGGACAAGCTGGGGCCCTTTCACACACCATAATCCTAGCACTGTGATTCTACTTTAACTGCCATGGTGCCATCCTGTGGGATCCTGGCTTTTGGGGATGCATTAGAGCTCCATGGCTCTTGTTTTCTGCTGCTCCAGAGGGAAGGCTCTGAATCAATGGGTTCAAGTTACAAGAAAAGGGATTCCGACTAAACAACAGGAAAAACTTCCTAAGGGTTAAAGATGTGTGACAGTTGAAGAGGGTATCCTGAGATTAGGGAGTTTATGGCTCTGCTAAAATAAAGCATCTTACCTCTCCTGAATTAATTTTTATTCGGGCTGTATGCATATACTATCACAGGGATTTTGCCACCAAAACTGCTGCCCGAATCCAGACTGGGTTCAGCACGGGTCCCAAGGGCACTCAGCATGACTCTTTTAGAAATCAGGAGTTTTCCGACTTAAGAAAATGGCCGTCAGAGCACTACTAGGACCAGGACTGGACCCGGGCTGTATTCTGCCAGTGGTTTCAGCAGCAAAATTCCTGCAATAGTATCTGGATGCAGGCTGAATTAAAATTCAGTTTGGGAGAGGTAAGGCGCTTTATTTAGTGGAGCAATAAGCTCCTAGATGAGATCCTCTCAGGTGGATTATTGCATGGCAGAAAATTGAACTAACTGCCCCTTGGATTCCCTTCCAATTCTATGATTCTATGGTTGCTAAACTGTTGAAGGAGGTCCAAATGACTTTCATTTAAACATCACAATTGCTACATCATAAAAGCAGCAGTTTCATAGCTTCTAATGCCATTGGATCTCATTTGATAAGCAGATTTTCCCCCCTCCCACAATGCATACACAAATTTTAGAAACAATCTACTTGTTCATAGAAAATTACACTGTATGTACTGACTGGGCTCTCTGAAACACTCTCCCAAATCCTCTGCAAAACACAGGGCCTTTGAAGACTGCCAGAAATAGTGCAAATTGAGTCCACTTTTAGGGTTAGGGTTAGGGAATCATGGGAACTGTATTTTATTGTGGCACCAGAGCTCTCTGACAGAGAAGGCTCAATGTCTCAGAAAAAATACAATTCCCATGATCCCCTAGGACTAACCCTAACCCTTAAAGTGGACTCAATTTGAACTACTTCTGGCAGTCTGCAAAGGCCCTACAGATTTGCAGAGGTTGCAGAGGTTCCCGGGAGGAGGGGGATCATGAGAAAATAATTCCCGAAATATCAAAATTCTTCTAAATCTAGATAACTAATGTGGCATTTCCAAGTCACATAATCTGAAGCCTATTTCAGTATTTCTAGAAGCATAACTCACTGAAGATATTGGCTGTACATCTGAATGGTGTAGACAAGGCATCTTTACAGTCTGGAGTCCTAACAACCCTCCAGGATTTTAATTTTGCTGCATGACAAAAAATGCTAATTATTTGTACCTACAATTAGACACCCAGAATTCAGTGATAATTTATCCCTGAATGAGGAAAATTAGAACATCCACTAATGAGGAGTCTTTTCCATTCAGTTTTGAATGTTAAAAGCTGGGTGTTAAAAATGAAGATGAAATTATCACAAAAATTATTGAAGAATATTTTTTACAGATGGTTGTTTTTCTCAAAGGATGGTCACAAAGCTGTGTTAGACTAGTGGGAGTTAGTTGTTTTAGTGTATCCTAGGCTATTATGAATCTATTCCAGAGATTCTGGTTTTCTGATGCAAGCATTATGAAACAGCCTCAATGGAATTAAGTTAATTCTTTCACCCATATTCTTTAGTTGAACAGAGGCCTGTGGCAGGTCTGAGACTTCATATCCAAAGAGAGCAGAGAAAGAAAGCTGTTCATTGTGTATCCATAAAAACATAAAGCCTTTGAAAACGATGCTCATTTTCATAAGGGTAGTTTTTCTTCCATGAAGAAAGAAGGCAATGGGCTTTGTTACATCTGTCCTTTTTTTCCATTGAATTCAAACCACGTTTCATTGCATGGGGCTCTCTTCATGTTTTAATAACTAGGATAACTCATTCCCACTGAGCTACTGAAGGCATACAGGAAAATCAAGCAATCATAATCTAAGGCAGACTGTTCCTGCATGTTTATATTGGGGATTTGCCAGGGAACATTAGTGCATGCAGCACATAATACATGCATTTTCATACAGGACTATGGAAATAAACCGATCAGCAGTCTTTGGCATATCTGTCAGGATAGGGAAAATCAAAGTTGTTAGCAGACTCTTTGCCTGGCCTTCAGCTGTTTCATACATGAATATTCATCACTTGATAAGTGTGCATGGGAGTAAATACTGACTGTTAAAATTTTCCTTTTGAATGTTAAAATTTCTTATATTGTTATATTATGGCAGGGATTAAGGCTTCTCCTTTGTCCAAAGTTTTGGCTAGACTTGGTTGGGAAGATGAACGCTCCCAAAGTCATAAGATCATAAGTATTTAAATTAATAACTAATATTACATGCTGAAGAGATTATCTGCTTGGAAGGACCATAGCTTAATGGGTAAAGCGCATACTTTCCACACAGGAGGTTCCAAGTATAATTTCTGCCATCTCCTGGTAGTACTAGATAAGATTTCTCCCTGAAAAGTCCACAGAGTGACTGCCATTCTGTCTAGTGAGTAGTAGTGAGCTAGTTGGATCAATGCATTGACTTGATGTAACGCAGCATCTCGGTGTTCAAATCCTTCTGTGAAAAAGCCAGAAGTAGGTTGTTGTTTTTTCCTGGCTCATTGGATCTGCCATTTGTTAGCACTTTCAAACATTTAGATGCCACTTTTTGAAGTTGCATGTCCCAATAAACCAGATAAGGCTTGCTCCTGAGGAGATATGTGCAGGCAAGATTGCCCTGTTTGTTTCTATTGCCCTGTTAGTCTATCACCATTATTGTCATCCTCTCCCTTTCCTGAAATATTTGGTGATTAATAATATTATTCTGATTGTGATGGTTATTGGGAGGATAAGAGAGGATTCTGATCAATGAGAGCTGCCCATTAAAAGCAGAATTTGGGGGGGAAATGGTTGGATTATACTCCCCTGTTTTGTTAAAAAAGTGTGTTTTGCAAAGTTATTGAAAGTATAACTGAAGTTCTAAAAATATATGAAGCAGAGCATGAGCATCTTTATTTGGATGGACTACAACTCCCACATTTTCTTAAAAGTAGTGCCTGTGAAGGTCTTCATTTCTATTAATTTCATCATCCAGTCATCCACAGTTGGCAATTCTTGATTTTTCCATTTCTGAGCTATAAGCAACCTTGCTGCTATTACCATATATAAAATGATCCTCCAATATTTCCTCTCTATAATTGGATCTAGTTTATATAACATATTCAATATGTAAATTTCAGGCCTTAATTCATATCTTATCTTCAAAATTTATTATATTGAATCATGTTTTTTCCCCAATAACTTTTAATTTTAGAGCATGTCCACCAGACATGGAACCAAGATCCAATATTTTGTTTGCATTTCCAACATTTATTCAAATTTGTATTGTATATTCTTGCAATCTTCATGGGGGTCAAGTGCCATTTTTGTTCCATCTTCCAAAAGTTTTCCTTCAAATCTTGGGATTTAGTGAATTTTTGTGTTTTCTTTCTGGCATATTCCCAGCTCTCCAATTCAAATTGTTCTCTCTATATTGGTTGCCCAATTTTTTTCCCCATTTGATCATGTTATTCGAAATCACCTCTACTTCTTGTTTTCTGTCCATTAGCATTTTATAAAGTTTGCTTGCTCTTTTTTTTCTGACTTTGACAAGATTTTATCTAATTCTAGAGGCTCATATTCAAAGTCTTCTAATTTAATATCCATTTTAAATCTTTCTCTTAATTGAATATATAATAGCCAATCATACTTGTTTCCTTCAGGTTTTTTAAGTATATCATTGTATCGCAACCATGTTTCTACTGCTGTCTATTTACCAAAGAAAGCTTCATGAGGTGATACCCATAATGGAATTTTCCGATATATTGCTTTTTTGTTTTTGTTCCATACATTCAAAAACAATCTTATTACGTGATGGCTGAATTCCTTATGTACTGTTGATTGCCCATACTATAGATACCCGTGCCACCCAAATCAGTTGTTGAAACCTTCAATATTCAATATTTTTGTATTCTTGAGTAATATCCAATCCAACAACTAATTCAGTGCATTAGCTATATGGTATAATTCTAAGTGTGGTACACTTCTACCTCCATCATTCTTATGTCTTGTTAGCATTATCCAATTAACTCTTGATCTTCCTGCTTTCCAAATGAATTCTCTTAAATCCTTGTGCCACTCTTTGCATGGTTTTGTGTTGTGAATAATTTGGATACACTAAAACAAAAAATTCATTTTAGGGAGTACCATCATTTTCATAGCTTTTACTCTCCCCATCAAAGTAAGATTAAGTTTACTCCATTTTATTAAGTCATTCTTAATGTCTTTCAATTTTATTTTGTAATTATTGTCAAATAAATCAACATTCCTTTTTGTAAGCCAAATCCCTAAATATTAGACCTTGTTTTGGACTGAGCATTTAGTAATTTCTTCCAAATAATTGTCCTCTTTTTTAGTTATGTTTTTAGTCATTATGACTGTTTTCTTTCAATTAATTTTAAAACCTGCCAACTTGCCAAATTCTTCTATTATTTGAAAGGCTTCAGTAATTTGTTGTTTGGGATCCTCTAAAATAAGGACCAGATTGTCTGTGAAGTCTTGCAGTTTATATTCCAATCCTTTAACTTTCATTCCTTTTATACTGTCCTCATCTCTTATTTTATTCAGGAGCACTTCCAACACTAGTATAAAGAACAAGGGAGATATACGACAACCCTGTCTAGTTCCTTTAGAAATTTTAAATCCTCCTGAGCAATTCCCATTGATTATTAACTTTGCTGATTGTTCCTTATAAATCTCTTTAATCCATCCACAAAATTTGGGACCCATTTCCATTTTTTCCAGCACCTGCATCATCAAATTCCAATTTACATTTTTGAAAGCCTTTTTGGCATCTATAAATATTAATGCCAGTTTTTTATCATTATTTTTCTCATAATATTCAATAGTATCTATGATCAAGCTAATGTTATTTTTAAGTTGTCTTGTTGGTAAGAATCCCGATTGATCTTCATGAATCATATTAGTTAAAATTTGCTTTAATCTGTCAGCTAAAATTAATGTCAGGATCTTGTAATCTGTATTCAACAGAGATATAGGTCTGTAATTCCCAATTTCTTTGTCATCCTTCTCTTCTTTGGGTAGCAACATAATATTTGCATTCTTACATGAATCTGGGATCTCATCCTTAACAATGCTATTAAGAGTTTTTAATAACGGAATTTTAAACTCATCCACAAATGTTTTATAATGCATTGCAATAAATCCATCTGGTCCAGGAGCCTTTTCTGTTTTCAATTTCACAATCACTTGAATTACCTCACTTTCTGTAAAATCCGCATTTAACAATCTGTTGTTCCTGCGCTATCTTGCTAATTTTTTTGTTTCCCCAAATAGTATGCTATCTCTTCTCCATCAATATCATCAGCTTTATACAGGTTTATGTAATATCTTTTAAATGCTGCTTGGATTTCTTCCTGTACATGAAGCATTTTTTTCTCCTTCCTTTATTTCTGTAATTGTTCTCCTTTCTTTCTCTTTCCTTCATCTATATGCTAGCCATTTCCTCGATTTATTGGCAAATTCAAAATGTCTTTGTTTGACAAATTTCATTTTCCTTGCTATATCGTCAATTAAAGTTTTATCAACTTGTTTTCTCAACCATTGCAGAGGCTCATTCTTCTTATCCCTGGTACAATCTTTAGAAAGCTCTAATTTGGCTTTTTTTAAAATATTGTTCTCCAATGTTTTTTCATTTCTGCACCTCTTTGTATCAGTATACCATGCATCATGGCCTTACTGGCATTCCATACTGTTTTGGCTTTGATCAAGTCCATAGTATTCTCCAAAAAAAGTATTATTTCAATGCCATCTTTGATTTAGCTGTAAAGTCCTTATTGTTTAACAGATAGTCGTTTAATTTCTAAAATAATTTTCTTCTCGTAGCTTCCATTTTTAGTAGAATTGTGTTATGATCTGACATAATCTTTGGTAATATTTCCATATCTTTGATTCTGGGTATTAATTTACAGGAGGCCAAAAACATATTGATCCTGGATAGTGATTTGTAGCTTTCTGAGAAGGTAAATCCATCTTTATGTGGATGAAGGCTTCTCCATACATCTTTCAAGTGAATTTGATATTGTAGTTCAAAAAAGGAGGTAGGTCGTTTCCCTTGACTCTTTTTAATTCTTTTTGTTGAGGCGCTATCCTTTTTTGGATTGACCACTCAGTTCCAGTCACCCAGCATGATCACATTACCATATTCCACTGGGCTATATACACCAATTAATAGAATTTTAGTATCTTCAGTTTGTAGCTTGACACCAATATAATGGCCCTCATAATCCTTGAACATTTCATTAGCCTTATATTTATTTTGAATGTACATTGCAACTCCTCCTTTCCTTTTGTCATTTGCTGTAATAAACATTTGTCCTAATTTTGGGTTCTTCAAATAATTTATTTCCGTTTTCTTAATCTTGATTTCTTGTAAACAAATTATTTCTACCTTCTTTTTAGCTAAGTAGTGGAAAGTTTTACTTCTCTTGCATTTCAAGTTCAGACCTTTTACATTTCATGAAATAATTTTAGTTGCCATATTCTTTTTAATTTTAATTATATAATCAAATAATTTATAATTATTCATCTTCTTCCCCTTCTCCAGATTATTTTTGAATGCTTCTATCCTCTTCAGAAAAGAATTCCCCAGTTACATTCTCCTGAGAGTCCTCCTCTTTTGACTCTGAACTTTCTTTGCCTTGAAAAACTGTTTCCATCTTTTCCTATGTCTTCCATACCTCATCCAGGGATTTCTCCTCCTCTTCCTTTTCATATTTTTCAGATTGCATTTTCTTTAAGAAATCTTTTGCTTTTATTACTGAATTTATTCAGTATCTCCTTTGTTTGTATGTAAAAGATACTCTCAATACTGTCCCAAGCATACCTTCTTCTTCTTTTTATCAATTCTTGTGTAAGAAATTTATAATCTTGTCTTCTCAAGACCTCCATTGGGACATCTTTATATATTTTAACTATTTCCCCATCTATGAGGAGATTTTCTTGATAACTTTTTTGTAAAATCAATTCCTTCGTTCTGAATATTATAAAAGATATTACTATGACTCTTGGAGCATTTCTCTCTCTTGCTATCACTGAGTTAATTCTAAAAATCTTATCCGTATCTCTCACAATTTCTTGTCTTGGTATCCTGGTGAAATCTGCTAAAGATGTTCTCAAACAAATCTTGATTTGGCACTTTGGATACTCCTCCCATCTTCAGGCATTTCTCCCTGTAACAGACCTCTTGCATCAAGTTTATGATAATTCTCACGCTTTTGTTGTTCAGTTAATTCTGTCATTGCAATCTTTAATTCTTGAGTTGCTCCTTTAAGGTCTTTAATATCTGTTCTTAATCCTTCTACTTCATTTGATAGTTTATATTAATTTCTTTCCAAGTTCCCCAAGCTCTCAATGCAAATCTTCTTATGTTTCTTTTCTAGATTGTTTCAATTTGTTCTTCATCTCTAGACGCATCTCATATCTAGGTTTTTGAAATTCCTTCAGAAGTGTTTGCATAGGGTCTGTTGCTTTGGCTGTTGTATCAGTGGAACCTCTCATTTGAGAGGATCCAATAATGGGAGTTGAGTTTTTTTGATCCCCATCACCATCTTGGCCAAATCTTGAATTTAGAAATTATTCAAAAAATTCCAAGCTTAATTTTCCACAATTCCTGAATTTAATTCGACTTCCTCCTTGTCCTCTTTTCTTCCTTTTCTTTTTTATCTGGCAGTGTCTTCTATTTTTAACTAAATTTAATTCTGTTATTGCAGATTAACACTTTAAATCAATTTTTTTTCATATCGTCAATCAGGATAAAATTTCATAAGCGTGGTAATTCCAATTTTACCACTACTTTAAGGTGTATTTATCAACGCTAACTCCAGTAAAATCCAATTCTTAATGTGATATAATCGATATCAATTAAACCATCAAATTAACTCCTATACCTTATAAATATGGATCTACTCAACCCCCCCAACATTCATTAATTCAATTGAATTGTAAATTACTCAATGATATTGTAAGTTAATTAAATCAGTTATTTTCACAAATGCTTCCAAGTCTATTATGGTTAATCACATCTGTTCAAGTTAATTGGCTATGATCAGTCCTGTCTCCTCTTAGCTTTGTCTAGTTATTTATATATGTGCCCCAATAAATTTTTAATTTAATGCATAAAATAGCTATTCAACTCAGATCTAATATCAGCTCTCTCTACTCTTTAAATAAATTATTACATCAATTTTAGTATCCTTCTACACTCCCAACCTCTTCTCTGCATCTTCACCTCCTTCTATATGCTCCCACTTTTTAAACTTTGTCACTTTTTAGACAATCCAAATTGATCACTAAGTCCTCACTATCTTGTTTCTGCTCCTCTTCTCTCCTGTCCCTCCCTTCTGGCCTCCTGAAGGACCTCAACCTCAACATGAAAGCTCTTTTTTTTCCTCTGCCATTTCTCCCCTACTGCGACATGCTCCAATTCTTTGCTCCAATCAGTCAGTCTGTCCCAAAATGGTGCTGCTCCAAGTCATAGAAGTGATGCCCTGTACCCAAGCCTCACAAGAGTTTCCCAACCACCACCACTAGTGAAAGATGCAGCTAAGGGAGGGAGCTTACACTGGCAGGCAAAGAGCAGGATATACCACTACATGAAATGATTGGCAACACTATGTTATGGTTTTAAGGGACCCTGAAGGGAAGTGTCATGCAACCCACATCCCCGCCATGATCCTGAAGGCTCTTGGTTCCCCTTGTCTTTCTTGTGCACCAACACTTTGACCGAAGGCCCACCACCACCCCCTTTTCCCTAACTGCCCCTCTGGATCTTTCCACCACCACTTTGGGAATCACTGCAATAGACACTTAGATCTAAAATACTAGGGAAACACATTCTCTGGATATGTGTACTCTCCACTGAGTGAAAGACCACAGAGGAATGTAGCACTTCCATTGTGAATGAGCATGTGTTGTGGAAAGCATCCTATTGTCTTGTTTTCATATTTTCTTAAAAAGAAATGCTAAGCTGTCCCTATTTGGTTAATTTAAGGTGAATAGGATCATACACAATGCCATTGAAACTGTGTACATATAATAATGAAATTGGGTGATTTCTTGCATCTAAAATCTGTATGCTTATAAAAAGCAACATTTTTGTGCCTGTTTTTTCTCTGTATCTACTGATACCATTCCAATTAGAATTTCCTTTGTGTGTTTGCTGCAGAAGTAGATTAATTTATGCAATCTGTTCAGCTTGCCAGAGAGTTCATGGCCAGCAAATCCTCACTTTGACTTTATTCACTGGGATGCAATTTAAAAGAATCCTCTAGTAGTCTGTTGGAAATGTCATTTTATTATTAAACACTCTCTGTTTTATGCTGTGATAGGAGAGCAGCTTCTTGAAATGTGAATTTTCAGATTACAGCTGTTGAATAGTATGAGCACACACTCTTTTTATGCCCATCATAAATTAATAATAAATGGAACAAACTATATCTGAAAAGAGACAGGCAGTTTTATTAATGCCCAGGTCTATCTTTGAATGGATGATACACATTGTAATACCAAGACATTTCTTGAAATATGAAAATGTTCTTCATCCTGTCAAGGAATAGAAAGCCATTGTCAAGTGTCACAAAAAAGTCAATCTCTTCACTGGCAGTTTTAAAGTTAAATACAGCTCCAAAGTTTAAATGGGGGAACAGGTGGAAGAAGGAGGAAGGAAGAGCAGGAAATCCAACAGTAGTTTTAAAAAGATACATGCTAATTTTTAACTTTCAAGGGATGAGAAAGACTATCTCATTTAAACCAATGGTATGTAAAATCCTCTCTTTGGCTGAAACAAGTATAATATTTTCAGCTAAAGTCACATCAGCCATGAAATAATGTACCAAATAATTTACCACCACCAGCATCAGAGCATAGAAGTAACTAGTTAAAGGTAATCAAGCTACCTGTAACTGATTGCTTTTTTTTTGGTAAGAAGGGTGAATGAAGTTGTATGCTAAAAGTCAGGTCATGAGTAACAGCACAGATGCTTTCTTGATGTTAACAACAACTATTTTTATTAAGGGTTCCTCCAGCATAAAAGAGTTGAGAAATGTTTTCTAAATACCCAGAAATTATGATAGCAATGAAAAGACCTCAGTATTTATTTCTAATGTTTTGATTGGGGTGCCATTATTCATGGATTCAAAATGGGACAGTCTTACATAAGAAGTTGTATCTGCAAGATTTGCAAAAGTACCAGGAAAAAAATGGTCCAAAGTGTGGGAAGCACCAAAACAGCCCAGTAAGGATTTAAAGTGCTCCACTGTGCAGAATCTGAACTGGCTGTTGGTTGCAGAAAACTTTAAAGCATGGAGGGGGTCTGGAATGGAGAATGATGGAGGAGGACATGGCTAGTTGGCTGGAAGTCTGAATAGATGCATTCCACATTGCAACATTTTGTTGCATTCTGTACTTGAGTACTGAAGTAACAACAAAAAGAAAGTTAAAACTGCCTTAATGTTGCCTGTAATCACAGTAAGACAAAATTATGGTATTTAGCTAGCAGCATCAAATATCTACTCTTATGAAACAGCTCATTCACAAGATGGTACAGAAAAAGGTGCCATTTATAGATGAGTAATATATCACCAGCAGTTAATTAAATTTCACACAAATTCAATAGTAGGCCACACTTCACCTATCCCTGCTCCAAATCCTAGCAGATGATGCTTGAGAGTTTAGATGACAGTGATTCCTTGATCACATTGTCCCTTGATTATGTTACTTCTAAATGGAAAAAAAGTGAATTCAGGTCTTATTTCTATATCAAAAAAATTTTTAAAGGCATCATATTTCCAGGCTTTGTAAATAATAAAAATATATTGAAGTTTTATTCTGTGTTGCATATATGTTCTAATCTTTGTATTCTATCCTATTTTCCTCTGATAAAGGAACAAAACAAACCAAAAAAAAGGATAATAAGCCTGGGAATGGAGGGAAAGATTGAAGAAGTGGCCTTCAGCAGTTGGAGCCCAGTGTCCTTGCTCCTCCATCATTAGGTCTTCCATGTTTCCTAATAGCAGAAACCAAATTAACTCAGCATTACAGAGCAAGTGCATCACTTATGCTTATAGCAACTGACACTCCCTGATCACCCAAGCTTTAAAAGCCCTGTTGCTTCTATAAGTAACAGGAAACAATGCTTGCTTTCCTCTCTTACTAGTGTCTCTGGGACTTGACCCTTAACCTTTTTCTGCCTGTACAGGTAGTCCTCTTGTTACAGTGAGGCAATGACCTCAGGCAGCAGATGCTGGAGGTCAGTGGTCATTGCTTCCTGGCTGAACCTTGAGAACTCTCCAGCAATTCTGCTTTCTGGGATGATAGAGGCATATAGTAGATCTTTGGTATCCACTGGGGTTTGGTTTCAGAACCACCACCACCCTGTGGATACCAAAATCCATGGATATTCATGTCCAATTACGTACAAAGATGAAGTCAAATAGTGTCCCTGATGGCAAAATCAAGGTTTGCTTTTTGGAATTTGTACATATGTTAAAAATATTTTCAAGCCATGGATGGTTGAAAGTGTGAATAAGGAATCCATGGATATGGAAGCCCATCTGTATATGCAACTGAAACTGTGCTAAGGACCCTAACTAGCCTGTTATGACACTCTGGTTTAACTTCAGCTGCCGTGGATGCTACATCCTATGGAATTCTGGCATTTGTAATTGATTCAGGTACTAAATCTTTATGGCTGAGAATTCTAAATAACTCTTGATAAACTGCAAATTCCAGAATTTCAAAGGTTGTTGGCATGAAAGTTAAAGTAGAATTATAGCCTTATACAGTGGGGTATCAGCTGGGGTTTGGACCCCCTGTGGATACCAAAATTTGTTCAAGTCCCATTAAATTCATTGGGTTGTAAAATGGTGTACCTCATATAAAATGGCAAATTAAGGTTTGTTCATGAGAATATGAATGAATGAATATTTTCAATTCAAGGCTGCTTGAATTTGTGGATAAAGAAGGCCGACTGTATTTGTGTTACATGCAGGGATCCCTTCTAACTCTGAAAGACCTAGACTACTCTGAAAAACCTAGACTAAGTACAGACATATCACAGTTAACAAAGCCTCTAACAAAGAAGCTTACTTTTACTAAGTCTTTTTATGTCTTCCCAAAAAACTCTTTTTTTTTTCTTCCTTGTTCTCTGTCTAGTTGGAAATTTTCAGGAGGATTTGGAAATTGATGGAGAAAGACTGCAGAAACACAAACTTTTAGTATCAGTTTGCAGTAGTATGTCTGCAGTAAACAATGCAATAAAAACTTGAGCTGGTTAATAATAGGATTCTGGCAGAGGATGAAAAGAAACATTGGAGGGTGATCCTATATATGGTTACTGCAGCCAGAATTACAATAGCAAAAAAAAAAAAAAAAAAAAATGGAAAACACATGATGACCCACTTATCGAGGAACTGTTGGAAAAGATCTAAGATATGAAATAAATGGACTAACTAACATATATACTAAATCATAAACCCATAAGCAAGTGGGAATCAGAATGGCAGGCATGAGCAGTATGAAAGGATAAAACCAAAAATTCTGGAGAATGTTTAGATTGATATACAGTGGAATAGATGCGAGTTTTGCTGACATGTTTAGACGTGTATGTAGGGGGAAGGTTATAAACTAATGGTGAAATTTAATTTTATGTACTATAGAACTCAATAAAAATGTTTAAATGAGATAGTTAATAAATAATACATGTAAGTCAATGTGATGACTAATAGGACAGTTGATAGAAGAGAGGGGGAAAATGGATAGCAGAATAAAATAGTGACAGAATGGAATAAGAAAGGTTGAAAATAGAAACATCAAGATAGCGATCACTACAACAAGGTTGTAATGCAGAAAGCAAAAGCAACAGATATCGGAAGGACAGAGATATTAAAGGAAAGCACATGAAGAAGACATGAAGTTATATGAAAGGAAGAATGCAACACATCTTTCATCTAAAGCATTTCTGCATTTGGTACCAAATTTTCTGTTAAAGAAGTAATGCACAGGAACACAGTTACTTTGTTAGTTGAGATATACCTGTAAAGTACCATTGGCTCTCCATAGCCACAAATTGTTTATCCACAGATTCAACCATCCATGGCTTGAAAATATTCCCCAAAAATATAAATTCCAAAAAACAAGCCTTGGTGTTGCTGTTTTATATAAGGGGCATCATTTTACTACCCCATTGTATATAATGGGATTTGAGTATCCATGGATTTTGGTATCCACAGGGGGGCCTGGAACCAAACCCCAGTGTATACAGTGTTTATATTAAAGTGAGAGTTATGCTTCAGTTAGTCTCTCAAGTCTGGCCTGCTCTGTTCTATCCTCAGCTTGGTGTCACTGAATCTCATCCTTGTCTTGGTACCTGGCAGTCCAGTGCTAATCACTGCTAAGACTTAAATGTTAATCAATAAATTTTGCTTGGGTGCTTAACTAATTCTAAGGACTTCCATGTTGCTCCTGGTATTTTAAATATCATATTGACTTAAGTTAACCCCACCCCCCCCAATTTGCAAATGGTAACATCAAATAGAAAACATTGTCATTTTGAAATTCTTTGTTATGATCCAGTAAGCTTGGACCTTTGGCAACTTTCTGTCATTGGTTGTGCTGATTTAATATTCTGCCTTTGTGTAGAAGGAACACTTCCTGCTGTTCCTTCATTTTCCTGTCTGTAAAGAATTCACATTTTCTGTTGCTCTTTTTCATGGATCTTCCCTTAGTATGAACCCTAATATTATAGGTTATAAGTTTGTTTCCACTCATGGTTATATGATCTGGTTTATGGCAAAACATGGTTCTAGAAGAGAATAGAGGGAGAACAAGACCAGTCCTCCCATTAGGCACAAGGCCAGTCCTTCCATTAGGCAAAGTAAGTAGGTTTGGGGTATCTTGAAAGGACAGCAAATTATTATGTATTAAAGTTATTCTTAGGACACTTTTATAATTGCATGTAAGTACTTTTGGTATCTGTCTGCATCATGCTCTGAAATAACTTGGCTGGATATTATGTACCTTGACTTGGATGGATGGATGGGGGACCATTTCCTCCTCTGCTTCAAACAGCAAAATGGTTTGCCAAGAGCTACATATTAAAGTTAATGTTAGACAGGATATTACTGATAAATATTCTTAAAACCACCACCAAGGACTCCTTTACAAAAACAAATGCCTTCATAATTAATATTTAAAAGGCCTTGGGGGGTTCATTTAATAGAAATTTGAAAGTGTTAATCAAGGTGAGTAACAAGGATCTCTCTCTTGGAATTTGCAGGATGTGTGCTTATGGTTTCCGTTGTAGAACAGCTTGTTCAGGTCCACAACTCTACTGCAAAAGAAGCTCTGGAGAGACTCTGTAGCTACTTACCTGGTAAAAAGCATTGTACCATATGCCTGGCTATTCACTCTTAATTATGAATTCAAACTTGCAAGCATAAATGTTGTACCTGCTATTATTAGTCATGGCAACTTGGATTGATGAAATGAAACTATATCAAAGATTTATACTTGCCATCTATTTTTACACTCTTTCATGTGATAGCATTTAAATGTTTATCTTGTGTAAGAATACAAGTGATGAGTCACTTGGAGGGCTATTTTATAGAGAAGATAAGACTATTTTGTCCTGGACTGTATTTCTTCAGGCTGAAGATGGAAAGGAGGATTATTTAAATCTGTCTGTCTTCATAGCATAACAGCATGCAAAAAATAAGCCTTTCTCATAT
>CM034710.1:62205955-62217925 GCA_020142125.1 Phrynosoma platyrhinos
GATAATTGATTATATCCTCTGCGGACACAGTTTTTGTCTTCAGTCACAGCTAAGTTTAGAAAGGCAGAAGTTTTTTGAAGGTGGCTGTAGAAATAATTTTCTAGATTATGTAATGCTGGAGTATATAAATGTTGCTTTTCCTATTCTAGATGGGTTTAAGTGTAACTATGAAGAAATGTGAGACAATGGCTGCAGTGAAGATCCTGGTAAGAAATGGTGACAATACATATGTTTTTGGTCATTATTGTATTTAGAGTTGGTTGATTTTGAAGTCAGGTGAATATAAAATGGTCAGAAATGTTCCTGAACAAACATTAGGCATGTTGAAAAGCTACTTTCTACAGCAGTATAAAGATAAAAGCAACCATTAAGGAGAAAAAAGACTGAGAACAAAAAAAGAGGGAAATGTAAGTTTTACCAAAAGTATAGAAAGAAATGGCAGTATGTTGAAGGATTTAATTACATGAAACCTGAAGTTCTAATGAAGTTCTAAAGTTTTTACAGGTAGAAAGAATAAATTAGAGGTAGTTACATTTAGAAAAGAGGAAATGCTTGCACCTGCTATTTCAGTCTTGACAGTATATCGAGTATAGTTACTTTCTAGGATAACATTACACCTAACATCTTAAATCTGAAATATTCCTTTCTGGTCCTTGGGGAAACATTTGTTCCCTCCTTACTATTTTTATTATGTCCCAAATTTCAACTTAAAATGAATAATCTTACAAATGTCCCTTAACCTTTTGACTTTAGTTCTATTTTGAAATGATAATTTTGCCTTATTGTATTCTCCTTCGGAAGTGATTTATGAGAAGTAGTTATATGAGCACAGAGATGCTGTACAGAAATTGTAGCTTTTACATGAGCAGAATCATCATTTCTTGTTCACTGTAGTGCACGAAATGATGGATTTAACTGTTAACAGACTGATGGATTCTATTGTAGCTCAATGATATAGTATGCACTTTACATGGAGGGGTTTTCAGGTTCAGTCTGTGGTAAGAATGAAAAAGTTCCTATATCAGATTTTGGGATCTAGAAGACTAGAGGTGAAGAGGTGGGATTGTGAACCTTCAGACAGTATTGAACTATAGCTCTCATCAACTCTAGCCAGCATAGATAGTGATAAAGGAACATGGGAGCTATTATCCCTGGAGCACAAGGTGTCCTACCTGTGTTGGTTTAGACCAGGAGTAAGCAAATAGGTTGAGGACAATTTTTGCCCCCACAGTGGGCTGCTCTGGCCAAAAATTGAAACCAGAAGCCAGTTCTCAAATTTCTGGTTTCTAGTACAGCTTTGGGGGGGGGTGTCTCTGTGTGTGAGAATCTGAGCAAAATGCTGATCCAGAAGCCATGATAGAATGTTGTTTGGGGGAGGGAGGCAAAAATTTCAGAGGAAAAAATAGGATGAACTTCAGGGGGGAGATTGAAGGGTCTCCTATGATGTATGGAAGACTGCATAAAAGTCACTGGGGGATTCATGCATCCTGTGAGTGATACTTTCCCCATTTCAGTGGTCTAACTTCATATAAAGCAAATTCCTGTGTTCAATTTCCACATGCAGGCATTCCTCAAGTTCTTTAAATCTGAGGTGTGGATGCAAGACAATGCATTAGAAGAGGCATTTTGAAGTTTCAGTGCAGTGAACTCATTTTATCTAGATTGAAAGCAAACAAGCACATTCCCTTCTGCCTAGATAGTCTTTCAGTTTTACATGTTGGCTGAAGTATATAGATTGCTTCCAATTTTCTTTGGGTATTTGATTTCCATATAAATGTTTTTTGTTGTTTGCAAAGGAATTACAGTATTGCTTTTTCTCAAGTTATTGCTGTGAAGCTGGTTACAGAAGTGAAAATGGAGTTTTCTAATTAGCCCCTGGGTTAATACTAAGCAGTGGCCCCAAAGCAATAAAGAATATGCAGTAAATAAGCACTTTCAATTCAGATATAGAAACAGCAGAAAAAACACAAGTGTTAACTTTTCTGTTAATTATTGCCTTATCTTTTGCTACAAATTGCTTCCAGCAAGAGGTAGACATTATTAATACAGTGGAAGTTATACATCCATACTTTAATGGCTTTTTAAATGACACCATTTTTAGAGGTCTATATTGCCCCATGATAGTGTTCATATCAGTAGGAACACCAAAGGAATATATAATGCACACAGGGAAGGCCCATAGCTCAGTGTAAGAGCATACACTTTGCATATACAGGGTAACAGCTTCTTTTCTAGGCATCTCCAGCCAGTGCTAGAAAATCTGCTTGATTCAAATTGTTGCTCTGTTCAAATGATACTGGGTGACAAGGAAATACTGACCCAAGAATCATGCCCTGATTTCCTTGGAGAACAATATAAGGTGGCAGTAGTGTCACTAGGGGGTGCAGACTGCACCAGGTGACACCCCAGAGGAGGGGTGACACCCAGTCAGGCCCTTCTCCTGCTCTGGTGCTCCCTGCGTGGGTGGCTGGGCAAGTGAGAAAGTGAGGCAGCAGAAGGACAGGACAGGCAGGGGAATCTGTTGCTGTCACTGCCTAGCAGCCCTTACAAGGTCTGACCTGGTGGCAGGTGGCCAAGGAGGAGAGACGTGGGTGAACAAGGCATCAGCAAGGCAGGTGACTGCCACCCCCCTGGCAGCTCCTCTGCCCTGGGTGACACCAAGGGCAGTGACACCACTGTAAGGTGGCATGCAGTTGTACCAAATAGATTGAACCAGACTTGTACATATTAGCCAAGTAAATGGAGGAGAGCCACTGTGAATAAATTTGATTCATTTATCAGTTCAGTTGCTTTGTCTGAAGGCATTCATTCATTTCATTTCTAAAATTTGTACCCCATACCTTTCACACAACTGGCCATTTCAGCATGGGTGACAGTTAAAAAAATACAAGTAAAATACAAGCATACTTCAGTTAATAAAGCCTCTGACAAAGAAGCTCCTTTTTTTTTTTTTAAATGAAGTCTTTCTACATCCCAAGCATTCCCTTTTCTCCTTGTCCTCTGTCTACCTGGAAATTTTGTAAAAGCATTGGCATTTGAAGAATGGTGAGGAAGGGCTGGAGAAAGACAGACTTTTGGTGTTGGGTCATATCAGCATGTCTGCTGTAAACAATGCAACAAACGGTAAACAATGCAATAAAGCTTGATCTGGGATTCTCCTCTAGCCATTTCTACTGCAGCTGGGCATGCCTGCCTACAACAAGCAAGATGAACAGCAGCTGCCCCCAGAATCTCTTACTGAGCATATGTGAACAGGAAAATAGAAAGAAACGGGGACGTTTTTAACTGAAGCATGCCTGCATTTTACAGGAATTTGTTCTATATGAAGTTAGACCATTGGTTTACTTAGGCCAATACTGTCTAAAGCAGAGATGGGGAAAATGTGACCTAGATAGGCTTGCCTCACTTGCTATCCCTAACTGTCCGGCATTTTAAAGAGGTTGTTGCTGTTGTGAATCTTCAAGTCATTCTGGCTTATGGCAACCTGAAGGTAACCCTATCACAGCATTTTCTTGGCAGAACTTGTTCCTTACTGTGAGGCTGAGAGAATGTGACTTGTCCAAGTCACCCAGTAGCTGGGGATTCAAACCCTGGTCTCCCAGTCCTAGTACAATATTCGAACCACTATGTTAAAAGTATAGAACTATAAGGTTGGCCACCAAAATGAAAATCATTTTTAAAAATGGAGCCTGGTGAAAGGAAAATAATAATTCTTGGATGCATTTTGGAAGATGTTTTCAAGTAGTCTTAAAAATTTCCAAATGTTTTTATTTAATTATGCCAGGCTTAGCTGACGTGGTTTTCTTATGTGGATATTGTTAGTTTTGGATTAAAATTTTACTGAAACATGTTGAACTGTTCTTTTATTTTATGGTGGTTCAAGAATGTACCCCTATTCTTTCCCTGTTATGTCTGCCTCTGGTACCCAAATGTCTGTTAAAGAAGTAAAGCCCAGGAACACATCCACTTTGTGAACAGAGATATGCCTGTACTAAATAGCAATGCATCCTGTTTGAAATAATAGCCATATACAAGGGACTGTAACCAGTTCAAGGAAAAGTGGCTGCCTCTTATAGAATGTATAAACTCCAACTCTCAAGCTCATGTCCCACCACAACATCATGGGAGATTTTGGTCTGGAGTTCTGAATGAGACCTCAGTTTTGTACATTTGTATTTCAGTTTGTGGTTTTTAAAGTAGACTGGTGATTGTGTTTTACCTTTTGTAAACAATAAATATTAAAGAAAAAGAAATAATATCCATATAAAGCAACACCTAAAAACAGAGAAGAAGGAAAGGAAACCCAACATACTGTATATACTCGACTATAAGTCAACCTTATATATAAGTCGAGGGCAGGTTTGGGGGCTAAAATTATGGATTTTGATATGAACCATGGATAAGTCAAAGGTAAAACTTAGGGCAAGTAATAAAGGAGATAAAGGATAAAGCAAAGGAAAATGATGCCAAAGAATTTACACAATTCCAGCAGGCATAATTATTTGTTCTCATGCTAAAAGTTGGATGGATGAGAGAGTAGAGGGGATCAGTGCTTCCATGACAGATTATACTCTTGCCTCTCATCAGGGGATGGTTCCTTTTTTTCTTAATAAGAATTAAAGTACAGTACTTACATTGACCCATGGATAAGTCAACTCAGTTTTTTGGGGTCAATTTTTGTCTAAAATTTCTAGAGTATATACATGAGTATATACAATAATCAGTAAAACATTAAAAATTATTAAAAGTCAAGTTTTGAGGAAGTCTGGCTGACAGATTTCATGGGGAAAATACTCACAGATCGGTACCATGAGCAAAAAAACTCCCCCTTCCATCACTACCTGCAATGCTGACAGCAACAAGAAAAGAGGCTCATCTTAAGATCCTAATGAACACACTGATTGTTGGGGGAGAGTACTATCAGGAAGCACAGTCTGCTGAAAATGGGAATTTTATATCAACCCAGTTCCAGAGTAAAGCTGCTTAAAAACTGTAAACCCAAAAGGGAAGGGAGAAATGCTTAATGCTACTCACAGATTAATTTAGCCATAAATGTGTCAGTGAGTAGAAAAATGCAGTGCTTTTTATTTATTTAAAATATGAGCTGTTCCTTTCCAGATTGCTTTCCTTTCCTTTCCTGAACTGTATTAACTTCAAAGGATTTTCACAATGCAGAATGTCAAGATTCAGTCTCAGACTGAAATCAACTGATGCCACAGTTTTAGGGTGCCAAAAAACTGTAGCAGCTCAGAAGCTTTTAAAACTATTCCCTTAGACTATTAGTTATATCAGCAAGAAAATTGCAATTCCATTTTTAAAAAATAAAGTTTGAATAGCAAATGGCTTTGAAAATGCACCTGTCCAAAAAGTTCTACAGTATAGAGCTGGAAACAGTAATGGAAGATAGCTGATTAGTTATGTCACATAATATGCTGGTGTGGCAACCAAGCTCCTAGAGTTCATTTCTGCCAGAGTTTTGGAAAAGTTACTTGTTTTGCACTACAGTCCCAAAATTTCCAGGGCCTGAAAGTCCAAAATAGTGACATTTGAAAGCTCTGAATTCTGCCAACATGCCACCTTTTAATGGGGTAATGCCCATGAAGAAACATATGACCTAATTCCAATTGTTATTCCCAAATAGAATGAGCCTATATATGCCAAAGTACAAAGTGCTAAAGTAGGCTTATTGATGAACATTAAGAAAAATTAATGACCACAGAAGATCTATATGAATTCATCCTAGACGATGATGAAATTATAATAGTCAGATTTCCCATTCCTTGGGTTAAAGCATTGATCAGTTCTGTTATCACTGTGTTTGTAAAAATCAAGCAATCAATACTTAATTCCTTCTTAACTCAGAAAAAAGTAACTTATAGGTAATGGGAAGATTTTTCTGTGTCCCTGGTAGGAGGCATCAAAGCAGACTTTTTAAAACTGTAATGTTAAAGGCGAAAGATTTATACAATCTGAAGAGAAACCAGAGTAAAATTAAAGTGCATAAAGATTTTAATTATCACTATTTGAGAAGGTCTTTATTAAGAATATGGCAAAGGATTAAAAGCAAATGGAATGATAATATACCTAAGTGGACTTCTATAAATGAAGCGTTTGTCAGAAATGATAAATTAGTTAAAGATAAATGGGTAACATATAATGATATCCTATTGGGAGAAGGAAAAATATAAAGATAAAAACGAGAGAACAATTAACAGAAGAGGGATGTATTTGCAATTGGTTTACATATGCAATTGGTTTACATATAGACAAATAAGAGAAAGATTCTTAATGGATATGAAAACAAGGAAAATAGGCACTATGAATGAAATATTTGAAGAAATAATTGCTATAAAAGATAAATGTAGAATATCAAATTTTTATAAAATGTTATTAAAAATGGAAATGGAAATAGAGGTAGTAAAAACACATATGGTTAAATGGGCACAGAATATAGGACAAAATATAGAAATGGCCCAATGGGAAAAGTGTTGGAAGAAAAGATTAAAATATACTTTAAATTATGAGATTAGAGAAAAATTCTACAAAATGCAGTACCGTTAGTACTTCACACCCTACAAATTAGCAAAAATGAGAAGAGGTAAAAACAATCGGTGTTAGAAATGCCAAAAGGATGCTAGCACCTTCTGCCATATGTGGTGGACGTACCCGGAAGCTAAAAGATTTTGGAACAATAT
This sequence comes from Phrynosoma platyrhinos, assembly GCA_020142125.1. Taxonomy (NCBI): domain Eukaryota; kingdom Metazoa; phylum Chordata; class Lepidosauria; order Squamata; family Phrynosomatidae; genus Phrynosoma; species Phrynosoma platyrhinos. The sequence continues at coordinate 62,212,651 of CM034710.1, forward strand.
AAATAAAAAATATGTAAAATTTTTGGAATTGAAACATTACTCCACCCCAAAATGTATTTATTAGGTATAATAAAAGAAGAAGAGTTGGAGAAAAAGTTTGGGAAATTGTTATTTTACTTAATCATGCCGCAAAATAGAAATCTAGAGAAAGTCCTTCAATTAACGACTGGCAAATAAAATTATATGATATAATGGGAAACGATAAACCTTCCAGCTTAATAAAAGGCAGAAAAATGAGTGAATATAAAAAAGAATGGACACCTTTATTGAATTATTGGCAACAAGAAAATACAGGAAACTTTGTGCTGGATTTGGATTAAAAGAAATTTGAGACCTCTTTAAGAAGGAAAAACAAGATGAATCAAATGACAAAATATGATGAACAATATAGATGCTAGTATATACATAAGTATGATGACAAATAGAAATACAGTATTAATGAAGTGATATTATAAAGTATAAAATAACAAGACATGGAGAATGATGGAAGTATTGTCGTTGTTTGTTTATTGTCATTTATGTTTCAGCCTTATGTTGTTTTAGTGTATGTCTGTTTTTCTATTTTTTGTATGTATTTTGGTATAGGCATAGTCATAAAAATTTCTTATGTTTTTAATCAATAATTTTTTTAAAAATAAAAAAATAAAAACTGCAACGTTCAAGTCCTTAATAATAATTTTGGTGTAAAAGTATTTTCTGCTATTTTGGTTGTGTTTGTTCATTGCAAGAAATACTTCTGGCAATTTCAGAATCAGATAATGTTCTTGGAAACATTTAGTTTGCCTAGTCTTGGCGTACGTAACTTAAATGGTAAGAAACACTGTGATAAACCAGTTCTACTTCAGTGAGATTATTCTCTTTTGGTAAAAGAATAAAGGATTTTTTAATCTGTCATTTTTATAATTTTATAATTCTTTGTGTTTTATGTATACAGCAGCCAGATCGCCCTCACATCCTTATGTATACAGCATGCTTTCTCACTGCTCCCCCCCCCCATACTTAATTCAAAATCTGTAATGGCATAGACTACGGAGCTTATCGCATTAACATAAAACTGGACATCACCCTAATGGGATGCAGTCGGGATGTTGGATGGAGGTGGAAATTATCACACTGTAATTTGCCACCAGTTCTGCCAGATGACTACATCCCAGGTCCCATCTGGCCCATTTTCAAAGTCAGGAGCTTTCTGTTTTTTAAAAAGGGCTGGCTGAGCACAGCTGAGAACCAGGATGCAGTCACCCAGCAGAATCAGCGGCGAGTTACAGTGCAATAATTCCCACCTACATCCACCATCCCAGCTGCATGACATTAGGATGATGTTGAGTTTTATGTTAATCCAATAAATTCCAAAATCCTTCTCTAAATAGGCTGACATGGTGAAGCCAGTTTTTGAATGTGCCTTCTTTGCGCCATCAATAATTAAGCTACACAAACTCTTCCTTGTTTTACTATCCACTGTCTGAAGGTGCTCCAGTACCACTACTGTCTGTCATTATTTGAATGTTTTTGTTTAAATTTAAGGAGGTGGAATTATGAATGACCAGTGTAGTATGGAGAAACCTGCTCCTGTCTCAGCAGTCACCTGCAATAGATGTGGGGAACTGTTTTGTATACTCAGCTCTTCCTCTTTGTCACTACTGGCTGTCTCTGCACCTCTGAGAACAGGATTAAATACTGAAAAGCACATATTGTGGGATAACAGAAAAGGGATACTGGTCTCCACATATTTATTGATGGTCTGTATTTATTCTTAAAAAGCCCAGTGCATTTCAGCCTGTACATAAAATAGTTGGCCTTCTTCAGGAACTACAATATAAACAAATACAAATATATGCATTAACTTAAAATCTTTTTTAAAAAATGAGGACAATACATAAATAGAAATATTATAAATATTAATTTAGTTTTAGATTACTTACATGCCATTAATTCAAACACTGGTAAAAAAATTCAGGAATTATAAATATATTCTCTTCTATATCTGGATCAATAACCAATAACATTCTTAAGATTTTTTATTATTTATACCTTTCGACAGATAGTCAGATATGAGGGAGGGCCTAGGGGAAACTCTGTAACTAGTTTCAAGGACATCAGTGCAATCTGACTTTAAAAAATTATTATACTTTGGTTGTTGATTTTTTAATGAATGGGGTGAGGTGGCCTTACATTAATGATAGGAAGTCCAAATCTTTATTGAGACCTGCTGGTGTCAAAGATTTCAATTTTAAAATCCATTCCACTTCCTCTCTCATCGAAACCTTTGCATCTTTGTTGACTTTTCAAGAACCCCAAACCTGAAATCTGATTACAGAGTATTGTAGTTCCCCAAAACGACTGACCAAAGGAGCACCCATTTTTCCTATTTCTTAAATTAGAAAGATGTTTCCCTATTCGTTTTTGGTCAGTCCTAATTTTGTTGTGGAGTATTTTAAAAAAATTTCTGCACCACTGATGACTTATCACATCTCAAGTATTGGTCTCAAGAAGTTCTTGAAAATTAAGGACTATTCTGGGACTTCAAGCCAGATCTGGAGAGTTGGCAATTCTTCTGGAGATAGAGCTCAATTCATTGTCATTTCAGGCCAGATTTGGAGAGCTGGCAAGCCCAAATGTCATGTTTTTTCTCCTTTGTATATGGGGCTCTCAAATTAGCGTGTTTTCAGAAGACATCCTCAGATAAATCACAGATTATCATATTTTACACAAGAAGTTTTAATGAAGGGTGAGCCACATTATCCCTGCTTTCTTATCCATATAAATACACTCTAATAAAGTAACTGGTTGAGGGACCAGTATTTTTTTAAAAATCTGAGACATGATATGGCTGTAGCCTGAAGCTTATGTGAATGCCCCCAGATTTTTTTTACTGCTCAGTTTTTCAGAAGATGTACTATGGATTAATCTGGTGACATGTCAATAAATGACTGGTGTTTATAAAGTTACATGGTGAATGCATGCAGTATATGCACACATACATCCCACCAGCCAACAACAATTTTATGTTGTGAGATTAGCTCACATTATCTAAGATAATGTATGTAAGAATTTTTTTTCACATAATATGAACATTATTTTCCTTTTATGTACACTGATATCTGTGCCTTTTATTAAATCACTCCTTTTAACAACAAAGTACCTTAGTACAATGACAGCATTTCCCACAATGGAGAAAACCTCATCTTTATTAATCTTGTTAAGGTAGTATAATGTTTCATGTCACATTAAAACAGAAGACATCATTCTGTTCCACCGACTATCAAAGTGGGCTTAAATCTTTGTATTGGTAAGTGGATGTAAAGACTTCATGAACTAATAATCTGTTTTCTATTTCTAGAAGCATATGCATGGGTTACCAGGCCTATGCTCACTTCCTTTTCTGAAGAACCTATGTAAGAACATTAAAAGGTGTGTACTGTGTTTTTTAAACATTCACTTCTAAATCCCTTTACTCAGTTTACTTCAGACTATGATAGACTGTGTAGGGTTAATTCTGCATGCTGGAATTTTTTTCCCTTAAGCAAGCTTTATGACCCCTAAGACAGGGTGAATTCCCGTTGCTTTCCTTCCTTGCATTCAGAAACTGTTCTTCCTTCATCTTGCCTCCTTTGCCATTGGATCAAGCTGCTGTTCCAGGCCAAGAGTAGATGGGGAAGATTGTTACTCATCTAGTCATTGCAAAACTTCCCATTGAAATTGTTGGGATGTTTAGCCCTACACTAAACATAACTAGTAAGATGTTCAATAGGTTTTAGGATTTTACAGATTTAGATGTGTTAGTCTCCATGGCAATTATTCTGTGAGACTAATTCTTATGTTTTCTTATGACTTTTCAAGAACCCAAAACCTGAAATCTGATTACATTATATGCAGGTGGTGGTGGTGATATGAAGATTACTGGCCTGTTACTGTTTGGGGTCTGTCATAAGCTTATACGCTAACTGTTTCTGTCTTCCTTTTTGTGTTGATTTCTCTCTTAACAGTTTGTTTGTCCATTTGTTTTTTTGGATCTTGAGTACACTTAAGTTCTGGCATCCTACCACATATCTTCTAAAGGTTTTTGTTGTTGCTTTTTATGGAAGTCTTCTAAGAGCTTCATTTCCTTCCTGTAGCAGTGAAGGTCTTCCTTCCTTCTGTTATCTAGAAATGTGGATACCATCAGCTCAGTCACATTAGTGCCACAGGATTATGTTGTTCATTGTTAACGGTCTTTGTGTTGATCTGAACCCATGGTGACCCTGCTGATAAGACATCTCCAGCCCGCCCACCCCCCCATTCTCTACTGCTCTGCCCAGCTCCTGCAAACTCATATTCATGGTCTCTTTAATAAAGTCTATCCATCTAGCATGTGGCCTTCCTCTTTCTACTTCCTTCTACCTTTCCCAGCATGATTGTCTTTTCCAACGATTCATGCCTTCTCATGATGTACCCAAAGTATGACAATCTAAGTCTTGTCATCTTGGCTTCTAGGAATATTTCTGGCTTGATCTGCTTTAGGACACATTTGTTTGTCTTTTTGGCTGTCCATGAGATCCTCAGCACTCTTCTCCAGCACCACATCTCAAAGGCGTTGATTTTCCTCCTATCTTCTTTCTTGACTGTCCAGCTCTCACATCCATACATGATAATAGGGGATATGATGGCTTGTATGGTTCTGACTTTTGTTCTGAGTTGTATGTCTTTGCATTTTAGGATCTTTTCTAGTTCTTTCATAGCTGCCCTCCCCATTCTTAATCTTCTCTTGATTTCCTGACTGCTTTCCCCATTCTGATCGATGTTTGATCCCAGATATGAGAACGCTTTTACTATTTCTGTTTCCTCATTGTCCAGTATGAATGTGTGTAAGTTCTCTGTAGTCATTAATTTTGTTTTCTTTATGTTCAACAGTAAGCCTGCCTTTGCACTTTCTTCTTGGATCTTCCTTAGTAGGTGTTCCAGGTCTATGAGGTTTTCTTCTAGTATTATGGTGTTATCAGCATATCTCAGATTGTTGATATTTCTTCCTCCTATTTTCACTCCTCCCTCTACCATGTCCAAGTCTGCTTTCTTTACAATATGTTCTGCATACAAGTTGAATATGTATGGTAATAGGATACAGCCCTGTGTTATCCCTTTGCCAATTGGGAACCATTCTGTTTCTACTGTTCTGTTCTGACAGTAGCCTCTTGTCCTGAGTACAGATTCCTCATTAGGACTATCAGATGTGTTGGCACTTCTATGGACATTATCACACGGGGAGCTCCGAACAAAAGCTGGCTTTAAAGTGAAAGTG
>CM034710.1:62218025-62241768 GCA_020142125.1 Phrynosoma platyrhinos
TTGCGGGTTATTTTCAGTTTAAACCCCTGTTTCCTCACAGGATTTCCCGCGTGTGATAACGTCCTATGTCTTTAAGGGCATGCCATAGCCTTTCTTGATCTATGCAGTCAAATGCTTTGCTATAGTCTATAAAGCACATGCTGATTTTGTTTTGGAACTCCCTGCTGCACTCCATTAGCAATCATATATTTGCAATATGATCCTAGTGTATCTTCCTTTCCTGAACCCTGCTTGGACTTCTGATATTTCTCTCTTCATGAATGGTTGGAGTCTATGGAGCATTGCAGACTGACCTAAAGGGCTGGCCTGGGGCTGGAGTTAGGGTGGGGCAACCGCACGCCAGCCACCCCAACCCCACCCTGACACCATCTTGACATTGTGAGGCCATTTGCATGACGTGCAGCATCAGGACGCCCTCCTGGCACAGCATGTAGACATATTGCACCAAAAAAGCATGGAAGAGCTGTGGCTCCTGCTCTTAAGGTGGCCTTTTGCTGCCTCTAAAAGGAACGGCATTTTGCCACTCTTTGGGGGGGGGGCGCAAAAGGAAGGATCAGGGCCATGGCATGGGCTTGCTGTGGCCCTGATCTACTGCTAGCAGGGGTGGCCCAGAGCCGTCCGTCTGCATAACCCCTTAGTTGCAATATTTTGAGCATAGTTTTACTTGCATGGGAGATTAGTGCTATGGTTCTATAGTTGCTGCAGTGTCTTGTGTCTCCTTTTTTGTGGGTGGGGATGTATATTGATCACTTCCAATCTGTTGGCCATCGTTTTGTTTTCCATATCTATTGACATATGTTGATTAGCACTAGCGTTGACTCTGTCAATGTGGATAGCAATAGTTCTATTGGAATATCATCTGTTCCTAGAGACTTGGTTTGTTTTTTGTTTTTTGTTTTTTGCCATTTCTTTTATTGCAGCTTCCACCTCAGTTTTTAGAATTTGAGGTTCATCTTCCTATGGCTCTTCATTCCATGTGTCCTTCATGTTGTCATCTCTTTTATATAACTCTTCTGTGTATTGCATCCAACATCTTTTTATTCCTTCCTGGTCTTGAATTATGATGTTTTCATTGTCATAGAGTGTCCCGGTCCTTGGTTTGAACTTGCCTTTGATTTCTCAAATCTCATGGAATAGGTCTCTAATTCTTCCCTTTTTGTTGTTGTCTTCTATTTCTCTGCATTGGTCATTGTAGTAATTTTCCTTATCTTTGTGCACTAACCACAGGATACTACTAGCCATGGGATACCAGTTTTTTAAAAAAATGTTTATTGAAGTCCATTTGTGATTCATGTGTGGTCATGTTTTGTGTGGTATTGTCTTCTTTTATGTTATGTATTGTGCGTGGAATAACTAATAAAAATATTTGAGGAAGGATACCAATAGTCTGCAAGAGCCTTTAGAAAAAGCAGAAATGGAAATATAGCATAACTCTATGGCCATTTGTTTTTCACATCTTGACATTAATGTGGTTTTAAATCATGTAGCCCGCACTGACTTTGTCACCCAGTTCCACTATTTTCTTCAGAAGCTGCAAATGCTTTGGTAGCCTTTACACTTAGGTTATAAATATACATCCTGATCTGACTTTTAAATGTCACTATTATTGTCTTGCAAAATTTGTGTAATCTCATAATGTAGGTCCTCACTATCAAACTTACTGATGCCTGCAACGAATAGAATAATTTAGATGTACGGGCAAAAAGATGGTTACAGTGATTATGAGGCAACATATATGAAGCAAAGGGAAAACGTGGCTGATAGAAAATATTGATTATAACATCCCTGAGAAACTAATTTCACAAACTTGTAAAATTTTTCAGCTAACACTATATTGTTTATGATTGCCATTCTTTAGTTCAGCAGAGTAAGGAGGAAAGCTAATGAACCAAAGAAAAACCCCAAATGACATCCCATTTTAGATCAATCCTATAATGTCAGTTACAGATTTATATCATACCATTTGTGATACTAAATTCCAGGGCTTGAAAATGAAGAGCAACCAAGTAGGAAAAGGCTCATATTCATGAAAATGAAAGAATGAAATCCATTTTTAAAGAAAAGCGGTAGCTTCTCATTGATTAAAATGGTACTTTAAACTAATCCTGCCGTTATAAAGGCCATGTTATTTTATTTTTTTACCTCCTTGCAATGGGGCGGCATACAAAATCCAGAGACTCATTATGGCCTTGTAGAGCCTAGATTTCAGAACCAAGGCCAATCCAATGTGTGTTTACTCCAAAGTCTGTTGCTGAGCAAGTGTGCACAGAATATCCACTTTAAGTACTCTGATAAAGTAAATTGGATTTCACGAAAAGCTGATTGATGCTCTCCATTTTATTTCTGGTGATTTGTAAACAATATCAGACCATCTTTGCTTGGCTATTTCTTTACTCTCAGACTGGTATTCCAAGGTTTAAATTGTTTTCATAGGTCCCTCTCTTTCTCAGTCATAAACACAGAGGCAGCAGACCCCAGCTGCCAAATATGTACTTTGTATATTTTATATTTCTTTTCACTGAACCAACTTGACTGTATCATAATATTTATGAAATGAGGTCATGGCCTTTCTTGTTTCTCTTCTATTATTATTATTATTATTATTATTATTATTATTATTATTATTATTATTATTAACCTCCCCATGGATCGAGGCAGGGAACAACAATTAACAAATAGCATCAGTTAAAACACATCGGTTAAAATGCACACCAGTTTAAAAGGACAAATAAGGTATGCACATATTAAAATAATCCACATGTAAAATTCACAATTTAAAAATCATCTGGCTAAGCTGCCGGAAGAGAGTGGTCTTTAATGCTCTTTTAAACTCAAGCAGCGTATTCCACTGTTGAATATCTTTGAGCAAAGTCCTCTGACTAACTGTTACCAACCTTTGCTGACTGGAGCAAAGGATGCTGGAAACCCAGGAATGATGCTTGTGTGGAAAGTTTTTTCTTTTGCATTGCTTTTTGTGTGTGGAAAACAAAAATTGAGAGTGGTGGAGCGAGATGCTCCCCTAGTCCTGAATTGCAGAAAGCATAATAAGAAATGCTGCAGTGGGGTTCAAATTACTCCAGATGTGTGTAAAGAAGCTCTTGGTGCCCACAGTGACAGATGTGACTTGATAATTCCTGGGCCAAATAAATAAGCTCTTTTCATTATAATACAAATTTCTTCCAGTACAGAGGACTATACTGAAGCGTAAAATAGGAAATAATGTATAAATAATAAATTGAGCTTTTTTTATATAGCCCTTCAACAAAAATGCCATTTGTGTGCTATGTTCCTCTCCCACAGTTTTATCAAGCACAAGCTACCTTATGAAGACTTTGATGGAGATAAATTTAGTATTTTCCCGGTATGTAAGTAAAGCCATTTGATAGCAATGTGATTCTCACAAGTCCCTTCTAGTATCTACAAAACGTTTTCTTTCATTACATACAAATGAAGACAGAGGTGTTCTTTATAGTCTTAAAGAAGCATTTTCTTGATGGGAAAGAAAATAATTATTCCTTTATATTCTTTCTAGAGATTTGACCATGTTACTCTGCCCCAAGAAGCACATTGCTCTGCCAGAGGGCATCATGTTTATTGGATTATTAATAAAAGGTGAAGCAGAGTTATCTGAAAAAATATTAAAATTGTCAGGGTGTCTTATTTCTGCATTAAAATGAGCTATGTGTCATTTTTCTAAAGACAGCTAGAAGGGAAAAGGTTGATTTACCAGCCATTTTGTTCTTTTCTTTAGACAGATTTTTATTTTTAATGGGGGGACGACATAATAATGCAACATTTCAACTGTGCTTTTTCTGGTTAGACCTTGAGAGGGTATTACTGGAGAGGCAGAGACTGTGATGATGCAGAGGCTTCTGTGTATCCGGGTAGACGGTAATTTGAATGTTTTGTCTCTCTTATTAAAATAACAACTTGTTTGATTCTGAAAGAATTAAGCCTTTAAAAGTTCTTCATATTAAGAGTACAAGTCCAGCTATCCCAGTCAATTGGGTAGGGAAGGGTCTTGCAAACTCTTTGCTTTATGCAGTAATTCATATTTGAGTGTCCCATTAAAGCTTACAAAGAGAAATTCAGGGCATATGCTGCCTAGATCACTGTTTTCCCATATCTCTTCTACATAGGTGTGCTTCCCCTAACAGTTGGGCATTTTAAAATGTCTACAAATCAATCTTATGTTTGTTTGTTTTTAATTATAAAATTTTTTGTCCTTCTTTTCTTCAAAAAGGCTGCAGGGTGGCAAAATGTAATGAATACAGAAAAAAATAAAATAATAGCAACACCACTAATAACAAAATGAAGAGCAGGAGAAATTTTAAGAGTGCTGTATATATTCATGTATGAGTCTAGAAATTTTAGTCAAAAGATTGGCCCCAAAAATGGAGTCGACTTAATCCATGGGTCAGTGTAAATACTGTACTTTAACTCTTTTTTTAAAAAAAAGGAACTATCCCCTGGTGAAAGGCAAGAGCGTAATCTGTCCTGGTAGCCCTATCCCCACTCCATACTTTATTCTCTCATCCATCCAGCCTTTAGTATGAGCACATGCTGGATTTTTTTTTAAATTCTTTGGCATTATTTTCCTTTTCTTCATCCTTTAGATTCTTTGTTACATGTCCCTAAATTTTACCCTCGACTTATCCATGGGTCATATCAAAATCCATAATTTTGGCCCCAAAACCTGCACTTGACTTATGCATAAGGTCATAGAATCGTAGAATCATAGAGTTGGAAGAGATCACAAGGGCCATCCAGTCCAACCCCCCTGCCATGCAGGAAATCACAATCAAAGCATCCAATAATCTAGATTTCAGGGTTCTGCTTGCCAAGCCTACATACCATGAGCTTTTTATTTTCTTTCACATGTTCTTAGGTTGTTATCTGCAGTGTGCCTAAAGTCTCTTTGAGTTTGAAAAATTGAAATCAAAACACATTATCCTCTTACTGCGTCACTGAAAAGTTTATTCCTGTTATGAGGGATTAATCTAGGAATCCTAGTAAGCGCTTTGATTTTTATTCAGGACACTGCATTCTAGCAAAACATCTGAGATGTAACTTCTCATTCCACTCAGTTTTCTGTCTGTATGTCAGCATGGCTGTGCCTATCAATCGTCCTGCTTTGCAAGGGCTTGACTCCAACAATATTTGTTCTCTTTGATGATAATAATCCATCAGTATTAGCCTTCAGTTGCTATAAAATGTGATCATTTCATTTTTATAAAGCAGAATTCATCCTGTATATACTGTATTGCTGTACACCAGATCTGCCAGAACATTTCTGGATTGTTTTTTTCCTACCCCAAATTACAAATATAATTTAGACAAAGACAGAATATATCCTTCCCCATATCCTGAAATGCCTTAAAATTCCTTTGGAAATGTAATCTATTTTAGAAAATTGGGCAATATTGGATTGTGATGTCACTTGCCCACAGTAAAACCATTGTACAAATCTAATCCTCCTTGTTAGTCACCATAAGGGACAAGAGCCTACCCTCCTCTTTTGGCTGCCACCTCAGTAATTGTTTTGTCCACTATATAGAGAGAGATCTTGTAGCACCTTTGAGACTAACTGAAAGAAAGAAATCGGCAGCATTTGTCCACTGTTAGGCTTTCATTGTACCTCTTGGCAAAGCTTGGAAACTACTTTTTTTCAACCACAACTCTGAGTCCTCAAAAATACTAGATGAGGGATTCTGAGAAGTAGTAAAAAAAACCCTAATGTTTTCAAAGTTGGTAGGGCCAGCTTATATCAGAGATTAAAATAATTACATAGCACATGCTATGTTGCTTCTTCTTGGTTGCTTCTGTGATCTTCAAGCATCTGCTTTATATTTTTAGTTACTATCCATGGGTTGACATTTGACTCACACAATTTTTTCCTGACGTTTTTGTAAAATGCATTTGATTGCAGGCATTTGTACAATGACTAGGCCATAGATCTCTTGCACCTGAAGTATCTATAACAAAATAAGTAATATGAGAAAATACAAAAGTTTAGTAAACACAGAAACAATGCATTTTACAATGCCTTCAGAATCTGAATAACCCTTGATAGTGTGAGCGTAATAGCTGAAGAAACAGGACTCAGCTGATGTAGTGGTAAAGTTTCATCCATGTTCAGACTTTTGATGGAGATCAGAATGGATTGCTTGATCAACCGCAGTGATTGCAATTTTGTAACTTGCAGCAGTTTAGAAAAAGGAGAACTCTCACCCATTACTGTCTGGAACAGTTGTACTAGTAGGTGCTATACACAAAAGCCTAGAACAAAAATATTTTACAATATATTCTTAAATGTCTGTGTTAACATAAGTTGTTTAATGTTGCTTAGCCAGCATCTTCAAAGCTGTTTCAATACCCTTCCTGTTTTAGCCCTGATGAGTGGGATGCAAAGGTGGATTCTAACTGTAATGGCATATGGGTAAGTTGCTGGTTATTCTGTCATAACCTTTCTCACCTTTGATCTTCTCTCTATTTTGAAATCAGCTTTTTGGTTTTTAGGTCATGGATTTGTGAAGGAGTACATTTCTACAACCTAAGAATGACAAAACCCACAAAAAACTAATGACAAAACCATTAATACCTCAACATAATATAATGGAGGGTCAGTCCTATCACCAGTGTTGATCCTCACACGCTCACACCTTGAAAGGAGTTCTGGGGTTCCTGCCACTTGGCATTAGTGAGATCACTGCTTACGCCAATGCAGACCACCAGAAAGGGAAAGAGATTTTGGTCTTCACATCCCTCAGTGACTCTGAAACAACCAGGGGCTCATTCCCACTTACATTTTAACTGGTTTGCGAATCATATTGACACTGGGTTGCAAATCCGATTGAGGCCAATACCTAGTTCCCACTATGGAGGCAAATTATTTCCAAAATCCCTTGCATTTGTGTCTTTTTTGACATGCTTGTCATTCACACTAGCTGGTCTTTTGTAAATATATGTCAATCATATGACATGCATGTATGTGTCGTCGGTGCCACCCAGGGCTCTAGGCTCCCAAGCCTCCTGGGAAGCAGGCAGTCCATGGGCTCCAGGATTGTGTGGGAGGTTAATGGCCAACATTCCTGCTGGAGAGGAAGCCAAGGCCAGAGGAGGCTTTGCCATTGCCATCTTCTGAGGCTTGGAGAGTAGGACTTGTCCAAGGTCACCCAGTGCTTTGCATAGCTCAGTGGAGATTCAACCCCTTCCACCTCCCATCTTTCTCTTCCTCCACAGGTATCCTCCTTTTCCAGAGGGATTATGCCGCCCCCGCCCCCACCAAGAGATTTTGGGGCTCCCCATCCCCATCTATGCACTGTGGGGAAGCCTGGACGGGATACCACCCTTCCTCCTCCTCCTCCAGTGGCGCCTTCAGGAGCTCCTCTCTGGTCAGGGAAAGATCAGCCATTGCAGCGGTGGAGGCACAGTGGGCAGTCAGTCCGGGGGCTTCAGGATCTGGTGGTGGGGCCATGCCAAGGGAGTTTTCTTGGCCAGTATCTTCAGAGGAGGCTTTGCCATTGCCATCCTCTGAGGCTGAGAGACTGGAGGCCCAGGAGAGAAGGCAACCGGGATCCTTGAAGGGAAAGAGGATCAGTCACTGGCCAGCCTCAACAGCCCTCCCCCAGCAGAAGTCCACCCAGTGGGTTTCCATGGCTCAGTGGGGATTCAAATCTTGGTCTGCAGAATAGAGGACATTATGTAATTCCTCCTAAGCTGAAAGTTGGAATGTCGTATGTGTCCTGGGAAAGGAGAGGGGGATTTCCCCAAAAACTGGTGAGGAGTGGGATACACCCCTGTCCCAACCCTCTGCCACAGTGATCCCTCCCCTTCAGTTTGATGCGACTCAGGCATTGCTGAACATGCTTGCTAATCGCATCTTTTCAAAAGGACCACCAAAAAATTAGTGTCTGGTTTTTGTTTTTGTTTTGTTTTTTGTTTTTTTGCATTTGTCTCGCTTCAAAGCGAGCCTAAATTATTGCAGTTGCATTTGAAACCGTTTCAAATGGGGACGAGGCACATTTAAAGCGATCAGCAAATTGATGTAAATCATAGTGGGAATTGAGCCCCAGGAGTGCTGCTTTTGTGCTGCTAATGGCATCAGAAAATCAGAATCCCAGCTGGGAGTCTGATGGAAAGTGGATGCTTTAGTCTACAACTCCCTCAGCAGTCCTGAAGAATCTGGGTTTTCCAGGGATCTCCTTCATTACCTTAAACTATCCTCCTCTCCCAACATTCTTGAGCAAGGCCTTTTGGTCAAAAATTCTAAGTTTAGTCTTTAGATCTAGTTAATGTTGCTTACAATTATCATTTTATTATTGCAAATTTAATCAAGTTGCTTAGAGCTGGATTTCTGCTGTGTAAATTGTGTTTGGAGACCACAGTTTGATTTTTAGCTTGCTAAGAAAACCCCATGATAAATTCGCCTTAAGTCCAAAATGACTTGAAGGTAGACAACAAAAACAACAAGTAATGTTTAATCCATTTTTTTATCTTTAAAAATGATCCACTTTTAATGAGAAAGAAATTATTAGCTTATATGGAGTATATAGGTGAAATAATGCTTCCTATTATAATTCCCCAACCTGGTGATCTCATAATCTTCAAAATGGGGTATGGAGGGAGAACTAAATTGTTATCCAGTAAGTCAAAGGCACTAAAATAGGGAAAGTTCATTCCCACCACCATAGAACAACAACTCTCTCTCTCTCTCTCTCTCTCTCTCTCTCTCTCTCTCTCAAATGTATTCTGCTGGAGGCCAAACTTTTCTAGAAGATTAAACTGTTTGTGTTTTGTTGAAAATGGTGGATTGTTTGGGCAATACCTAAAAGCAAATATGAAATGCAGAAACTAATGAACGTCATGGGAGGTGGTGTTTCAGAGTCACAAGTTAATTTTGTCTTCTCCCTTGTTAGGGTGTGGATCCCAAAGATGGCATTCCCTATGAGCAGAAATTCTGTAATGGTAATTAATTTTAAAAATACAGCTCAGAAAATACCTGTAGAGTTTTTCATGTATAAAAGTGGGTTTTTTTAGAATTGTCCAGATTCATTAAAGTGTGTGTATCAGTTATCTAAAATTATGCATGTATGTCTGTGTGCTTCAGTGTGTATGTGCAAATATTAGGCATATACTATAGGTATGTAGAATATAAATATATGTACCGTAGGTATAAATGCTATAAATAAATGCTAAAATAATCACATAGCATAGTTTTTACAAGGAAAAAAAGAGTGAATCAATATAGTTACAAAAGCTGAAGGCAGGAAATATAATCATTAAACATTTGAGGCTTGCAATATATGCACACAGTTTGAACCATGTGCATGATATGAGACATCCATCATATATCATTTGACTTTTAGGACCTAGAATGCTGCAGTATTGTCATGATGAGGCTGGCTGAAAGATGTTGCAAAACACATTTTGCTTTCTTTTGTTCAATCTGGTTATATAGCATCATGGAACTATTGGTAGGTAGTGACTGAGCCACTCTCTGCGACTGCTGTTTCTCATTTCTGAATTACATGTCATGAAATGCTATTAAACAATGTCCATTTCTAAATGGAGCAGCCAATGTTTGTCAACATCTTGTAATTTTGCCTTAATATACCAAACTGAAAGCTATGCTTTCCATACTCTAATTTCACTTAATGAATTTATTGAATTTATTGCAGATACAAAAAAAAATTATGTTTCTCCCAATAGGGTCCACAATCAAGTACCAATCTGAATCTTAAAACAAGCCTAATAGAAATTTGTCTAATTTAACATGCACTTTTTGTAAAACTGATTAATGCATCCATTTCTTCTAAGTTATTTGTAGTGCAGATGAAATTGAAAATCTTGTGCCATGTTTGGAAATGAACACAAATGGCCAATTCATTATTTTGATTGCTCTTTTTGCACTAATGCTGGGGATTTTAATGTGGCTATTCCTTCTGCCACATATAACTTTGCAACATGAGAAAAGTCAATGAGTGTTATAAAATTATTAATGAAATTCTTTCCTCAGGCACAGAGTCCAAGGGAGTCATTATTCTGGGAGATTCAGCTGCAGCTCACTTTCACATCCCTCCTGAATGGGTGACAGCATCACAGGTGTCAAAGGTGTGTCATTTTGCTCATTGTTATCATGGGATGCCAGTTGATTTCTGAGAATTTACTTTCTTTTCTGAGCTGAAGGATGCACAATGAGAATAAATGCAGAAATGGCATTTCTTTTTTGGGGGGAATGATAACTTCCTCTTGAAGGAGTCTCCACAATAATAGTACATTATTACAATCCATTATGGGAGATGTTCAAAGTATATTAATACTCAAGAGACCAGAAACTTAATTTTTAAAAAGGAGAGGATCTGTGCAACTTATTGATAGTGTAGATATGGATTGTTTCTCCCATGTGTCCCATTTTTTACTTAGCTGATTAAGTAGGGATTCACTTTTATTGTTAGCAATGTTTTTTATTATTATTATTGTAAGAGCATCATTAGGATAGGAAAGTTAGAAAGAGGCTGGAATTTTTTAGGAGGCTCCTAGCAATAGATCCAGAGGCAAAGGACAGGTTGACACCATAGTTTAGAGGGAGTCCTTTAATCCCACTATTATAATTCAGACATACTGCAAACTATTGCTTAACTCTGGTTTTAGAAACCAGGAGGTCCCCACTGCAGCCAAACACATTAGGGGAAGACAGAAGGTCCTGAAACCTAAAACTTGTTCATGTATAAACAAATCATACTTTCTTGGTGCAGACTGTTTATGTTGGAAGTGGGCTCTTGAAGATTAATGAGCTCAGATCCAGGCAAAACAGACCATTTCCTTCAGCACTTCCTTCTCTAAATTATTTACAGATTATTTGGGCTTAATACTTCAATACAAACTACTTTGAACCATGAGTAGGTGTGAAGGAGATTGAGAGCTGCAATCCAGATGTGATACAGATTCATTTTTAGACACTATAATAAGGTTCTTTACAAAGCTACATTTTGGATGTTGTACCTGTGTGTTGCAAAATGCATTCCAATACTATTTGTTTTTAATTTTTATTTTTAAAATATTTGTTTAATAACTTGTTGTTAAAGAAAATGCAGAGATATTCACATTAATTAATCACTTTTTTTGGCCCCAAAATGGCCAAAAATGGATTTAAGGGGAGAAGAATACATTTCACTTTAGAAATCTGACCTACTTTAAACTGAAATAAAGTGTTCTTCATTGCTGAGATAGTAATTTGAATTCTCAATTTGCTAAATGCCTCAGCTCCCTAGAATCTAAGAATGTTTGCAGAAGTGAGAGTTCCTTTTTCTCCTACAGCCATTGCCTCCATCTCTGTGGAGGAATGGAGGGAGTCTGCCCTAAGCACTGCAGAATGGTTTGTGTGCTGCTGGAAGAAAGGAGAATCTTCCAGTATCCAGTTTGAATAATCAGATAATGTACTCAGATTCCTATCTCCTATTCCACACCCCTAAAATGCCCTTCTGAATTAACTATTAAAAAAATTAGGATTCATTGTTATACTTTTCACAAAAGGTAATATCATTTCCGTCATTATAATACTTTCGAAATCCAATTCTCTTGCACCCTTATTTCAAAGGAAAAAAAGGAATCTATTACAGGCAGTTATATTATTTAAATTCATTACTTCCAGTCTCTGGTTATGCATGAAGGCAGAATGGAACTGCCTTTAAGTGATAAGTTCTCTTTAGGGTTTTGTTTTGTTTTTTGCTATAACTCTGAGAGCACAGACTAGAACCAAGTGTGTAACAGTGGTTGAGGTGAATTATAGCGAGGTTCACAAGGGGCTCATTCCCACTTACATTTAAACTGGTTCGCAATTCGCCTTTGCTCCCTGTCGATGAATTGATTCCAGAAGATCCATAGTTCCCACTATGAAAGCAGATCTTTTCATTATTTCCTTGTAATTGCTTCTTTTTTGGCACTATTGTTATTCCCACTTTTTTTGCACCGCTTCAAAATGCATGTCAATCATGCAAGCGGCACCATGGTTAGGATGGGGC
Source organism: Phrynosoma platyrhinos (assembly GCA_020142125.1). Classification (NCBI taxonomy): domain Eukaryota; kingdom Metazoa; phylum Chordata; class Lepidosauria; order Squamata; family Phrynosomatidae; genus Phrynosoma; species Phrynosoma platyrhinos. Next base: position 62,230,049 of record CM034710.1, read on the forward strand.
TGTTCCAGGTGCCAAGAGGGGCGATGTTAGCAACTGAGCCTTCCTCTGACCCTGAGCAACCCAGGCTGCTCAAGCACACCATTTCCCCTTTGAGCAGCCCAGCTTGGGAACTATATATATATATTAATAGACAAGATATGCAATCCATTGGTTTTGCAACTACTTGCCTTGCTGAGCTGCAGTCCACCTGGAAAGTAGTTTCAAATACAATGGATTGCATATTCCCATAGGTCACACCACAAGCACAAAGGCAGCACAAGGGGGGGATGGCTGATTTCCCAAAAACTGAGGAGGGATGGTAAACACCCCTCTCCCTTTAGTCCCTCCCCTCCAGAATGATCCGATTCAGATCCATCATTCCCACTTGTTGAACATGCTTTGGAACCGATTCTTTTCAAAAGAACTGCCAAAAAATTAGTGTCAGGAAACAGTGGGGGTTTTTTTTGCATTTGCCTCACTTCATCACGATTGCAACTGAGCACAGTAGGATTGGAACTGGTTTCAAGTGGGAACGATGGTCATATAACCTGATCAGGAATTTGCTTTAAATCATAGTGGGAAAGAGCCTTCAGAATGCTATGGAGCAGGCCTATGAAGGATAGAATATAAAACCAGTGACTTATCTGTTACAGTGTCAAAAAGGGCCAGATAGAAATAGGGATAGGCACAGGGGGGCAGATAAGAATGGATTAGGGCCAGTTAGGAATAGAGAAGGGGCTAGGACAAGGTGTTGAGAAGATCACCATAGGGATTTTGGCTTGATGGGAGCTGAGAGTGTGGAAAAAGTTCAAGGGGAAATGTTTTTGGAGCCAGTGAAAAGCTAGTTGTTTAATTTATCTGTTATATATTACACCTTTACTATTTTGTTCTTTACCTCTGTGTCTGGATATATTTTAAATTAAGAGTTAATGAGGTGAACTGGTCACATTTAGCAAATGGAACCTAACACTAACCACATCCGCTTCTCCAGTGTAGTGATCACCTTGGGCATGAGTAGCAGATTCAGGGAGGGAACTTTAGGGTAAAAGGACAAGGTGAGTGATAAGAGCCTAAGGAAGCCTAAGGAACTATTGGGTCAACCTGGACAAGGGATCTGTTACACAACCCATTGGCCATACTCTGGGATAATCTATATCTCATCCAATTGTCCAAAACAAAACAAAGCCCCAGTGCAATTAATTAAGTATAATGGTCAATGCAATTAATTAAATAAATATAATATTTGACAGATGAAAGGCACTGAGAGCTAAACTTCCCAGGATATTAATAATCATATAGGACATCCCTGAGTGCAAGCTTTTTCTTTCATAGACAGTCAGGTGGGATTTATCTGGATAAGACCCCTGGTGTGAGAGGGCAGGGTGGCTTAACTCTACCTACCTCTGATCTAGGTTGTACCCAACCCTCTAATTGTACTTTGCACAAAATCAACTTCTGGGTTTTTTTTACAAAGAAAGTCTTCCCCCCCCCCCCCATATGAATTGCATACACAGTGGCAGGAGGGAGAGTGTCCAATTGCCTAACCCCTCTCTACCACCTCAGTAAGGAATGGATCAGGTTATCAGCATGGGCAGTTTATGAAAAAACACTCTTGTATATAACAGGAAAGTATGTGAATAATACCATATGCAGTTTGTCCCCAAGGCTGAAAGCTTAGCACAAGTTCAGCCATGATCACTATTTTGTATTTTAATTGCTATTTCCCTTACTGCATAAAATCAGCATTTGTTTCCAGATTTCATTTTCTCTTTTGAGAGCCCAAAAGATTAAAATATTCTAGATTAGCATTGTTTTTCTTTCTTAATGCTTTATGAGAAATGATTATAGAAATGACATTGATGATAGAGCAGGTGATGAATATAATAAATCAGAGGCAGTGATAATTGAGATTAGCATGCCTAATAAATAAGGTAACAATACTGGCGATGATGACACTCAAAGACAATGGAGCATGAAAATAACATGTTCAAGCTAACACTTAGAAATGTCATCATTTCTTTTACAAAGCTTGGCTGGCCACATTGTCCAAGAAATGTCAGTATTTGTTTTACAAAGCTTGGATGACCACATTGCCCAAGTTCTACACAAACATTTGTCTCTCTGTGTAAATGCCATTTGATCCATTTTAAAGTGGCATTTTGGTGCCATGCCTTGGGCTATGTGCTCTGATCTTTGACCTAGATGTCTTCCCTACTCCCACAGCTCTTAACTCAGTAGTCATGAGATGAACAGGGCTGGCCCTGCTATCCAACAGAGTGAGGCAGCTGCTTCAGGAAGCATTTTGGAGTGGAGGTGCAGAGTGGTGGAAAGATGTCGAATGACAGAGAGCTGTATGCAGCACAGTTTGCTGCACAATCCATGAACTGCCCAGGCTTTAGGTGCAGTGCAAGATGCTGCCCTGTCATCACTGTTGAAGTAAGATCTAACTTCCAGCTCTGCTATCTTATGAGTATGGCATGGGATGAGGCTGCAGCTGCCATCTTGTCCTTTGCATTAGGCAACAAAATGCCTTGGGCCAGCTTTGGAAATGGCAATGATCTAGGACTCATGTTTGCTCAACCCTGAAATCTGCTTTAAATGCCAAGCCTCTGCCTTGGGATACTCAAAGTATTGATGATAAAGATAGAGCTTATTATTTACGTATTGATTACATTTATATTTCTCTGTTTTTTCCAAGATGGAACTCAAGGTAGAATTTACAGAACTCCCATGTGGCCTGATATCCAGATAGTGATCTGTCTCAAGCCTACTTAGCATCAGCACAGTTGCTGTATCAGGTGTCTTCACTTGTATCAAGAGTCCTTCTAAGATGGCCTATGTATATTTTCACCAGAGTTTAACTTACAGCATCTCAGATTGTTAATGGGTTGCAAAAAAACCACCACTTTCAAGGCAGATGATTCTTACAATCGCATTGACCTAGCACCAACCTTTTTACTCTGTGAGAGCAGTGTGCAGCTCCTCTACCTCCACCCATTGTAGGCTGATTCTTCTCCTGCTGAAATTTGGTCATATCATCCTGTAAAATGGCTGGGATGGCTCTAAGCTATGGAAGCAGCCATTTTCTCCTCAAGACCCACCTGATGTCCAGCAATAAAGCCACATGGGTAGAGATCTATGACTTGCTCCCAGTCCCACCCACCCCCAAATAAATACATTCAAATTTCCCAATAAACTGATGTGTACAGATAATTCACATTATCCAGTTTGATTAAAGTAATGAACAATATTTTCAACCGGTGAAACCGTTTCATTCATGTCAACTAATAAATAGCAAATTCATTACTAAAGTTTGCTATGAGAAGGCAAAACCACACTGATTTATTCACTTCCTTTTCAGAAAGCCTTTTCCAACCTTCCTGAGGCATTTACCAATGAGCTTGACTGGCCTCAGTTTTCAGAAGCCACTGGATTTCTCAAGTCCACCATTGGGTAAGCAAACGGCAACCAAAGCCTCAGGTCTGAATGAATGGAAGAATGAGGGAGAGAGCTCTGTTTCCCAGTGAAAGTAATGAAATGTTGCTAAGGTCTTCTAAAAATGATTTAATTTCCTAAAGTTTTCTAATGATTATGAACTGCCACGTCTAAAGTAAATGATATGATAAGTAGTAGTGCTTAGATATATAGTTCAGTCCTCAGTTGATGAGAACTGACCTTATCCATACCTTACTAACATGCAAATCAGAATGTAGTTGTCTTTTCAATTTCACACTTTTCTGAATTTGCTATGTATTTCTCAACTCCCCAAATATATCAGAGTGCATATTTAAGATTTTAAAAAATCATTTAGAAATGTGCATTTTATGAGAACATATTCACATATTGTTTTTGTGTGGATTCAAACAAATCACAGATTATTGAAGAAATGGTTATGGAATCAATTATTAAAGAGCTTCCCTTTTCTCAATATTTGCTTACTTCCAAGTTCAGCCTATATAACTTCAACAAGCCCACATCCTATCTTAAGTTTAATTAAAAGAGTGACTCATGATTCAAAATCTTTCTTAGGACGTTATCACACCAACCTGTTATCATGCTACAATTGTACTAGCTTAAGAATGGAAGCATGCTGGCCTGACATCATTTCTGGTCACTCTTTCATCCACAGTAACACTTTGGCAAACCATGGCCATGTGATCTGTTTTCTGCATAGCAAAAGGCCAAGAGGAAGTGGGGGAACGAGCAATTGTGACTGCCAACTCCCTCCCAAACCTGGCTGCTGTGTGAATGTGCACACAGCAGCCAGCTTTGGGAAAGTGTTGGCTGCAGCAGTTGCTGCAAGGGGGAGGGAAAGAGGAGCAGAATCGTGCCCAGTCACACCATATGTTTGCCTGAGAAGCAGAACAGCAAAAGGGACCAATTGCATAAAGGCAGAAATAAAATTACAGCAATATTGAGACCCCATTGATGGGTTTTGCCAATCAGTGAAAAGGGTCACTGCAGTACTGAATGGAATACAAGGTGGCAGAAGGATGGGCATCACATCCTGTGATAAATACTGGCCAAAGCTGCCTTTATCCTGTCAAAATTCCACATTTCTAGCTGATGTAATAGTCCTTAGTTCCCCTGACAATTTCATCTTGACTGGGCTTACATCTGCCATCAGCATCTGAAGTTGATATGCTTTTAATATCAAGAGTTAAGAGGGGCTCCACCCATTTAACTTCCCCTTTGTTATAGACAAATCTCCCTGTAAAGTTCTAAAATCAATAGAAAATTGGGAAGGGTCTCACAAAGGGCAGTGTGGGGGAGACAAGGTCTTCTCTGTCCTCATGCAATCTGAAGAGAGGAAAAGGAACTGGAGGGGAAGAGTTTGCAGGGGTAAGAGCAGTAGGCCACAGAATCCTTGCTCTGATTTGGGTTTGTCATGATAATATCTGGTTTTCACTTCAAAGTATTTTCTCAAGTGAGATGTGCGCTTTAATGCTTCATAGAATCTCTTTTCATGTAATTTGAGTCCATTGGTTCTCAGTGTAGTCTTTAAAGCAGCAGAGAACAAGCTCACTCTATCTTCTACATGGCATCCCTTCATGTTTTTAAAGATGACGATCATTTCAGCTTACAGTTTTCTTTACCCAAGAGAAACATACCCACCTTCTTAAGTCATTCTTCATAAGGCTTGGTTTTGGAACTTTGATAATCTTGGTTGCCCCTCTCTCCACACATTCCAGTTTGTCAATATCCTTCTTGAATTATGTTGCCCAGAACCAGACACAATATTCCAAGTGAGGTCTGACCAAGCAGAATAAAGTGGCACTAATACTTTCTTTGATTTTCTGTTGATGCAGCCATGGCTTTTAGGCTGCCACATGACACTGTTGATTCATATTTAGCTTATCGTCTACCTCGTCTACTAAGACCCTTAGATCCTTTATTCATGTACTGCTTTCAAGCCAACTTGTCACCCATTCTTTGTATGTGCATTTCATTTGTGATACAATCCACGCAGTAAGTAATTCCATGATTGGCATCTGTATATTTTAAATTGCAGTTAGCAATTCCATGATGGATTTGGTAAATACATGGTTCCAAGTAAGTGTGGCTTATCCAGATTAGGACAACACTGAGAGGAAGTAAAAGTTCCCCTTCCCTTACTAGGGTTCCAGTTAAGCCAAGACCTTCCAGCTTCTGTTTGTAAATTGTACAACAGGTGTCATATCTCATTTAGCCCTCACAAATTAGAACTTAAAGGATTCAAATTTCTTTGTGAACCAGCCCTTCATTCCACACATTGATACTAGTCCTACTTAAAGTGTATCCGCTTTAATTAGCTGTGTTTGATCCAAGTGGTGTAGTTTTCCCCACAGAGTTTAATTCGATAATTCAGTCCCAACTTAATTGCTTTCCATTTGTTTAATTCTGCTATTGAGTACATTTTGCACTTTACCTAATCTGAAATAGCATCCCCTTTTAATCTTTGCACTCTATTATGTCTTCTAATCCCACATCTGTCCACTTTCTAGAATGACAAAGCAATGTTTAAAGATATGGTTTGCTTGGTCTGATTGTCTCTTAAGTAGTTCTTTTTTATTTCTAAGGCAATATTGTTTACGTTTCTGATTTCTGGACAATATAGTTATCCCTGTAACCTTGTTGCTAGACCTTTTCTTCTCTTTTTGGAACCCATAAGTAATTGTATTTCACTTCTTTGTTTACAGAGGATTCAATTGAAAACTATTTTCATTCTCTGTAAATACAGTAGGCCCTCCATATCTGTAGACTTGCCGACCGTGGATTTCAGCATCCGCGGACGGCAAGCCGGTGGGGGGGGTGGCAGAGGAGGAGGAGAGAGGAGGAAGAATGGTGGTAGAAGTGGAGGGAAGAGAAGAAGGAGGAAGAAGAAGAGTGGTGATGGAGGAGGGAGGAGGAAGAGCAATAGCGGAGGAAGGAGGCAGGGAGGAAAAGGAGGAGGAAGAACCAGTAAAGGGAGGAGGAGGAGGAGGAGGAGGAGGAGGGAAAAGCAGTGGAGGAAAAAGGCAGAGGAAGAAGAGGAGCAGAGAGAAAGAAGAGCTGGCAAATGGAAAAGGTGGAGGAGGAAGAGGAAGAAGAGGCATCCCCCTGCCACCCACCATGGTGAGAGTGGCAAGGCAGGCTTCAGGGGGGGCAAAGCACCATTGTCCACAATGGTGGCATGGCCACATGGCCATGCCACCATTGAGGACAATGGGACTTGAGCATCCATGGATTTTGGTATCTGTGGAGGAATCAGGAATGGATCCCTCCGCGGATACTGAGGGCTGACTGTATTATACTGTTAAAGAACTGTGGTTGCCTAGTTTGCTTCTCTTTGCTTTCTAACTATTGCAGCTGTCAGATGTAAAAAGTCATTTAAAGGATGATCCAGACTCCATGGTGATTTAAAGTTTTTACCATCGTTTTATCTCAGTTTTCACCTTAATCTACAACAGCATGATATTGCTCAGTCTTGGCCGTTCTGATTGCATGGAGAAAGATTCTCTACAGTCTAACAGTAAAGCCAGTGCTCTTAAACTTCTGTGTTGCTTAAAAATGTCTTCTACATATTTATTCCTTTGTTTCTTCTTTTTGAGCTCCATAATCTCAGGTGCAACATTTTGGATGATAAAAGAACATTTCAAAATTGATTAATACCTCACATTTAAAATATCAGTATCTTTAAAATAAACGTAACCCTAACATAATGTTTTAATGCTATATTTTACTCTTGTTATATTTTACTGTTGTCAACCGCCCGGATTGGTTCGCCACAGGGCGGTATACAAATAAATATTATTATTATTATTATTATTATTATTATTATTATTATTATTATTATTATTATTATTATTATTATAATCCTGTGGTCATCTCTAACCACTAATTATATTACCATTTTTGGATAATATACAAGATTATCCTCCATTAATGAGGGCAAACTTTCTGGTCTTTCTAGATTAGAATGTCTTGACAACTAGCATTGCCTGATAATTGTACGTGTATACTTTCAAGTAGCCTGTCAATTTATGACAATGCCATGAAATTCATAAGGTTTTCTTAGGAAAGGAATATTCAGAAGTGGCTTTGCCTGTTCCTCCCTCTGAAATATAGCCTAAAGACTATAGCCTAGTATTTGTTGGTGGTCTCCCATCCATATACTAACCAGGGCTTAATCTACTTAGCTTCCAAGATCAAACAGATCTAGTGCCTTTATGGTATTTAGGTCATTCCTGCTAATTACTTCACCCCACTATTAATTATACCAGGGGAGATGTAAACAAATAAACCTAACTCACATATTAATTTTTTAGCAGTCAGGGCAACTAATCTCAAGTTATTTTTGTCTCAGAAATGTGTCTTCCTTGTTCATCATCCCTGCTTATAATAGTTGATGTATTGGGAGCTAGAGTGATGCAGAGGCTGGAGTGTTTTGTATAATCTGTCCAAACTCTCAATACACTATCATTTCTTTTATTGGGGAAAGTGGTGTTGATTAAAGTTGGCAAGATTATAGCAATCTTAAACTTCTGGTCCATTAGGGTTTGGCCAAATCCCAAATTACAAGCCTGATTGGGCTACTTTTGCTGCCCATGATAAAGTGACCCCCCCCCCCCAGCAGCTACAAGTGAATATGGAAGCAGAAAACTATGAGAAGCCTAGCTCCACATGTTCTGAGATGGCCAATTGTTTACTCAATTTTTTTTTTAAAATGGCCAATGTGTTTCAGCCTCAATGAGAAAAGGCCTTCTTCAGAGTCTAGAAACAAACACAAATACACTCACCCCTCCGTTCTTGCAGACTTGAGGTCCGTGATGATGAATATTCATGGAGGGGTGACCTCTGTTAAAATCAATGGGGCATAGGCACACATCCATGGGATGCACCCCATTCAGGCCTAAGGGGCTTGAGTATTGTCAATTTTCTGGGTTTTTTTGTGGGGTTCCGGAATGGATCCCCCATGAAAACGGAGGGCCAACTGTATACATCTCTTCTAAATGAACATGGACCTTTGTGTACATTTCTGTCTGGCAAAAAAAGAGCCTTATCTTTAAGTTTATTTCATGGACAACAATGAAACACTAAGATATTAAAGAGAGAGGCAGAAGAGTTGGGTGAGTGACAGGTCTATCTATCTAGTCAGAGGGCATGTTTTGTTAGGGGCTCTCCAAATATGGTGCTCTTCATGCTGGGGCTGGCTTGCAAGCCAAGGCTGCATTGGCCATGCAGCAATGTGCATCATATTCACAGAGTATTCCCTGCAAGCAGCACCAGTTTTTCACCAGTGCATCCTTTTGATATGAGCCCACTGTGTGACATCTTGGGTTTTATAGTAGTCTGTGGATAGAACTCTTCTGCACTTCATTGGGTGATTACCTAGCTACATGATGTGGTAAGCAAACCTCACACACATAGAAGTTTATTACACAAGAGAGATCCCATGCAAAAACGGGATTTAAAACAGGAAAAACCTGCAAAAGCAAATTGATTTTCACACAACATTGAACATTAACCCAGACAGAAAGTGGAAAAAATCCACAAAAGTGGATTGATTTTCACACGATGTTGGGGTTTATGAACATTAACGCAACAATAACCCAGACAGATAGTCGATAAAACACTATTCTTTTTTACTTTTGTAAAATCCTGAAAGTAAAAAGAAACATAATATGTCTGGCTGGGTTAATTGCTCATTAACCCCAATGTGTGTAAAAATCAACCTGCATTTGTGAGGGTCTTTTGGGGTTCTAAATCCTGATTCTGCATGGGATTCAGGCACTTTGTCCAGTGTGATAAACTCCATACACAAACTGCAGTGCAAAATAGTCAGCCATCTTCAAAGATGTGGAGTAAACTGAGCCATCCACCCCAACCCCAAAGAATGTGTTAATCAAGGACATCACTACGGGGTACAGAGTGTATGGGCTCCACCAGGTGACCCTAAGTGCCACAACTATTGTCATTACATTCAGTAATATATTAGAATTATGATTTATGAATAAGATTAGCACAAAAAAATTACTAAGGATTCTGTATGGTGTGGTATGGGAGAAAGTCAATGAGGGAGGTGATACCATGAGTTACTACACTGAGTGACACCAGCTCTAGTAACACCACTGATCTTAATCAGTTGTTTTCACCAGGCAATGAGTGGCATACACTAAAATTACCTTCCTACAGAGAATTTAAAACTGCAAGTCATCAACACACCACTGTGAGTTGTCTTTACCATGTCTGGTGATTTCTTTCTTAGATGTTAGGGTTTATATTTTTAATAGGATTATGTCTCAAATGTGTTCATACATCTACTGATCAAATTTATAATAGGTTCTAAATCTTCACTTAAGTTGTCTAGCTAACTAGTTGTACTGTAATCTATTTCCTCTTCTTCTCATTATTCTACTTTTGCTAGTTAAAGCATGTGCATGCAGTTATGACCATTTGGAGTGTGCACTCCTACTGGTCAGTGCACACTCCTATTAAACATTCCTCTGTAATCATTGGACAGCAATAAAGTTATGAAGCTGATGGGAAAAATACAGTTTGACCTCCACATTTGTGGCTTTGACTTTTGCAGATGTGATTATTTGTGGTTTTGATTAATATGTCCTCTCTAGGAATCTCTAAGTCCTCCAGCACAAATTGACCATAGAGTTGTCCTGGAGAACCTAGAAGTTCCTAGAGAAAGCACTTCTTTAGGCATTTGTAAATCCTCCAGCATGATTCTATGATCAACGTCTGGCAGATGTTGACCACAGAGTTGCTCTGGAGAACTTGGAGATTCCTAGATGGGTCTTCTCTCAGGCAAAAAGAATAGTGTTGTTGTTTTTTTAATTTGTGGTTTTTCCACATACACGGGGGTCCTTCACCCCTAACCTCGGTGAATGTGGAATGACCACTGTATAAACATCAGAGATGCCAATGTGGTATACATCATCATTTCATGTAGAAGTGTATGTTTGTGCTGAACATTTATAAATCAACAAGTTATTATAAGCTAAATCAGGAGCAGTCTTACCTTGAGTAGACCTACTGAAGCAAAAAGGTCTAAAGTTAGTTGTAACTGAGGGGGGTTGCAGACTGCCAGAAATAGTGCAAATTGAGTCCACTTTTAGGGTTAGGGTTAGTGCTAGCGAATCATGGGAATTTTTTTTTTCTGAGACATTGAGCCTTCTCTGTCAGAGAGCTCTGGTGCCACAATAAAATACTGTTCCCATGATTCCCTAACCCTAACCCTAAAAGTGGACTCAATTTGCACTATTTCTCGAAGTCTGCAACCCCCCTAAGTCCCATTCATTTCAATGGGTATGCTTTGAGTAGAGCCAACATTGACTTAATATGCAAAGAGCAATATGAGAAGAGCAAACCTTTGGCCATTATATAATCACTCTTCCTCACCAGTGCACATGGTCAGCTCCATTTGCTAGTGTTGAGAAACTGGTATATTAACTAACAGCTCAGACTAGAAATAAATGAGCAATAATTGCATTCCATAACTTCTCAGGGCTGGCATTTGAATGAGCTCTTAAATAAAACTTTTGATTCAAGCAGTGAATTGAGAGAAGTGGAGGCTTGTTGTCTCCTTATCTACTACTTACCTGCTGCTGCTAGCCTGCCCCAGCCCCAATCTGCCATAGAGAGCTGGACTTTGAGAATGCTACCATCATGTAGTTCCAACATCAAGAATTGTGTAATTTTTTAAACAGTAATTGCCAGTTCTCAGCCAAAAAAAAAAATCATACTTGGGTACAAAAAATTCAGATTCAAACCACTGGTCGGCAGTGAAGCTCATCAGCTGGCCTTTGGCAAATTTCTCTACTTAACCTACCATATAGGGTTGCAATGAGGCTAAATTGCTGTTCTGAGCTTTTTGTGGGAAAAGAAAGTTGAAAATGTAAAATGTTGAGTCACAAAAGTTCTCTCAAAATAGAAAATGAGGTATAAGTACCGGTAGTAGCAGTGGCAGCAGCAGGAGGAAGAGGAGATAGTGGTGGTAATACAGTGGTACCTCTACTTACGAAATTAATTCATTCCAGCAGCCATTTCTTAAGTAGAAAATTTTGTAAGTAGAAGCAAATTTAACATTGAAAAGGCCTAATCCGTTCCAGGCCCCCAGATTCAAGCTACAACTCAATGCAAATGTAAAAATATCAGAAGCCAAAAATACAGTCCTGAATATCAGAAGCCACAGAAACCAAAAATACAGTCATATAATCATGGAATCATAGAATCCTAGAGTTGGGAGAGACCACAAGGGCCATCCAGTC
>CM034710.1:62248016-62259351 GCA_020142125.1 Phrynosoma platyrhinos
AGGTGACACATAATGCTGTCACAACATGAGGGGGGGGTTCCCAAATGGATAACCAGCATAAGCTTGGGAAATACAGCCAGTTTACCTTTTTTGAAGAAGAAAAAGAAAGAAAGATGGATGACTAAATCATACTCATGGTTTGGCCAAAAATGGCTGGCTGGAATACCATCAAGCCTTTTAATACCTCAAGTTCTTGGGGCATCAGGAGATTTGGGCATGGAATCTAATGTGGAAAGCTTGTGATGGCTAGGATTTTCAGCTATTGTCAGATCTCTCTCCCAAGCTTGGAAGCCACAATGCCAACCCACAACGCCAAAGCACCCTTTTCTGTGATTGCATTGGGAGGGAACTTTCAAAAATTCATGCAACTGTATCCTTCTTCCCCAAGCAAAACACTGGAATGGGGGTGGGGTTGAGTAAAATCGTGGATGGCACTTTTTTCAAGTGCCTTCATTTACATAAGGCTTTTAGTGCAGGCATTGGATTCAAATTTAAATGGAAGTTAACGTAAACCAAATGGTTAGAATTTTCCCCTTGCTAATGCAAATACAATTGCATTACTTTTTCTTAGTTTATTAACAACTGACTAAACACATTCATCCTTTCCTACTAACTTTCTTGTCTGTGGGTATGAAGCCTTTGGTCTGCTAAAGTCCACAGCAGTGTCTTCTTCAACTTAAAACCACATTTGGAATTAACACCATCCAAAACTTTGCTGACTACCACAGGACAATACGATATGGCTGACATTTCTCTTGCTCTGTCTTACCAGCATGTAATTCTGGGAATACTGAGCTGTGTATTTATCTTCCAGGAGTTAATACTGGGTGGACTGAAACAAAAGCATTGAACTGAAATCAGTTTTTTTGAAAGAATGTTTTGTTTAATGGCTAATGGTATTTAACATTTCACTATTCTGTATAAACCTACTAATCAGATATCTGAAGTCAATTTGTTTGAATCAATAAAGCCTCCAGGTGTAATTCAGGCCTTTGCATTGAAAAAAGATAAGAGCTGTGTTCTGCATACCGCAGAATCATGCCTGAGCCAAAGCACAGTTAATAATGCCAGTATTTCATGCCAATGTGGCAAGTGAGAGATTGAGAAAGGCAGACATTTGTAGGTGACAGAGATAATGAAATTGGCAGTCTTTCCCAGTAGAATCCAAATTGCAACTGCCAAATGAGAAGGATGTGCAAAAATATAGACAGATGGTACATATCTCACAGCGTACCCAAATATAGGACAGATGATGATGACAATAATAATAATAATAATAATAATAATAATAATAATAATAATAATAATAATAATAATAGGTTTTAAGGGAACATGAAAAAATACTGTAAATCATAAATGAATTATGGGGGAATTGTGTGTGTTTTTCAAAGGGAGGGAGTAACAAAATTGTTTGATTTCCTGTGTTTTCTATACTTGATTGTTTCTATGATGGTGTTCTTTCCCAATGCTGCACTTTATCAGTGACAAAGCCCTGATAACAAGAGGAAACAAGAGTTGACTGATTGGGACCAGAGGCAATCTGTGCTTTGAAATGAGGGACAACCGAATGAAATGATAGAAAGAGATTAAACTGCCTTAATGGTAAATCAACCATTACTGAGGCTTCTCTGCCAAAGCACTCCCAGTTTGGACATCATTTTATCTTGCAGGCAATTCTGTTAACTGCTGTGAGACTGTGTGTATGTGCAAGCAGTCGCTTGGCAATATTTAAGTTTTATTTGCCTCCCTCCTCACAATAATCATTTCTCAACAAAATATTCCAGCTTTGTTGGGCAACATTCACCACACAGACTATTAGTGATTTTAAAATATTAAGTGGAATAACAAAGTTGGAATGGACCGGGTTATCTATCCAGTACATGGTGAACCATTTTTTCAAAACAGCCCACCATCCTTACATGGCAGCCAACAGAGTAGGGTCCAATAACCTTTCCAGTTTTGCCATTTGCCTGGGACAGCAAAAACCAAGCAGCTTGCTCAGAACCAAATATAGTTTGGTTCAAGCCAAATATAGTCTCAGACTGGCCATCCAAATTACAAGCTCAAAGAGATGGTTGGAAACATACCCAAGGTATGCAGAGACAGATTGCGTAGTTTGCTTTTGCTGTTCAACATTCAATACTGTGCTATCTTTTTTCCTTCCCTTTTGTAGGAGTCCTGACACAGTGAAACACATGACACAGCCTAAGGAAATGCACACCAATGTTTTGCAGACTCTGCGTAATCTAGACAGCTATCTTCCAAAGGGCAGCCATGTAATTTTAATCGGCTTGGTAGATGGTCGCTTCCTGTGGGATAACTTGCACGACCGATACTATCCTCTTGGTAAATATGTCAATTGCTTTTCTTTTTCTTTCTTTTTTTCTTGTTGCTGTTGCAGCGGCTGCTGCTGTGTGATTCTGAGGCTCTAGTAATTAAGGATTGCTTTAGACGTTCTGGGCTGCCTGAGTGTAACCACATGATGGCAGGTTTTTTTCTCCTCAGTTCAAAACTTTTACAGTGTGGCCTTAACAGCCAAGACCCCCTCCTATGTTTACACAAGTCTCATACAGTGACATAGTGAAATGCATTCCTTATATAAAAAAAGCAAAATCAAGGTTTGCTTTTTGGATGTATTTACTTTTTTTGTGAATATTTTCAAACCGTGGTTGGTTGAAGCCATAGATGCAGAACCCGTAGTTATGGAGGGCTCACTGTACTTGATTTCACAAACATCTAGGACATCATGATATAGGAACCTATTTGTAACCATTGTTGGTAATGTGCACATTTAAACAGCTTTGCAGGACTATAGCTCTTTGAAAGGCCCAAGATGCATCACGCATGATCAAAGTCCCCAGGCATCCATTTGGTCAAAACACTGCTCCATATGCGCAAAACAATTAGCAGAATGGAGCAAGCAAAGTTAAAATTTATACTCATCATCCATGAAGATAGATCTGAAAGTAAAATGTTTACAAGAAGATGTTTTTTACTGTACATCACCTTTCAGTCAAATTCTTAGGACAACCTCTTACTCATTTCACTAGATAAATTTTGGGAGATCAACAGATCTGTCTATATTGTACAGGTTGAACACACATACACACACTTCTTCATCTATTTGTGATACCATCCAGCTACACAGTGCAGTAATAATTTAAATGTTTGGCTGAAATGTTTGTAACTTTAAAATTTCACTGCCCTGTCCCAGTAGCTTGGCTTCTACATTTCAGAGAGCTGTCCTCTCGCATCACATGCAGATCTCTCAGATACACAGTTTAGAAGTTCCCTTCTATCAGTAATAACTAGTAAATGTTTTCCAGTTCATACCTCTCACTTTGTCCTTCCTAGGAGTTCAGAAAAGGTTATTTTTCCATCTTCTCATTTGCTCCTTGCATCTGTGCTGGCTACGTCAATCTGCCCACTGTTGCCTGATTCTTTCTGTTCCTATCCCTTCCCTTCCCTCATTCCCTAGCTTCCTTCCCCACTTTAGCACCCATGGAGTCTAGCACTCATGATGTTTTGTAAGCCCCATCCTTTCTGGAATAGCCTTCATAACTGACTGTTAAAATTGCTCCAGTCACTTTTTTCTTGATTCCCTAATTACTTTAAAGAGCCACCATGGATAATTACACTTTCCATATATTTTGATTAAAAGGACAGTTTCTAGGCCAGCTCTACTAGACAGACAATAGTCTGTCTAGCAGCAGAATAAAACCAGAGTCTAAGTGTGAAACAGTATCCTACTCCCAACACATTTGAGCTAAATTCCCTGCCTGTTTCCCAACATTCATGGTCCAGAAAGGCTTATTATATGAACATGGTGAAGCATTTTTCAGACGTGAAGCATGAGACACATGTATCCCTAGCATGCATGGAGTATAGCTGCATGAACAGTGGTATATAATGGAAACTTACCTTAATAGGGTTGTCCCATTTGTGATAAATAAGAAGTAGCACAATCCTGTATATTTCTATTCAGTACTCAGCTCTACTTACTTCATGGGACCGGATACCTAAGATTTTATAATTGCTCTAGATATCCATTTATCTGAGAATGAACAAATAGCAACCCTCCCCCACCACCCTCTCCTATATAAAACATGTTATGGGAAAGCTGATGTGTATTTAACCATACTTGAATTCAGTTCACCTACACAGAAGGGGTAATGATTCCCTCTATGACAGAAGATATTATTTCCACTTTAAAGCAAGCCTATCTAAGGTACAAAAAGCAAAAACCATGATTGTGCATAGTCACCTTCAATCTTCTTTCTTGAGGTGAAATGGCTAAATTTGTTTTGGAGAGTGAAAGGTTTGTTATTGGGTAAAGCATCAGTCACTCACCTTTGGGATTTGAACTGACTGTTATGTGACTTAGTCCTCGTGCTAGCTCAATTGGTTGAAAGTAGAGGAGGAAAGGTCTATACATGTAGGGTAACAGAAAAACCGTCTATGCTTTGGGCCTGAGACAAATGCTGCTTTGGAAATCTGGCTTTACTATCATATATATTTTCCTGATCTTCTGTCTAAAATCTTTGGTCTGCTAGGTGAAGAAGTAAACACCAGTGATTTGAAAGAAAGATCCCTCATTGGCCATAAGATGCAAATCAGTGTCTACTGGAAGAGTTTCCCAGTTGTTGGCACTGTTACATAATTGTCTTGGTTTCTTTTCTTTTTCAAAATGATATGGCCCTTGAGGAAAATGTGATGCCCTTGATTATGTGAGATAAGACAGGAGGAAAATATTGCTGGGCACCATTAGAGCACATGGTATCACTGCTGTTTGGACACAACATCCATGTAATGCAGCTGTGCTGTGTAAGGGCCTAAGCAGACGGTGCTTTGCACCATCTTTGAGGCAAGGAAGGGGAGGGTCAGCCTCACGCTGGGTGCCCCAACCCCTTCCTGAACACGTCATTGGATCACCCAGCGCTCCGCACGACCGGTGCTCCGACGACGCACTTCCGCCGCAGCGGAAGTGCACATGCTGCAATGGAAGAGACGCCGAAGGTGTGCCCAAGGCCTCTTACGGTGCACCTTCGGCGTCTTGCAGAAGGAGCGCTATTTTAGCACTCCTTCCAGGGCATGAAACGCTGCAGGTTGGGGCCGAGGAGTGCGGCTACCTCGGCCCCAATCCGCAGCTTCCCGGGCGGCCCATGGCCGCCCATCTGCTTAGGCCCACAGTCAGTTTATGTGAGTTTTTTTGTGGATTCAGTAACATCTGTAATCAAAGAAATACTAGTTTAAATCTTTACTGAGCCATCCTTCATGGCTATTGTAGATAACATTACTCATTCCAGACCATGATGATCACACTAGTAAATAAGCACTAGGCTACATACACCATTTTTAGTTGCAACTTTTAAAAGCCTGGGATTTCAACTGAAACCTTCTGCCCACAGAGCTAGTCATGTGCTGCTATGCCTTGTACCTATTTTTCCTTTGCTCCCCTGTATTGTGTATGTGGTGACCATCAAAATGGTCACTGCTGGCCAAAAGATGGCCAGTGGAAGTTGGCAGAGGGTGCTGGCTAGGAAGTTGGTTGTGCACAGTAAAAGGTGTGATGCCCCTTTAGCTGCCATGACTCCATCCCCTGGAATCCTCAGATATGTAGTTTGGTGAAGTACTTAGAATTTTATGCAAGAAAATTCTAATGAGAGTTCAGGGGCATGGACTAGAGCTTTCTAGCAGAGAGTACCTCACCAAACTACAAATCCCATAGCATGGGGGGGGTTGCAGTAAAAGTAGTGTGAAACTGCTATAATTGTGCAGGAAAACACATCTCAAGCAGCCTCCTCTTATTTCCAGCGAGGACCATGATAGGTTTCATCATTGTCAAATTTGAAAACATTTCTCTTTTCCAGGCCAATTAAACAAAGATGTCACATATGAACAATTTTATTCATTCCTTAACTGTCTTCAGGTAAGTTGTCCAGATGTTTCATGCAATTGTGTTTTTATAGGAAATATGAAAAATAGTCAGAGGTTATGCTTTTGGTTGAATTGACATCTAATGAATGTTCAGGTAGCTTGGAACTATACAAGAAACTTTTTAAAGAATGTAAAAGTAAGCAATATTTGCATGTATTTTTGAGAGTTTTAGAATGACAGAGCTAATCACAAAGTATTCAGCTATGGTTGGCCCTTACCACGAGATGCAGTGATGAAAGCATAAGTTTTTGAAATCATAGTAATGGAAAGAAATGTTTATGGGTTTTTTTTCACATCTTGTTCCTCCTGAGTATCTTATTTTCTGTAGTACTGCCAGCAAATCTGTTGGACTCAGTAAGCTCCAAGGCCAGGTGGGATAGGCCTGGACTGATAGCATCCCAGGGGCATTGGAAGCAGGAGGACACAATTTGGTTTTGGACATCAAAATCTGTGTAGGTTGCCTTGTTTTTTGTAATAATAAGACATGACACTTACTAATTATGAAAGAATAACAGACAATTTTATTTGGATATGTTATCTGTGATGCTACTATTAACAGCAACTGTTTCCTGAATATCAATTATCCAGCTGTATTGCCTCCATTCAATTTATATTTCCTGTCTCAATCTGAAAGTGTAATGGTATGTGTAAAGCTCTTCCATTTATCCAAATGTCTAATCATCATAATGTTTTCAGTTTCTTGCCCAACCATTCACCCAAGATTGTGCCCTTTCATTCATTTCCCCACAACCACATACTTATTATTATTATTATTATTATTATTTTATTAAAGTTTATTTATATAGCGCTATAAGTTTGCACAGTGCTTTACATATGTCACATACAACCATTACAACAATATTTTCCACATTCACACAGGTCAATCCATGCAATGGCTGGATGTCTTCAAACAGCACACTTAGGAACTTGACTTCAGAGGTACATTTAATATAAAAATTACTATGTGGGTATTCCTGTTTTTAAGGAAGGTACTTGGACTTTTTGTATGAAAAGGAGCAGCAGCACTGCAGCCAGTTGATACAATTGCTATTAAAGAAATCACGTTTCCTAATTATAGAAACTACTGGTTCTCAGTCTTTGGTTCTCCAGATATTTTATACGTCAATTTCTAGCAGCCCCTGTCATCATGACCCATTGGGAATTCTAGGAGTTGGTTCAAAACATCTGGCAGATGGTCTTACTTGCTAAATGCATACATCTCTCCTGTGTCTCGAAGGAGAGGTGGGGTTTTGTTTTGAATATCAAACTAAAGAGACTATCACACTTGGTTATAACATGGCTTACCTGAGCCAGCTTAAAATTAGAAGTGGGCAACATCCTGATAGTATTGCACACATTTAGTTGCCGAAATTGCCACCTGGCTGCAGCCCGGCTCCATCACTGCTCCAAGGGGTACTCCTCACACCTCCTTTGAAGTCAGGAGTTTTCTGGCTTGAAAAAATGGCCAACAGAGTGCCCCTCATAGCAGTGATGGAGCCAGGCTGCGGCTGGGCGGCAATTTCAGCGGCTAAATGTGTGTGATACTATCAGGATGACGCACACTTCTAATTTTAAGCTGGCTCAGACAAGCCATGTTATAACCAAGTGCAATAATCTTCTAAATCTGAAGTGTTTTCAAACCCAATAGCGTCATAGACTTGGGAGTCTATCATACAAGCCCTATTCACAGGACAATTGTACTAATAAGCGGAACCAGATACATACCAGTTCTGATTCAGTTTAAGATGCTTAGACTGCATTCCATTTGTTACAAATACTTGTAGCATGTGAATAGGCTATAATTTCTTGGTTTTTTTAGAGCAACATCCAGCTCAAACCTTGAAGGGTGTACATGCTGCAGATGTTTGAAAGCACCTGGTAGATACATCACAAAGATAGCTTCTAACCTAGTGTCCACTGCACTCCCCATGTGTGGAAAGATTTGACATGGAGGTCTTGGCAAACAAATACTCCCCCTCCGTATGGACGGTGAAGTTAAATGGTCGTGAGGAGGAGTGCATCGTGTATTGCCTTGGATTTCTGAATCAGTTTTAAGTCAACTTGATGAAAACAAAGATATAGGGCTCTTACAAATTACTGCAAAAAAAATGACAGCTCTCACAACAGAGTACTGCACTTATTTGCAGTTGGTGTCTCTTCATGTCACCTCTAGATCCAAACTTAGGTTAATTCTTGTAACAGGCTATAAGCACCTTAGCCAATCATTATACAGCTCTTATGAAACTAGATGGCTTGGCCAATCAGATCTCTTTAGTACCTTTCCACTGAGCTCCAGTCTATTATTATTATTATTATTACTACTACTATTATTTCATTTATATGCCACATTTTCCCAGAAAGGAAAGCAATCACAGCTAACAATATTTTGAAAATCTTAATGAAAATGTAAAGAATTCTGTCCTCCCTATGCCCTTCAGGCAGTGAGGAGGAGAAATTGTTGGGAAACACAGTACAAAGTACAGTATTCTTTAGTGCAATATACCTTAGATTAAAAAACAAACAAACCTCTCGGTGAGAATCAAGTGTTGCTGCTGATTGTGGGAATTGTCACATTGAATCCTCCATAATAACACAAATCAAGAAGTACAATAGCAAATAGAGCAACCAATTTCAACATTTACTCTTTGTGTTTATTCCCATAACCGAGATAGCCCTGTCTGCACAGGCCAGATAAACTGGCTTTGTCCCAGCTTCTCAGCAGAGAGATCAGATGACACATGGCCCAAACCCCGTATCTGGCTCGAACAAACCAGACAACATCCAACTTGTTCAGCATCAAACCCAGAGTATAACACCCTTAATATGGACTTAAACATATCACCCTTTGCTCTGGATCATCTGGGAAAATCCAAAGCCTTCCATTCCAACACTGGATGACTATTTAAAATGCATCCCACTGAGCCATCCCGCATCACTGCTGCTGCCACCAGTCACTCTTTCTGAGGTCAAAATGAGGTGTCCATCCAGATGATGAAGACTGGGCACCTCATTCTGACTTTGGAGAGAGCAAGCCACCACAGCCGAATGAGTCAGCGGCAGGACACCCATGCAAACAACTACCCAGCATTGGAACAGAGGGGCCCAAGTAATGGGGGAGGACAGAGCAGTTTGGGGATCAAGATACTCCAAGCTGTCCCAGAGTAACTTGGCCAGTGCAGACAGGACCTTAGTTTGTTTTGGCATAAAAAGATATGGAGGAACCCTGTAGCACCCTTGAGATTATCTGGGGGAAAAGAGTTTTCCAGCATAAGCTTTTGTGGATTTCAGTCCACTTCACCAGATGCACATCCTGGGAACTGAATATTTACCATTGTTAGGCTTGTTATGAAGATCTGATTCTTACAGAGCCCTGTACAACATCTGGACTTGGCTTTTGCCAGAGTTTTGAAAAGTTACTTTTCAGAATCACAATTGCTGGTAACTTTTTCAAGCTCTAATATAATACACCAATATCTTTAATAGCACATTGGTCAATATTTAATAAATAAGACCAGTTGTTTTGTAGAAAAAGAGGTTAATTTTTCTGAGCTGATTTGTAAGAGGCATCTTGAATGTGACAACTATTTCCCTGCACAGAAGCTGAAGCACTGTGACAGACAAAGCTCACATAGTGCTTTACTGTTTATGTCATTGTGAGCTGAAATCTTGGCAGAAAGAGAAGTATAAGAGTTCTTTTACCAATAAAATAATGAACACACATATTTATTATGGTTTTCTTTTCTTCTTCTTTTTCCAGAGAGCCTCACAGCTTTCCAGTGTTCTCAAAGAAATAGCAAAATTTGAGAAATATACCAATTTTGATGTTTTCTACATGGATTACCCAATTAAAGAAAGTAAGTTAATGTACCTAAGGAATACACAGCTGTCCAATGTACATCATCTGAAAGTAGGGTAATATCTACCTGCTTAAAGAAAATAAATTTCAGTTCATGTTGTTAAAGAAGAGAAAGATATTTGATGGCAAATGATATGAGGAGACCAAATCTTAAAAGGCTAAAAACTGTATCCAGTGTGTGTTCAGAAAAATCCCAGAAAACTAAGATCTTCTTCAGGGACTGGGGGGAAAAACATATCCACATCTTAAAATTACATTTTTCATTAAAAATATTTTGCTTAATATTTTTAAATAATAAGTACTCTATAATAGGTATACCTTATCTTCTTATCCAGTAGTGACTTTTATAATATTCTGCAGCCAGCAGCATACACACACACATCATGCAGATGTCTCCAATAGTCAGCTCAGAGATTGTTATTTAAGGAGCTCCCTTGAGCTATCTGACTGTGCACCTACATTGTCTACTGCTGTGCAGAGTGAAGGTATACAAGTGTGGTATGTATCTTGATATACCTATGAACTGGGGACCAGAAGTCCTCTTTTCAGTATGATAGTATTGAGTAGCCCTTTCTTCCGTGACATATATCTCCACAAGAGCTGTGCTTCCAAAGCTTCCAAACACATTCTATATGTATATATACATACAACACAAACCAATATAGGATTTATATATACATTTCCCAACTTCATACATAATGGCAGAACCTTCTGGGTTCTGACACATGCCTTCTCATGATGTGGCCAAAGTATGACAGCCTCAGTCTCATCATCTTAGCTTCCAGTGAGAGTTCAAGTTTGATCTGTTCTAAATCCCATTTATGTGTTTGTTTTGGCTGTCTGTGGTATCCTCAGCACTCTTCTCCAGCACCACATCTCAAATGAGTTTATTTTCTTTCTGTCTGCCTCCTTCACTGTCCAGCTCTCGCATCTGTACATAGCAATGGGGAATACAAGGCTTGGACATTTCTAACTTTAATGTTAAGTTGTAGATCCATAGAATCTTATCTAGTTCTTTCATAGGGCCTTTGCAGACTGCCAGAAATAGTGCACATTAAATTGAGGCACTGCCCTAGCTCAATGCTAGGGAATCATGGGAATTGTATTTTTTTTCTGAGACATTGAGCCTTCTCTGTCAGAGAGCTCTGGTGCCACAATAAATTACAGTTCCCATGATTCCCTAGCATTGAGCCAGGGCAGTGCCTCAATTTAATGTGCACTATTTCTGGCAGTCTGCAAAGGCCTCTAGTTGCTCTTCCCATTCCTACTCTTCTGATTTCTTAACTGAAGTCTCTTGTCTGGTCAATATTTGATCTGAGGTACAAGACATTTTTTTTCCATTTTATTTTTATTCAAAATAATATTTACTATATTTATATAAAAAACCACTATTACACTATTATTTCTATCACATAGTTCTATCTACATATTTACATAACTTCCCTTAGTTCGAAACACCGTGAGTACATTTTATAAAAACTTTTCTATATTTAATCTCTCCATCTTTATATTCATATCTAAACCACTCTTGCTGGAACCATC
>CM034710.1:62259451-62278592 GCA_020142125.1 Phrynosoma platyrhinos
TTGTTTCCTTATTTTTGTTTCTTGTAAACAAATAATCTGTGGCTTTTTCTTTTGTAAATAATGAAATAATTTGCTTCTCTTGTATTTGGAGTTTATTCCCTTTACATTCCAATAAATTATTTTTATATCCGTCACCATTTTGGTTATTTTTTTTAAAATTTCCTTTATATTTATGTAAATGAATTATTTACTCTGCAGTCTTTAATTCTATCTCTTCTTCATCCTGACTTCCTTCTCTCAATAAATCACTTCCATCTTGCAAGGTTCCTCCTCCCATCTCCATGCCTAAGTCAGTGCCTCCTTCTTCCTCTTCTAACTCAATATCTGAATAGTCTCGTCTTTTTTCTTTTTTTGTAGTTGCTCTTGTTTTCATTCTTTCTTCTTTGGTTTCATCCTCTTTCTTCTCCTCCCACTTAGTTGTCTTCAATTTTCTCAAGAATTCTCTTGCCTTATCTGTAGAATTTATTCTTATTCTCTTTTGCTTATATGTTAGTGACAGTCCCTCAGTCCTGTCCCATGAGAATCTTATTCCTCTTTTTATTAATTCTGTTGTCAAAAATTTGTATTCTTATAGCTATTTCAATTTCCTTGTTATCTAGATTGAATTTAGGAAGATATTCTGTGGTCATTTTTTTCTTAATATTTAGCAGTAAGCCTGACTTTCTTCTTTAACTTTCCTTATTAATTGTTCCAAATTATTATGTTTTCTGCTAGTATTATGGTGTCATCTGCATATCTCAGATTGTTGATGTTCCTTCCTCCTGTCTTCACTCCTCTGTTTTCTGAGTCTAATCCTGTTCTTCTTATAATGTTTTCTACATACAAGTTTAACAAATAGGGTGATAATATGCAACCTTGCTTGACCCCTTTGTCAATTGGGAACCATTCTGTTTCTCCATGTTCTGTTCTAATAGTAGCTTCTTGTCCTAAGTACAGATTCCTTATCAGGAATATCAAATGTATAGAATCATAGAATCATGTAGTGGCACTCCCATTTCTTTAAGCATACTCCATAGCCTTTCATGCTCTATGGAGTGCAAGGCTTTGCTATAACCTATAAAACATATGCTGGTTTTCTTTTGGAATTCTTTAGTTCACTCCATAATCCATCATAGGATGGAGAAAGGCATGAAATAAGTAATATGAATTAGGGATAGTATGCATTTCAACCTCAGAATGGCAAGAGTGCCACCAGTGAATAGCACCTGCCACTTCAGCAGCGCTTCAGTGTAGTTTAGAAATGCTACTTTTCTGGACTATGGCTTCCAGAATCCATCAGCCATCAATGCCCTTGGCAATTCTAGCAGTTACCTTATTGGTAGCAGAATAGTGGTTAGAGTGCTACCATTTTTGCTGCTACAGCAACTGCTAGAATCCTTGGGTATAACTTTTTCTGCTAATTCTGAAGAAGCATTAGTAAATGTAGTGGCCACTAACATCACCAGCCTTGCTGGCCTTTCTGAAACCAGACTCATCTCTGACCTTGTATTATTTTATCATCAGTGACTTAGATGACAGGGTGAAGGGAATCCTTATGCAGCTTTAAGATAACACAAAACTGGGAGGGCTGGCTAACACCTTGAAAGATAGGAATAGAATTCAAAAGCATGTAGATAAACTAGAAAATTGGGCAAAAATAAATAAAATGAAATTCAATAGAGATCAATGCAAAATTCCCTAATTTAGGCTACAAAAACCAAATGAATAGGTATAGGATGGCGATACATGGTTCAACAGTACTGCATGCAAAGGGGACATTGAGATTATTGCTGATCATAAACTGAACACAAGCCAGCAGTGTGATACTGCGGCAAAGAAAGTGAATGCTATTTTGTTGTTGTTATTGTTGTTGTGTGCCCTCAAGTTGTTTCTGACTTAGTGAGACCCTAGGTGAACCTATCACAGTATTTTCTTGTCAGAATTTGTTCAGAGGGGGTTTGCCATTGCCATCGTCTGAGGCTGAGAGTGTATGACTTGCCCAAGGCCATCCTGTGGCTTTCCATGGCAAAGCAGGGATTTCAACCCTGGCCTTTCAGTGCCTTAATCCAACACTCAGAGCACTGTGCCACGCTGCCTTTCAAATGTTATTTTAGCCAGCATTAATAGAAGCATTGTTTCCAAGGTCTTTATCACACACAACTTTTAAGCCACCATCATGATTTGAAAATAGTGCCTTTGGCAATACTTACCGCACAGTATCATCTCCATCTCATTGCTGCCTTGTCTCCCAAGCACGGTTAAAGAGTATCTTGCCACTGATGGGAAAACTCATCAATAAACCCACAAACTGCTGTCCCATTTATCCTCAGGTGTGATAAGTTCTTTGCACAACAGTTCCAGTATTGGGTAGTCACATGGTGTCAGTGTCTCCTCCTTTCCGCGCTCCACCTTGCTTCCCCCAGGTTTTTCCCCCTACTTTTTAAATTTTTCTTTTTAATTTTCTTTAAAAAAAATTGTATTAGCATATTTTTGGAATTGCATTAAAAATAAAAAAAACAAAAAATAAAAACCCTGAAAGGACATAGGGCAGGGAGACGGGGTCAGGGAGCTGAGTGGAAGAGAGCACGACGTCCCTGTCACTCTACTGTAGACGTGTGAGAGGGAATGCTTCCAACCCAGTATGTATCTGTTTCCCTTTATTAGTGTGAACCGTGATCATGGTGGGGATGGGACTTGTGTGATAAACTCCCAAGTCTATGACTTTGTTGGGTTTGTAAATGCTTCAGACTTAGCTTGATGTTCAAAACAAAGCCTCACCTCTCCTTTGACTTAGGAGAGACGCATGTGTTTAGCAAGTAAGACCAATTGTAAGGTCATTATCAAAGGTGAGAAACCTTTGGCTCTCCAGACATTGGCCATAGTCTCTTACCATATCAGTCTCAGTCCATGCTGTCGGGGCTTCTGGGAGATGAAATCCAAAGCATCAGGTAGACCTGAGCTTTTCCATCCGTGGTCTATGTGGATATACACCTGACTGGGTCCACTCAAGTGTGGTTGGCAATGTCAAAAGAAAATGGCATGTACAAATTTTCTGCAATTTGTGGATCTTTCTGATTGGTCTGGGGCATAAATACTTTGAGGTTTACCGACCTCAATTACTTAGCATCACTTTTATTGAAGTTATGCAATCACTTATTATTTACGTACAATAAATTATTAAGGGAGCAACCAAAACCTGCATGCTTTTTTAATATTTTATAACAGCCATTACACGATTGCTGATGAAGCAAATTACTTTGAAGTGCTGAATATATTCAGTCAAATTTGGAAGGCAAAGGATCAATATGATTTACTTCCTTTCACTGGTAAACAAAGGTCAGGCACAACCCAACAGAACCTTTGGCAATGTATTTCACATCCCTATAAGCATGTTTGCAGTTAAAGGCTACAGCTTAGTACAATTGTCAGTTGCCAAGTTTCTTTTCTAAGCTGCCTCTGCTCTAATCACCGACCTATTTTTCACTTCTGCTAAAGTTAATGCAGACCCTTTTTGGAGTCTCAGGCTATGAAATATTTAGCAGCAGCAGCAGTGATCTTTTTTTCTTTTTTTCTTTTTCTTTTTCTTTTGGCTTTGGATGCAGTCCTAACTTTTGGAATTAAAAAGTTCTGGCACTGATTTCTCCATCCAATATTTTGGAACAGTTTGTTTTTTTCAAGGCTCTTCATCATTCATTTCTTTCAGGCTGAAAATATGGGTATTAGACTGAAATCCCCATTAAACTAATTGGGCTGAAAGAAGCAGTAGTTTGTTCAGACAGCTGACTGCAGTAGCTTAAAGTCACTGGAGTCTGTAGTATCATCTTTTTTTCACAGATTTAGTAGAGTCTAAAACCTAAAAAGGCAACAGTGGAACAAAAGAAGTGTATACACAATGTGGGCTGCAAAGACACTTGTTTTCATTTAATTTGCTTAAACTAGCGACTGTCTTTCTTGTTTGGAGTGCAAGTGACATCATTGACTGGTAAGCTAGGTGTATGAATTGGTTTTCTGAAGCAGAGAGCTCTATTTTCCAAAGTCTTTTGTCTGGATGACTGAGCAGCATTAATGTGTTCGTCTGCATGCAAGAAAATTCGATGTATTCAAGCTGAAGATGATACCCATTGTCAGTCTGCCTCTCCAATGTACATTCTGGTGCAGAAGTGGGCAGAAAATAGACTGGCGCTAGGTCTGGAAAGGTTTCTGATCCCACCCCCATTTAGTCTTTGTAAGACTAAAAAGGAAGATAACCTGAGAAGGAAAATAGATGGGGTTTTAAGTAAAACTAGTGCTTCGTCCTGAAGTGGGAAACAAATCCTCCTCCTAAGTTGTAGGCTCAGGGACCCACTGTTCATTCATTCTTCTTGGCCTGTGCCTGTCCTGAGCTGCTGTTTTGCTCTTGGCTCCCACTAGTTGGATCCTGAGAGTCTCATACAAAACCAAGTAGATCCTGGAAGCCTGTAAGGGGAAGAGTTTTTTTTCAGGTGAATGGAAGGGAGAGACTTACAGATATTGGTGAAGTTTGGTGATTTAAGATACAAATTATTGGCTATCTACCGGGTTTGATCCAAAGTCTGGTTTCTGTGAGCAGAAAGAATTCACTGACAGAGGTTTCCTAGCCTCTGTGTGTATACTTTTGAGGCAGTGCAATAGATGCCATGGGGCAGGGGTAGGCAACCTTTCCCCTTTAAGGGCCGACAGACTTCAGCTCCCAGAAGCCTCAGCCATGTTGGCCAATAGTCCCATGTTGGCCAATAGCTCCTGGGATTCTGGGAGCTGAAGTCCCTTGGCCCTTAAAGGGGAAAAGTTGCCTACCCCTGCCATAGAGAATAGGGCAAGGAAAGCACTGCTTCAACAAGCTTAGTTTTGTGCATCTCAACCTGGATCCGACATATTTATTCCTAGGTATTAGGAAGAGGATCTCCTTCAGCCAACCAGGATCTCCAAGCTCTGCAGCTGCTTGGGTTACATCTTGAATATTGAGGAAAACTCAAGTTGTATCTGATTCAACACAGTTTAGCTGTACATTTTAGAGTCCGAGCTAAAACAGCAGTGATGTCAAAGAAAGATTGTTTCTTCCAGCATCCCCTTATCTGTCTCATGTTATACCCTATATACAATAAGCCACCATGATTCCCATATTGGAGAAAAGATGGTTATAAATTAAATTAAATTAAATTAACAGATAAAATCACTTGCATCCACTCCAGCTTTGATTCTGCAGTATGTGTACTTCTTGAAAGAGTGCTTGAAGTATCTGCTTGTCTTTTTTTTTTAATGCATAACTTTCCATTGATATTGATATAAATTAGAACAAGATTCTTGGAGTGGAGGCCCTATACATGCCCAGTTGACCTTGATCTTTGTGATCTATAAAACTAGCTGATCCATGTTTAATTTGTGATCTATAAAATTAGCTGAGCCATTGTTTAATTCTATTTTAACACCTCTGGCAGCATACTAATGCCTCTTTGAAGAAGGTTGTAATCAATACTCTTAAAAATATTGAAGAGCTAATCTGTTGAGGTAATTCTAGACCAGTACAGTGGACCCTCAGTCTCCACTGAGGTTTGGTTTCAGGAACTGCAGTGAATACCAAAATCAAGTCCCATTGAATACAATATAATAATTTAAATTAAATATTAAATGTTAAATGTTAAATTTGAAATATTAAAATATTTAATATTAAAATATTAAATACAATGGCATAATGAAATGATGCCCCTTATATAACATAGCAAAATCAAGCTTTGCTTTTTAAAATGTATACATTTTTGGAATATTTTCAAGCTGTGGTTGGTTAAATCTGTGGATCAAGAATCCATGGATATTAAGGGCTGACTGTACTGATGTTAGCTTTCCTGGGTAAAGTGATAGAGCAGGGTGTACTGGGGTCAGACAGGGGACTCTTGCCGTTGTGTGCCTTCAGGTCATTTCCAGTTTATGGCAACCATAAGGCGAATCTGTCACAGGGTTTTCATGGCAAGCTTTGTTCAGAGGGAGTTTGCCTTTGCCTTCCTCTGAGGCTGAAAGAGTGTGCCTTGCCTAAGGCCACCCTGTGGGTTTCCATGGCTGAGTGAGGATTTGAACCCTAGTCATAGTCCAATGCTCAAACCACTACACTACACTGATTCTTATGTTAATATTCTAGGCTTGCACCAGGCTGGGATCACAACAGATTTGGGACTGAAATTGTTTTAGCGGCCCTGGGTGACAATCTTGTTATAGAGTGGATCAGAAGAAATGGGACTGTGATAATTCTTCTCATCCTAGTCACAACATTTGTCATCTGGGAACTGGGTACATTGCTTTCCACCAGTCTCACTAATCATAGCATCATGGAGTTGGAAGATATCCCCAAGGGCCATGCAGTCCAACCCCCTGCCATACACAATCAAAGCACTCCTGACAGATGGCCATCCTCTGTTAATTACCTGATAGAACAGGACTGCAGAATAAGATTAAAACACTTTTGCTGTGCTGCATTGGATTTGGTCTTTTGGTGCTGTCAGGTTTAATCTTGCTATCTGTGCAGTTGCTGGGAGAGGTAATCCTCTCTGAGTGTGAGGAACTACCAGCTTTAGTGTATTTACTTTTAGATCCAGGAGCAGTGGTAGATTTCTTGAATCAGTTACAATATGGATTTGGAGGAAAGTTTTTGTTCACTTTGGGGTCTAGCTTATATCAGTCTCTTTTTCTTCTAATGTGATACACTGCAGGAGGAGGCTTCTTCTCATTTATGTTGATTTTACTGGAAATTATGTTTTAAATATATTATTAGATTACAAATATTTGTTTTAAATAATGTTTTAAAAATACTATTGTTATTATATCATATTGTTATTTAATTTTTTAACTTTTGTAAATAAATGCTTTAGCTTAATCTTTTTTTAAAAAATTATTGTGAGCAACCTTGAATTCAATCTCGGGAGAATGGTGGGATATAGATTCAACAAATGAATAAATAAACCCTTGCAGCTTCTGCTGTCATTCAGCAATGGAAGATTTTTAATGCATTTCAGGTTATAACAAAGAAAGCAGAGTATCTATACTTTGATCTGAGTGAAGATCACAGACCCAGACGCCCCTAAGAAGCTCAATTCTTCTTTAAAACAAGGGATGCACTCCCATGTGTTGTGTTTTCAGCAGAAAATGAGATTCTCAACCTGGAAATGGTTTTCCTTTACTTCAAACACAGAATTTTGGTATTGTAGGATGTTCTCTGATGGGTCTTAGTGGAGGGGAGAGGAGGCATTGGTCCATGGACCCACTCTGCATGGGACTAACAAGAGGACTTAGGACCATCCCTGAAATTTCTCTACCTAAATCCACATTAGAGGCAAAAATATGATGGATGCATTTCCAGGATATATATATATATTCACATCAGGCACATGGACATACAGACATAGGAGTTTATCACACGGGGGGAAATTGGAAGTATAAACTGTGATTAACCCATGATTAACCCGCAATTGCGCAAATGGTTTTCACACAACATTGAGGTGAAATGTGATTAAAGTGCCATTAACCCATTAACAACCAGGCAAGAAACAACAGTAACTCACTCACGGGATTTTTTGCTGTTTCTTGTCTGGTTCTTCCTTGGTTCTTCACAGGATAATGGCACTTGCGTAAATGTCGTTTTAAGCACGTTTTAATGTCAATTGTGTGATTTTAACGGGTTAGTCATTGTTTAAACTCCCATTTCCCCCTGTGTGATGAACTCAATACAGAAAGAGAGAGAGAGAAAGTGGTTGGTGTGGGTGCAATTTTCCCCAAAAGGTTTAAATATTTTTCCAGAAAAGTTATTTCTTTTTTAGCAATCATTCAGTCCTGAAAATGACATATCTGAATACTTCAGGCCGAAAGTACACGTGGACATAGTTGTCTGTTTTGAGGCCAATGGCTTTGAACTTTTGTGCTGAGATTAATGCAACAAACCATAGGAGATGGCTAGGGAAGAGAGGCCTGGCAGGTAAAAGGCAGAGATGAGATGGTGAGAACAAGGGATAAAAGAGAGCAATCAATATTGGCCTAAATCTTATTATCAATCCCAGTGAGGGTAGACCCACTGATAAGCCAATGTTGACCCTTTGATGAGCCAATGTTGACCCACTGATGGCCCAGTGTTGTGACGTCCACTGATTCAATGGGTCTACTTTAGTCAGGACTTACCATAATATTCAGAACATTAAATATAATGGGTTTTGACTTTGCCTCATTTCAGCCTTATTTTTACATGGAACTGGATATGAATTATTCTGCCAGCATTTATATTCAGAGTTTTCCTTGCATAAATGTCTTGGAAAGGCTTAAACGCTGCCTGGAAGGAAAGAGGATTGAGTGTAGCATTGGCTTTGACAATATTAGATAAATCATCATAATCTTCATGTGCAGCAGTCATTTGCTAAAAAATACTGCCTGTGATGCTATGTGAGGTGATGTTTATATGTGTGGTGCATAATCCTCTGTAATTATCTGGTTTACAGTTGCGGAAATGTGGCAGAAGATAGGAGGAGAGGCCTGGCAGCTAATAGAAGCTGTTGATGGATTTCACCCTAGTCAGGTAAAAGGAAGGCATGAGTGGGAAGGGAAGCCACACACACAAACACCTAACTGTCCAATGGACCACATGGTCATATACGAGGTATTGTTCTTGAATGTGTTGTTCTTGTGTGTGTACATTGAAGCTGGAGTCCAGGATGACAGGAAGGGAAGTTGGAAGTGGCCAGCGGCAACATTGAGGAGCTTTCCCAGCATCTATCCCAAGCTGTTTGGGTTGGGAAGGCAGAACCTCCCTCCAGTAGCCTAGACCTGAGCTTTATAGAGTTTTATGGGTCAAATCCAACACTTTGAAATATTATAAAACAAGTGAGCAGGTAGTGTAGATGTTATGAGAGAATTGTGTGCTCCCTCTATCCAGTAATCATGTTTTTTTTTTTAATTATATAGAAAATTTCAGCTGCAATATAGAAACAAATTAAATTCATTCTGACATTTGTTGCATTGACTTTAGTGGGCTTGGAAGTGACAATGGTCAGAACTTGGAAGTGACAATGGTTGGATCCATATTTACGTAGTGATTTGGAAGCTACCATTCTACCCATGTGGGAATTTTCTTTCTCGTTGTGTGAATCATTTAAATACAGGAACACCATAGCTGGGGCTAATGGCTTGGCTTCCTTTCCATCCAATTCATGGCACTGCCTCCTTTGTAAATCAACAACTCAAAAAGAAAAGCAAACATCTCAATTGGTGTATATGGGTCGTCGTCGTGTTCCCCCCTCCCCATATAGTGGATGGGGAAACTATGACTCTTCAGATCCGGTTAAGACTTCCAAATGTCCAGCCACCATAGCAAATAACTGCAGTCCACAGGCTCTCCACCCGTTGCATACAGTGGGCTCTTGGTATCTGCTGGGGTTTGGTTCTAGGAACCCCCATGGATACCAAAATCTGTGGATGCTCTAGTCCCATTAAATACAAGGGCATAGCACAATGCTGACCCTTATACAAAGTGGCAAAATCAAGGTTTGATTTTTGGAATTTATATATTTTTTAAAATATTTTAAAGCCGTGAATGCTTGAATCCGTGGATAAAAAAAATCAGTGGATATGGAGGGCCGCCTGTACTTCACCACCACCACATAGGATTTCAGCATGAGGAAGCCACTTAGTTGCTGCTAGCAAAAAGCAAACTGTGGTAGGAAAAAAATGGCCTGAGTACTGGAACCACTTCATGGCTAGTGGAGTTTTCAAAAGCATGTCACATTTAAGAGAAATTAAACCTCCTAGGTGAGACATGTCTAGAAGTTCTGTCCTTCACTCTGCCTTTAGGAATGACTTCTAGACATTTACATCGAGGATGTATTCATATGGCTACACAATGCTATAGTCCCTTCTTTAATTGTAAGGAGAAACCAAACCTTCCCAATATTTCTCCTTTATGCTGCCAGCATCCCTCTTCTTAATTCTGAAATCATGTAACTACTTGGAGGAACTGTAAAATTTCAAGGACAATGTTTCCTTGAGTGGTTACTTGTACATGACGTGGCCATGCATTTCAGCAAAACCTTATAAAATAAAATGATTATGTGCTTCAAAATGCTCTAAAGCCAAACACAACCAGCCTGAGTTTATTCTGGAAAATTATGATTGCTTCATATGAGAGAACAGAGCTTGAGGGTCATTAAAGACTTTTCTTCCAATTGACAAAATGTATTTGTCAGAAAACCCTAAAGCTGGAAACATCCATGTGAGATTAACATATCTTAAAAGACGGAGCTGAAAAACAGTCCTTACCTAACTCTGAGGACCTGAACATAATGTCATACAAACATCTCTTTGTTGGGAAGATGAATAAAGCTGGCAGCATTTCAGCTTAGTTTGGGAAGGGAAAAATAATGTTAAGACTCTTTATAGGACTTTCCAGTGAAATTGAGTGTTAGCATATCTATTTAGAAAAAGAAAAGTGGTATACATGTTTGTTGTTAATTATCTCATTTGCATGTCTCAGTTGCCACAACAGAGTTCATCTTGGTGCTTTAAAAAAAATTACTATTGTGAAATTTTATCACAAGCATCTTCTTCACACTTTGTACTCCTTCCCTGAAATTGCTACATTTGTTGACTAACAGGAAGCAATTATTGTCCTCCCACAAATAATGGAAGAATATGAATACATTCTATAAGTAAATAGTGGAGATATGGCTCCTTTTCAGTTGTAAAATGGGAGTCCTATATGAATTTCTTTAGAAGCAAGGCCATAGTGTTTGGTGGGTGATGCTGACATTGAAATAATTAAAAGATTTTCTGTACTTGGTTCAATCATTAAGCAAAATGATTGTAATATATCTCAGAAGGCAACTAAGACTTGGAAAGGCAGCTATGAAGGAACTAGATGAAATCCTCAAGTGGAAAGATGTATAATTGAATACCAAAGTCAGGATCATTCATACCATAGGATTTCGTATGTATTAATGTGAAAGCTGTACAGTGAAAAACATGGACAGGAAAAACAATAAAATAATTTGAAATATGGTGCTGGAGAAGAGTTCTGTGGATGCCCCAGACTGCCAAAAGAACAAATAACTGGGTCAGAGAGCAAGTCAAGTCTGAATTCCTACTAGAAGACAAAACGGCGAAACTGAAGCTATCAAACTTTAGACATATTATGAACCAATAAGACTCACTGTATAAAATAGTAAAGTTAGGAGGAGTGGAAAACGATAGAAAAAGAGGAAGATCACATTACAAATGGATTTACTGAATGGCCATGATTCTGTAAAAACTGAGTAGGACTGTTAAAACCAGTCTCTTAGACTCTTGGAGAACTTTCATTCATGATTGCCATAAGTTGAAGTTGACTTCACAAAAAATAAGTGCTTTCATACTGCATAAGTGCAATTGTGACAAAATGAATACTCTTAAGATAGGTCTAATTCACTGGAACTTACTTGGTAGAAGAAATGTATATGGTTTCACCATAAATCTGGAGAAACTGTATGAAGAGTGATATTTCACTGTGTCATTGACATGGGTTTTAATGGACTGGTTTTATTATCGCTTATTTTAAATAATCACTGAGATCTCTGCAGTTTCAAAGATGAAAGCAAATCTGCCTTAACAGTGCAAGAGATAATGGTAAAAACTGAATCAAATCAGAACATATTAAATTGATAAGAGGCAGATGTCAAAAGCATACTAGACAGATTGATTTCCTGTTTAAACCAGTTTTGCACTATGTGGGTTCTTAAGATTTTGGACCTTTGCAGACTGCCAGAAATAGTGCAAATTGAGTCCACTTTAACTGCCCTGGCTCAGTGCTAGGTAGTCATGGGAATTGTATTTTTTTCTGAGACATTGAGCCTTCTCTGTCAGAGAGCTCTGGTGCCACAATAAACTACAGTTCCCATGATTCCCTAGCACTGACTCAGAGCAGTTAAAGTGGACTCAATTTGCACTATTTCTGGCAGTTTGCAAAGGCCCTTTGTTTCTGACCTTTATGAGGAATAAGTTTAAGGAAATGTCACACTTGAAAAAAAATGGGAGATTCATGGAACCATATGTAACTAATTAATGTTATAGTACACCATCCAAAATCCAAAAAAGGTGATACCTTTATTCAGCCAACCAAAATGCACAAAATACATGATACAAGCTTTTGAAGCTCCACTTGCTTCTTCATCAGGTAACAGTGTTAAAATCATACAGGAGGGGAAAATGTGTTAGTCACAGGCCTGCATTTTGTAAAGATGTTGTTGTGGTGTTCTGTGTTGAGATGGTGTAGAGCAGGGGTAGGCAATCTAAGGCCCGGGGGCCGGATGCACCCCCTCAAGGCCTTTGGACTGGCCCCAGGCCGGTCCTGCCGCCGCCGCCCTCCGCCATGATCATATTGATTATTGTTATTACTTGTTCTTGGGGTTTTCTTGGCAAAATCTCCACAGGAGTTTTGCCATGGCTTTTCTGGGGCTGAGAGAGTGTGCATGCATATATTTTTTTAAAAAAAATATTTATTTAGTTAGTTATTTTTGGTGCTTCGGCCCCCCAATTGTCTGAGGGACAGCAACCCGGGCCCCGGCTCAAAAAAGGTTGCCTACCCCTGGTGTAGAGGGATATCTATGCAGACATGTTTCATTAATGTTGCAAAAATGTCAATAAATCAGAGGTATTTAATTTTACATTATGACAAAATTAACTTAATAATAATAATAATAATAATTTTTATTTATATCCCGCCCCTCTGCTAGGCAATCGGGGCGGCGTACAGCATTTTGAAACATCAAAACAAACTGGGTGGTGCTGGGGTTAGTTAGTGTCTCTCCCCCAGATGATGGTAATGGAGGGAGGGCTCTTCTTCTTATTCCAGGCCGGATGGTGCTGGGCCTAGTGTCTCTCCCCCAGATGACACTGGATGGAATGGAGGGAGGGCTCTTCTTCCTACTCTAGGCCCGATGGTGCTGGGCCTAGTGTCTCTCCCCCAGATGACATCAGATGGTAATGGAGGGAGGGCTCTTCTTCCTACTCTAGGCCCGATGGTGCTGGGCCTAGTGTCTCTCCCCCAGATGACATCGGATGGTGATATCATACAGTACTTATCATACAGTACTGGAACAATGGAAAATAGACTGCAATGGGATAAATTTGTGGTGAACTAAATTTTGTAGAATTACCAGTAATGCATTCTATACAGAAATTCATTTTGTTTTGCAGTTCTTTACAGCAGGATTGGGTCAATTTGTTACCTATCAGAAGTTGCTAGACTACAACTCCCATTGGCTTTATCAGTACAGCCAATAGGATGGGTGGTGTGCCCTGTGAGTGAGGCTGCAACTATATATATAATAATAAAGTATTAAATTTCATGATCATTTTAATGGGCCCAACTTTATTCTGCTGGCCAGATTTCTTGTGAAACTTTAACATGTGAAGCTTCTCCTGGAATGAAACTAAAGGGAGGTATAACATCTTTGCTTCGACTACTTCTAGATTGCTTCTGCACTTGGATCAAAAACTATCTGGGAGAAGATACTTCACAAATGGCCGCATGTCTTTGGAAAAGAAAATCCATTCAACAGCGAGATTGAGACGATCTTCAAAGATCAAGGAGGGCACTGAACTCAATACGATGAAATAAAATTAGGAAATCTAGTTTGAGTTCCCTTGGAGGTAATCTGTCAGGAGTCACAAACTATTGTATTATTTTTCATTACTAAATTACTTGTTTGTCCCATCAGTTTGTAGAGCCATACATTTATAGTTTTGACTGGTCAGAATAAAAAAATTGCCTCAGGTTTATTTTGAGATATCATACATTATTTCTTTTTGGAATTATTTCAGAATATACTGTATATACTTGCCTATAAGTTGACCTCATGCATAAGCTGAGTACAGGTTTTGGGGCCAAAATTATGGATTTTAATACGACCCCATGGATATGTTGAGGGCAAAACTTAAGGGCATGTAGCAAAGGATGTAAAGAACAAAGCATTCCTAAATAATCGTTCATGTTTTAACATGACCACAACTTTCCCAGTAGCAACTCACACACACACACACACACACACACACACAGCATTAATACAAAGGACTACCAGTACAATAGTATAAGGACCTGCTGACAAACACCATGATACAAAAACACTTTTATTGGAGAGGCATATATTTGGTTATTTCCCCAATTATATCAAGAGCCATTTCCCAAATAATTCCATGTGTCTGAAACAACAACACTTCAGTTTGATTATAATTATTTCCAGAAGCTATGTTACATGAAATTATGACCAGAATTCCATTGATGACATCAAGTGTGCTTTACAGGTGCATATGTCCTATTCTGAATGGGACACAAAGAGGTATTTTCTAGCTCCTTGTGCCTCCCTCCCCTGGACACAGTGGCTGAAGAGCCACTACTATAGTGAAGAGGGAGGAAGAAAGGCAAATGACTAGTGGGGATAGCAATTCTTCTCTCTAGTGAATTCCAGCTGGGATGACAGGCAGTCTGCTCTCCCCCACCACTGCCATAGTACTGGCCCCATGGGGCTTCAACTGTGCAAATGCATCACAGAGCTGCATGAACAGAGTGGCTATGGTCCACTCATGCCATACACATTCTTGGTGTATGACTACATTACAGTTTATATGGTGTCAAATATAGTTTAACAAGGATGTCAGCTGCAGGGATGTCCCAGAACAACGTCAGTCTCTGCAGATGCTTCTCACATCACCTCCAGCTACAGAAATGGTTGGGATGGGGCTGTACTGCTTGGGTTTTTTTGCGGGAGGGGGGGAGACGGGCGGGTAGCACAAGGAGACATAGCTACATGATACATGTACATGTTGCAATGCAGGACCACAGCCAAACATTTCCAGTCCCATGTTTACCAACCTTTTCCACAACTACTTTATAAGTGTGTGTATATATATATATATATATATATATATATATATATATATATATTGCTCTTACTGAGGGCCACAGATTAAACCAGTATTTAGAGACAAGATTTTAAACTTTGTGAAGGCACTAAGTTGCGTTATGTGTAGAACTAAACTAGTGACAGGGAGGCAGACACATGTAAGCCCAGCCTCTTGAGTGTGACACCTTCCTGGAAGCATTCCAACCTTTCATGTGTTGAACATTAAAATCTATATATGGCTGTACAATTTAACTGCTTAGGAATCCTGACAAACAACTATTTTAACAATTTGCTTTCTTATTCATTTCAGCAGTTTAGTGAGCATACCACAGAAATATAGTACAAAATACAAAGAAAAATGGATTTGTCATATCAGTGACCATCTTGAGAACAATGGCTATATGCTAGCCTATGGCTCTAGATACAACCTCCCCCTTTAAATATTACAAGACAATACACCTATTGACAGAAATCCCTTTGATACATTTTTATTTATTAGACTGAGAAGATCTTGTTCCTCCTTTTAAACAGCAAAAATGCAAATATTGAGTGATAATACAAAGGATGACATAAAAAGGGGGCAGTTGACAAAATTAGTGTTTTTAACTATTTAAAGCCATAACAATTTAGCAAAAGGTGCCCTGCAACTAATATTTTTAAATATATGCAGCAGCTGCAACACAGCGCATTGTGGTACCCAGTGGAAAGCATTTCTGAAAACTGCCTATGTGCAGTTTACCTGAGTAGCCTGTTTTACTGATCAAGATTAATGATTTATGTTAACAGATTCAATTATAAAAACCTATAGACTATATGAAGTATTACTTTGTGTATAGCAGCTCTATAGAGTCTGTATAAAAACAAACCCATACAGCCATCTTATGACTAAAGATCAGTAAAATGTTTACATACAAACTATGAAACAGAGATTAATATGGCTTGGAGAAGAAAAGAATGATAAAGTGTTGTTCTTAAAGCAGCTTAAAGCATTCCAGATGCTTGTTTTCTAGGATTATGTGCAATGTATTGCATGTAAACCACACTGTGCAAACTCATCCACCAACTTTTATTCTATTTTCATTATTGGGATCTATTATATGCAGTTCTAAGCCAAAGTGATACTTTTTGCAAGCACCAAGTACTGAACTCCCAAAGTACTGTATATCCCAAAGGTGATTTTTATAAAACCACTAATTATATCTTTTTTAAAAATCCCATTACATATAAAAATGAATGTTCCTGTTTCAACTCTTCACTATAATTAAATTGAATTTGAGGCACCTTTTTTAGGGAAAATGTTTACTGATGAAGCTTCCTAGATTGTTCTTCTCTCCTTGTGCTGAATCTTTTGATTCTTGAAATAAAGCAAGCTTGGATAAATAATAGAAACTTTTACTTTAATAGTGAACAGAACTACATATTTCCAAAAGTATTATATATAAAATGTTTAGCACAGTGAACGTGCTTAAAAACAGCTATCTACCATAACCCCAGTGCTAGAGTTAGAGCTTTAAAGGCAGCAAAGAGTCCAATACAACATACATCCCATCCAGATATATTAAAAGAGCAACACAGTTTGCATTTGACATTATAAGCGAGCTCTTACAGGAAATTTCCTCTGTGACTCAGGGCTTTCCAATGGGGACATAGCAAGCGTCAGGCTGCCACATGCGAAGGTCAACAAGAACTTGGTTGAGTTTTTGCATCCACAGATTACGTTCATCTTTAGTATCAGCAGATAACCAGTTCCTGTTTTAAACAAAGGAAACAAAATCTTAATCCATAGGGCTAATTACATAGGGGAAGAAAGGAGGTCATTAAAAAAGGAATTCCTGCAAAAGTAGGCCTTCAAAAATTAGTCAATGGCAGCACACTGATGTAGATGCGTGCATTTTGCCACCTGTTGACCAACACGGGCTTGAGCTCCTGGTTTTTTTCCTATCATCAATGGGAGGATGGAACTCTGAGGGTGGGAAGGGCCCATTGTATTAAAATTCTAAACCTGGTCTGACTGTAGATATCAAACATCCTCTCTACATCAAGGACTCAGGTTTAAAGTAATGCTAATAGACAAATGAACTACGCAGTCGGATCTTTCGGAAAGAGTACTGTAAGGTGAAGGTTATTGATAAAAAGTATCACATAACTACTTACTTGGTAACACACAATGTGTCTTTGCATTGGCTGACTAGTGTTTCCTTGTCATCTTCTCTCTGAGGCCGAACAGTAATTAGCTCGAAAGTGTTGGGCCGAGCACAGAACTCTCTGTTGGCAGGTTCAATCTGACGATTAGTGCAGTTTGCTAGGTTTATTGAGCCCAACGGATGCTGAAATTTAAAAACAAAAAACTCATACTTCTCAGTGTTTAAAAATGTGTCAATTCACTAACCTTTGCACTCTCCTCCTGAATCTGGAGATTTCATTCCTGACAAACAACCCATAGCCTAATCTGAAAAACTGCATAAGCAGCAGTTTTATATGTAGACCTATATATGAGTCTATATATGTAGGTTAAGCGACAATTATACAGCAGAATAATGTATGAATCTGTCCTAAATTATTATATCTACAAAAAAGCATGACAAAACACCAGAACACTGCATCATTTATAGATAGACAGATAGAGCCTGCACAGTAAGTAAATACTTTATCAAACTGAGAATTTAGGTCAATTTTAGCAAGGCCGTTACCTTTCTCTTTTCATCATCTGGGTAAGTCCAATAAGAGATACAGTTTCCAGAAAGAGCACACCAACGCCGATGCCAAGCCCCAAACCCACTGACATCTTCAAACATAGTCTAGGGAGACATAAAAACTGTCCTTGAGCACCAGTGCCAGTCCCATTCCTATACATTAGCTATCTAAGTTTCAAAGATTTTGTAGGAATCTATGATTAAGATCTTAGCAATTCAAACTCTTAGAGTTATTATTATTTATTTTCCCTATTCCACGTACATCTCAGTAAATATCCATTCTACAAGGCCCATTCCAATGACATCATGTTACACCTGATCATTCTTCCACTCTTACTGCTGGCTGCCATCCCTTAATAGCTGACAATGTTTGAAATTTGCTCTCTTTTACAAACAAAAGCCAGCATATACCATGAATACCATGAAATTACAGTTTGGCAGATCTCTAGGATGGGTAGGTTTCTGTAGTACATCTGAAACTTTTAATTTTCAGGTAAAGCCCTTAAAAGATCTGATCAGCACAACACATTTTCAGTACATAGCTATCCTGGGTTTTTTTATTGCACAGAATGCCACCTGTTTGATTTGGCAATAACCAGTCAGCTCAACTGCTAGATGTGCTTCAAGAGCTGTAATCACATTAATGTCTATTTTTAGAGGACTTCTGAGATTATTCTAGGCCTGCTTCATTAACCAGAACCTAGAGAGCAGTAAAAGAATGTATGAAGATATTATTGGCAGATTCATAAGTACCAATTTTAATATGCCCAAAATATCAGAACAAACTTTGATGGGCAGTTCTAGAATCTTATTCTGATTTAAGACATGACTGTTAACTCTGTACAAGCAATGACAACTTACCAAAAAGCCTCTCTCCTCCACACAAGAATCTATTTGACATTTAATCTTCAGATATATATGGCCTTCTAGTGGAGACAGGAAAGCAACCTGAAAAATAAGTAAATTGAAGATTCTAAGAATTATTATTTCTCTCTAAGAAGTCACAACCACTTGAAAACAAAGAACAGTTCCCCGGAAAAAGAAAAACAAAGCAAAATGTACCAAAACCTCATATATTCAATTCTTTATGTCACTGGTCTCAGGAGTACCTTTATCACATATATTCCAAGTGAAGGTTCGAACACTCAGAATCCAGAAAGAATCTAAGATATGTTGCTTCCTTGGAAAGAAGTAATTTCTGGCCACAAGAAAATTCAGAATTAAGTCTGCCTACAAGTGCTACCATGTAGAAAGATCTGTTGATTCTCCAGCTACTGAGCTAAGGAATGATGGTGGTGGTGAGTAACAAAACATTAACAACATATGCCCTGATATAGCTGTTAAAATATACATGGCAGACACTTATCAAAGACACATTCAGAGAAAGCTTAGGGCAGGGGTCGGCAACCTACAGCCCGCAGGCCGGATCCGGCCCCGAGAGGCCTTGTTACCGGCCCCGTTTTGTTTCTGCCGCGGCCGCGGCGGCACTAACGACGCCGCGTTTTTTTTGTTTTTGTTTTTTGCCGGGCTTCTCCGGCAACACAAAATGGC
>CM034710.1:62291517-62314724 GCA_020142125.1 Phrynosoma platyrhinos
CCTATTGACTTGCAAATGCCATTCAACAAAGCCCCACCCGCTGAGTCAGTCACACTCCTCCCCAGGTGTTTTTAAAAAGAATTTAAAAACTTACCCACTCAAATGGCTACCTGGAAACTGTTTTTTGGCATACTTTGGCATCATTTTCCTTCCCTTCATCCCTTACATCCTTTTTTGTATGCTCCTAAGTTTTACTCTCAACTTATACACAGGCTATATCAAAATCCGTAATTTTTGCCTCCAAACCTGCCCTTGACTTATATATGAAGTCAACTTATAGTTGAGTATATATGGTACATTTGTTTTGAGAACCATTCTGCCTTTGGGGAAGGCACAATGTTTTTACTATTCACAAGGTGTTACATTCTGACACTCTTGACAAGTGGTGGAGAAACAAGGTGCAAAGAAACTGATCTTAGAGGCTCTAAAGATTTGGTTTGGATAAAGTTCCAAGTATTGTATGTAGATGTCAGGAAGAGAATCTGTGGACTCCAATTAGCCAAAGAAATTACCCCCAGGGAAATATTTTAATGTGTATATAGCACACTAGTGGTCTAAAACCCATTCCTGATTGTACAGAAGAGTGGAAAGCCTTGATATGTTGGAGTATTATGTTTGAGTCCTATGTGAAGTTAAAGTTGCAGCTAGTCAAGATCTTCCCCTGATCTACTCTTTTTCCTGCTCCACTGAATGAATGCATTCCGGGATGTTTTGTAAATCACATTTTGAATATACATGTATGTTGTTGACTTCCTCTAGGTAACCTAAAGGAGGGAGTTCCTCTTATTTTGCAGGTGACTAAGCAAAACCCATGCTGGGTCCAGGTGTCTGCAACGAACTAACTCAGCAGGTTTTCTTTCATTGGAGGATCCAATGGAGGACAACATGAGTTGGAGGATCTTCCAGATTTTCATGGCCAGTAAAACATGACCAGAATTACTGGAGACCACTCAGAGAGAATTTTATGCAGACCTGTGATAATCCTCAATGTTGGGAGAGAACATGTACAATACACATGATGGCCACATCAACCCTCTGGCTGGTATCCCAAAAAGAATCTATTTGTCTTGAAGTTGGTGGTGAGCCATTATGGTTGGACTGAACAGCCTCACCTTAATTTTACAAGGGGAAAAAGATGAATCTAAGAAAGAAGAGGAAACATGCCTACTGTATGTCTGACAACATTTAAAACTCTTCTGAAATAACAACAATTATTACTTTATTTTTAAAGACAAAACATCTTTAAAAACTGATGGATGTTTTTTAATGGGAGGGGTGCTTTTTCAGAAAGCAGCTTGGGAGAAATCCTTATCTACCACAGCTCTGCATTAGTTCATCAAAACCTATTGAGGGTGAGGTCTA
Source organism: Phrynosoma platyrhinos (assembly GCA_020142125.1). Taxonomy (NCBI): domain Eukaryota; kingdom Metazoa; phylum Chordata; class Lepidosauria; order Squamata; family Phrynosomatidae; genus Phrynosoma; species Phrynosoma platyrhinos. Next base: position 62,292,880 of record CM034710.1, read on the forward strand.
GATTGTCATTTGGCACCATCTAGTGGCTAACTAACTTTTTTGCATTTAATCATTCCACAAGCAAAAGCACTCGTTTTTCACTAAGAAATCTAGTGTGGTTCAGAAAGTGGACTTCCTATAGTGCTAAATGTAATGTGGACATGATTTTAGCTAGTAAGAAAAGCCTTCCGAATCATGGCAACAGCCTGACCTATTCAGCATCTGGGCTATATATTTTTTTGTTTCATTGCTCTGTGAGCCTGGGCATGGCAGGAGCCTTTTGAGGCTACAGCCTGCTTTCCAAGGATTGTAACATATTAAACTTTTTTTGTCAACAGCCTTGCATGAGAAATTATTCCTTTATGAGCCCCTGGACAGAACCAAGAAGAAAGAAGAGAGCTGCACGAGTGGAGAGATACAGGAAGGAAAGCTAGTGGAGGGGGGAGGAAATATTAAGAAAAAGGAAGGGTTAATCTGAGCAGAAGAAAAGAGAAATACCTCTCTTCTGTTTTCAGTGACCGAAAGAACTAGGGGAAAACACAAGAACCTAGATCACATTCTGGGACTTCCAAACAGTAGGCAATGAAACCTACACTGGATTACTCCCAGGTCAAACAGGAATAATGTCTTTTATTATTTCTTTTTTTATCTCCAGTTTTCTTTTATGTTGTTGATCAGTTTAAATCTGTTCTAAATGGATTTTGTTGCTATATTTGTTAACCACTTTGGGGTGTGGAGTATATGCAACAAATAAATATTTAGCATAAATAAATACAAATAATTTTAAGTAGCTAAAGAAATACCTACAATGTGAATGTTGTTGGAAAAGTAAGAGCATCTCCACTCAAGGAATTTGCAGTACTTGCAAGTGGTGTAGCAACCATGTTTTCTGTTCCTGCTTTCAGCATGATTATGTAGTAGTAGTTTGCAGTATCTGTGAATAGTTCAACAGTACACAGTCTGTTATAACCACAGATTTGAAAAAGCTGGTAACACAGGCCTAGAGACAAAAATGTTTTATGCAACATTTTTACTGCTTATGATATTGCTGAAGTTGCATACATCAGCTTACAGACTTATTTTTAAATGGAGAATTGTATGCTAGCCAACAGGTGGATAAAATCATTGGGAGATGCTGCAAAAAGGTGTTATTGAACCCCAAATGTAATAAGTATTTAAACTTGGTACATATGCAAATAAAATTTACCTAAGAACAATACAGTAATAGTCACTATGCTGCATCAGCCTCTGTACTGTAATTATGACCACATAGGCATTACCTGATTTTGTCACAGTGCTGCATACAAAGTCAGCTTTCAGAGGCAGACGCATTTCTGACAAAGTAACAGATCCCTTGGTTGGGGAAACTCCAGTAGGCAGAGAATCAGCTTTAATCTTCTTCTTTTGAAGTCCTCCGTTTTTCAGTTTGTTCATCTCTTCCAACAATGCTACTCTTTTTTCAGCTGCACAAACACATCATCATTAAAACAGGTAGCTTTTCCTCATTGTTGTTTTCAAATTCCTAGCCATTTTTCATTTACATTGCTTTATCATAAGCATTTCACCACTGAATCAAACCCACAGTACACCACTCAGTTCAAGCATATATCACTCAAATGTTGCCAGGTGTCCAAACAGAGATGTAAAATTTCCAGAAATTTTGAAGTCATGGGTGTTGTGTGTGTATGTGTGCGTGGAAACATTTCCCCCCAGAAATAAATGGAAATTTTCAGAAAAATTGAAAAATACAACATTAGCATTTTTTACAGATTGAAAGTCACTCTGTTCCTTTAGAAACATAAAATATGACTATGCACAATTTGATTTGGCATAAAATTATTACAATTGGTATATTAAAATATTATTTACTTTTTAATTTTTATTTGTAACAAATTGAGTAATAATCTTTTGAACTGTACTGAACCACTTTAGTTTTGCTAGTTTATGTGGAGCAAGCAAAGAAAAAAATTTAAAAATGGGAAATTATCAACATTAATAACAAATAAAAATTATTTATATTTCCTCTCCACAGTATCAAACAGGCATAAAGCACCCATTCCCATAAAAAAAAAAAAAGAAAGAAAGAATGGGACGTGTGTGTGGAAGAGAGGAGAGACTTAGGGTCTTTACAGACTGCTAGAAATAGTGCAAATTGAGTCCACTTTAACTGCCCTGGCTCAGTGCTAGGGAATCATGGGAATTGTATTTTTTTCTGAGACACTGAGCCTTCTCTGTCAGAAAGCTCTGGTGCCACAATAAACTACAGTTCCCATGATTCCCTAGCACTGAGTCAGGGCAGTTAAAGTGGACTCAATTTGCACTATTTCTGGCAGTCTGCAAGGGCCCTAAGATTCCATGAATAGGCATGAAATTTAATCAGACTCATTTTCTGAGCTCTGTGCTATACCTGCAATGCAGAAATACTCCAGTTTGACACCACATTAACTGTCACGGCTCACACCTAGGTAATTCTGGAAATTGTAGTTTGTTGTGGCACAAGAGCTCTCTGCCAGAGAAGGCTAAATGTCTCATAAAACTATAGTTCCCAGAATCCCCTAGCATTGAGCCATGACAGTTAAGTGGTGTCAAACTGGATTATCTCTGCAGTGTGGGTGCAGCCCTAGTTATCAGTATCAGCTTCAGTCTCTGCTTCTACTTTGTTATGTTTGTATCATTAAAATTATCATGGACTTCTAAAAACTGAAGTTTTACCTGCATTGAAACAAATTCTCTACCCTTTCACATGTCAGTTTATTTCTTGAATTAGGGGCAAAACAGACTGGCATCAAGGGACCCCTGAGAAAGCTGGATTGGGGCCGTGGCAACAGCACACCACAGACATAATCTGCCTTTTTGCACTAGCAAAAAGCCGGCTTTTCCCGCCCCGCCACAGCTTTATGGTGCATTCCTGCAGTGTGTAAACGCCCATGCCTCCAGAGCACCAGGAAGCTAGCTCACGTGTGGGCAACCAGGCAGTATGAAGCTGGCTTCCCGGCATCTTGGGGACGTGCATCATGCATACGCCACACCCCCAAGCTGCAGGGAAGCCAGCTTTTTATGCTGGTCTATTTCGCCAGTCTGTGTGTTTCCAAACATAGACCACATTCTTTCAGTGCCCCCTAAAGGAAGAAATGCATCTTGTTCTTGCATTGGAGAATTCAGTTTGTAATCTAAAACTGGCTTGTCCTCATTCAGTGCACAGAAATTAGAATAATCTGATAGCGTACATAGTTTTTAGAAATGATTTTGAGAATATATGAACTCATCTTAAATATTTTATTCATCAGGCTAAAATAAAATTCCATAATCAATTTTATTCAATTTTTTTAAAAAACTGGGAAAAAAATAAAAACGGCTTCAGGGAAAAAATGGGAAAAAACGTTTTTTCCCAATTTTTCTCGGTTGTCACATCTCCAGTTTCAAAGCAACTAAAGGAAAATGATTACTTTCCACAGTGCACCCATTATACGTTATGTTCAGAGATTTAATGCTTTTCTAAATAGAAGCTTCCTTTAGTTGACACACATAGCAAGAGTTAAGGCCTCAAAATGAAAACATACCTTATTTTCCTGCGTATAAGACTACTTTTTTACCTGCAAAATCTGTAGCTAAAGTGGGGGGGGGGGGTCATCTTATATGCCGGATATAAAGATAATGAGGATAGGGGTGCTAAAACTCTATATTTTGACTGGAAAAATGGGGGGGTCGTCTTATACGTGGGTCGTCTTATACGCCGGAAAATACGGTACTTCAGAAGCAGTAAAAGAGCAAAAATATTTATAGCAATAGCATTTACATTTATATACCGCTTAATAGTGAAGTGGTTTACAATCTGGGTACTCATTTTACTGACCTACGAAAGGCTGAGTCAACCTTGGAGCCCTGGGATCCAACTCACAACCGTGTGGCTGCAATACTGGCATTTAACCACTGCACCAGGGCTCTTTCCAACTTTTCAAAACATAAGCATCTTAATTATAATAGAAAACCAAGATTCATGGAATACATTCTAGCACCTTAGCTAATGCAAACCGATAATGAATCATGCTAAATATTTTTAAACTTTTGAAAACATAATAAAATTCTCTACATTCCTATTTGAAAATCATAACATAATTAACTAGATTTTATAGACTATAAATACAAATCAATATATACAAAAAAAGTAAAACAAATAAAACACCATACTTGCAATGAGAAGTAGCCTCTCAGCTTCAGCTTCTTCTTGTGACCCCTTTCCATGTTCCTCATCAACACAACAGTTCAGGGCCTGACTTGCTTGATGTATGACATTTTGTTGCAGATTTATTTCATTATTCAGCTCCTAAATGAAGTGAGCAGACATAGCAAACCAATGACAAATTAGAACACATCCATTTGTTACATTTCCATCCAATCAATCCAACCAATTATTTATTTGTTCAATTTATAAACAGACATGATAAAAGGTATATTAAGTTCCTCATATTGCAACATACAAATCTCACAAGACAGGACTGAAAAGTAGAATCAGGAAGTACCTACCTATTGTTAATGTGGCCAATAAAATAAGTTAAATGGTACAGCCATGAGGGACATTTTCTATAGCATAGGTGGGTAACTGTTAGTGGTTAGGGGAATGTGCTGGCTCCACAGAGCACTTTGGAGGACCCCATCCCCCAGTTCCTTTTGGGGAAAAAGTGTCTCCTGGGAATAGATGGGGTGGGAGGATAGTTCTCCTTATTTACTAGTGGGTGTTTCAGGGCAAAAAAAATACCATTTCAGATTTCTTTTCCAAAACCAATTTTGGGCACAAAGGCAACATATGACCCAGATGCAACTTTTTTCAACCATGTGCTAAACAGTGGTTCCCAAAGTTTGGTTGTCCAGATGATTTGGACTTCAGCTCCTGGAATTCTTGAATGTTGGCCAAGTTGTCTAGGGCATCTGGGAGTTGAAGTCCAAAACACCTGGAGGGCTAAAATTGGGACCCAATTTTGGGACCCAAAGTGACAGCCTTGAATATTAGTTGAATTTATTCAGAAGTCCTGCTGTATTCAGTACAGCTTATGCCTAATTATCAAACTGCCACCTAACTGTATGTATTTTAAACATACAAAAAGAATGGATGGTAGAGATGATATAATGGTGCTGGGGTAGTCATGCTAAAGTCATTATGTTTGATGGCCAGAATAAATTAATGTTCCTACACTTAAGCTGTGAAGCACAGAAGTACTGTGCATCATTAAAAAGTATTGCATATTCAGAGCCAGAACTGTATCAACAGTCATGTTATGGTATTCATAACAATGAAACCACATCTAACACAATTCATATTGCCTCATGTATGAATCAGTATTTGTCCAGATATTATCTGGGTTTTACAAGCCAGAAGAAAAACCTTCTTGAAATCCAGGCTGCTAGGAGGCCCAAACAACTTTATAAAATGAAAATAATTGAAATATAAGCTATTTACAGTCTTTGTAACAACTGTTACAGGAATATGTAAATATGTAATTTTCCAGAACTAGAAGACAGAAGTTTTAGCTACCTGCAGTTTGCTTTTAATGTTGATTTGGTCAGAACTTCCATTCTTTCTCTCCTCAAGCCTGGAAGAAACATCTTCTCTGCGAACAATTACTTGCTTTATTGAAGGACGATCAGTTTCTTTAAACCGCTGAGACCGATAGGCATCAATACTTCCAGGGAAGAAAAGTCCAGATTTAGAAATATGAACAGACTGTTTGACCCAATCTATTTCAGAGAGTGCACCTGAAAACTAACAAGACTTATAACTAAGATCAGTCTTGGCTAACGTTGTTGCCTTACTGATCTTGCTAAAATTGGTATTTATTATAATAATAATAATTATTATTATAAAATTTATTATTTATTATTATTACTATTATGAGCACTGCCAGCTCTTACGATTCCCCTCAAAATGGACTGAAAGTGTGGCAATATGGATTTGTGCCATACAAATTTCTGAATAATGCTAGGTGAACAGATTCCCTTCAATCTTAAGCTTTGTCCATGTATTCTAAAAGTGTCACAATGATGCCCTTCAACATTTCCCATGAGTCTATTCTCCAAAAAGACACCTGACTATTCTTGGATACTACCAAGCTGTTTAAATGCCCTCTCTTACGTTTTACCACCATTACTACGAGAGATCAGATGATTATTCATATAAGAATGATAAACTAGGGATTATTACCTATAGAGAAGATTGCGCTCCTCTGACAAGGAGCTAATATTGCTTCCAGATTCAGTTCTACAGACAGACATTCTCTGAAATTTGCTGGACTTTGGGCTGTCATCACTTGCATTGCTTCCTTCTCCAGCTGATTTATTAGGGGAAGCAAAAACCTGAAGAACAAGAGAGAAAGGGATAGTGGACCTTTCTTCAACTTTTTAGGTGAAGTTACATTTTGCTAAATTTATTTGAAGGGACTTGGTTGTTAATATAGGGAGCATCGAAAGGAAAACAGTGGACATTTGAAATTCTGTTATCCCATTTCCTGAGAGTTTACTGTACTTAGATGTGCACAAATAGTACTATCATATTTAATACCCTTTCTTACCTCTGGACTTACAACAGCAACAGATTCTGTTAAGGGTGTTAAGAGTGACATTGAGGAAATGTTCAGAGTTTCTTCTGCTTCTTCTTCACTATCACCTTCTAAGTTAATACTCATTTCTTTTTTAAGTTTCTCTATGTCAGTCCCACCTTCTTGAAGAACTTCATCAAAGATGTCATTTATCACCTTTGAACTATTCATCTCGTCATTCACCTCAGTTTCGTGTTCTTCACCTAGAAAATAAAACCCATGAAGTCTTACTTAATTTTCTCTCTCCCTTCCACATATTTGCTTACATATAAAAAAGAAACCAAAGTGATGGACATAGCAGAAACTTATCAAATCTACTCCTTGCAATAACTTACAGAGAAAGTAGTCCGCACTCAGGCAAATGGTCTGAAATTTCTGATCTATAGTGTGAAGTAGCCATCCCCACCCTCATGCCAACCAGATGATTTGTACTACAGTTCCCATCATGCCTGATTTTCAATGTAATGTTTTAATTGTTTTATTTTAATATATATTTTAATGAGTTTTATTTGTGAGCCACCTTTGGTCCTTTTCTGGGAGAGAGCCAACATAGAAATTAAATAAATAAATAGCCATGTTGCCTGCGTAATGGAGCCTAAAACATTTGGCAAACAACTGAATGAAGAAGATTGTCAAATGCACCTAACTTTAATCAAGTGAACACAAACATATGAGAATGTACTTGTGACTAAACTGTATATTACGTATGATATTCACATATAACAAATTCATAGAATCATAGCGTTGGAAGAGACCCTCAAGGGCCATCCAGTCCAACCTCTGCCATGCAGGAACTCACAATCAAAGCACCCATCCAGCCTCTGTTTAAAGACCTCCAAAGAAGGAGACTCCACCACTCTCCGAGGGAGCGTGTTCCACTGTCGAACAGCTCTTACTGTCAGGAACTTCCTCCTAATGTTTAGGTGGACTTTCGTTTCCTCTAGCTTGCATCCATTATTCTGTGCTCTAATCTCTGGAGCAGCCGAAAACAAGCTTGCTCCATCCTTAATATGACATCCCTTCAAATACTTCAACGGAGTTATCATATCACCTTCTCTTCTCCAGGCTAAACATACCCAGCTCCCTAAGTCTTTCCTCATAAGGCATGGTTTCCAGACCCTTCACCATTTTGGTGGCCCTCCTCTGCACACGCTCCAACTTGTCAACATCCTTTTGAATAGTGGTGCCCAGAACTAGACACAGTATTCCAGGTGAGACCTGACCAAAGCAGAATAGAGTGGAACTATTGCTGGCAAGGCAGGGGGAAAAAACAGAGACACGATGGAGTGGACAGTTAACAGAAAGAAAGCCAATACACTCCAGCCTTCTAAGTTTGCATGAAAGAACTAACCCCATGTTATATGAGTTATACTTCTACACTATCCAGAAAATGAAACAGATGCCCCCGTATACTGTGCAGCTCGTTCTTAAACTTTCAAGTACTTCTACTCACAGCACAATTGTCAATTTTTCCAACGTCAAGTCAAATGACCTTTATTTTTATTTGTCATCATATCTCAAACACATCATCTAGGTTATGCATATATTTATGCACATTTGCACCCCTGCATATTTATTTATTTAGTATTTATTTTACAAACCTTTGTATTTGGCATGAAGTTGCTCAAGGTTTGAATTAGACCCACTATCTGCAGAAGTCTTTGGTGAGATATTCAGTGGACTGTGCCCTTCTGTCTTTTCACAATCTGTTTCCACATTATAATCTAGAAGATTCCAAAGGAATAAGAAAATTATAGCAATAATGCATTTCTGAGCAAATTTATGTATCTACTATATATACTCATGTATAAGTCTAGACATTTTAGTCAAAACAATGACCCCAAAATCTGAGTTATCCACGGGTCAAAGTAAGTACTGTATCTTAACTCTTATTAAAAAAGGAACCATCCCCTGGTGAAAGGCAAGAGTGTAATCTATCCTGGAAGCACTGACCTCTCTCTACTGTCTCGTCCATCCAGTCTTTAGGGTGAGCACAAACACTCATGCTTACTGATTTTTGTTTTCCTTTGCCCCATCCTTCACATTCTTTGCTACATGCCCTTAAGTTTTACCCTCGACTTATCCATGGGTCATATCAAAATCCATAATTTTGGCCCCAAAACCAGTCCTTATGAGGTCAACTTATAGTCAAGTATATACGGTGTTTATTACAAATGCCAATAAGGAAGATTTTCTATATAGTCCTCCTGATTATCTACATTTAGATTATAGTGCTTATTATCTACATTTTTGGAAAACATTTTCAATACTTACTCTTCGTTTTCAGCTTTCTAACTGCATTATCTTTATGAAATCAAGTAATTTCAGTTAAAATCACATCACTATACAATTCCCTGCCTTGCAAAATTTGCTTCATCTTTTGTGTCTTATCAGGCAGGTTCTAAAGTTCTAGCTGTTTACATCAGCTTTAATTATTAATTTAAATTAACATTTTTTAAATTAAACATTTTAAAATTATTGCTACTTAATGATGTTTTAGATGGCATTTTCTTCATTTTTATACTCATGTTCTGCTTTACAGTGATATATTTACATGATTTAATTATGAATTATATTGTTGTGCAATGACATTTCTTCCCAAATACTAACAGGTTTAGCTATTTCTTAAAGATTAGCTGTGATACCCTATGAAGGTTTAAGCCTACTGATTTTTGTAAAACTTCTTTTATGGGATTAAATGTGTATTTGTTGTTGTTGTGTGCCTTGAAGTCGTTTCGGACTTATGATGATCCTAAGGAGATCCTGTCATGGGGTTTTCTTGGAGAGATTTCTTTAGAAGGAGTTCCCATTGCCATTCTCTTAGGCTGAGTATATGACTTGCCCAAGATCACCCAATGGGTTTACATGGCTGAGCCGGGATTCAAACCCTGGCCTCCACAGTCATAGTTCAATGCTCAAATCACTATACCACGCTGGCCCTCTAAATGTATATAATGAGGATTAATGCAGGAAATAAAGTTAGAAAATACAAACCTTTTTGCTCTTCAGGAAGTTGTTCAAGCTTTGAGTTAGAAACTGTTTTAATAGGAGTCTTTGGTGAGAAGATTCTCAGAGGAGTGTGTTCTTCTGTCTTTTCATAATCTGAAGTACCTAGAGAGTTCCAGGCAATACATGACTCAATAAAGCAATCAATTTTAAAATCAAGTTCAAAGCTCCAGTGTGGGGAAGCTAATTTGTAAGTGATACTGGAGTCCTGGTGATGCAGTAGTTAAATGCTAGTACTGCAGCCATTCACAGCCACATGGTTGTGAGTTCGATCCCAGGTAGAGCTCCAGGGTCTACTCAGTCTTGCAATCTTCCATAGGTTGCTAAAATGAGTACCCAGTTTGTTGGGGGCAATTAGCTTACATATTGTAACCCGCTTAGGGAGTGCTTAAGTGCACTGATAAGCAGTATAAAAATGTACTTGCTATTGCTATCTGTGTAAGTCTAGATTTCTTGAAAGAATAGGAAATTTCAAGCCTCTACTTTCTGAAGAGAAACTCACTCATCTAGCAGCATCTTAATTTGGCAGGAGAATTTGCTAAAATTCTAAGGTCCTGGTAACACAACAATATTGAATACAGCCAACAATCAGGGAGAGAGTTTAGCTATGTATATTTGTCAAAGTTCTAGCAGGGAAATTATCTAACTCAGACTTTCCCAACCTGCTGCTCTATACATGTTTTAGACTGTAACTCCAATCGGCCCCAGCTAACTTGCCCAATAGCAAGAATTCACAAGAATTGAAATCTAAAACCCTCGTATCAGTTATCCCACTAGCTATTTCATCCCCTACATGAGAGCGAATAAAATGAAAGTATTTGCTTTACACAAGCAAGTAAAACATCACTAACAAGATCCTAACGACAGATACTGATACCCTGAAATATAAACTAGATTTACTCTAACCATTTATGAGGTTAAGATTAAAAAAATTATTCTTATCTTCACTAAATCATCCTTCATATTCAGATAATCAATTTCAACCTAGAGTGTACTCACCTGAAGATATGCTTTCTGCTACTGTCTCAAGTCTTGTGGCTTTTTCTGCTGCTAACTGAGAACTATCACCTGAACTGGGGATATGCTTTGAATTAGCTTGAAACTGAATCTCCTAGGGAATAAACACATCATGGTCAGCATTTATAAACTACCAGAAATGAAGGAGATACTTCTAGTGCTATAAAATCTTTAAAATAATTCCAGGATATTTCTTAGAATTCAAAGTGTATAAACAACCTTTCATTCAACCCTCAATTTACCCCAAGAAAGCAGCTTGGGGAAAAAATGACACCTGGTAAATGAGAAGTAGCTTAACATGATATACCAATAAATTACTGTAGAGCATTAATGAAGAAACTTTGTGGGGCATTTTCCCAACGACCCCCTGAGCCAAATATCATCAGGGTTTATTGTTGTTGTGTGCCTTCAAGTAGTTTTCAACTTATGGCGACCCTAAGGCAAACCTATCATGGGATTTTCTGGGCAAGATTTGTTCAGAGGTTTGCCATTGCCTTTCCCTGAGGCTGAGAGCATGTGACTTGCCCAAAATTGCCCAGTGGATTTACATGATAAGGCAGGATTCAAACCCTGGTCTAGAGTTGTATTCCAATGCTCACTCACCTACCCTGAAAAAAATACCCTGTTCTGGGCCAGAGTGCCGGATAGAGTTCTACAGCCAGCACTTTCACGAGAGATTCAGCTTCATTCTGTACATTTCTTAGTACTGGAAAATCTGTGCAGAATGGAGCTGCAGCCTCCACAGATGCACTGCCCTGAAGGATGCTTCTCCAGCAAGAACCTTACCAGTGGTGGTTTCACTCATTTTTTACTTTCTTTCCAGGGAGAAAGCAGAGGAGGGATGAAACCAGCTCAGCTGATTCCTCAAAGCATCAATTGACTATATCTCCAGCTTTCCTCCTCCTTTGCTTTCACTGTGTAGAAAAGGCAAAGGAGGAAGAAAGTAACTGAACCATGGCCTTCAGGCAGTGAATAATATTATTCTCTTCTCTCTGTTCTGAAGGGGTAAGCATTTGGACAAGGAAGGGGTGTTAGCCCAGCACCTCATCTATCATGCCAAATTTACCCATATATGCTTTAGAGCAGGGGTAGGCAACCTTTTTGAGCCGGGGGCCGGGTTGCTGTCCCTCAGACAATTGACGGGCCAAAGCACCAAAAATATATAAATAAATAAATAAATAAAAATTAAAATTAAAATTAAAATTAAAATTAAAAAAGAATTAATTTTTTTTTAAAAAATGCATGCACACTCTCTCAGCCCCAGAAAAGCCATGGCAAAACCCCTGTGAAGATTTTTCCAAGAAAACCCCAAGAACAAGTAATAACAACAATAATCAATATCATCATGGGGGGAGGCGGCGGTGGTGATGGGGGCGGCGGCGGCAGGACTGGTTTGGGGCCGGTCCAAAGGCCTTGCTGGGCCGCATCCGGCCCCCGGGCCTTAGGTTGCCTACCCCTGCTTTAGAGTCTAAGACTGATTAGGAAAAAGAAAGCCCTTTTGGGACTTCTGTAACATACTGGAGTTATGTGGATTTGCAAATGCATAGTATTAGCAAAGAAAACTGGGATGCTTATTGTAGAAAAAAATGTATAAAACCTTCACACAGAGATCACACATGACTCACTTCTATAGGAACAGCACATGATCTACATAAATATCTTGACCCATTATTTTTACATGCAGAGTATGCAGGGCAAGAACACAGAAACTGTCAGCATGTACCTATGTAGATGCTACAGATCCCTTAAAATAAGATCCAACATTTTACCTGTTTTGTTTCTTGACTTTTCTTTTTCAAGTTCTCTTCTCGTTCAGCACTCCACAAGTTGCCCTTATCAAAACGCCCTCTAATGCATGCAAGTTCTCGTTCACGTTCCTGAACACATCAAGAAAAATTAAATGTTATATGAACTTGTTCTCATTATCTCAACTATTATGCAGTATTCTAGCATCATCATTCCTCATGATCTTAATTAGATAGCAAGTCATACCTGTTTGAGCTGATGTGCTAGACTGGCAGTTGAGGATACTTCATTCTGTCTGAAGAGTCTTTCTTGGATTGTCTTTGTATTTGGAGTGATAATGGGAGTTCTGTGTCCTCCAACGATGACAGGACTTTGTGTACTATGTGCCTGGCACCGCTCTCCAAAACGTTCTAGAAAAGGCTTAATGCCTGATCCTCCTATAAGAACAATGGGTTTTGCTTCATTAACAAGTTAGGTTCTTCATGATATAGAAATACTGTGAAGTGTAGCATGAAGTTGTTTTCCAAAGCTTCCTTCTATAATGCACAACTGCATACCAGCTGTTACATTCTATATCTGAACATGTTGTTTAAGTACTAAGGATAGGAAATAAAATTTCAAGACACCCATAATATGAATGTAATATGCCTGCATACACCATTAAAACATCTCAAAACACAGTGCTGTGTCATGTAAATAGATATAATTTAAAAAAAAAACTCTCAAACTTTATGACTAAGCTAACTTCAACCTTCTCTAGAAGCTGCAAGATCTCCTAAGGCTTTTATGGCTTGAACACATTTGTTTCCAAGCAGCTACCAGATACCCCAATTCAGCATAGATCAAATATCTGTGCTGAAGGATGAGTACAGTTATGGCTGCTGGAATTTTGTAAATTCTTTTGCATTGTTTTCCTTTGCTTCATCTTTTAGATCAGTAGCCCCCAAACATTTTTGGGCTAGTATCTCCTTTCCTTTTGGGCAACAACCCTACCAGACCCGATTTTTAATATTTGGTCTGTTGTTCTCTGTTTAGTCATGCTGGCCACATGACCACAGAATCGTCTCTTGACAATACTGGCTCACTCGGCTTAGTAATGGAGATGAGCACTGCCCCTCCCCTACAGTTGGACATGACTAGATAATCTTGTCAAAGGAAACCTTATCTTTACCTTTCCTACTGCAAATTCAGAACAAGCAGTCTTGGTTGCTGCTCCCTTTGCACCCAGTCACCTTGGGAACAGCAACCAAGCAGCTGTCTGAACAGCAACCAAGAAGCTTCTTACTTGTGCCAGCCTTGCAGCTAAGGCTGGTGCAGACGAAAGGCTTCTTGGTTGCTGTTTGACTAGCTGCTCAGTCGCTACTCCTTTTGCACCCTGTAATCCTGGGAGCAGCAACTGAGTAGCTGGCTGAGCAGTGACCAAGTAAACTCTCAGCCATGCCAGCCTTATGGCAAAGCCAGTGCGGACAAGAGGCCTCTTGGTTGCTGGTCAGGCAGCTGCTCAGTTGCTGCTCCCAGGGTGACTAGGTGCAAGGGAGAAGTTTCTCCCTAGAGCAGTGGTTCTCAACCTGTGGGTTGCGACCCCGGCGGGGGCCGAACGACCAAAACACAGGGGTCGCCTAAAGCCATCGGAAAATACATATTTCCGATGGCTTTAGCTGCTGAGAAGTCACGCATCATCCGTCCGGGGCCTAAGGGGCGGGGGAAGCAGGGGGACACTCCACAGTCCATAGCAGCGCATTACGTGTGTCCGGCGCTTGCTGACGTCATCAGTGGGCGGACGCAGCAAGCGCTGGAGGACAGAAACCTAGGAGGAGGAGAGGCAAGAGAGCCTGCGAAACAAAATGTTTTTTTGGTTTGGGGTCACCACAACATGAGGAACTGTATTGCGGGGTCACAGCATTAGAAAGGTTGAGAACCACTGCCCTAGAGAGAAGGTACTTTCAATCCTTCATCAGGGCAGAGAAAGGTGCAGTGGTGTGTGTGTGTAGGGGGTTTACAGAGGCCACATGCTCTGGATTGGAGACTGGTTTCAGCAAATCTCACAAAGTTTAAGCAGGGTCCCAAATTTGAAAGCTCCTTTTTGCCACCATTTCTCTCCTACCACCATGTGCTCTAACTCCAATCTGTCTCAAATAGTGTTGCTCTGAACCACAGAAGTGATGCCCTGTGCCAAGCCTCACATAAGTTTCCCAATTGTCACTATTGGCAAGGGAGTGAACTCACATGGGCAGGCAAAGAGTGTGGTGGTTTTCTGGGAACCCTGAAAAGTTTAATGTAATCCATATCCCCACCATGGTTCTAAAGACCTCTAGTTCCCCTTGTCTTTCCTGCACACCAACACTTTGACTAAAGGCCCCTCCGCCACCCCTTTTCCCCTCATCTTTCCCCTACTGCCCCATTTCTACCTCATTGCCCCCCCCCCTGATCCTTCCACTACCCCCAGAATCACTGCTTTAGATCCTTTGTCACATGCCCCTAAAATTTACCTTCAACTTATCCACAGGTCATATCAAAATCCATTATTTTGGCCCCAAAACTAGCCCTCAACTTATACATGAGGTCAACTTATACTAGAGTATATACAGTAACTGAAAAGGCAGTTCTATACTGCTCAACATATTCTGACTTTTCAACAGGATTTTTTTTATTATCCTAAATGCTATCATCCATATAAGAATCTCTTTTACAGAAGAGTGGAATAGCTTACAATGTCAAATGCCTAAATTCTGAATACATAAGCAAATATGGTGCAAATGATTCAGGTACATGCACTTTGGGATTCACCACCACCACCACCCTAGATTTTAGGGTATGGAGGTGATGTTGTAAGATACAAATTCTAGCATGCTGCCATTCTTGATAGTCAGCCTTTCTTTAAAAGTGACTTCACAAAAACTTAGTTGTTTAGGTTGATGTTAAAATATAAGGCAAAGCTAGAAAGTATCAGACTCTTTTCCTGCTTCACCCTAGGAAGAGGCCATCCAACAGCATGAAAGTCTTCCCAGCCCCAAATTAGTGAGCTTACCAAAAAAGGGAAAAAAATGGAACTTAAGGTATCCAATCATTTTTGCATAGCATTTCTATGCCACTGCTATCAATGGCTGTTTACTAGTGGTAACTTAAAGCAAAATACAAAAAAGTGATCCACCAAAGTTATTGCTTTTTAAAAACTAAGCTGATAGAAACTTGCAGAGGTAGGACAGAGAGCTGCATTTCTGTGCTAGATGTAGAGAAAAGGGTCTCCCTTCTCTGGCAACTCATCTGGTTACTACGCTGACTACAGAAAGTGAATGGAGTATGAGCTCCCCACCGCCCACTAGTCTGCTTGCTCACCTGCATGGAATTCCATTATATATTCTACATGCAATTCTTGGCCACCTAGACCTGGCTGTGGGTGTTTTTCATCCATGTGATGGATTTTACTCTGCTCCCACCACTGTTAATGAACCTGTAGTATGCTTCTCTTATACGGATGGATCCTATACATATTAATCACCTCAAATGGCTTCACATGTACTACTGAAAAGTCAACAACTAGTCAGTATCATTCTTTGCCATTCTAATATGAACAACAAAACCGAAGGGAATCTTACAAAGGATCTTATAAGTAATATAAAATCAGTTTTGCACAAATAATGAAAGGAAAATACATGACAATGAACTCCAGAACAAATTAGAAGCTAAATGCAGTTTGTAAAAACTGCAACGTCTTAAAAATGCCATGATTCTCTATGTCTCCTATTTGCACTTTCAAAGATTTGGAACATGTTAGATCCAGAGCATATCATGATTGAACATAGGACTGCAACCACTTACCTGGGAGTAAGTCTGTATTAAAACTTTGGGACTTAGCTTGCAAATAAGCATCCATAGCTTCAGTTCAAAATTTTAGGAAAATATGGATGGACAGATAGACAAGTAAACAAAGGAGTTTGTAGCACAGCCACGTTCTAAGTGAAATTGTGCAAAAAATTAGAGAACATTAAAGCCATCACCACCACCTTACATTTCCATTCAGTTCACACAGAGAGCTTCAGTCCTGGCCTAACAATCATTTGCTGCCAGAGGCAATTTATTTTAAGACTATTTATGTTATTTAAAAAGTCATTTATCACACAAGATAGCTAAAAAAAAAATATAATACAGAACTAAATATTAAATAAAATTAATAACTTAATAATGATTAAGAACCAAATAGGATTAAAACCAAAACATTCAACATTAAAATCACTTGTGCATGTGTTCCAAGTTCAAAAGTATTACAATGAAAGCTGTTAAAAGAATGAATTCGCCTGTCACCTGGTGTGGTTGGCTTATCCTTGTAATCGAGTTGTACTTGTGTTCCTTTAAATCGCTCGTTTTTGGCAAGAGGTTGTTGAGACAATGGTGGTTTCAGTGAAGGCTTAATAGCCTTTTCATGTGATAGCTCAGTTTCTTTATAATTACTGTTAGTTACTCCTGAGTTTTTTGTTCCAGAACTATTAGGTCCCTAGAAGATAGAAAGTAAGAAATATTCCATTTCAGCAAACTTAAAAAGATAATGAAGATCATTCTGCATAAATTTTATTACTGTAACTGAAATGCAACATTAGCAATTTTGGCATCACTGCTCCAAAACTGAAACATGCTTTTAAAAGCATGTTCATCCAGGAGGCCTGAACAAATGTCTCCATCCCCTCACAGTGCTATTTTTACAACTGCAGCTTAATCAAAAATCTGTAAAAGGAATCAGTATTTCCCCAGAAAGAAACTGGCTAATTTTAGGAAGCTTTCATCTAGGAAACACCTAGTTGAAGCATGATTCTAGCCAATATTCACTTCAGCTTACTGTGTCCTATACTGTCTTCAAAATGACCATACACCAATTCTCCAGACTGACTCGGGTCACGATTTAATAACAAGTTGGCGTCTCATGACTACTCTTATCTATAGTACCCCATTTCTGTGAAGAAGGTTGTATGCCGGACTTCATTTTCCTCTCCTTAAAGTGCTACTCAAACAACTCAATCCTAAACAGATTGTTTTAGAGTTCTAAAGTCTTAATGTGTTCAATACTACTTACTCCCTAATAAGTGCATTTAGGATTAATGCCTAATATGTCAGCCTCTGCTCTGAAGATCTAGATAGGAAATCACATGAGATTAAATATGATCACTCACCAATATTCCAGAGATTGCTGACTTGTTCACAGATGACTCAACAGCCTTTTGCGAACAGGATGCAGCATCCTGCTTCACACTGCCACTATTGATTCTAGCAGATGCTCCACTTGTAGTGGACAATTTGGATAAACAAGTAGTACCAGGCTGTTCTTGTGTATTGTTTTGCTTTGCAGATGGATGACTTAGGTCATTTTCCCAGGAGCCAATTGTAGCAGCAAGGTTAGCTAGACGGCCTCTTCGCCCTATTGGGGTGTCAGCTGTAAGAGGGAGTTGTCTGGGTGGGGAAGCAACAAATTCTTTTGATTGGATAGGAGAGCTGCAAGAACTTTCAGGCAAATCTGAAAATTGAGATGGTACAGAGACCAGTATTATAAAGCTATTTTATTATTGAATCATAGAATCATAGAATCATAGAGCTGGAAGAGACCTCAAGGGCCATCCAGTCCAACCCCCTGCTATACAAGAAGACACAGTCAAACCAGATAGCCATCCAGCCTATGTTTAAAAACCTCCAAAGAAGGAGACTACACTCCACTCCGAGGCAGCTATTCCACTCTTACTGTCAAGAAGTTCTTTCTTTATACTTGACTATAAATACCAATGAGATTAAGATTTTTCTGAAGCAACTAGAGTACATATATTCTAGATACAAGAGGCACAAAAGAGGAAAGAGGCTACTCTTCACCTTCTCCCCACATGAAATTTTTAAAAACTAGTGCCAGGGCAACACTCATATTTCATATACCTAAACTCTGTATGCACAGAGATTCTTATAAGACACTATAGACTGAAAACAATACAGATATGCCCTAACATATAATAGAATCCTCATATGTTCTATTAACCAGCACTAACTGCATGGAATAACCTTCCTTGGCTGCCTCTGCCAAGTGAAAATCACCTCTATGAAGTGAGGCAGCAACATATTTATAAGGAGGAGATGTAAATTCCTTTCCCTTTCATCTTGCTGATGACATATGACTAACATATCTATTAATGGGCAGGCAGGATAAATATTTTTAGACTATGGGGTCATGTTGACTGGCAGCTTGGAGCAGCCTGAGCCCGCTCCAGCCTGGCCGCCTCCCGATCGGCACAAGAATGTGGCAACCACACAGACTGGTCCTGATCCAGGCCACCACCATGGTCCCAAATGGGCCACCAGCAAAGAGCAGAGTTTCCCTGCTCTCTTGTGCCAGCTTTCCCAGGCCAGGCGCGCTCTCTGTGCTCCCAGTCAATCTGGCGGCATGTGTCATCTGCACACCCCACCTCCAAAGCAGCCAGAAGCCACTCTTTCCTGTCTATCTGTTTCGGGCCTAACTTGTTAGTTTGAGTCAGGCAGCTTCTATTCCCATGCACTAGAAAAATGTTGTAGATCAGTGGTAGGCAACCTTTCCCCTTTAAGGGCCGAGGGACTTCAGCTCCCAGAAGCCTCAGCCATGTTGGCCAATAGTCCCATATTGGCCAATAGCTCCTGGGATTCTGGGAGCTGAAGTCCCTTGGCTCTTAAAGGGGAAAAGTTGCCTACCCCTGCTGTAGATAGATAATGCCAACATGCAGCAGCGTTGCAACCAAATTTTTATTTTCTATTTCCCTGACTAGCTTCTACATTTCTCGTCCCATCTTTCAAAAATAACCAAGTTAAAAATTCAAGGGTTATATTACCATAATGGCTTTATTAAATGTTGCACTGTTAATAAATTATATAAAATACTACAAGTACTGAAATGCATTTTTGTCAAAATGAGCTTCTTTGAACATTGGCTGTTAACTGAAGAAATACACCTGTTTTGAAATCACATCAACTTGAACATTTGAAGACAAGTAATCTCTAAATGGTGACAAATTTTTGAAAGAGGGTCTCCATGCTAAACTATGTAAGCATAAACTCCTACTTAATTAATAAAAACAAAAAAAATTAAAATAGTTTTTCTTTTATTAACATTGTAGAGAATCTAGTTTCTAAGACAATTTCAATTTTCTTGCTGAAAGTGCAGTAGCAGTGTGCCAGGAATGAACTTTACAACTAGCTAGAAATAGAAGTGGCTTGCCTATAGCAAGAAACCAGTCAGCTTCTCCATAATAAAATAATAGAAGTGGCTTGCCTATAGCAAGAAACCAGCCAGCTTCTCCATAATAAAATAATACTATCACATAGCGGAATATTTTATTTTGTTTGCTATTAACAACTCTAATATGATTACATATCATATTAGATATGTAATCTAATCTAGCATTATATAATCATATTATGGCGTGTTTGCATCACTACACTATATTTGCATTCTGCCATATCTTTACTGCAACTGCCACAAATGCAACCTGCCTTCTTGCAGCAGTATTGTTTGTTTGTTTATTATTGTTATATTTATTTGCATCCTGCTTCCCCCCCCCCCAAAAAAAACTAGGCCTCAGAGTGGCTTACAATCTAAAATAACAGTATAACATACAAAAGTGATGCAGTATTTGGTGGAGGGAATGGAATCCAGTACACACGTTTATCTTAATCAGTTTTTTTTCATACATTTGACCTATTTCCCTCACCAAGTTTTATTTCCCTAAGTAGCATCTTCAAATATGTCCCAATACTTAAATCTCATGTTTTGTTTATATCATTGCACTGAGTCATTTTTTTTAATACATCTATAATGGAAAGTGAAGTATTTACCACTATCCCAGCAGCGTCGTTGTTCAGCCAACTTTTGCATACGTGTTTTAACTGACGTAACAGAAGCCAATCCAGTTTTAGGGTCCTGTTCTTCAGTCTTGATAGGTGATGCAACAAGCTGAGGAGTAGGAATCACTTCAGGAGGAACATCATTTATGGAAGAAGGGTTAATTGGGCATGCATTCTCTGAATTAGAAACTGGAACCTCCACATTGTCCGAACAACGTCTTTTGGATGGTGAAGGCTTTGTACTTGGTTTTTCTGTAGAAATTTTAAAAGACATAACAATATACCGAATATTTTAGGCTAAAATTAAAATGGAAGTAAAAACAGGACTGTGTTAGGAATGCACATAAAAGAACAAGAATTCATCCTCTTTAGACTCTCCATACTGTATTAGAGAATTGCTTCTTGTTGTTTAATAAGCTTCCTCCATACTGCCTTGCATGCAAAAATGCATTAAAGAATCAGATTATCACATGGCATCAGTTTTGCTTAAAAAATCCTAGAATTTACTGTTAATCGGTAGCAGACATCCTGCAGGCCCAGAACATCATTTCATTATTAACTATAACCCAAAACACACTGCAGAAATAATCCAGTTTGAGAGCACTTTAATTTTTCTTGTTGTTAACTGCCCTCGCATCGATCTCAACTCATGGCAGCCCTATGGATGAGACATTTCCAAGGCCCTCTGTCCTCCACTGCTCTGCTTAATTCCTGCAACCTGTGACCTCCTTAATGGAGTCCATCCATCTGGCATGTTGCCTTCCTCTCTTCCTATTTCCCTCCACCTTCCACAGCATTATTGTTTTTTCCAAAGAGACCTCCCTTCTCATGATGTGTCCAAAGTACGACAGTCTCAGTTTGGTCACCTTGGCTTCCAGGGAAGTTTCCGGCTTGATCTGCTCTAGGACCTACTTATTTATCCTTTTGGCTATCCATGGGATCCTCAGCACTGTTCTCCAGCACCACATCTCAAAGGAGTTGATTTTCTTCCTATCATCTTTCTTAACTGTCCAGCTCTCACATCCATACATGCTAAGAGGGAATGCAATGGCTTGTATGATTCTAATTTTTGTATTGAGCTGTATATCTTTGCATTTTACAATTTTTTGTAGTTCTTTCATAGCCACGCTCCCCATTCTTAATCTTCTGATTTCCTGACTGCAGTCCCCATTTTTATCAATGTTTGATCCCAGGTATGGGAATTTTTTTACTATTTCTATTTCTTCATTGTCTAGGTTGAACTTTTGAATGCCCTCAGTGGTCATTATTTTTGTTTTCTTTCTGTTCCACATGAAGCCTGCCTTTGCACTTTCTTCTTTGATCTTTCTTAGTAGGTGTTCCAGGTCTGTGAGGTTTTCTGCTAATAGTATGGTGTCATCTGCATATCTTAGATTGTTGATATTCCTTCCTCCTATTTTCACTCCTCCTTCTTCTGTGTCCAAGCCTGCTTTTCTTATAATATATTCTGCATAAAAATTGAACAGACAGGGTGAAAGGATGCAGCTTTGTCTGACCCCTTTGCCAAATGATAACCATTCTGTTTCTCTGTGTTCTTGTTCTGACAGTAGCCTCTTGTCCTGAGTACAGATTCTTCATTTGGACTATCAGATGTGATGACACTCCCATGTCTTCAAGGGCGTTCCATAGCCTTTCATGATCTATGCA
>CM034710.1:62364089-62383164 GCA_020142125.1 Phrynosoma platyrhinos
TTATTTCGCTTTCTTATCGCTTTGTGGCCCGTGTGTGATAAGGTCCAATGACTCCATAGGGTTCGATTCCCAGCTTGGCCATGAAACCCACTGGATGAACTTGGGCAAGTCACACTCTCTCAGACTCGGGAAGGCAAGGGCAAACCTCCTCTGCAAAATCTTGCCAAGAAAACTCAATGACAGTTTTGCCTTAGGGTTGCCATAAATGGGAAATAACTTAAAAGATACACAACAACAATTTTAGATATGTTAATATAGTGCTACCTGGCCTTTCCTGCCCCCAAATGATTTCTCAGCATGTTTTAAGACTTGGTATTAGAAATTTCAGATCTTGCAGAATACTGAAGATCCCTCGAATATTTGGTCAAGAAATGCAATCTGCAATCCTGCCAGGCATGCTTTGTCCTACATAATAGCTGCAAAACCTTTAATGAACACAGATTCTTTGCCTGATTTTACATTCTTTCATCAGCATTCATATGTCGAAGTACAAAAAATTGTTGGAGAATAAGAGAGATATTTTGGAGAGTTCAAATAGCTTCTACTTCCTATGCGTAACAAAAATTTTAAAACATTGCCAGGACTCCTGTATCGCTTGGAGTTACCCACCCATGACTGTTATATTCACATCCTTAGTTTAGGGGTGACACAGGGATCGTGAAAGTATACCTCCACTTACTGCTGTGTTCGACGGAGGTCTTCCCACCCACCTGCTCACAAGTGATATCCAGCAAGAGGGGGAGTTGTGACAGGGACCCTGTTTTGCCTTTCATCATGGGGATTGCTCATGGGATGCGGTGGAAATGGCAGACAAAGGCTTCCCTAGCAATAAGGGAACAGACCCATGTTGATCACAGCAACTGCTGCCCAGTAAACGCAGATGGGGTGGTGGTCAGGGTTGTACTGGAATCTAGTGTGTAGCACTGTAACTGGAGTGCTTACGCATATGTAAAGGCCATACAGGATTCCAACTAGAATTCAATTAGAGCATTTTTAATTGGAAAAACTATGGCTTTAAGAGTAATATATCCTAATGTGGACATAACAGTTCAGATCTTGTGTTGGGAGACATTTCACATAGCTACGATGTGCCATGCCTCTTCTT
Source organism: Phrynosoma platyrhinos (assembly GCA_020142125.1). Lineage (NCBI taxonomy): Eukaryota > Metazoa > Chordata > Lepidosauria > Squamata > Phrynosomatidae > Phrynosoma > Phrynosoma platyrhinos. The sequence continues at coordinate 62,365,195 of CM034710.1, forward strand.
GGCCATGTGGGACAAAAGGCAGGAGAAGACAGGAAATGCAATTTCAAATCCATTTGCAGCAACAAAGTAACTTCTTCTGAGATCCACGCAAACTCTGTCCTGTGCAAAGCTTACTGCCCCTTTCTTAGGCAGAGGAGATTGAATTTCTCAAGAACACTTAGAAGAGCCCAGTTTGAGACGGCTTTAACTGCAGCTAGGGAATCCTGGGAACTGAGGACCTTTGCAGACTGCTAGAAATAGTGCAAATTGAGTCCACTTTAACTGCCCTGATTCAGTGCTAGGGAATCATGGGAACTGTAGTTTATTGTGGCACCAGAGCTCTCTGACAGAGAAGGCTTAATGTCTCAGAAAAAAATACAGTTCCCATGATTCCCTAGCACTGAACCAGGGCAGTTGAAGTGGACTCAATTTGCACTACTTCTAGCAGTCTGCAAAGGCTATTGGCCTCCTTTGTCAGAGAGCTTTGGTGCCACAACAAATTACAGTTCCCAGAATTCCATAGCATTGAGCCATGACAGTTAATGTGGTGTCAAAATGGATTATTTCTGCAGTGTGGATGCAGCCCAATATGTCCCAGTCGATTAGCTCCCTCTTGTTAAAGGTATCTCTGCAGCTTTGTCTCCTGATGCCAGCCCTCCGGAAACACACACACACACACACACACACACACACACACAAAATGCAGCCATTTCCATGTTGTCAGACAGCAGGGGAATGAGTGGGGAAGCATCCACAACAGTCATCTGGTTGGAACAGAATTCTTAGGCAATACTAATAAAAATGAATTGCAATGACATACATCCAGCTAACATCATTGTAATTCACTAAAAGAATGAAACTGTAGATTTTTTTCAAAGTAGGATTTATATATATATATCAGAAGTATAGCATATTTTCTCCAATTTTTCTCCTTGTGCTTCAGACTTTGGAAATTTCTCATCTCCAGTCAATGCTTTTCGGTTAATTAGAGCTCTTACCACACTATACTGTTACAGTGCTATATTCTTCTTTAACGACCATGGCAATATCCTATGGAATCCTGGGATCTGCAGTTTAGGGAGGGCCATTTACATTTCTCAGCCACAGAGCTCTTGGCGTTACTGAATTACAAATCCCAGCAGTCCACAGAATGTTACCATGGCAGTTAAAATGGAATATAACATTATGAGAGAGTAATGTAATAGGGCCCTTAAATTTGGTGCTCATGGCCCCATATAACATTTAGCATATAAGCATACAAAATTGTGACAGATCCTCTTGACTGATTTATCGAAAGCACTGCAAGGGTGAGTTATCTCACTGAACTGATAAATGAATAAACCAGTGACAAAAATGAAGGGCTGTACCAGTTTAATACCCAAAGACTATTTTAAAAGTCTTTGGGTATTAAAGTAGGTGACCCTATCTTTGACCCCCAGCTCCTTAAGGCAAAGTATAAGGATTGCCCTATTCTGATGCTGTCCTTTGGAAGTGTGCTGGTTGAGCCAAGGTACAATCAATGTGTCTTGTGGGCTGTATCTACTAGATAACATACTTCCTGACACACAAAGAATAAACATGAAAGACAAACTTAAAAGACTGCTTTAAGAGTACCAAGACATTGTTTACAACCCACTTCAACTGATAGACATGGAAACTTCACCTGCCAGGCTAGGAGTTCATAGCCTTTGCCCTAGAAACAAAGGTATTCTTTTGGTATGAAAAAGAGAATTGCTTCGAAAAACAGAAAATGGATAGTGAGGTGCCTTAAATGTCAAGTTAAGCGGCATCTGTACTTTTAAGTACTGTTCTTTTAATACTTTGAGCCACTCTGGGTTCCAGTTTTGGGAAAAGAGCGGGATACAAATACTACAACTACTACTACTACTAATCTGCACCGCAGAAAAGATGCAGTTTGATACTGCTTTAACTGCCATGGCTCAATGCTATGGGGTTGTGGGATTTGTAGTTTTGTGAGATAGTTAGAGAGCTCTGGTGCCCTAACAAACTACAAATCCCAGGATTCCATAGCATTGAACTATGGCAGTTCAAGCAGTGTCAAACTGCATTATTTCTGCAGATGCAGCCTTACACTCTAAATCAAAGGCTTTCAGAAGGCAGTTCAGCCTATATGTTCATTTGCACTGTAGTATCTCATAAACAATCATCAAGTAAGTTTATAGTTTGGATTTTAAGCACAGTATGTCACTGAATAGGCAAGCAGATGGATATTATAGCCTGAATTTGAAATAGTTATTTAAACAGGACAGTTTCTTCTTTGCTTATTTCCAAGTTGCTTTGCCAAAAATACTGCTATTATGCAAAAATGGAAAAATATATCATCTCAGCAAGTGAGTTGGCAAAATTATCTTAATCTATAGTCCTAAACAGAATGCTGTATCTATAACTCACCTTCATATGGAACAATTTTAAGATCTTACAATGCCTAGGTTGCATGCCTGCTAAAGGTTTGCATCTGCAGTATATTCACCACCTACTTAGTAGTTTTGGAAAAATCTGCCTAAAGTAATCAATTTAAGTGGAACAATTATAATTAAATAATAAAATCATAGCCCAGATACAAATGGATCTCATTAAGGAAGAGATTTCAGAGGGTTCAGATCTTATCAGTGTCCACAAACATTTCTATAGAAAGAAACCTGAAGAAGTTCCAGTGCAGAAATTAGGAAACTATGGAGTTCAGATGAAGGACCTCGAGGATAAACCTAGACCTCTTTGTTGAGGTGACAATAGCCTATATGCACTATAAAAACAACTGAGCATCACCTACCTGTATATCTCTGTGGTGAACATGATCTTTTAAAAAATGTCAACTTCTTTACATATTAAGAGTTTTATCAATACACAGTACAAATGTCCAAAGGAAAAGAATGAAAACTGGAATATTATGAAAGTAAAATATATACATAAATACATAATGAATAAATACCAGTCTTTGTCCTATTTTGAGCAGATCCACAGAAATTGATGGAACTCTGTCACATCGATTTCGATAGCTCTGCTCTACATATGACTAAAGATGAATCTACCCCACTGATTCATTCATTGGTGAAAGGCCTTCCATATTCTTACAATGCAAGGCTGCAACTACACTGCAGAAATAATCCAAGTTGACAGCACTTTAACTGCCACAGCTCAATGCTATGGAATTCTGGGAATTATAGTTTGTTGTAGCTCCAGAGCTATCTGACAGAGAAAGATATATGTCTCACAAAGCTAGAATTCCCAGTATTCAATAGCATTGAGCTTTGGCAGTTAAAATGGTGTCAATTTGGATTATTTTTGCAGTGTGGATGCAGCTGGCAAGGCAGAATGTGTCACAGACAGCCTGGAGTGTTTGATGGCATGAAGATGCTTGTTCAGATTTCAGTTTCATGAGCCAATGGGACAAACTGTAAGTGTTGTTGCTCAAACCAACCTGTACAGTGAATAAGTTTTTTCAAATATTCCCTGAGATCTGAGATTCCCTGAGATACTACAACATTCACTAAGCATGTTTTCTATATAGTGTATCACAGAATACATTAAAAACTATTTATGCAAATCTACTCTTTGGAGGGCTACATCTATTGTTGTGGCATTTTAAAAGAAATCAGAAAGCATGTACATATAGTATTAAAAAGTGCATTTTATTTGAAGTTATCCAGGTATCCAAGCATAGACATTTTGACTGTGTCTCCACGAAAAGTCACAAATCACTCCATGGCAAGAGGATACCCTAAAACATCCATTAAGGGGCATAGAGGTAGGATAGGAAGGGGAGATGTTAAAAGCAGAAGCTGATTCTTTTTAAATGAGAAAAAAGGCAGTTCTGGTTCATCATCAGGCCTTGAGCAAAGCAATCTTCTGACTATCCCTTCTCGGAAAGGGAACTGAAGTTTGCATTTTTTTCTTATCATCGTTCATGTTTAATGTTCAAATCGCTGCTTTCCACTATCACTCCATTTCCATTTCGAGTCACATCTTTTCTATTCCAGTCCTTCTCTGTGTAAAATTCAGCTAACACTGGGCAGTGGCTTGATGCTACTCCACCCCAGGACCAGTTATCAGGGATCCAGGGGTTTGTGAGGCCTTCTCTCACAACTGCCCAGTGACCTGTGGAAACAGAAATTTGCAAAACATGAATGTTTGGGAGAGAAGGAGGAATGAGCAATGACAAAAAAGAAAGCATTTGGCATTTACAATTTAACATCCTGAGCAGTTTGTCTCTTGGGGCCTTTGCAGACTGCCAGAAATAGTGCAAGTTGAGTCCACTTTAAGGGTTAGGGTTAGTGCTAGGGAATCATGGGAATTGTTTTTTTTCTGAGACATTGAGACTTCTCTGTCAGAGAGCTCTGGTGCCACCATAAATTACAGTTCCCATGATTCCCTAACCCTAACCTTTAAAGTAGACTCAATTTGCACTATTTCTAGCAGTCTGCAAAGGCCCTTGGTGGATCCGATGTAAAGCCTGAAAATAATTTTTTAAATTTGAATTTGTTACCCTTGATTTCTTAAAGTTTTTTTTAAAAAATTAAAATGTATAATTTTCATTGTTAACAACAAAAAAAGTTTTAGAGTAACACTGAACATTTCACCTTATTTTAACGTGTTACTTAGGGGTGATAAATTGCACACTGAGGGGGTGGTTGTCATGATTAGTAAAATTACATTTTTATTTAATGATTTAACAGTTAGCAATTTGTTTTACTGTGGAAAATAAATGGATGAGGACCTAATCACCATCAAGGAACACCATTTGAAGACCCATGAAAATACAAGGTTTTGAAAAGAAAGCATAATGTAAATAATAAAAAAGGAACTAAAGAAACATACATGTGAGTGCATCAGCACTGATCACCCTGGACTCCTGAAACTTCCTCCTGAGCCACAAGTAAATTTCTAAGCTCTGTTAAAACTAAGCTGCTTCACCTAATGAAAGTGAAGAGGGTCTTGTGAAAAAAAGAAACATACAAAGTGGGAAGGGAAGATGTGCAATTCAAATACTACAGCATACACAGGTCAACCCCCAGTAAACAAACATCTGTGCAAATAAGATGTAAAAGAGGCTAGAAGAAATTGAACATGAGTTTGCTAGCCTGCTGTAATTCAGGTTAACAGGCAACAGACTTACTACAGGAGGACATCTATTCTTGATGCTTCTGAACAGTCATAACAGATTGTACATAATAACCGAAGCTTGATGTTCTGAATTTTCACCTCTTCCAGAAATGAAAACTTACCAGTGAAAACCTTTTTCAAGCTACGACTGATCCAGATGTTATCCAGGGACTTAGAACCCTGAGGGTTCTTTGTGCTGATGTTTGTAAATGTACTGGCAGGAACCAGATGATGGAATTTTTCCTTCCTCAACACATCATGGTCACTACTGTCTGGTGCTTGACCAAAGTCTCCTAAGATGATCACATCTTTTTCTCCTAAGGTTGGGAATAATGCAAAAATAAGGAAGGGGTTAAGTTATGGATTCTTGGTCTGTGAACTTTACCTCTCCAGCTCTTACCATCCCAAAATCTCTTGCTCTTTGAGACAATTCTGTAAATTCTCTCTTGTTGCTTTCCTAAGTATGAACTTCCTTCTATGAATATGTAATTGATGCCACCATTACAGTTACCAAATCCCTTCTCAAAATACAGCTCTACTCTCCCCCCCCCCCCACAAGACCTCTGGATTTCAGGCTCATTCATAACAAGGAGTATGTGTTACTAAGTATGCTCATGATCCTCCTCAAACACACCACTTCTTTACTGCTTCCTATTATCTTGCCTATATTAGATGGTATGTGTGTCTAAAGGCAGCAACTTTTTTCTATATAAAACGGAATAACATGCTACATACACTCAGTAACAAAGTGCTATGTATGCTATCAATAAATAAATAACAATACATATATACCAGTAGTATTGCTCACAGTGCATCACACTGATCCCTTCACCTACATCTAATGATACAATTAGCTGTATATTTCTTACTACAGTTAATCAGAATGCTTTGCTTTAGCACCATGCAATTATGTTTGTCTTAACACCATGCAGTTTTTACTCTGATTCTATGAAGGAGATTCATGGGAGTTGGAAAGTACTCTAAGGCCTAAAGGGCTGATACTGGAAGAAAAAAGTATGGAAGAGGAGCCAGAGACAGAAAAGGAAGTGTGGAAGAGAGCATATACACAGTAATATACTAAATTACCAAAACAGATGGCCCTTTTGCGCCACCATCCGGGCAACTTTGGAGCATGGATTTTTGACACCTCACGTCCTGAAGCCTCCATGGCTGTTTACATGTGGGAGGCTTCAAAGCACTCTGGCTGCACAACATTTATACACTGCATGCCATTGGAGTGTCTTAAAGCTGGCTTTGGTCTTTGGTGGGGAAAGCCTACTTTTTGCTGGCCAAAAAAGGAGCAGATCTTTGCCACTCCTTTTTCAGCCAGCTTCAAGGCAGATTGAGGCCGCAGCATGTGGTTGGCATGGTCCCAATCCATCTCTGGAAGGGGCGGTTTCAAACCACCCCTTCAGGGCCATCTGTTTCGGCCCCTGTTCAAATTCAGAGGAGACAAGAAAGCAGCTGGGGGAAGATTTACAACCTCCAAGTCATGGCAATGTGTGTGTTTCGAAAGTCTAATATGCTGGAAAGGTCATTTACAGGATATTAATAATCAGTGCAGTGAAGTGAAAGACTGATAATGCTCAATAAGCCTAAACAGCTAATTGATGATAAATAGGAGGAGGTGATGGACATAGCTTGGAAAAGTATCCTCAGGCTGACAGGGAGATTCTGGGAGTTGTCATCTATAGATATATGTTTTACCAGTTCTGGCTATGGATGTTCATATGGTATAGTGTGAGTAGGCTGGATTTCTCACCCAATCTATATAATTGACCAAACCTTTAGCAGTTGGATTGGGATGGAAGTCATAGTTGTGTTGGGTGTGAGTGTGTGCAGTAATGCATCCCTTTTCTTTCATCACAAAACTAGTTTCTTGGTTTGGGGACAATCACAATGTTAGAAAGTTGTTTTAGTCTGGGGCAGATCAGCTCTCCACAACCCAGGCCCTACCTTCAGGGAAAAGGGTGAGGGCTTTTCCAAGAAGAGGTCCTAGATTTGGGGGAAGGCAGGCTCCTCTGTGATTAAAACAGCAGTAGTATTTTACTAATGGTGTTGGATACAGGAAGGAGAGATCACAATCAATAAATACTACCAAGATGTGTGAAAGTGCCAATTATTAAGCAATATCTTAACATCTTTGGATGGACAGGATGGGGGGGCATACATATTGTATATAAAACAGCTACTCCAGTACCTTGTCAAAAACAAGTTTGTATGTAGAGCAAACAGCTTTAGATTAACTTTACTTTTTCTTTTATAATGACACATTAAAGTTACTGAATTTATTTTGTGAATTGCAAAGAGTTGACTTGATTGAGCCTACACTGGGAAACTGCAGGATTTCTGTTGTTTTAGTGTGATATATGTTTTGATGAATCTCTGCATCCAAATGGCTCTTGATGTAGATCTGCTAAAACAACTCAAGTTGATCATCTGTACTTTTCATCATTATATATTGAAATTTTGTAGATTAGCTTTTACCAGTCTGTATTTTTTGAGCTCTCACTTACATAGTTTACAGTGCATTTCATCAGTTGTCACCCTGTCACTAAGCACATCACATTCTAATACAATTAAAAATATTACTCTTATTTAAAATTATATATTCTTGTTAACCTAACAGTATTGTGGTTCTATATGCCTCTCCACAAATGTAAGCCCCATTGGCACCAGGCGGACTGATTCCTAAGAACCTAGTATAGGCTTGCATTCATAGGGTTAAATCCAATTGCCAGCCCCAATTAGCTGCAATTAAAGCAGACCCACTGATTCTGTGAGACTTACCTAACTGTTGACTTGCCAAGTTTCCACTGATTCAACAGGACTACTCTAACAATTGGATGTAGGTTACTATGGTTTAGTTTCCCAGTTTGCTTTTAAGGTATCCTGTGATTCTTCATAGAAATATTATTTACAAATTGTTTATTTTTTTTATTTAATTGGTATCTCATCTTTCTCTCAAATTGGGACCCAATAAAAATAAAAAAATGTAGCTAAATCATAATAGCAAAAAACCCCAACACAATTTAAAAACAAATAAACAAACTATCCTATTAAAACAAGAGTAATTCCTGTACACAGCTCTCTTCTTCCAGTTGTAAACTAATATCGCACCAACATTCTTACTGGGTATGTATTTTTAAATTCAACTTTTCTTCATAAACAGTTGTCACTCCCTTTCGTCTGAAAGAGATGGCTATCTGTTTGGAAAGAAGGCTTGTTATGCTCTGACAAAAGATGTACTTCCACAATATTTTATGTTTTGAAAGGTTAGGAATGTATTTGTACAGAGCAAATGCTAACTTCCTAGAAATCAGATCACAATATTCTATAGACTATTAATGAACTGTTTTAGTGGATATTTATTACTTTTTGAGAAGGAAATATTTCCGGAACATCTGTTCTTGACTCAGATTTTAAGACTAGAATTCTGTTTCTGCTGCTATATAGGCAGACAAGCAGCAGAGGGAGCAAACATCCAGAAAAAAAACCTTGTATTTTTCAATTTAATCAGCACTGCATCAAGTGAGATCGTAAAGAAAACTTGTACGCACCAACCCTGCTGTTTCGGACATTATACACTTTCTACACTGAATGGTAATACTTCTGTGCAGAGGGAAAATGTGCAAATCTTATTAAGATTTCCACAGTAAAACAAATGTGAGTGATCATATGACTTAAGTTTTCCTAGACGTACATGCTCTTTTAAAAAACAAGCATGTCTTTTGAAGCAGCACCAAGCATTTCTCCATACTTTTTCATATCCAACCCCTACAGTCCATGTACCCTCATCATTTCATGCCCATAACTTTAACCATGCACCGCAATGGCAATTGCATGACTGGCACAGGGCATGCAGTATATGCCAAAGTAACTACGCAACTTAAAGGATTTTCCCACTCGACCCCAAGATAGTCCTTGGTTCTCTTCTCTCACCAAGGATGCATCCATCTCTCAGAAAAACTGGACCCTCAAAAGTTCCTGGCATGTCTCTATAGTGAACAATTAGGGTCCAAGAGCCCTTTCACACTGCACAGTTATAGTGATATGATTCCATTTTAACTCTCATGGTTTCATCCTATGGGATTTTAAGCTTTGCATCTTAGGAAGGAGAGTTTTGAATTCTCAGCCAGAAAGTTCTCATGCCTCACTAGATCACAAATTCCAGGATTCCAACAGTTAAAAGTGGAATCATAGTGCTATAATCCCATAATATATCCCTATAAGCACATGCCTGCATGGGACTTGGCGCTTAGTTATGAGATGAACACAGAGTGGGTCAGCCAATGTCATCAACTGATGTAGAACTTTATCACATGAGCACCATTCTCAATGCAATAATGCAAATGGATGAAAATGCATTTGTGAGCAGACATTACCACACATCTTCACAATTGTGCAACTTGGGCTGCCACTGCCATTGCATTCTCTTCCCGACTCTAACCCTGTCTCCCTGCTCTATGCCCTAGCCAGCATGCCTTTAATTTAATTTAATTTTTTAAAAATGTAATTCCACAGTTCTGGTAATGTGTTTTAAGTTTTAAAAAAGAAAATATACTTTCTTTAAAAAATTTTTTTAAATGTATCTTCTTTAAAACCATCCACATAAAAATAAAAAAATGTCAGAAACAACAACAAAGAAATAACAAACTTACAGACATTACAAAATTAAAAAAAACTAAAAAACATAAAACAAAACATTAACAAAAAAAAAACAAAAAAATTCTTTTTTATTTGTTAATCTGTCAGGTTTTTTTACTTCTAAATCTCACATCACTTATTTCCTATCATCATGCTACATATAATATGCCCCTTAAATATTTATCAATTGCTGCATTTCAGTCCAGTCCAATTACAAATTCCTTGCCCCATTCCTTTTTTTAAAAAAAAATAAATTACTAATGGATCTACTATTCTGATTTAAATTTATCTAGTAATTTCCCTTTTAACATTTGCATCTTACTTATAACCTATATTGCATCTTGTAGAAGTTTACATTCACATACCACCTGTATTGCATCTTGTAGAAGTTTCCTTTCAAATCGTAATTCAAGGGGTACTTGATTCTTGTGAACCATGTTTTTCCCCACTGTTCTAATTGAATGTTTTGCTCTAAGTCTTGGGCCCACTTCAAACTACACATTCTTTTAGCAGTTTGTCTTCCACTTCAAATTTTAATAATAGTTTATAAAATTTAGATTACTTTCTGTTTTTATTATTTTTTAAAAAATTCTAGTTCTGCTTCTCCAATCCTAAATGTTTCATATCAACCATAAACCTTTCTCTCAACTAATGGTAAAGGAATCAATTGCAATTATATCCCAATATTAACACCTCTGAATTTATTTTTAATTGACATTGTTCTATTTTATGAGGTCTTCATACATTGCCCATCTTCCACTCAACATCTCCTCTCTTTTTATAAAAGCTTCATTAATGGAAACCCACTTTTGTATATATACTTATACAATTTTGCTTTTACTTTTACTATTTTATGTAGGAAAATGCAACCCCAGCTGATTCATTTTCCATACTTAGAAGTAGTTAATAGATGTTTACCAGAATGGCGTGGAGACCACAATGACAAAAGTAAGGTGTGGGAAGGTGATATGCAAAGAGGCGAAAAACCTTGATATTGAAGGAACGCCTCCTTCCATATAATCCTTCCTGCACACTCAGGTCCTCTGGGAAGAATTTACTACAGTCAAGGAAAACTAGACTGATGGTGACTTCCCAGAGGACCTTGCCGCTCCTAAAATTTGGAATGACCTGCCGGAGGAGACTGGCCAGATTACATCCCTTGACGTTTTTTAAAAAGGGATAAAAACGATTCTCTTCCAGCGGGCATTCCCAGACTGACCTCTGCCCTGAACTGAACTAACTGCCCATTTGATCTACCTCCCCTAGACATTGCCACTGTTATTAACTGTTTTTAATTGTTTTTTAGTTATAGGGATTTTATTGTTGTAATTTTATATCGAAGGGCGGGTGGGCTGAAGTGGTGGGGGGTTCAGGGATTGTTTTCTTATTATTACTTCTGTATTTGTTTTAATTTTTGCTGTTACCTCCCTCGATCCTCAACAGGAAGAGGTGGGATACAAATAATTAACTATTGAGCAAAAAAGAATGAAAGGGACTGAAGGAGGCCAGGAAAGTTTGTGGACATTGTAAGGAAGCAACATAGGAAGCTCTCCTTAAGGTCCACTTTTCCACTTACTACATATACTTACGAAGGAGCAATTTGCAATGAATTCAATGGGATTTCATTTTGAGTAAATACCCTCTGGATGACATTGGAAATCTCTCAGAATGTCGCTGAGAGTGGTTCCATTTAGCAAAGAAAGCAATACTGTTTTCAATTTGCTTTGAACCAGGACAGGGAGGATCAATACTTGCCTAATGGAGAAGAGAATCACTTTGGAAGCTGTTTTCTAACTTTAAAATACATGTGTTGAAAAAAGCGGGGGGGGGGGGAAGTGCAAATTATAGTTCGACACAACATATTCAGCTTAAGGTTTGGTCTTTTAAAGTAGTTTTCAGTCCAAACTAGGTTTGTAAAGCTCCCTACCCTTAATGTAGGTTAATTAAAGTCAGGAAAACATAAATTATGCCTTGCAGTGGAAACAGTATGTCCACTGTATTATTCACACATCTTTTTTGAAACTGGAAATGGGTGTTGATTCAGAACATTTTAAGCTGCTGACCTTCGTCATCCAACATATTTCTCCCAACTGAGGACCAATAACTATATTAACATGGTGAAAGCACAATGGCTTCACAGGAATCTATCTGAATCTAGCCCCAAAAGGCCACAGATTAGAGATGGAAGAAACAGACTCAGCTCATCATATGATATGGGCAGACTTATATTTCTAGGCATTACATCACATCTAAATCCAGATCTGTTCCTGCAGCACTTCAAGAGCCCTAATAAATAAAAGTGTCATGCACAGGACTCCATTTTAAAAATATGCAGAAGATTATCTGACAATGCTTTTCTTCAGCTACCCCAGCCTCATCAAATTAGGTATGGCACCACAAGATTTGGAGTCTTTTGTGTTGACTGCAATCACCTGGGGCCCTTTTACACTGCACTGTTACAGCTATATGATTCCACCTGAATTGTAATCATATACAATTGTATATGATTCCCTGAGATTTGCATTTGGGCTCAGTATGTTTCATGATCAAATGTGAAAGAAATGCAGTAATCTTAATCATGGTATGAATGGAAGTTTCTCATTTGGTCTGACAGTATTGGTATAAACTACCTTTGTTCTTTCTCTCTCCCCCCCTCCCCCCCCAATTCTGCTGGAACCTTGTCACTGATGTTCAGGAGGTCTACAAGCCATGCCCAAGTTTGGCAACCATGTCTTAGTTTCTGCTGTCCAGCTGTGAAGTTCAGCGTCACCATGAAATCACAAGAATAATATGGCCACAGTTTTGCTGGTGTTTTACACAAGTTAAAGTTTCCCTAAGGAGGTAGTTGGACAATGTTGTCCTGTGTAGACCATGTGCATTCAGTTCAAAGTTGCAGCAGTGGAGGGATGCATGTGGTACCACTGAGTATGATTGCTGTATACACATGAGCATTACACATGGTCCTATAGTTGCTGCAGTCTTTTGTGCCTCCTTTTTTGTGGGTGGGGATGTATATTGATCATTTCCAATAATAATAATAATAATAATAATAATAATAATAATAATAATTTATATCCCACCCCTCTGCTAGGCAATTGGTTTTCCAATCTGCTGGCCATTTTGTTTTCCATATCTACTGACATATATTGGTTAGGATTGGAGTTGATTCTGTCAGTGTGTAGCAGTTCAACTGGAATGCCATCTGTTTCTGGTGATTTACTTTCCCCCATTTCTCTTATGGCAGTTTCTACCTCACTTTTTAGAATTTGGGGTTTATCTTCATATGGCTCTTAGTTCCATGTGTCCTTCATTTTGCCACCTCTTTTATATAACTCTTTTACACATTGCATCCAACATCTTTTTATTTCTTCCTGGTGTTGAATTATGTTATTTTATTGTCACAGTTCCTTGGTTTGAACTTCCCTGTCCTTGGTTTGAACTTCCCTTTGATTTCCTGGATCTTGTGGAATAGATCTTTCATTCTTCCCTTTTTGTTGCTAACCGTGGCATTCATGCTTCTGAATTTTTTCCTGTCTCCATTTTGTTTTGCTTCTTTCTTTTACTGCTTGTAGCATTTTATCTGTCATCCACGGTTTCTTAGCTTTCTTTTTGGCTACTGAATGTGTCTGCCTGCACTCTTCTTTTATTGTGTCCTCGGCTTCTAACCATAGTTCTTCTAATTCATAGTCAGTTATGCTTAGTAGCACAAATCTGTTCCTTATATTGTCAGTAAATTCTGATGAGATATTGTTCAGGACATATTTTGGTATGATGACTGGTTTTGTTGTTTTCTTTTTATTCTTGATATAAGTTGTTTGTGATCTGTGCAACAGTCAGTGCCTGGTCTTGTTTTGACCACCAGAATGTGTTCTGATACAAACCTCCAAATGTGGAGAAATGGAGAAAAGTAGCTAGTAAGGAACTAGGAGCTGTAGGCTATATTTCAGAGGAAGGAACTGACCAAGCCATCCCTGCTTAAGAAAGCCCTATAAAATTCATTGGGTTGCCATATGTCAACAGGCATAGAGGTGCACACATACGCACACACACTCCCAAGCCAAATACAGGGTTGTCCTCTACACCTGTGTAAAAACATGTGGACACTGCTAAGTTTAAACCACCACTTATACATTTATCTGGATGATAGGACAGGAGCAACTGATGAGAAAAGCACTGCCCATCCTGTCAAGTATCCAGTTACAATTTGGCATCAAGATTACTCAATTTAATTAACCAATCAGATGAAATTCATTTTTGAGGTGCACCCAATAAATCACTCATCACATTTGATTTTCCTAAAAAAATAATATATTTTAATCCAGTAATAACAAGTGTAACTAGCAAGCACTATCACAATAGAAGTATTCCATCCTGAGTTAAAAGTGAAAGTAAGGTCTCTTTTAAGATGATGCCTGACTGGGACAAATGGGAATCAACTACCTCAGTGCTTGTCAAGTTATCTGATGCAGGATGGCCACCAGTTATTTTTTTCCCAATGTGCCAGGGACTGGTACCATATTTGTGCCCATTGGATAAACTTTTCTTTCTTTTCTGGAAACTCACTAGGGACCAGCTCCAATGACTCAGGGACCAGAGCTGGTCCAGAGACCACCACTTTGAGTAGCACTGATCTAAATGTACAATGTATATTATCTTTAAAACAACAGCAACAGCATGCGTTTTTTCTCACATCAACTAATTGATTAGATGAGTTGATGAAACAGTATGCAAATAACTTTATTATTATTATTATTATTTTAAAAGGTGCCAGTAATACTTGACATGTGTCTTTTAAGGATCATGAATATTGCACAGAGAGATAAACGGCAGTGTTGGGTCAGTGTAGAACAATTTTTCAGTACGTAGACCTGCTGGATGTTATGTCAGTTGTAAAAATTAAAATGAATTCAAAGTACCACTGAGTATTTTTCATTATTTTTAACATAGTTGGTGATAATGGGGAAAAAAGTGGCCTTACCTTTTAGTGTTTCCTGCAGAGTCTGTGCAAAGGCTGCTGATTTGTGGCTGTTATGGTTTTTCACAGCATTTTCTCCTACTGAGACCAATGGGTCCAGATGAAGATTAACTAGGGTTAAGTCATTCATTCCAACCTATACAAGATACAAACCGTGATTAAAATAAAGGTTTAAGAGCTTCTAGAAGTACTGTACAAGGTTTTCATGAGACTGCTCATAAAAAAATCTCTCACAAACACCTTTAACCTGCCCACCATAATATAATACTAGGATTTCCTCTGTAGTCTCCCTCCTTGCAAGTATGTCACAGACATCAGGACAATCCCAGCATGCTTTTAAATAATGTATTTTTAATGGACACAGAACACGTTCAGTGAAAATGAACCATTAAAAATGTTAAATTTAGAGATCAAAATTTAGATTTCAAAGTTGTAATTGTAATTCTATACTTATTTATCTAAGAGTAAAATATATTGATAATCTCTGTGAAGATTATTTATGAGTAGAGATTTATAGGGCTGTGTTGTAAATTGAGACTTCAGAAGAGCAAATTTGGAATCAATATATGGCCTTTCCTGAATGTGTATGTGCAAACAGTTGCAAGTAAAATTCTGACCTAATTATATATATATATGGGAAATATATTACTATTTAATCATAAAATGTTGTTTTTGATACAAGACCTTATTTGTAGGATATTCTGCCCACTGTGAGAGACCGTGTGATGCAGTGGTTTAAGTGATGGACTTGGACTCAGGGAGAATAGAGTCTGAATCCCCACTCAACCACAGAAACCCACTGGGTGACCTTGTCTCATTCTCCGAGCTTTACAGAAAGGCAAGAGCAAGTCTCCTCTGGATAAATCTTGCCCAGCTTGAAAACACCTAACAACAATACCGCCCATTCCATTTAGCTGGCCAGTAGAATGCTTTAAAAAACTTTCTGTTAAAATTCAAAACAAGTACATATTGTTTAATCTCAAACAATTCCTTGAATTCTTCACCCAGAAAAAAGCAAATGTCTCTTGAGTACTCTTACCTTGAAGTGTGCAATGTAAGATTGAGGACATGGATGCCGCCCATTGCCGTTTGTTTGTCCGTTCTCCTGGAAGGCAACATCCTTCAGATCTATCCCTGCAGTTGTGTCCCACAAGAAGCCAGAATGTTCCACATTCTAGGCAGGAAAGAAAAAAAGTTAGCTATAGTAAGATGATTTGCATTTTTATAAGGACTAACAGGCTCCCTTGATTTCTGTTGGTATCCTCTAGGCCAGGGGTAGGCAACCTAAGGCCCGGGGGCCGGATTTGGCCTTTGGACCAGCCCCAGGTCGGTCCTGCCGCCACTGCTGCCGCCTGCCATGATGATATTGATTATTGTTGTTATTACTTGTTCTTGGGGTTTTCTTGGCAAAATCTCCACAGGGGTCTTGCCATGGCTTTTCTGGGGCTAAGAGAGTGTGCATGCATATTTTTAATTTTTTTTCAAAATTTATTTATTTATTTATTTGTTTATTTTTGGTGCTTCGTCCCCCCAATTGTCTGAGGGACAGCAACCCAGCCCCTTGCTCGAAAAGGTTGCCTACCCCTGCTCTAGGCGTAACTAAGAGCCTTTGCAGACTGCTAGAAATAGTGCAAATTGAGTCCACTTTAAGGGTTAGGGTTAGGGTTAGGGAATCATGGGAACTGTATTTTATTGTGGCACCAGAGCTCTCTGACAGAGAAGGCTCAATGTCTCAGAAAAAAAAAACAATTCCCATGATTCCCTAGCACTAATCCTAACCCATAAGTGGACTCAATTTGCACTATTTCTGGCAGTCTGCAAAGGCCCAATGTCTGGATCCAATACAAACAGATCTAACCATTCTCCTTCCCATTTCTCCCCACCACCACCTGGACAGGGGAGAAAAGATGAACCATTTACAATATTTTCTATTGAAAAAAATGAATTAGCCACTCATTCATACTTGTGTTTACAACACAGCAAAACTGAATTTGTGTGACCATGCCTATAGCTATAATTAGTTTTAATCTTCCTTCTTTAGTAAATATATGCTTTGATAAAGTGCTGTGTGCTAACAATTCTATAATACATCTTCTTAGGCTCATATATTTTATTTGCAATTTTTTATAGTCTAGATATGGAAACCCATGAGCTGTTGGATTAAAGGCTTCAAAACTGTTAAGCAAACAAGCAGAATAAAATATTACAGAAGTGTATGCTGAGAATATTTAAAATGTATTGAAATAAAACTCCTCGCTTTCCTGGCACAAAACTTGCTTCAGTCGGACAAAAAAGGATGTCCAAAATCAATAGAAAGGAAAAAGCTGTCAGCACAAACTATAGGAAAAATGCAGTGTTAACAATAACAAAAACTGCAGAGGTTCTAGCTCAGACATATATAATGATCTCCTCGTTTGTATAAAAACAAACTTTGTGAAAGGGTCAAAACGGCTAACTTGGGTACCTTCTGTGGATGGTTTGAGGTCTTCTCTGAAACCACACCCTTCCAGCATCCTCGGGGGCCCTTCCACTTGCGGATATTTGGCAGAGTTGGTTGGTTTAACTCTGTGCAAAACTGCAAAGGCATCAAGACCAAATTTAAGTTACCATTAACACAGAAAGATCTGTAGGTTTTATACAACAAAGTTGAAAGATGTCAGTCTCTCACTCATATGAAAAAGAAAACAGCACCAACAGAAAAACCCAAGAACTGTGTTGCTTATCCTCCAGGTCTATTGGTATTGTTGTTTGACTGTTATGTGTTGCTGCACAACCTGGGGAAGCTAGGCTAAATTAAAACGTGGTTTAGGGACAGATGTTTTGATGACCTAACAAGCCAGTTATCTTCAAATTGGATGTCAGGGTCTATGAGTGTGTAACACAACAAAACAACAGGGCCTTGTGTCACCTTAAAAAGACTAAACACACTTATTATAACATGGATTTTTGTGGTCTACAATCTACTTCTTCAAATACATGAAATTTAGAATAATGTATAAGAAATATAACATGAAGAATACAACCTTCAGTGGGGATGAGGCCAGTCTAAGCTCCCCTGGAAGGGAGTTCCATTATCAAGATGTTGCTACTGAGAAAGTTTGTCTGATGTCCTGTACTCCCCAGCCTTGCCTTAACATATCTTGATCTCAGCAAACTCCCTTCCAGTCAAGAAGCTGCCCCAAACCACTGGTTCATCCAGCTCAGTCCTGTCAATGCTAACTGGTGCAATTCCGGATTGGTAAGGTAAT
>CM034710.1:62391782-62435359 GCA_020142125.1 Phrynosoma platyrhinos
CCCCCCTTTCCTGCATAGAGATAAGAGGGATTGGAGATTTATATGTTTTCAATTAAACTGATGAACTGGGACAAGGATGCATGGGGAGGGAATGGGACAAAAATGCATGGGGACTATAACTAGATGATATGGTTTATCAGCAAAAGGACAACAATTCAGTCCCACTCTCAAATGTTGGGGTCTACCCAAGAGGAACAGTGATGTGTCCTTAGACACAGAACAAAGACAGGAATAGGGATGCAAACTATTCCCTCTGAAACTGACTGGCTGGTGTCTCCCTACTGTTCTGAAACTGACAACTTAGGGATCAGCTGGATCAGTTGTAAAACAATGAGGTCTTGACTTGTGGTCTGTTGTTTCTTCTTCTTTTTTTGTGCTTCTCTAGCTCAAAGTTTTAGCCATAAACCCCAGGTGCCATGCTACAAGAGCCTAGATCAGTAGCTAGGGCTGCCTAGGTGACAAAATTTTCTGAAAAGCTGTAAGAAGCTCAGTTTCTATAGCAACAAAGCCAAAGAAAGGTCCCTTAACTTTCATTATTTAATCTACCTGCGTATCTATATATTTATAGATATTCATAATATCACACAGCATAGTATGTAGGCAGAAAGGTGCATGGTTAACAATCTTAAATTCACAGCTTTGCCAAAATAAAGCGGGAGCTGGGAGGGCAGCAAACAACTCTCCCTTCTGCTTAACAGTCCTCTCATGGACAGCCTGTTTTGCTGTGAAAGTGATTTAGAACTAACAAAGATAACAATGGGTTTAATCATGATGAAACACTGATGAAGCTGAAATGTACTCTGAAGCCAATGGGAGTAGAAAACCATTACAAATGCATTACAGTCTACACTTTTAAAATATTCTGTAGAATCTGTACAATTCAAAATGCCAGGCATGGCAGGAAGAAAAACTGTATGGGACTGATGAAACAGAAATATAAATAAACCTTAAACTTGTTTTCCTATTATTGTATTTTGTAATAAAATGAAGACCAAATAAATCAGTATAAACACAAAATTAAACATTTTCAAAATCTTGCACAACATTTTGTTGCTATTATGTGACTTCAAGTTGACTCCTACTTATGGCAAACGTACCCTGGGGTTTTCTTAGCAAAATCTATTCAGAGATTTGCCATGGTCTTCTTCTTAGGCTGAGATAGAGCATAATTTGTACAAAGCCACGTAGAGGGTTTGCCTGTCTGAGCAGGGGTTCAAATGCTGGTGTCCCAGACTCCCAGTCCAACATTCAAACCACTACTACACCATGCTGGCTTGCAAAACATATACACACCTGTTAATATTTGGATATACTTACAGAACTAAGATGGTGAATGACAACAGAAATGAGGCTACAATGGGACCTCTGAGAATGAAGTGGAAGAGGTATCAGTATACCTAAAGTTTCCTCCCCATATTTGTGAACGATTGATTTTTAATGTAAAACATAAGAAGAATCTAACCACCACCCTGGATAAAAATAGTTGAAAAAGGACTGAATGCTCTCAATAGCCATGGAATATTGAGAGTCGTAGCTAGAAAGAAAATTGGAGTGAGAGTGATGGAGTGGAATGGCCTGGCCAGCTGGAGGAAAGTATTGCTGCTTAGCTAGAACTCTGAACAGGAGAACATCTACTACTTCTGCAAGGATACAGTGCAACATTTTGTTGCAGATCCTATTTTTATGGCTTACAGTATTTCTGGGTTATTTTCCACAATTAAGAAAAAAGCCACAGACATCAGGTAATCCGGAGGCAGTTTAGCTAACTAGAAGATTTCTATGATTGAAAGCAAATAGCATGCTATTAGTGATTTTTTTTATTTGTTCACCCACCCAGTTGAACAGACACACTTTTTCCCATGTACAAAACCACAGGCATATTGCAAATGACTTTGAAATAAACTCATTTTTAAAGGTAATTGCTATGCAGCTTGAGTGAAACACAAGTAGGGCCACTGAAATGGCCATTGGGTCTTGGCCAAGAGGCAATACTATGCCTGCTTTCTAAACGTTCCTAGAAAAGAGATGTTACTTTAAATTTTAATACAACCTGGGTCTTCAACTGTGGCCTAGTGGTTCTGGTCTCAATGGAGTATGTTCTTTTTTGCCATGTCTGAATCACATTAATAAATGTTGGTACTTACAGAAGATTTGGATATGCTAAGATTTAGCAACAGACATTATTGCCATTCTCTGTAAAGACCCTCAAATTCATCTGGCAATGTATTGTTTGGCCTATGTTTAGCATACTAAAAATGTAGATGTCCAATATATAACCTAGAGGCTAATAAGAATAAAAGAACACCAGCAGAGGAAAGACTATTAAGTTACTTTAACTACCGTGGCAAGATCCTATGGAATCATGGAGTTTGCAATTTGTTCTTGTTATTGTTGTTAGCTGCCCTCAAATTGACTTGAACTCATGGTGACTTTGTGAATGAGACTTCTTCTTCGTGGTCTCTGCGAATCACACAAATGGGTTATGCTGCACAGGCGCAGAATAACCCATTTGTGTGAATTCGCAGATGACCACTCGAAGAAATACTGTTACAGGTGTGCAACCTGTCCATCTCCAAAACCTGCTCAGCTCAGGTCCTGCAAGTTCAGGCCTTGATCTTCATGATTGAGTCTAACCATTTGGCATGCGGTCTTCCTCTCTTTCTATCACGGCCCACCATTCCTAGCATTATTGTCTTTTCTAGTGAGTCCTGTGTTCTCATGATGTGGACAAAGTACAACAGCCTCAATTTTGTCATCTTGATCTCCAAGGAGATTTCAGGCTTGTTTGATCTGTTCAAGGACCCATTTATTTATGCCTTTGGCCATCCACAGTATGCTCAGCACTCTTCTCCAGCACCATATCTCAAATGAGCTGATTTTCTTTCTATCAGCTTTCTTCACTGTCCAGCTCTCACATCCGTACATGGTTTGTAGTTTGGGGAGGCGCATTTTTAAACATCTTTAAACAGAGGCTGGATGGCCATCTGTCATGGATGTTCTGAATGTGAGTTCCTGCATGGCAAGGGGTTGGACTGGATGGCCCTTGTGGTCTCTTCCAACTCTATGATTCTATGATTTACAATTTTAGTCAAAGAGCTCTACTGCCTCACCAGACTACAAATTCCAGGATTCTATGGGATGTTGCCGTGGCAATTAAAGTAGAATCATGGTGCTGTAACTGTGTGGTGTGAAAAGGCCCCATGAAGCAGAAAACATGAAGATTTGGGGAAGGAAAAGTATGAGTCATAATGAATAAGGAAGCCTCATGTTGATGTAAGAGTTGTGCTTGAATAGGTTTGTATTGTTCTACAAACAGTTTAAAATACCTTTTCCAGTGCATCTCTGTCAACCAACTCTTGCACAGCCAAAAGCTTGATGCTACAAGGGGAGATGGGGGAAAAAGAGAGAACACAGAAAATGTGTCATTTACAATGAAACAAAACTAGCTCTGGAATTTTGAAAACATTAAATAGCATGAGTTATGCAACATTAAGAAGCATGTCAGACAAGTGCTTAAAGTAGTTCTAATGCCATCAGCATACCTCCATTTGTACAAGCAATCATGGAATCTTTCATTCTCTTTGCTCTACCTTGTGAAGGAATGACCTGCAAAAGTTCACATTCATTCACCTGACACTGGTGACATTGCACACTCTGCAAAAGCAGACAGACCTTCTATAAACTGATTTATGCATGACAGCTTCAACTATCCCATTAAAATTCAAAATGTAAGAGCCAACAGTATGAGATGTGTGCTAATCAACTACTATAGGGTAAGATGTGTGAAATGAACTAAAAATATGATCATTCCTAGCCAGTCATGCTATCTATAAAGCTTGTTGTCCAAAACATCCATAAGGCACTAGGATGGGGAAATGCTGTTTTGCTGCATCTGACAAGGAATTCCTGGCATAGCAAGGCCAAATAAACCAACTTGCTATATCAGGCAAATGGGATATGATGTTGTTAAACACTCAATTGTCAATAACAGCCAAACAAATGCTTTTTGAGTAGTTCACAAGCAGAATATGTGGGTAATAAACAACTTTTCCTATTTAGCCAGGTGTTGAAAATATGCTGCTCCTCTGTCTTTATGAATCTGATTGTTTACAAAACACTGGCCAAAGCTAATGGTCAACCCCACATTTTACAAAAAAATGTTCAACATAAGCAGCAGACAAAGTTAGCAGAGGGAAGGATGGAACCATAACTGTCCACCATTAATCTAAAATGACATTTAGTACACTTCAAGGAATCTACTTTTGTTTCTTAATAATAATAACCATATTAATTCTGTTAACATGTTATTGTAACGGGATACAGTAATATGCTCCAAAATATAGCAGAAAGAGCAATAATGGACAGGAATAAGATTGTGGCTGGGCCCCTGAACTGACTTAACTGAAAGCATGAGGTTCCTAAGAAAGCATAATCACCAAGTGAGGATTTATAGCACTGCATAGTGAAAGAGTGATCAATTTATCTAAATGGTAGATGGCAGCCTGGCACCAGTGCTGGTGTAGCAAACAGAAATGATTGCACATCCTCAGTGGTTTTTACAGAACTAGTAGTGCAATTGATCTAAAAATAGGAGATGGTTATTACTGGCTGTCCAATATATTTTCTCCAAGGACTACAAAGGTTGTTTTTTAAAAAAAAAAGTTTTGTGCAATTATGTAGCCAGCTATGGAGAATGATCATCCATATAGCAGGCATAGTGCAGAAGCCAGGATTCAAATCCCCAGAGACAACCTGGCAACCTAAGGAATGGCAAGCAGAAATTCTGTTTGTGTGCCATCTGCAAAATGTGATTGAAATGGTGAGCTGCAGAGAAACCAGCCTCACCGGCAAGAACACCTAATCTTTAATCTGGGATAGGCACCAATGCAGTTCTCCAATCATTGCAATTCCCAGCAATTCCTGGCTTCGCTTGCTACGACTTGGAAAACTCTCTTTAAAAACCTTTCAGAATAAGCAGAATGAGCACTCTGGTAACATCTGAAGAGTTGCATTTTGCCCACTCCTGCTTTGCACAAATGGGCCACAGCAAGCAGGTGCTAAGTCTTGAACCACTGGGTCAGAAATATTTACTGGCTTGAGTAATGGGGTTTTCTTGTTGCCTTCAAATGGCTTTATGTGTCCCCTGAACTCAACACAAGCCAGGACTGCCAGTTACTGGCAGAAAGGCAAGTCCATTTCCACATTTCTTGCAGGTTTGTTTCATCCCATCAAGGAACAGTCCACACTTTGAATATGCCACTGAAGCCTTGCTTAATTAGGAATAACATTCCTGCTAGCTTCATCCAGCTACAGTGAAGCAGTTCCAAAATTCTGACATGATGTACCGTAACCCTAAATCAAGGGGAAGGATCAGCCACCTATGTGTGTAACAAGGACAAAAGAAAGAATTGTGCACTGAAAGCAATTGCCTGTGTTTTGGCCTGGGCAAATGCATCCAAGAAGGAAAGAATAATTGAAATCAGGGAAAACTGCTAAGAGCACTTCTTGTTAATTAGCAAAGCACCATGGTTTCAAAACAGTGCACTGATACAGGCACTTATTTTACCATACATTTGTGTCTTTATAAAATTCTTACTGTGATGTGGGGCAGGATGACAAAGACCAGAAATTCTCAACCTTCTCAACCCTCCAGATGCTTTGGACTTCAACCTGCAAAATCCCCAGCCAGCATGTAAAGCAGGGATAGGCAACCTTTCCCCTTTAAGGGCCGAGGGACTTCAGCTCCCAGAATCCCAGGAGCTATTGGCCAACATGGGACTATTGGCCAACATGGATGAAGCTTCTGGGAGCTGAAGTCCCTTGGCCCTTAAAGGGGAAAGGTTGCCTACCCCTGATGTAAAGGATCAAATTCAGAAAGAATCAGGGATCTTGAGAGGTGAAGTCCAAAAAAATAGAATAAGCTTGAGAATCAGTGACATGGACAACCAGTTAGGAAGTACTTTACAGAGCACACCATCATTTGTTCACCCATATGCATCCGTTATCCATTGGTTAGTGAGAGGGACAGACATAAGCCTGAATTCTGTCAGTCAGCCCCAACTACAGTAGACACATTGAATCAACTGTTGAATCAACACTAAGGTAAGTCCCACTGATTCAATGAGTTTACTTTAATAAGACCAACTGATAGGCTTCAATCCCTAGGTACAAAGGCATTTCATTTTCATCAATCAACTTACAAAGTTTCTAATAAAGTGTGGGGAAACTTGCACATGCTTCCTCATCTAACAATTGTTTATGACTTCTCTGTAACTTCTGCCTCAGCCTTTGGGCAGGGTGGCTGTCACACCTACATTGGAGGTGGACTTAGTGGGAAAACTTTTCTTCCTCTGACCACCCCAACAAAGACTCAAGAAACAGACACAGACTTAAAAGTAAGGAGGCTCTTAGAAGAAAGGGCCTTGGATAATTGCAGTTTGCTATAAAGAAAACACCTTATTTTATTCAGTATCTTTGCAGATATTGTTCCAGTGGGCTTGCATGGTTTCTAGTACTGTATCTGGCAATACCAAATGGAACAATATCATCCAGAAGAGAAGCATTTCTTACCACAAGCTATGGTATCCATTTATCCACTAAGTAAAAGCAATAAGTAGCAGGAATAGGACAATGTATGGAAAAGAGGTACAGTATGTCACTGAGATTTGCATCAACAGAGATGAAAACTAAGCCATCTGTTAGAAAGCTATTTTGAAACAGGTGGAAAATTTAGCGAAGGAATATAAACATTTACAGTTTTGTTTTAGTCAATACACTAATACATCTAACAGTTCTGATTAGAGTAGGCCCTCAATATCCACTGGGCTTTGGTTCCAGGACCCCTTGTGAATATCAAAATCCATGGATGCTCAAGCCCAATAGAGTTGGCCCTCCATATCCATGGAGTCAACCATCCAAGGCTTGAAATTTTTTTTTAGCATATATACACATTCCAAAAAGAAAAGCCTGACCTTACAATTTTATATACAGGATACCAGTTTACTATGCCATTGTATTTAATGGGACTTGAGGATACCACGGATTTTGGTATCCACAAGGGGTCCTGGAACCAACAGAAACCAAGGGCTCACTGTATATACAATGGTGCAGCAAAATGGTGTCCTTTATATAAAATGGTGAACAACTCAAAGGTTTGCTTTTTGGATTAAAAAAAAAACATTTTCGAGTTGTGGTTGAACTCGTGGATGCAAAATCCATGGATACACAGGGCAGATTCTATTTGCACTGGGATCGTTCTTGTTAGAGCATTTGAGTCATGAGTCATTACAGTAATAGAAACAGCTCACAATATGTTTCACTGTAACAATATTAGCAAGCATTCCTGAAACTAACCTCAGCATCTTTTTTTTTTTTCATTACCACAAAATAATTTATTCTGCTGATTGAGGATAATATGTGGCTGCTGGCCACACTCCTCCTACCCAACTCCCCTTTTCACTCCTACTTTTCTTGTGTCTTCTATTTCTATGTAAATCAAGTTTAAAAACATTGTGCCCCCACTACCACCACCACCATCATCACCACCACCACAGAGACTGCATCAATGAAACAAGAGGGTTACTTTTTGATCCAAAGCCAATTCATTTCTTCTCATTTTGAGAACAAGTAGACAGTTAACATGGCCTCAAAGGAGATATAATTGAAATGTAAGTGCCTGTGTGTCTGATTGCCCTCATCATTCTAGTTGAATTGCTCAATATATTTTGTCTCATGCTGATGATGATGAGCTTATGGTCCAAAACACACTGTAGAAATAATCCAGTTCAAGACAGCGTTAACTGTAGTTTTGTGAGACATTTAGCCTTCTCTGTCTGAGACCTCTGGTGCCACAAAAAACTACAATTCTCAGGATTCCCTAGCACTGAGCCAGGGCAGTTAAAGCAATCTCAAAATAAATTAATTCAGCAATGTATTTTGGACTTATGTGCCAGGAAATTAACTGGCTGAGATACCTCTCATGCTGTACATAAATGACAGTGTTCAGCTCCCAGAAATCACAGCTGGTTGGAACAATGGATTCAGGTGAGGCATTAGGTGAGCATTTATTCCTGAGGCTGGTTTCTCATTTTCCAAGTGCTTTTTATAGAGCCATCATTTCCTTATTTGTAGTACATTCTTCCATAAAAACAAATGTCTGAATTTGTACATAATCTAACCCATTTTTGCTTTCTCTTACATTAAGAAACTATATGGGCCTCTGCAGAGGGGCCCTTTGCGGTGTGTTGGAGGCAAAAGAGGGGAGGGGCAGCCAGACGCTGTGCGCCCCATCCCTTTCCTGAGGACATCATTGGAGCGATGGCCACATGATGGGTACTCTGATGATGTCCATCCGGTCCGCACATGCTGAGCCGGAAAAGACGCCAAAGAGGCGCACCACACCTTTTGCGGCGCCCCCTTTCACAGCTTGCGGAAGGAGCACTATTTTAGCGCTCCTTTTGCAGGCAGCGAAAGGGAGGATCAGTGCTGAGGTGTCTGGTAGCCTCGGCCTCGATCCTCCGCTTCCCGGGGCGGCCCAGGTCCGCCCGTCTGCATCCCCCCTATGTTGATCCCATGTCAGTGTGGATGAAACAGTAATATTGGAAAACTCTCTTTAAAAACCTTTCAGAATAAGCTGAATGAGCCCTTAATTTTACAAAGTTTTTGCTAGTAAGAATAGACTGGGAATCTCTGCATGTCTGTTTTTACAGGAACATTTAAATGAGGTTTGACTCAATAATTTAACTGATTTTTTTTAAAAAAAATAACCTTTCTGGAAGAGGAAAAGCCAACATATAAAACAGTGATATTATGATTTTTTTTAAAAACGATAATACTTGGCTTATGATTTGCAAAGCATAGGATATTATTATTTTGCAAACAGATAACCTACTCTGTTGGGCTCCTTTGCTCTGTTCTTTTAATTTTCCTTGTGGACTGTTCTTTGATGCCTTTGAAGTATCTTTTCTTCCATTTGATTTTTGCCTCACTGTTCCAGTGCAGCCTCACTGATTTTGTGAAGGGGTAAGGGGTGGTGGTGGACATTTTTTTAAAGAAAAAATGTCCTATGATTTTCTATTATGTCTTGACATATAATGCAACTAAAAATAAAATTAAAGGCCTATGGAAGGAACCCAGAAATAGCAGGGGATTGTATCTCTTAGGGGTTTATTATCTGCGGAGCTTAGTTCTGCATCCTTGCCAAGCAGATTTAAACCCTGGAAGCAATCAAATGTAATTTAAGGTTGTCAGATTCCTTGCTTTCACGGACTGCCTCAGCTAAATCCTATTTAGCTCTTTCATTGAGAAACTCACATTTCCCATTAATTTGTAACAGTTTTTGACCCACTTGCACATTACAGACTTTTAACAAAGATCTTTTCAGGGCAAGACTACACTTCCTATCAGAAGCAAATGTTTTTGGGCTGCTTCACATATAGCAGATCTCTTATACTGAATTTATTTCTATGTAGGATGCAGCAAGGAACTCTTTGCTGCTCATCTTGTGCAATGACAAAAGAAGTGAGTTTTTGCCATTATGTGCTCATTGTGAAGCCACAATCAATTGTTGCTCCAAAGCATGTTTATATGAAGTAAAAACACAGGTCTGGATAAATAAGCAGGGGTAGTAAAAAATCAACTGCATATTGGTATTAATTGTTCCCCCCCACATTTCAGAGGAATAAATGCTTTCAATAGCTCTTAAGGCTTGCCATCAAAAAAAACTGACCAAGTTCCTGTGATTCTGACATCAGGGTGGCATAAAGGCATCTAAAAGGGGACATATTTTCTTAAGAGAGAGAGAGAAAATTATGGACACAGCTGCTTTTTGTCACCTCTTGTAAAAGACACTGAAAAAATGGCAGCCTCAACTATGATACTAAACTAGGCTAGGAGAGAAGAACTCCCCAACAAACTACGCACAGTGGGTTTCACAACTGAACAGAGATATTAATATGGATTTTTGACAGCCAAGATCAGCACGTTCCTCTGCATCACTCTGACCAAGTCAGAGACAACTTCCTCAAATCACATGAATCACTTCATTCAGTAATAAAGATAAAGCAACACAATGAAACAGTGAAATCTAGACTACACATGACGTTTACTATGAGGAGATCACTTGAAATACCTTTTTTATATGTCAGTGTGCAGAACCTCTGGTCAGAGCTGGTTCCAGGTCTAAACTGGATCCAAACCTTTCTGATGCTCAGTCAGTTCCAGTGGTGAGCCCCTCCTGGGCTTACCTGTCAGTGTGCAGAAGCAATGTTTGGAGCAGCACTGGGCATGTAGGTCTAGCCACTACAGTGGACCCTCCACGTTTGCTGGAGTTAAGGGTGCAGGAAAGTGGAAAAACAGCAAATAAAAAACATTAACTTGAGAGAACACCTCTCTAGGAATCTCTAGGTCCTCCAGTAGAACTCTCACATTCACCAGAGGTTGACCAAAGAATCATGCTGGAGGACCTACAAAAGCCTAGAGAAGTGTTTTCTCTAAGAATCTCTAGCTCTCTCCCCCCCCCCATGTCACTTTATTGTCAACCTCCAAAAGAGTCACGCTGGAGGATCTAGAGATGCCTAGAAAGAACATATTAATCAAATCCATGAATAATCAAAGCCGCAAATGTGGAGGGTTGACTGTATTTTAATTTCAAAAATGCTGTGCCATTAGGGACTGGGTGGCTAACCAAGAAAGCTAGGAGCTGATGCTGTCCCCATTTCTAGGGTACAGTGAGTCATTCTATTGCTATGACATCCCTAAAATCTACAGATGAATCTTTTTTACACCACATACAACAGCTGGGGGAAATTCCTTCCCAAAATTCCCCATCTGCATAACTTTCAGCAGCATTGTGAATTCTGGGAAATATTGAAAACGATTAGAACTTCTCCCAACCTCTGGGGAAATATTGCACAAAAATCACAAATAAGATAGAGAATAATCAAAGGTTGTGACATTTCTCAGGTCCAAGTCTAGCCAGCCCCCCGGAAAGTCCTGTGCACCTTTCTGATGAAAGTGAAAGCTAAAAGCATAAGCTCTGTAAACAAAGTCAATAGGGGTGCAGAACACAAGTAAAGGTAAAGGTATTCCCTGTTGACAAGGTTGTCAAGTCGTGTCCGACCGTAGGGGGCGGCGCTCATCTCTGAAGAGCTAATGTTGTCAGAGACTACTCTGTGATCATGTGGCCAGCATGACTGCACAGAACGCTGGTTACCTTCCCAAAGAGGTGGTACCTATTTATCTACTTGCGTTTGCATGCTTTCAAACTGCTAGGCTGGCAGAAGCTGGGACTAGTGATGGGTGCTCACCCCATTATGCCTATCTGGGCCTCGAACTGCCAACCTGCCGGTCTTGCAGTCAACAGAGTCAGCGTCTTAACCACTTGATCCACTGCACTGCAGAACACAAGCCAGCATGAAATTACAGTTGAAGCATGTCTATTTGAAACTCCATTAAAAACTGAAACTAGACACCAACACCCACCCATTTCTCCTTTCTAATTTACAGACAGGCCCCTTTAAAGCAGCTTTGGGAAATAACACAGATGCATTTTTTAAAAAATAAATAAATAAATAAAATAAAGCCATCTGTCTCAAGTTGTTAGGCAGAACTTTGCAATTTCACAAGAATCTTATTGGTTTCATGTGGGAAGCTGCATGATCGTTCAAAGCCGCAGAGGGGAAAATTAAATTTGTGACCAATCTGAATACCCTATTATAATTTCAAAAAAAAACCACAAAGTAAACCAGATGATTTTCCCCCTTGGGGTGCAGCTGTTTCCCCTGACTCAATAATAATGAGCTTAATGGGGCTATGAGGAATCTGAACCCTCAGATTTGAGAGCAGAGATAGCCTCTCACAGCTACTATTCTCTGTGTTATACGCAGTAATGCTGCTACAGTTTTAAATGCCAAATGACGTGATTTTGCCCAAAAGTTTCAAGGAATGGCTCAGCTTTCTCACCCAGAGCGTAGTTTAATTTTTCCACCAAATCTGTCAGATGGGAAAATGGGCTGAATCTACACAATAATATCGATCACAGAGCTTGGAAAAATTACTCTTTTGGACAACTCCATGCTAACTGGGGAGTTTTAATCCAAAAATATTAACATTTCCAAGGAAATGTTTGGATATGCAGAAAATGACAGCATTATTGACCACTACTGAAGAGTTAGCTCTGTGTTAAAGCTATCAGATTAAGGTTAAAAACTCCTGGCCAAAATTCAAGCTCCTTATTACCAGAAGATGACGCTAGATCTTAGATTTCTGCAACACAAATAGGATGCATCTATCCTACAGACTTAAAACAGCATTCTTTGTCTAGAGGCAGTCATTATGTGAGGTGAGCATTTCTCAGCATCATCAAAACAGTACAGTTCCTACACTTCTTTGGGACAGGGCCACAGCTCTCTGTATATAAAGTTGCAGCTTCAACCCCAGGCATCTCTAGTAAAGACCAGAAATATTCGTGCCTGAAACCCTGAAAACTCAGTGCCAGTCAATGTCAAAAATACCAGGAGAGTCATCCACACTACACAATTATAGCAGTATGACTCTGTTTTAATCACTGGTTTCCATTCTATGGAATTCTGGGACATGTGTCTTAGGGAAGGGCCTTTAGAATTATCAGCCAGAGAACTCTAAGCGTCACCAAACTACAAATCCCAGAATTTCATAAGATGCAGCCACAGCAGTTAGAGTGGAATCACAGAACTATTATTGTGTACTGTAAAAGGGCAGCAGGACAGACCAATGGTTTGACTCAAATATCAAGTGAATATAATAGAAGGTCCAATGTTCCTAAACTAGAATAATTTTAAAAGGCTGGCGGTGGTTACCCAGAGGACCTTTTCTTCTGCCGCTGCCAAGTTATGGAACAGCCTGCTGGAGGAGATCCGACACATTGCCAGTCTCGACTGCTTTAAAAAGGCTGTCTAGATGTATCTCTTCCAGCAGGCCTTCTCAGACTAGCCTCTCAGTTGCCTCCCATCAATTGCCCCTGCTTTGTCTTAATAATTAAAATGTACTTTTTATTGTGGATGGGAGGTAGGATATAAATTTATTATTATTATATTATTATTATTATTATTATTACTAAAAACCACAATGTTTTTACTGTACATCTCTTTTATATGTCAGGCTTGACCAATGCTCCCAAAGGTGACATTCATGACTCATTCCATCTCACCCTTCATACAACCACTATCTCAGTAATAAAGGGCAGGGGAAGTCCTCTGGTAACAGTCTCCAAACCTGCATAAACCTTGATAAATGAGAAAAGTAAGAGATGTGATAATTGACCTGGCCTGTTCTGCCATAGTTCTGGATGAAAATGATCAACTGCATTATTAAAACAACAAATTTATTAAGGGTGAACTAAAGCTTATTCAGTGTGTACTTGTTTTTTTTAAGAAATGTGAGTTTAACATGTTGTGCTAAAGGTTTTCTATTTTAGGCAATATTGGATGATGTCCTACACTGAGGTTGTATTACCACCAGCCTCTGAAGCTGGATGTCTGCCAGTGGCAGAATAGGAGACTTACCTTACATCTCCAACCTATCAGCCATGCCACTCTTCTATGTTCTAAGTTTTGTTTTACGTTTGGTGTGGTGATGTATGAGGCCCTTCTCTTTCCCCACACCATCCCACCTCTGCATCTTAAAGTGGTGAAATCCAAGAGAGCTTTATTCCTTGTTTGTGTTGTGTTATATGAATGTCTCATTGGACAGATGACGCAGTTTACCTAAGCACAGGTCAATGGCAGATTGATAAATTTCCACAAGCATACAACAGTTTGTCACGCAGAAGAGCATTCTTATCACCTCCTTGTCAGATGTAGATATGACAAACTTCCTACTTTGTTCATGTAAATTACAACTGTACCACACAAATGACGCCATGTGGTGATGACCATTACTTGTATGAACAAAACAGTCAAGCAACTGCACCATTATAGTGCTTATATACATGATACAATTAAACTGGTACCAGTAATTTTGGGGGAAAGGAACCTTAATCTCACTGCCTCAGCTTGAGCTCTTCAACCTGCTTGAAACAAACAATCATCATCTCCCATTCAAAGCATACTATTGGACTACAAGGTCCAGCATTCCTCCTCATTGCAGTTAGGGCTGATGGGAATGGCAGTGCAACAACATCTGGAGGACCATGCAAGCTTTAGATGGTTATCGTAAAGGACAAACTAGAGTTTATTGTTCAGCAATACAATATTGCTAGTTATATCAACTTGAGGCAAAAGACATGCACCAAAAACTGGCAAAGATATTTTTTTTAAAAAAAATTACTTACAGCTGGACAGAGGTATTCAAGACCTGAGGTGCTCCTGTAATATAGGCATGGGGAACTGTGGTCCATGGGCAGCAGATAGTCTATATATCACATTTTTGTAGCCCCACCTCCCCCAGGATCCTCACAAAACCACCAGACAGCCTCCTTTTTTTTTCCATTTGAGAGACCATTTTTCACTCTGAAATAGCCCATGCCAAAACCATACCAAAACACAGCAGTTTTGCTTTCCTCACTGCCTAACTGCCCCAAATGGCCCCAAAAGGCCAAAGCAGGAAATGATGTCCCATCATTGTGGCTCCAGAA
Organism: Phrynosoma platyrhinos; assembly: GCA_020142125.1. Classification (NCBI taxonomy): domain Eukaryota; kingdom Metazoa; phylum Chordata; class Lepidosauria; order Squamata; family Phrynosomatidae; genus Phrynosoma; species Phrynosoma platyrhinos. The sequence goes on from CM034710.1 coordinate 62,406,394, forward strand.
AAATATGCTGGTGTGGCCCAGTTTTCAGCAAGTGAGCAAGACTACTCTATGTCAATCTCATAACCACAATCCATTTTCTGTAAAAAATATTCACTCTAAAGCCTATAAACTCCTATGTTTTACTTGAGATTTTGGGGCAATTTAAAATAAGGACATAATCTGTTCTATAAAACAAACAAATAATAAAATGCACGATACAGCACATGTGGTATTTCTCTCTCCCCTTTGCCTTGCACATCATGTCTTATCATGTCCAACAGTAAAAACTCCCTGAGGAGTGTATTCAGACCAGAATGAACTTTGCTAAGAGTAAGTTCGCTGAACTCAAGTAACTCAAAGATGGGCAAAGTTCCAAATAGACATCGCAGAGGTTACTAGGATTCCTTGTGGAGGAAGAAGAGGAACGTGCTTGCTTTCCTTTCAGTCTAGAAAGGATAAGGGTTGCTGAGAAGTCCAATGTCATACACAGAAGAGTTTCTTCGATTTATTAAAAGAAATTGAGCAATTAAGATTACTCAACGTTCTTTCAACAAACAAGAATCTTTCAAAACATCTTAGGGGGGGGGGGTTGCAGACTGCCAGAAATAGTGCAAATTGAGTCCACTTTTAGGGTTAGGGTTAATGCTAGGGAACCATAGGAACTGTATTTTATTGTGGCACCAGAGCTCTCTGACAGAGGAGGCTCAATGTCTCAGAAAAAAAAAACAATTCCCATGATTCCCTAGCACTAACCCTAACCCTTAAAGTGGACTCAATTTGCACTATTTCTGGCAGTCTGCAACCCCCTTAATAAGATAAAGAACTATTCTTGACAGTAGCCTGCTCTCCCAATGTAATGGATTACAAATCCCATCATCCTCAACTCAGTTGTAGTCATAATTGAGAGCAGGGATTGGAACATCAATAGAAAAAGTAATGCATTCTGTTAATCAATTTCAAGCTGAAAAATCAAACTCATTTATGTTAAATGGGGGTGAGGAATTTAAAATTTTTGAACGGCCATTATGTTTTAATAATGGTAATTAGCAGCAGAAAACATAGAAATGACCCAAAAATGACATATAAACTTTGGTTGGCATTGTTGCCACAAGTAACCTTTTATTTTTGCTCCCTCAAAAGTGATTTTTTTCCTCAGAGTTTAAATTGCCTTCCCCATTGTGACACTTTCCAGACGTGTACAAATCCTACAATCTGACTGCTAATTGCAGATACTAGGATCTGTAGTTCAACCTATTAGGAAAGAGCTAGTTGTAGTAAGGTTGTCCTTAAACTTAGGATCTCACAACCTCGGCAGTTACAACTGATCTGGAACTAGAGCATTGTAACTGATCTGATGCATCTTTTCCCTTCTTTCAGCCTCCACTACCCCCAGCCACATATATCCTGTTCATTCACCCTTCAAACACCTCAGATTGTTTAGGAGAGAACAGCATAAAATTTGAATTACTCCTGTCCAAGTACCTCCAAAATTCCCTCAAAAAAACAACAACAACCCCTCTTCAAAAATAATTTTTAAAATGAGTTCAACACTTTACTATTTGCCATTACCACTAACTATGCTACTTCTTAACTGTAACTCTGTAACACCCTAATTACCTGAGAAAAATAATTCACAGCAGGTAATCACAATGTTTCAATTCATTATTTCCTAATCCTAGCGGGAGTGTATTCCTAATCCTAGCGGGAGTGTAGTCCAGACCCACGTGTGAAGAACACCAGATGTGGAAAGCTGGCTCCTACTGTTCATGAGTCTCATAAAGGCAATATTCCCGTTACATGTGGAAAATCCAAGAACAAAGTCTACAGCTCAGTGGGTATCCTCAGAGTATATTGAGAGAAAGAGTGACCTGCCATTCTCAGAGAGGTGCTCCATTTTGAAAATAAGTGGGCAGAACATACGGTAAATTCGTACTGTAGGTTAATCACACTATGGTTGCGGGAGATCAGCAACTGTTCCCTCACTCAATGAGCGCTCCTCTCCCCAGAGAAGCTTTGTGGTTATGTGCCAAACAATGCTGCCAGGAAATGCTTGGTTACATCTGTCTACTGGAAAGAGAAGACTTCTATCAAGTTCTCAGGGAGCATCACACAAACAACTCACCTGATCCAGTGGTTCTCAAATGGTAGGTGGGACCCCCAGGGGGGCACGAGAGTTGCTTGGGGGGGCACTCAAGATTTGGGAGGCCCTGATCCCCTTCTCCTCTTCTTCCTATTTTTTTATGTGTTAAATTTACATGTGTTGAGTTATGTATTAAATTTACTTAACTAAAACTGTTCTGTTTTGAACGCTGCTATTTCCTTATAAAACGTTACAATATGAATGTATGTGAATGTGTGAATAAAAATATGCACCCTAAACCAACAAGATATTTTTATTCAAATACTACTTTGAGGTGGGGGTACGATGACCGCATGTAGATGTAAAGGGGTTCACAAGGGTAAAAAGTTTGAGAACCACTGATCTGACTGAATGTTAGCATCTTCTGTTATGTCTACGTGCAAAATAGTTTGTAGCCTTGTTTGTACTGGAAACAGGCTACAAATTGCCTGACAGAAGTGTAGCATACTGCCCAACCAATACCAAAGCCTATGTGCTTCCAGAAAGTGCCTGTTTCTCTTCACTAGCTCTTTCTCTCTTTTTCAGCATAGCCATTGCTGCAGCAATGCTCTCAAAATGTAGGCCATGGGTCCCCAATTGGGTTGGCATATGCTCGGACACGTATTGTTTTAAAAGCTTTCAAAAACAACACACCACACCCACCTTCAGCCAAGAAAGGCTCCCAGATAAACTTCGTTGTTACATGCCTTCAAAACAACTGTCTCCTGGCCTTCATCCACACTGCATAAGTAATCTGGTTTCATATCACTTTAACTGCTATGGCTCAATGGAATTCTCAGAACTGTAGCTCTGCTCTGGTGTCACAATAAACTACAATTTCCAGAATTCCATAGCACTGAGCCACACCAGTTAAAGTGATCTGAAACCGGATTATTTCTGCAGTACAGATGCAGCCCTAGAGACCCTATCTTAGGATTTTCTTGACAAGATTTATGCAGAGGAGGGAGCATGACTTTTCCAGAGTCACCCAGTGGATATCCATAACTGAGTAGGAATTTGAACCCCTGTTTTTCGGAGTCCTAGGCCAACTCTTAAACCACTGGCTCTCATGAGCAGCTTACAGAACAATAAAAATATGGCAGTCTTTGAGCCATATATTCTAGGATAGCCATGGTATGCCCAAGGAGGGATTGGAATGGGGAAAGACACTGTCAATCCCAGAGATGAGATAAATGTATTTCCATTTAAAAAAAATGAGGAAAAAAGACTTGGAGGGAGAAACATTCTTTGAAATAAAATAGGATAGATAATCTATTTCATTTTCTGTACTACTGAACAGAGACATATCTTCTGAGACATTATTTTACTACTCAGAAAAGTAGATGCAAAACAATTGTTAAATTTATGTTGTCGACACTTCATATAGCATGAACCTAGAGCTTACCGCCCATTCCTCGCTGCAGTTTAAGAGCCAGATTAATTTTGCATGTGTGGGTTTGGGTTTGGTGGCTGAACTCACACCCTTCTGGTGTCAAAATCTCAGCAGAAAGAGCTGTTTTTAGATACAGCAACAGGGAATAGCAAGCCAGTTAATGTTTAAAAAACAAATACAAAACCAAAACACAGTACAGGCTTTTCTACACTGATTAAAATCTCTTAATGGCATTCAGATCAGGATTTCCTAGTTTGGAGAAATAATACATGGGGCGGGGCGGGGGGTAACCCTGTTCCTACAAAATAAAAGTACAGTGTAGCTTTATATGAGAAACACCCATTCTCTCGCAAAATCCTTAAGGACTGTAATAACGGATGCAGCTAACTTCTTCAGACTGGAGGTTAAGTAAAACAACAGCAGGCGGGGGGAGGCAGGGAGAAGGCTGGATGGGATACAAATCCAAGTCTGTTGTTCATAGCAGCCTTTAGCTTGGAATGCAAGAAGTGTCAGATCCGCAACTCTACAATTCCAGATATCCATTTACCGGTAACTGACAATTAGTCAACAATCTTTCACAGAAAGAAGGCTCTCCACCCCTTTACCAGTTGGTTATTTTAAAAAAAAAGCATTACCCAGTTAATAATGCCATGATCTAGTCCAGGGGTAGGCAACCTAAGGTCTGGGGGCCAGATGTGGCCCACCGAGGCCTTTGTACTGGCCCCAGGCTGGTCCTGCCGCTGCAGCGGCCCCCTGCTGCCGCCACCACCAGCAAAGATGATGATATTATTGTTGTTATTACTTGTTCTTGGGTTTTTCTTGGCAAAATCTCCACAGGGGTTTTGCCATGCCTTTTCTGGGGCTGAGAGAGTGTGCATGCATATTTTTAATTTTTTTTTCATTTTTCATTTTTATTTATTTATTTATTCATTCATTTTTGGTGCTTCAGCCCCCAATTGTCTGAGGGGCAGCAACCCGGCCCCCGGCTCAAAAAGGTTGCCTACCCCTGATCTAGTCAGTGGTTTTATTTGCACAGTGGGCAGCTAAAATATCATCTACATTTTATTAATTAAAATTTTTAAAACCATCCTTCAACCCTTCATACCAAGCTGGAATATGAATATAATTAAAAGAATAGAAAATATGATTAAAATGATAATAATAACTCCATAATCAAAATAAGATGTAGCCATATGTTATAGTAACATATATATTCGGTGCCCCCAAAGCCCTCTCCCCACTACTACTAAGTGTGCTGATATATTTTCCCTTTAAAACAAGATGTTCACTGCCCATGCACATTCTTTACAACTGGAATCAAGCGTCTGGAAGCCTCCAAGATGCACAACATCTACTGCAAATTGTTGCTGTGTGCCTTCAAGTCATTTCCGGCTTATGGCAACCCTAAGGTGAAGCTATCACAGGATTTTCTGAGGCTGAGTGTTATGACTTGCACAAGGTCAGCCAGTGGGTTCCCATGGCTGAGTAGGGATTTGAACCCTGGTCTCCAGGGTCATAGTCCAATGCTCAAACCACTATGCCATGTTGGAATACATTCCTTGTTTCTAAGTAAATCAGCTTCTATGATAAAAGAGACAGAATAAACCTATTAAAATATGTGGGCAAACAAAAAGGTTTGGGATGACTCGGAAATGTTGAGTGTTCACACCAGTCCCACATCACTGGAGAGGATATTTGATTGCAGGGAATGCTTCTCACAACTCGGAAGGGTCCCTTGTTGACACACAGCACAACCACAAGACTTGAGGAACAGCTCCCCTGATGAGTTGGGCCTTTGCAGACTGCCAGAAATAGTGCACATTAAATTGAGGCACTGCCCTGGCTCAGTGCTAGGGAATCATGAGAAATGTATTTTTTTCTGAGACATTGAGTCTTCTCTGTCAGAGAGCTCTGGTGCCACAATAAATTACAGTTCCCATGATTCCCTAGCACTGAGCCAGGGCAGTGCCTCAATTTAATGTGCACTATTTCTGGCAGTCTGCAAAGGCCCAAAGTTACAATAGGAAGAGGTGTTTTGCGTCTCAGGTTGTTTAGGGCTTTGACTTTGAACTGAGTTCAGAAGCCAAAGCGGCTGCCAGTGCAGCTCTTTCAGAATACAAATAATAAGCACTTAGATAGTATGTTCCTGTTTTAATGTGAATTATGCTAGTGAAAAACACAATAGTTCAGGTCATTTCTGGTAACTGAGCTACATTAAGATATTTTTCCTCCTATGCAAAGAAATATTGATTGTGAAAGTAAGAATTCTATCCAGATTATCAGGCCAGAAAGTTTTTGTAAAATGGAAAATAGTTGTAGGATCCCTTTGGTAAATGATTTACCAAAAATGAATAAAATGCATGTATGTTGTACATCTTTGGATTTAGTTGCTAGCCTGACACAGCAGATCCCACCATTAAGCATGTAATTTAACCACAGAGATGCCAGTTATAAACATGCAAAGGGGGGAAAAAAACCAAGAATTCTCTTTTTCCAACAATGGATTCGTTCCCTCCTGACAGTGAACAGCTACAAGAAACCTGGTCTGTGTCTCATTATTAATGTCAGTGCCCGCCTCCCCTTGAAATTCTGTTATGGGTTTCTGCTCCTGTTCTATCCTATTATATGAATATTTTTTGGAGGGAAGGGGAAGGGATTAGCAACCAGTAATCACTGTTCCAAGAAAACATTTCAAGAATACTCAGGAGACAATGGCCATGCAAGATTTATTAGCATGATTAATACCATTAGAAAAAGACAAAGGAAGTAGAAGGGGAGAAACAGGGTAAAAGTTTCAGTGCAATGCTTGACAATGCAGTAAGCTATTAAAAGGCTATCTAATATTTATGTATTAGCAGAAAAGATCTAAGCCTACATTAGTATGAAAGGCCCATTAAGATCACTTGATAATACTTACCAAAAGAACCTCCCAGGATGGATACAAATAAGCAAAACTGTGGTAGATACCAGGATTAAGGCACCATTTTCTAGACCACCCATTCCTAACACTGCACCCACAAGTGACATCATGACTCAATATCTAAAAAAACAATATTTATGTATCATCCAACAGCCGCAATGTTGGCCATATAGAAAAGAACAATAACATCCAAAATCCACAAAAATTGGGGCCAAACAAAAATGCACAAAATGTACAAAATTAGCCTGCGACTAATATCATCATATCTTCCCCCTCCTATATGATTTTGAACACCTTTGCCTGATGAAGAAGCCAGTGGAGCTTTGAAAGCTTGCTACTTGTATTTTGTGCATTTTCATATTCCAATAAAGATATCACTAGTTTATGTATTAGTTTACATACAGTGTAAATCTGATTCTTTTAAGAAAAAGTGTGCTTCTTATGAAAAGTTAGGTTATGGTGCCAAACTATTGTGGAAAAAATGGCTTTTGCAGTTTCAGTCAAGTCTTTAGTAGTTTACTAAAGGTGCATGACCTAAGGTGAAGAGTTTTGTTTTCTAGCACATATTTTGAAATAATAGAAGGTATTGCTCCATATAAGCAATTTCTGTTAGTGCAGGAAGTGAGAAATTCTATACCTGAAGACAGGGAAGTTATAAGGAAAGCCTATTCAGAACATTATGAAAAGAAAGCTATTTTGTTAAATATTGGAAGCCCATGTACTACATTACTTGCATATGACTATACTAGGCCAAGAAAGCATTTAAAAACAAGGACAAAAAAATACTGTTGTTCTTCCACAACCTTTTGTCACCACAAATCAAACATCATTCTAAACTATAACCAGACAAACACAAAAGTAAGAGTTCAGCTTTGTTCCCATTTACATACTGGAACCAGCTGATCTCAAAGCACTTTCTGTACTGGCAACATTTGTACAAAATAAAAAAAGGATGTTTATATATTTGAAATGATTAAAAAACAGAACCATAAAATGAGCAAAAGGTTTTGGCTTCTGCCTTCTTTAGTTGCCAAAGATGAAACTGAACTGCACTGACGGTGTTGGGGTCATAAATTTATGAATCCAGAAATTCTCACTTTTATCCAAAATGCCTGAAGGAGACGGCACCTGAGGACCAAACAGAGAGAAATCAGAAAGCCAGTGATGCTGCAAGTTGAAATGGCTGGCCACTGGTTGCTCCAGCTTCCTGGACAGGATGCAGACTTGTGGTTCCTGAAACATGTACTTAGGTCTGTGGTTGCTTTCCCCACATACTGCAGATAACATCCTGTATGCCTGCATTTGATCACATAAATAAGATTACAGGTTTGGCAAGCAATGTGTTGCTTAGATCCTGCAACTCACTGTGTTCCTAAAAATGGCAGTCTGCTTAAGATAGTTACAGGTGAGCCAATACTTTGAATCACAAGGGTGCAATCCTGGATTTCTGACTGGTGTTTTCAGGAGAGCTTTTACTAGCAATTGCTGTAGATTTGGTGGCAAGTGGAACACTATAATGGGAGGCTTGCTGGTGGCACTAGCAAGATGTACTGAATTTTCTAACAATCAGTAGCTTTCTCAAAGGCTGCATCCACACTGCAGAAATAATCTAGGTTGACACCACTTTAACTGGCATGGCTCAATGCTATGGAATTGTGGGATTTGTTGTGGCACCAGAGCTCTGTCAGAGAAGGCAAAACTACAGTTCCCAGAATTGCACAGCATTGAGCCAAGGCAGTTAAAGTGGTACCAAACTGAATGATTTCTGCAGTGCAGATGCAGTCTAAATTAGGAGATGCTGGATGGAAATCTATCACAGTTGGAGTGAGCTGCTGGCTATAACTTGACTCGTATATTTTGAGGAGATTTTCTCTCAGAATGATGGCTGCTCTCCTGATGTTGTCCATTATAGGAAAAGGATGTCACCTTTGATGTTGATGTTGCTTGAGTTCATTAGTCCTTTTATTGTAATTTTCTTCAGTGTTACAGATGCATCTGGTTCTTAGAGGCAAGAATAATTATATATATTATAATATACTTGGGGTGGCAGGATCTCAAGTACAGTCAGCCTTTCACATTTGCAGCTTTGACTTATGTGGATTTGATAGTTCACAGATTTCATTATTAGGTTCTCTCTAGGAATCTCTAACTCCCCAAGTGTGCCTCTGCTGGAGTCAGATTGGGGGACCTAGAGATTCCTAGAGAAAACACTTCTCTAGGCATTTGTAGGTCCTCCAATGCAATTCTATGGTAAACATCTGGCAGAGTTGCGCTGGAGGACCTACAAATGCCTAGGAAGGTGTTCTCTCAGATAAAAAAAAATCCTGTTTTTTTCTCCCCCAGTTTTTCCACTTTTACAGGGGTCCACCCCTAACCCTAGCAAATGTGGAGGGCTACTGTATGAGCATTAGTGGGCTTCTTGTGGAGATCTGTGACAATTTTGTGATTCTCAGTGGTGAGGAAGGGCATCAAGGAAAGGCATATGTGGACGTTCAGTTATATTTTTAAATGTAAACTTCACTGTTGGATGGACAGAGTTGATATAGTATATAGACTCATTTTAGCATTCCTTTTACTTTAGTCCAGACCATAAAGGTGTCATCAGTGTTTTGTCACTATATGAGAAGTTTGCCACTTGCCTTATTAGGATGTTATTTTCTAGTTTGCCCATTAATAGATTTGCATAAGAAACAGCAATATGAGTACTCATAGAGTCACTGACAGAAGTCTCTGATCAAGGATACCTGTACTTTCTTCACAGAACATGGACAGACTCTCGTAAAATAAAATTAGTTCCTGGTTCATACTGTTTCTAAAGCTTTAGTAACTAGGTTGCAAAAAGGATGACCTGGTCCTGTACAGACCTTTGCTCAGTTACATTGGGCCTTTACAGACTGCCAGAAATAATGCAACTTGAGTCCACTTTAACTGTCCTAGCTCAGTGCTAGGGGATCATGGGAATTGTAGTTTTTCCTGGGACATTGAGCCTTCTCTGTCAGATAGCTCTGGTGCCACAATAAACTACAGTTCCCATGATTCCTTAGCACTGAGCCAGGACAGTTAAAGTGGCCTCAAGCTGCATTATTTCTGGCAGTCTGTAAAGGCCCATTCTTCATCAGACTCATGCCTGACTGATCCAGTCTTATGATGCACTACCCAGTACTGTCCTTTACCTTCTCCATTTATTTAGCTCCAAATCTTATGGTGCTTAAATGTCACATAAAAACAGTTTTATTTACCCAAATTTTTAATGGTCTTGAGGGATGTTCCAAATGCTCCACAGTAATTTTGTGGCTTTTCAAATTTATCACATCACTCCTCCTGTATGTCTGTTTGCTTTACTATTGTATACTTGCTATATTTAAAAACACTGTGAGCCACAATTACTAATTGCATATATTCATAGGCTTCATATGCATAGTTTAATTCAATGCAAATATAAATTAAATTATTTATCCACACTACAAAAAAAGTACCGTACATGGAGAGGGAACTGTATGAGTCCTTCCACTCCACAAGTAACTTATGGGATTATAATTCCCCAAATTCTCTGGCCAGCATAGCCCTTGGTTATGTTGGTTAAGGCATTCTGGGAACTGTAGTACAAAAGCTCTGGGAGCCTTTTTGGCTGAAGAGTAAAGTGCTCCAAATAATTAAATAAAAGTTTAAAAAGTAATTATTTCCAAATCCTGGGACTAACCACCATCACCCCCATTTGCATGACCTTTCCAATTTTTTAAAGAAAAGGTGGAACAAATCCCAATCCTCAACACACTGCCCTTCTCTCTGCTATTCTATGAAATCAGCTGGAATAAGGCACCCATCCAAGCACTGCCTATTATGCCAGTCAGCAATACTTGGCCCGCGAGTTACAGGCTGGGTACTAACAATTCTTAAAACAACAAACAAACAATTAGGGAACCATATAAAAATACCAAGCCTAACACAGCATGGCAATAAAGCTGGAAGACTACCTGTTGGACTTCTTGCTGTGGCATTGTTAAAATTGGCTACCCTATTTCTGAAGCAGAGAACCAGCGTGACATAGTGGTTTGAGCACTGGACTATTACTCTGAAGACCAGGGGTCAAATCCCAGCTTGGCCATGGAAACCACTGGGTGACCTTGGGCAAGTCACACACTCTCAGCCTCAGAGGATGGCAATGGCAAATCCCCTCTGAAGAAACTTGCCAAGAGAATCCATGGTAGGTTCTCCTTAGGATCGCCATAAATCAGAAATGGCTTGAAGGCACACAACAACAAATTTCTGAAGCAATCACTCCCTATGCATCCCCATTACCTTGGTAGCAACTGTGCATTACAGCTGCTTTCATTAAAAGGAATTTAAGTGTTCCTCTAATTGCCTTTCTTATTGTTAGAGCACTCAGAGGCAAACCTTAGAGGAACCATGCTTGTTTGAGCAGAAGACACCTGGGGAAAAAACAATTGGCAAACTAGAGAGAGAGAGAGAGAGAGAGAGAGAGAGAAATCAGCTGGGTCTTCCCGGAGGTTTATTTCTAAAGAAAATAAATTGCTTCCCAGTGATAGTATCCATATATATAAGAGCATTTTTCTATGTATTACACTCCCAATTGTATACAAAAGAACAACGTAAATCCCTAAGCATAGCTAGAAATGGATCCAAAGGTTCAAGTACAACCTTTGATCTATTTTAACTTGTTGCTAAGTAAATTTGCTGCTGCTATAAGGGTTCTTTGCTTTGCAGCCCAACCCAAAATGTTCCATGCTGCCTGCAAGACAGGCATACATTACTACATATCAAAGGAAGAGCAGCTTTCAAAACAGAATTGATTTGTAAATAATGAAAATGGATCAGTCTGTAAAGATGAAGCGTCCATAAAGGTTATGCCAAGAACTTAGTAAAACTGAAACCTGTTCTTTGTCCTCATCCTTTGCTCAAACTTCCATCCACAGGAGGTTGCCTTACACTAAAACCAGACCTTAGCAAATTATTTTTTCTGGGCTACAACAACCAGAACCTGGCCCAGTCATGGACCTGGACATGCTGGCTGGCTGGGATTCTGCTAGTTCTAGTCCAAAAAAGTAACTTTTCCAAGTTCTGACTACTCCAAGTGGCAGAGGTTCTCCAACGTTTTAAACGGGTCCTTCTCAATCTTGCTATCCCAGATTAACTGGAAATGCAAGCATACCACTAAACTAGACCATCAATTTCAGGGCCCAGGGCCATGTTTGTACTGAATCCATTCCTACTAAAATGTTTTTTTTTAATGAAAAGCAACTATAAGATACTAAAACTGGGAGTAGGAGACCAGTATGTTTTGGAGAAGGGGATGCTTAATTTTCCCCTCTTTCTTCTATTTGCATGCTCCATGTTATCCTTACTCTCAGCTGCCTTTCTCTCTATTGACAAAACCATACAGGGTTCCTTTAGTTTTCTCCTGAGGGCCAGGAAACTGCTAGGCACAGGGGGATTTTTGGACAACCAAATGACAGGAAGAGTCCTTTTCTCAGCCTTCTATTCCTGCATTTGCTTCTTGTTAACCCCCCCACCCAAAGATGGCAAACCACAGAAATGCCTGTCACATGTGGTTCAGCCTTCAATGAGCCAAGTCAACAAAATTCAAATCACATGGAATTAATTCACCCACAGATGGTCAGTAAATCTTGTCACACCCTAGGCATGCCCTTCAATTCTCGCAAAGCAGTTTTGCAGTCTGCAGGACATGATGTAATAACACTGAGTCTAGTGGCTTAATACTGAAGCTGAATATTGTATGTAGGGACTTAATCTGTATAAGATCTGTGGGTGCTTGAGAAATGTATGCCATATCTGCCTGTGAACTCCAATTCACACTGTCTCTTAAATTTATTTTAAGTATATATTCACGCCTCACATACGACTTTCCATATGACTGTCAAGAGTTCCAGAAAAGTAAGAGAAGAAATATAAAGCGAAATTGCATTTTAAAAGCAAGCAACAAGTCACAAAGACCAAGGAGCAAGTTACAAAATTACAAAAAAACCAAACAAAAACCCAATAATTTATGCAGCAAAAGATTAATTCACACTGAAGGATGGTATGCAGCAGTATCATAATAATAATTGTTCCTTGAGATAATATGAGATCCATGTTGGTACCCAGATCTCTCTATGCACTGATTACCACAGCAATCCTCCAAACAAAGTTACGGAGAATGAGCAAAGTGCCATGAATGTCCCATGTTTTCCAACAAGCTGATCTGCCCCTCACCTCTTTTAGTTTCTCTAACCATAGCTTGATATGAAGCCCAAGGTGGATAAATAGTAGTTAACAGTCATCTTAAGTTACCGTAGCTTCCAATCCATTCTTTTATCAAATAATACTTAAGTCATCAATGTAAGTAAAGGGGGTTGCAGACTGCCAGAAATAGTGCAAATTGAGTCCACTTTTAGGGTTAGGGTTAGTGCTGGGGAATCATGGGAATTGTTTTTTTTCTGAGACATTGAGCCTTCTCTGTCAGAGAGCTCTGGTGCCACAATAAAATACAGTTCCCATGATTCCCTAACCCTAACCCTGACCCTAAAAGTGGACTCAATTTGCACTATTTCTGGCAGTCTGCAACCCCCCTAAGATGACTATTTTGCAAACCATGGGTTGAAGCAGGGGTAGGCAACCTTTCCCCTTTAAGAGCCGAAGGACTTCAGCTCCCAGAATCCCAGGAGCTATTAGCCAACATGGGACTATTGGCCAACATGGCTGAGGCTTCTGGGAGCTGAAGTCCCTTGGCCCTTAAAGGGGAAAGGTTGCTTACCCCTGGTTGAAGGCAAAGCTAGGGTTAGTGACATAGTTTATAAAATTACTTTTTTGGAACTACAACTCCCAGAATGCCCCAGCCAGGATGTTGGGGGATTATAGGATATTACAATGCTAGTTACTTGTCCATCCATATGAATTTTTAAAGGGGGGGGGGCAGTTTCTACCCAGGACTGTTGCCCAAGCATGCCACATACAGGTTATGCAGGCTCTGGAACCAGGAAAAGGTGAGGAGTATCAAGACACAAACTGAAGAAGAGGGAGAGTCCACATGCTTTCCACCACTGTCATTGACAACAGCATCTGGTTTGGAGTGATCCAGGAAATGGCATGTACATCTACCCAGAAAAACAGGTTTAGGTGCCTGGCACGTATTTGAAAAGCAAGAAGCCAAGTATTTTAAATATTACTTTCCCCAACAACCATATAAGCTCTGCTGAAGTTGTTCAGACTGTCCTATAGTTACCCAAGGCTGTTTATCAAAATAAAGTTAAACTGCTTAGTCATCTCTCGCTGCAACATCCTTCTGTATTTTCACAGAAACCAGTTTCACATGTCCATGACAGCTTCACAATAGCACAACTAGCAAAGTGTAATGCAAGAGTGACTGCTTCCCTCCTTAAAATTCAAGGAACTACCTAGCCAAGTGCTGCTCATCTTCTGAAGCTAGGATTACCGCTACTATGCAAATTTATATCAGTATACATTTGTGTGTTACAGTAAGAAAAGGAAGCAAAAAAAGAAAAATAAGCAAAGAAAAAAGAGAAATTGCGAAAGATCAAAATGTTAAAGATGTGCAAGTAGCTAAAGCTTTCAGTGTTCAAAAGAGGTGATCTATGTAAAGCAGTAAAACAGAGAAGATTTCAAAGCAGATAAAAATTTTCTATCAAGGGCCAATTTCTTTGTTACAAAACAATGGGAGTTTAGCAGTCATGACAATAATGGTCAATTTGTCCCTATTTGTTAAACATAAACACACATAACTTTTCTAAAGTCAGCAAATGCTGCATGTATGATGGCAATGTCAAGCTACTTTGAGTTCAGGAGGGACACGCTAAGCCCTTACATTGACCAGCCTCTGCCGAGGTCACTGACCAGAAATAACTGTGGGAAATGCCTGGAAGAGACCCAACCAGGGATACGGAGACAGCAAAACAGCACGCATATGCCATATTCTACAAACCACAGGCATGTGCTAAAGGAGCATAGAATAAGCTGCACACCAAATCAGCAGCCTTCCTAGGATGTTAATTCAACTGCAGATTTAACAGATTTACATTCTGCCTTTTTTTCAACTAGCACACCAGCTAAACATTGTAGAAGAATCATTATTTAACCCAGGGGCTATTCAGGAACAATCCGTTCAGTGCTCTTCAAGAATCTTGATTTATTAATGATTCGTTTACAATGAGACAGTTCTCTCAAAACATTTGCCTTATTCTTTTCATACTGTACTTAGTTAAACCAAATGAGATTAAGCACTGAAGAAAACAAAATATAAAGGTGCAGGTCCCAGTTGCTCTGTTGTTATGTGGCTTCGAGTTAACTCAAAGTTGTATGTATGCACCTTCAAGTCACATTCGGCAGCACTATATGTGAAAAGGTTCTTGGGAATATTGTTGATCATAAATTGAAAATAAGCCATCCCCTGGAGTTAATTCAGGTTGTATGTATATGTGCCTTCATGTCACTTGTCAATTTAAGCTGACCCCATGAATTTCATAAGTTTTTCTTAGGCAAGAAAATATTCAGAGGTAGTTCTGCCAATTTCTTCCTCTGAAATATATCCTATAAAACCAGGTAGTAGTTGGCAAACTCTCATTCAGCACTGACCCTGCTTCGCTTCCATGATTTGACAGGTCCTGGTACCTTTAGGGCAGTGGTTCTCAAACTTTTTACCCTTGTGATCCCCTTTACATCTACATGTGGATATCCCCCCCCCTTCACATAGTATATGAATAAAAATATTTTGTTTAGTGTGCAAATTCTCCTTCACAAATTTATGTATATTCATATTTTAACATTTTATAAGGAAATCACTCTCCTCTTCTCTTCCTGCTCCTCCCTCCAAGCACCCTCTTTGCTTTTCTCTTCCCCTTCAGGCCAGAAAAAAGTTTGGGAAGAGGAGGATGGGGAATCAGGGCCTCCAAGTGTGCCCCCCTCCTGCATATGTGTGTGTGTGTGTGTGTGTCCTACCCCACAGTTTGAGAACTACTGCTTTTATTTATGGTATTTGTGGTATCCAACTTACAGGGACATTATCCTAGGGCCGTGGTGGTGAACCTATGGCACACGTGCCAGAGATGGCACATGAAGCCATTTTCCTGACACATGGAGGGCAGGGAGGAGGAGAAACAGGTGTGTGCAAAGTGTTGCAGTGCATTCTTATACCCACAAGGGTTCCATATTGTTTTCCATGGTGCCATAAGTTGTACAAAGTACAACCAGGATATTCCTCTTCTAATCCTCCTCCCCTTCTTTTTTCATAGTTCTAATTTTGGCCTCTTTCCTGCTTGCATTTGGCCATTTGAGTTCACATTTTCAGGAAATGATGCTGTGATTGCCTCCAGAAAGACACAGTGAGTAAAAGGATATCATCCAATCTTAAAAATTTTAAGGTGCACCAAGTTCAATGGGTCTTCCATTTAGTACATTTTGGAACAGTTAGTTCTGGTAAGCAGACTTAGAGATATTCTTTCAGGACATGCTCCTCTACCCCACTGAAATTAATGATCTTGTACAGCTTCTACACTTTCTATTCTTTACCAAAAATTACTATCCTAAACAATGAATTCCAGATGATTTCATAATGCAAAATGATGTTGCAAGACCAGGTTCAAAAGTCATCCAGTTCTATCAGGCAAAAGTTTCTCAGAGCAGTTTACATGCAATTTGTATTACTCCTGTTATTCCCTTTCCCCTTTAATTTTACCTTGTTTCCCCAAACTGCACTTCTTAGAATCTTAGACTCAGAAGGGGCTGCCATGCAGGCCTGTAAAACTATAGGATTCCTGAAAGATCCCCATCCAACTTCTGTTTAAAACTTCCAAAGGAGAGAGCACCACCTGCTCTGAGGAAGTCTATTCCACTGTCAAAACAGTTCCTATACAAAATAAGTTCTTCCCAATGTTTAGGTGAAACTCTTGTCTTGTAATTCAAAGCCATTGGTTTGCATTCTAGTCTCTGCAGCAGCACAGCACAAACTAAGTGATATTGTAAATATACAAACACAGTGAGCCATTTTGTTCAGAATGATCACAAGATCAATGCCACTCCCTCCCCTTACTTCATTCCTGTGTAGCACTTTTTATTGCTTATGAAATGGAAAACTGGTTTAAAATCATTCTACTAACCAGGGCTTTAATCTTAAACCAGTTTAAGACCCTGACTAGTAAAGTGATACTGAATAAGAGGCAACTCCAGTTTAAACATACCAGGGCTGAAGCACAGAGCCAGCACATGAAGGGAGTGAAGAAGGTGTATAGTCTGGGCACTTGTTCCTGGCCTACTAAGTTAACATTAAGAAAGCAACAAGAGCATCTAAAACCAAGCAATCCTACATCAGGTGGGGAGTGAAAAGTTACTACTACCCCACTGCACCCCTCCAGCAAATTGTCAGTAGGCAAAACCATGCCAGCTGTAAGAGATGGCCAACATAGCTTTATCCACAGCTGACTACTTTCCTCATTCTGAAGAATCATTGGAAACAACACCACTCAGAGCCAGGCAACATGGGAGCTATCAGTGCTAAAGATATATATGTACAGAGTCAGGAGTGTCGACAGTTAGGAGTGCCTTCCCATGCTGAGGAAGCAGGAAATCCACCTCTACAGATGTAGTGCCACCTCACTGCCCCAATGGGAAGCCAGCCCTGATAAGAGTTGGGAGGCAGCTTCAAGGTTGGCCAAGATGCATTGTGCCCCTTCTCTCAAAAGAGGCTGGGGGGGGTTGTCTGTAGGTTCAAAGCCACACAAGCTTCAAGTAGATCTACTCCAGTCATCCTGTTCTTTGCTCAATCCATCCATTTTTTGCATACCTGCTCAGTGCAAGCTTTGTAACGCAGCATGCAGCTAATACAACATTCCAAGATGGCAATCCAGGAAAGTGCAATGTAGTCAAGTAACCCACACCCTTGTTAGCCACTGAGGTTTGGTTCCAGGACCCCCTGTGGACATCAAAATCTGTGGATGCTCAAGTCCTATTATGTACAATGTTTCTATGCTTCTTTTCTGAAGCAA
Organism: Phrynosoma platyrhinos; assembly: GCA_020142125.1. Lineage (NCBI taxonomy): Eukaryota > Metazoa > Chordata > Lepidosauria > Squamata > Phrynosomatidae > Phrynosoma > Phrynosoma platyrhinos. Next base: position 62,423,817 of record CM034710.1, read on the forward strand.
CAGAGAACTTTGTTCTGTCTTCTGCATGATCTTCCCTATATTTATTATAGGGTAGCAACAGGATGATTAAGTAAAAGGTTTCTGATTTCCAGGATCGAGTGATGCAAGCAGAGGGCAGTGTGTGTGTCTGTATGTATGTGAAAGACAGACAGATAGACAGAACACAGATATGGCTCATCCAGAATGATAAAACAGAATTACAATTCATTCTAGATCTTGGAAACAAAGTACTACAACAGTACCAAAAAATACAGCATTCAGATTAGAATGGGGACAGGGAAAGAAGATCTTTTAAAAGTAATTAGAATCCCTTGAAAAGGACACACTGCTTTTTAAAATTCCAGACACGTCTGTGTCATCTGTGTTTCACAGACATATGCATATAGTTACGGTAACATGAAGCATCAGAAAGGTTTTTTCACCATAACTATAGTTCAGTTCTGAGGGCTAACAGATTATAGTGCTTTGAGCAATGAGGGACTATGACTCCGGAGACCAGAGTTCAAATCCCTGTTCAGCCATGGAAACCCACTGGGTGCCATCTCAGCCTCAGAGGAAGTCAAAGACAAGCTCTCTATATATAAATCTTGCCAAAAAGGCCAAAAAATAAAAACCTATCCATTATAGGTTCACCTTAAGGTCACCATAAGTCACAAATGACATGATGGCCCACAACAACAGTTCAATTCCTGTTAAAACCTAGCTCAGTTTACCCCAAAGTCCTTACACAATATTTTGGATGTTTACTGTAACAACCCAATGCTGAACAAAAAGTGGGAAAAGAGTGAGGAAGGCTAGAGATATAATAATTGAGATTAAGAGGATACAACCTGTGGAACAGATGATTCTTTCCTTGAACCATTCCATCGCTTTGCCATATCCTGTACCTTCTGCTCTTATTTCTAATTATATTTCCACCAGAAATCTTCATTCCTCCAACTTAGGGTCTCCATCTTCCTTTAATGTTCTTGTTAAGTGCCTTCTAGTCATTCCCAACATATGGTGACCTCAACAAGATTTGTTCAGAGGGGGGTTGCCTTTGCCTTTCTCTGAGGTTGAGAGAATGTGACTTGGTCAAGGTCACCTACTGGATTTCCATGACTGAGCAGGATTTAAACCCTGGTCTCTAGAATCATAATCCAATGTTTAAACCATCATGATGTCTCCCTCTTTCTCTCTCTCTCATACTTCCACTTATTCTTTTTCTCAGGATGTCTGCCTAAGACCTCAGACTAATCCCTCATGGAATTCAGCTTTAGGTCAGTGGTTACCATCATGAGCCTTTCAGATATTTTGGACATAACTCCCTGAAGCCCTGATCATTGCCATATGGATGGGGCTTCTGGAAACTGAAATCCAGAATGTCTAGAAGAACAAAAATTGAGAACCACTGCTCTAGATTCACCGGTCTTCAGGAATGGGCACTATCTAAATGGCCCCTTCATCCCAGCAGAGGCTGGAGATAGTCTAAATGATCCAAACTGATCTATTAGTTAACAATCAATGACAATGGAGCTACAGATGGCTCCCTTATGCACAGACCATAGTTGCCCAGAACAGATCCAAACTGTGACCCAGTCCTGGCCTCAACACTGAGCCCTAAATCACCTCAAAAAGGTGCATGGTTGTCATTGTGTTGTTGTTGTTGTTGTTGTTAACTGCCCTTGAGTCGACCTCGACCATGGTGACCCTATGGATGAGACATCTCCAAGACCCTTTGTCATCCATTGCTCTGCTTAAATCCATCTGGCATATGGCCTTCCTCTCTTCCTACTTCCCTCCACCTTTCCCAACATTATTGTTTTTTCCAAAGAGCCCCCTGTCCTCATGAAATGTCCGAAGTATGACAGTCTCAGTTTGGTCATCTTGGCTTCCAGGGAAGTTTCTGGTTTGATCTGCTCTAGGACCTGCTTGTTTGTCCTTTTGGCTGTCCATGGGATCTTCAGCACTCTTCTCCAGCACCACATCTCAAATGCATTGATTTTCTTCCTATCATCTTTCTTAACTCTCCAGCTCTCATATCCATACATGGTAATAGGGAATAGAATGCCTTGTATGATTTTAACTTTTATGCTGAGTTGTATATTTTTGCATTTTGGAATCTTTGGCTGTCATGGCAGCCATTAAATCCTGATCTACTCCAAACAAGGTAGCCTTGATGTAAGAGTGGAGGTTCCCCTGGGGCTGTCAGACTTGGAGCTCCCAATACAAGTACCCACACTACCTTAGACGTTCAGACTATTGAATAGCAGGAAGAAGTCCACCTGCAGAATCTTCACCTTCAATCATGTTTGCTGCAAGAACCAAACAGGCACCAAAAATAGCATACCACAAAAAGTGTGCCTGAACCCTTCTAGAAATCACAGAGACAAAAGTTACCACTCCCACACCAATCTCTCAAGGACTGCCCTTGATAGACTTGACAACAAGTGTCTTATTCTGTGCATGCTTGTTGACAATCTTATTCCCATCACTACTGCATATATGCCAGAGCCAAGCACTGGAGATATGCCGTGAGAAGCCCTGACTCCAATTAAGGAAGGAAATAGAGACTAAGAATAGACATCACACATGGGAGGAAGAGAATCCTGTTTCCTGTGGCAACTGAATTTGTACACCTTTGTTCTGGATCCCCTCAAGTTCAGGAGAGTGAAGACTGCAAACTTTTCAGGTCTGCTCAGATGTCACTCTCTTAGAATAAATTCTTGATCAATGGCAGTAGTTTTAAAATACATTGGTTACATGATACAACTTGCAAAATCTGCTTCTGATCTCTTTATTGTACAGTAGCATCTGCTGGTAGTTCTTGTTTTGCAAGGCAAACTGGTACGTTATAAAAAGCAAGATTGGCTTGACAATAATAGGTTTTTTTTTAAGCTCTGTTTTTAAGCTCTCCCAACAACAGGAAGATGTCAAAAATGCCTTAGAAAAGGGAGAAAGAATAGACTTAAGATTCAACATAGCAGTCCAGGAATCTTAAGGAAAAAGAAACAGCGACTTTTCACTGTAGATTCACAAGCAAAGAGGTTTCTATAACATGGATGGTATAACCTATATGAGAATTGGCATGGTGGATTGGGTGTTGGACTAGGAACCTAGAGACTAGGGTATGAATTTTTCCATGGCCATGGAAAATCACTGGGTGACTTTGGGCAAGTCACAGAGGATGGCAATGGCAAACTGGCTCTGAAGAAATTTGCCAAGAAAACTCCATGATAGGTTTGCATTAGGGTCAACATAAGTCAGAAACTGCTTCATGGTGCACACAAAAATAATACAACAAGAACAAACTGACAGGTATCTTCTCTGAAGCAAGTCCTATTAAATTCAGTAAATTCAGCAGGATGTTAAGCCTATATGCTATATGTTAAAATAGCAGACAGAAACAGCCTCATTATACAAATATGGATGGTGGCATCTGGCCCAGAATGTATCATCTCCATCCAGAAACTTAGCTACTGTAAACAAACAAGTCTTTAGTGCTCAAAGTCACAAAGAAAATTTTGGACACATGTAAAGACTTGCTTACAGGACAGATTGCACTGGTTAGTTTACGTTCCCTAGGATAGCTTCTTTTCTTTGGCCCATAGCTACTGTTCCTCTCATTGTTTACCCTCTGCCATTTTAGTCCTTCTCCAAAGTGCTCAAATTCTTCTGGCAGCCCGAGTCTTTAAAGATTATGTAAAGTGTCAGTAATTTTCTCCCAAACTTACTATTGGCAGAACGCACTCTGAGTATGTTCTTTGGATTTTGATGGGGTTAGAGAAAATACACTCTGGCTTGAATATTAGTCAAACACTGACTCATGAATCATGTTTTGCATACTTTTGGAGTTACCCATTTCTGTGTATACACAAGTTATTAGGGCTGTGCTTTTTTACTGCTCTTTTATTACAGCAGAGTTTGTCCTGGATGCACTCCAGTACATTATTAGAATGGCTTCGTGAAAATATACAGAGAGATAAAGGAAGAGATAAGGAACAAAACAGACACACCTTACTGCTTTGCCAAGCCACCCAAAGGCTGAGCATACAAAAATAAACCAACAAAAGCATACAGTGTTTGTTGATGCTTTGAGACATTTATAGCGGTGGTGGATTAGGACCAAGATTCATATTGGTCCCAATGCACAGAACTCTTTCTACCCTAGCACCATTATGGAGGTGAAAGAAGGATAGTATTTTGAATGCAGCTCTGCATGGGCTAAGAATGTTAGCCCTTGCCTTAGAACAAGTATACACCTATATATTATGTTAGCAAAGGGAAGCTGGAATGTGTTGGCAGACTACATAGCTCCCTTATAGAGCTGGCTCCCTTAAACCCTGATGGAAATAATTTTCTTGCAAGAGAATGCGAGAAACAGTTGGACTTTTATTGCCAGTTAGTACAGCCGGTTCCTTGCCTCTTCTATGGCATATCTAAGCAATCTATAAGTACCTAAACTGTGGAGTACCCTACCTTCAGCTGTTCATGAAGGGCATAGGAAGAGTTCATAATTGGAGAGACAATGCCTCTGTGATCCTTGACCAAATTGAAACAGTAGAACATGTGCTATTTCAGTGTTCATATTATGCTTACTATTAATCTCATTTCACCCATATTGCACACATTCTCAGGATATACTATGTACAGTTTTATGTCTCCCTGTAGTTCTCAGATACTAATCCTGATATAACAAACAGTGGCCATATTCTGTGTAGCAGTGATTAAAATTAATCAGGTACAATGGACTAAATAATGAATATCTAGTTGTGTTTGGTAATTTGACCAATAATGTGTTTGATACAGTATTTTATATTGCACAATAATGTTTATTTATATCCTTGTTTCCCCCCCTTATGTATATCTACATGTATTCTTTTTGTTTATGTTTTAAGAGTTTTTAATTGATTGTATCTTGTCTATGACTGCAATAAAATATCTTTGCCACTTTGTCTTTGTCACTCTTTAGCCTGCTACATGTGCCTCTGTAGTCTCAGAGAGCTAGCATGCTATAGTGGTTTTAATGTTAGACTATGACTCTTGGGCAAGTCACACACTCTCAGCCCAAGAAAACCCTGTGATAGGTTCACCTTAGTGTTGCCATAAGTAGGAAATGATTTGAAGAAACACAACGACAAATCTCATGGTCAAAGATTTTAGCCATCTTAATTTCTCTTAGCAGACCACACACCTACCTATTTGGACTCTTGTGAGGACATTACAGGGACAGGAGAGATGTAATTTTTCCCCTGCAAGTGCTTTTCAGAGTATCTGCTAATAATAGATGCACTAAACAAATTAAGGGATATTCAATATGGCAATTCTTCCACCACAAGAACCTGGAGCAAATGGTAGAGATCTGTGAAGAACTGAGATTTTATAAATGGATTTATTGCATACCATGCCAACAAGTACTTGGGAAAGTTCCAGATATTTAAATGTTTTAGGATCTTGGCAAAATGTTGCAATCACAACTACCAGTTTGGCCAAACTGGTCAAAATGTAACATTTAACAAACTAAGGGCCTTTGCAAACTGCCAGAAATAGTGCACTTTAAATTGAGGCACTGCCCTGGCTCAGTGCTAGGGAACCATGGGAATTGTATTTTTTTCTGAGACATTGAGCCTTCTCTGTCAGAGAGCTCTGGTGCCACAATAAATTACAGATCTTTTGTAACCCCCTCCCAAAAAAAACCCAAAATAAACCTGAGACTGGAAATTAGGCTTGAAAAAGAATGGGAAACACCTTGTAAAATCTCAGTGCTAAAAAACCTGTTGGGTCTTATTTGTATACAGTGCTGCAGCAGTACATGGTTCTTTATAGAATACAAAGAGCAGAAAGACAAGTTTATGCTCCAAATGGAAGAGGAACTGGAGGAAGGAAGAATGCAAGGCACAAGTAGCCATGGAGGAATATTAGCAGATGCTTTTACACATGCATGGAGTTCATTTCAGTAGGTGTTCAGTTATAGGGTTTCTCAGCTGTACTGTGGTGTTCATCAGTATGCTGCAAAAATGTTCACTCCTTGCTACATACATGTTTCAAATATTAAATTATGTATAACACTTGCACAACTGAGCTTTTGTGGGCACAGAACTTTTATTTTAAAATCCCAAACTGCATATAGTATTACATGTACCTTGCTGTGTGAATTTTATGACAGGAATCACAGGATGCTTGTGATGGTTCAAACAGCTAGACCATTTGGCCCACAGAATGTCTATTCCAATATGGCTTCATGCTGGGATTGTAATTACTGAAGGCACTGGTTTAAATCTCCAAAATATAAATGCAAGAAAAACCATTTATTACCAAGCATTAGCAACATAGCCTACACAATGCATACTAGTTCCTTCAAAGAAGAAAAAAAGGATTTCATACGCAGAGGCATTTTATTTCCCCAAACTGTGAAGATGCTTTCTCAAAAGGAAAAGGGAATGTCAGTCCCTGCCGAAGATCAGCATTCCACAGATGCAACTTTTGTTTCAAGGTGCTAAAACGCTGCTCCTAAAATATTAATGCCAGCTTTGAATCTGCTTTAATGTATGGCTCTTGACCATACAGGCCTAGAATCTATGGTGCTATGGAGGGCCTGTGTAACCCTTTACTCACATTATCCAAAGCTTGCAGTGCCCTCTGCTTCCTGCGGATTTACCAATATAGATTGCATCTAGCTGCAGAATTAATGCAGTTTGACACTTCTTTAACTGCCATGGTTGAATGCTATCGAATTATGGGATTTGTAGTTTTATGAGATATTTAGCCTTCTCCAGTGCCACAACAAACTACAATTTCCAGGATCTCATAACATTCAGTCATGACAGTTAAAGCAGTGTCAAACTGTAGATTAGTTCTGCAGGGCAGATGCAGCCATAGTCAAAGGAGTTTCAAACCAATTAAAATCCATGGTGTAACGTATCCTAAAAGGACAAACATCTTTTCCCTTCTTGTATGGAAGCATACTGCAGCACAATACATCATATGGGGTTACGTGCAAACACTTGGAGGAGAAATTAATGGGGTTTAGAAGTCTGGTATGTCTAAGTCCCATTTATTTCTATGTGTATAACTATTCATCTGGATCCAACCCATAGTTATGGGAATAGTTGTCGTACAGAAACCAAATTATTCTCTACCACTCTTTAATAAGCTTCTTTCATCTAACATGACTGGACAGAATAAGGGGTCTGTTGCTCTTTGTAAAAATACCAACAAAAACAGAGAAAGTGAGTAATAAACAATGATGTCTGCATGAAAAAACAACCTGAATAAAGAACAGAAAATATACAGCTCCATGGAAAAAAAAAAACTACCCAGTAATCTTCAGAATGATAAAATTATCCAACTAGGCCAGAGTTTTATTCCAGGCTAACAGCTCAAGCCGCAAACCTACAGCTTCTAAAATACCAACACTAACAATACCAAGTGTTAAATATTGCAATTGCAGCTACAAGAATAATGAAGCAAAGCAAGCCACCCACTATTTTAAAGAGATGGAAATGATTCAAAGGGAGAGAGAGCATAAAGACCGTGAAAACCTAGCATATTCATTCATAGGAAAAGAGCTTTTCAAAAGGGATAATATAACTGAAGGGATGAATAATATGGAACATAACTGGATTTTAAAAATCATGTGTGTATGCATGTGTCTATGGACCAAATATTCTATAATACTTCTGCTGCAGGCTTTAAAGGATTAGTTTCTCTCACTTCAGGAAGGTCAGTGAGCTGGGCAGGTCTGGCCTTCTCAGCTCCAAGGAGCAGAAATCACCTAACCTAGCAGGCTCTCTTGGTTTGTCTTCAGCTCCAAGGAGAACCAATTTCCAAGCCAGCTCATTTAAAGGTAACATACTGTAAGCAGAGCGTCTGCCTTGAGGGGTAGTTTCAGCTCTGAAACCTAAGAATAACTGTATTAAATATGCATTAGCAGTAAGCACTAACTCTTTCAGAAAATAAAAATAAAGACAGGCTCCTTTCTATACATGAAAGAAGCACAACTTTTTCAGCCCTGGGGAATCCATCTGGGGTTGGCCGGGAGGTCAGAAGTTGCACATGTAGGCACACCCCCACATTATCTCCTTCCAAATCTCAATACTTGTGCATGCATCTCACTGCTCCCTTCCCTGCCTCCTGGGCACCTGGAAGGGCTGAAGATGAAAGGCTACTTCCCTGAGCAATCTCCACCAAGACCACCGTATTATGAAATTCATGGGATCCCCATAACTTGCCTGGTAACTTGGAAGCATACACATACACAAAACAGAAAAAGAAAAATCGCAAAAAAAAAAAAAAAAAAAAAAAAAGGTTGCTAGTGCTGAGAGGGGCTTTCACTTTTACATAACTGAGATTGCTCTCCCAGCACTAAAATTTGAAACATTACAGCAGGGTCATCTGGCTCAAATGATCATCTGGGACGTGGGAAGATAGTGGTAAGGCTGCACTAAGTAGCCAAGGACCAGATGGGGCCCTGGAGCGCACCTCTGACATATGCCATCATTGAGAATTTGCAGAGAGGCAAATGTGTTACAGTAGCAGCTGAGGACATCACAGTGAAAAGGCTACATGTCCTTTGTATCTTCCTGGATAAATCATAAGCATTAAGTGGCCTCTGACCTTGATGACTCACTTTAATGTTCACCTTTGAATCTTACTGATCCGTTTGGAGTCAAGAAGTACCAGGAACCTGCATCTGGAGTGCTCTATGATCAGAGGGATTTCTACACCTGCTTATCACCTGAAGTTTATCTTTAAAGAAAGGTGAAGAGAACAAAGTTTAAATGCTCCCTTAGCCACTAAACTGGATGGTTTTAGGCCAGCACTGTATTTCAGGCTAGACTGCATCACAAGGTTGTTGCGGTGAGGGAAAGGAGAGAACTGCATATGTAACTTAGAGTTCGCTGGAGGAAAGATAGGATGTAAATATAATTACTATAATGGGCCCTTGGTATCCAAATTATCCAGGATTCCCTGTGGAAATCAAAATCTGCAGATGCTCAAGTCCCATTGTATACAATGGACTTCCAAAATGGTATCCCATATTAAAAACAATGGCAAAATCTAGGTTTACTTTTTGGAATTATTAATTTTTGAATATTTTCAAGCTATAAATGGTTGAATCCATGGATACAGACTCTGTGGATATGGACGGACAACTGTTGATATAATACCTAAAATTCTCAATCATCTTTCCCACAATTTTGGAATAATAAAATACTGTAATTTGAACTGCTCCAGCTGGAGATGACTTAAAGCTGGTCTACAGTTAAAATCCCTGTACTGGGTTAGAAACATGTACAGTCATTTCCAACTTGGTTGCAACATGCAACATGGCTATTGACCATGCTGGCTAGAGGATTCTGGGAACTGTAGTACAAGAATAACTTTTCCAGGTTCTGCTTCAGCGATACCATGTGAAAAGTTCTCAAAATAGGTATACTGCCTACAGACCAGTGTTATTGTACATTTTCAATCACTAAATAGCAATTCATTGCAAAATAATAAGGTTGCAGCATAATTTTCATTACCAAATGCAAGGATTGCTCATTATTGTATTTCCTGTTCGTCCAAGTCAGAGAAGCTTCAAGTTCTTATTACTCCATCAGTCTTGTGAAAAAAGCAACACATACTGCAACATGATCCAACAAAGAGAGAGTTCAATCTCTGCACTGCGGACACACAAATAGCCATTACTCTTCAAGTTGCAGTGCAGGTAAAAAATAAAAACAAAGGAACTTCAATAACATATAATAAGTTATGGGACTAAAAGCACTTCTACCTTAAAATAATACAGCCCCTTTGCATACTTTTTCCAGAAACTGGGAGAGTACTTGCTATAACAAATGTTTGTTACTTACAGCATCCTGAATTCCTGAAAGAATTAAATTATATTTCATGAGGGAATGGAAAAAAGAAAAAAATATGACAAGTAGCATTTTTCCCCAGTATCAACAATAATGAGGTCACCTCTTGCTGTACTTTGGATGAACACAGCACTGTTTTCAAGCAAAATTCGCCATGGAAACATATACATGAGAAGAAGGGGACTTAGCTCAGTGGTATTATACATGCTCTGCATGTATCTGCAAGTTGCAGATTCAGTTCCTGGCATTTCCAGGTAAGGCTGGGAAAGACCCTTGCCTGAAACACTAGAGAACCTCCACCAGTTAGAGCACAAATGATGGGCCCATAGAATGACTTTGAATAATACAGCTTTCTGTTTCTTGGACAGACTGCCTAAATCTAAAATAACCCCAGCCTCCTGCCAATTAAAAAAGAAAATGGCCAGAGTAGCTTCATCATGATAATTGAGAACTCCAACCAAAGTCCTTACCCAGAACACATGGTCTAGAATACTGTCAAGAGAATTTAAATTTTATAAGAAATGCTCAATACAGAGTGGCCAACCTCCTTCACCTACTAGCCTTAAAAACAATTTAAACATGAGCACTGATGAACAAAGACTACCAAAACCCCTTGTGTGTGTATGTGTCACAGTCACTCATCTGGTGGCTTAACATGGCTGGTCCATTTAGTTGCCAACGGAAGTGCAGTTTTGGATGACCACAGCCACAAGTATTTCCATGTAAATAAGTCAGACACAAAGACTATAGGCCTTTGCAGACTGCTAGAAATAGTGCAAATTGAGTCCACTTTAAGGGTTAGGGTTAGGGAATCATGGGAACTGTATTTTATTGTGGCACCAGAGCTCTCTGACAGAGAAGACTCAATGTCTCAGAAAAAAAAACAATTCCCATGATTCCCTAGCACTAACCCTAACCCTTAAAGTGGACTCAATTTGCACTATTTCTGGCAGTCTGCAAAGGCCCTATGGGTCCACAAGAGCTTTTAAAACAGGATCCCACACTTTATGAATACACTTATCCCCACATTCTCTGGGGTTAGGGGCACAGGGCCCCCGTGAATGTGGAAAAAACACAAATAACAAAAGCACTATGTTTTTACCTGACAGAACACCTCTTTAGGAATCTCTAAGTCCTCCAGTGCAACTCTGCAGTTAAGATCTGCCAGACATTGAACACAGAATTGCACTGGAGGAGCTATAAATGTCTAGTAGACTATTCTCTCTAGGAATGTATAGATCCTTCAGTGAGACTTTTGGTTAAAGTTGACCACAGAGTTGTGCTGGAGGACCTAGATATTCCTAGAGAAAACATATTAAGAAAATCTATGAATAATTAAATCCACAAAAGTAAAAAAAACAAAAAACAAATATGGAGAGTGTATGTCATCTAGATGAGTAAAAATATTTTGCAGAAGCTTCATACTGGGGCTCTCATATTTAAACCAGCCTTCAATATGCAGAAGCCTATTTAGTCTGGACTTCCAGGTGTCCAAGGCATGTCCAAGACCACTTAAAACTCAGACTTCATCAAACTTCATTGAGGAATCTATGAGCCTTAACAGACTGCCAGAAATAGAGCAGCTTGAGGCCACTTTAACTGTCCTGGCTCAGTGCTAGGGAATCATGAGGATTGTATTTTTTTTTTCTGGGGCATTGGACGTTTTCACACTAGGGGTCTCAAAGCCGCCTGGAAGCAATC
>CM034710.1:62446726-62460258 GCA_020142125.1 Phrynosoma platyrhinos
ACACACCCCAGTGATGCTACTGCTCACTTGCACTATAAGAAAATAAAAATAAGAATATACAATATAAAACGTACAATATACAGCCAAGGCCCTCTGAGACAAGTGATTAAATCCCAACTAAAATCAAAAGGGCTATCATTATAAGCTGCTAAATGCCAAGGTAAACAAAAAGGGTTTCAACAGATGCCAGAGCTGCTGTTGTGTTGGAATATGACATGTGCCAATGCTTGTCCTACATCTTACAGTCAGAGTTTAGAAATGTAACTTCCAGCCAGGGAGCCCACTGACTGTTGGTTGGGAAGGTGTTGAGAACTGTGGTGTCAAAACCCAACTTCTTAAAGCCATGCCTATTTCTATAAAAAAGAAAATGAAATTGTGAGGGAGGAAGCAAAGTTGTTTGGCATCTAGTTGTCTAGGTGGAAGGATTATTTGTTTATTTATTTATTTAAGTATAGTGAAGTATCCAGTTCTGTGAGTTCCCTGTCCTGCAACTAAAGTGGTATAGCCCAGAAACAGGTTTGCCATCTCAATGAGGACTAGATCTCATGTTAATGAGATGAATCACAGATATATTTTGCCAATGAGCAAATACCCAGCTGACTGAAATATCGGTTCTAGAAGGTTATCATTAATTAATTTTCCAGCAAGATAGGAATGATTTCCTGTAAATTAAAAACTATGTAAGTAACTGGGCAAAGGTATATTGCTCATATGGAGAAACAACTGTTGCTGAATAAACATTTAAAACATATCTACTGCTGCTTCTCAGTCTTCTAACATATAATGATGGAAAAAATATAGATGAAAATAATTTGTTTTAGTAACATGCAAGTCCAGTTTTCATGACTGCTTTGTTTGTGAGGTACCATTTATTTTTCTCCACTGGTTATATCTGGGCAATCCATTACCCAGGGGGAGATGGTCACACAAGGTTGCTTTTATATTGATTCAGACCATTGGCTCATCCAGTTCAGTATGGACTGCAGCAAGGGTAGGGAACATGTACCCCTTCAGAAGTGGTTGGAATGCTAGCCCCATGAGATCAAGCCAGCAAAGTCCATGGAGAAGGATCATGGAAGGTGTAGTCCAACTGGTCATGGCTCATGGACCAAACAGGGTGTCATAATTCATTTGGGGGATGAGAAACTGTTTAGTTGATTAGCAGTCCAGAGATCAAGAGCCAAGGCATCAGTCCAAAATCAAGGAACTGAAACTAACATAGAGGCTCACAGAAGAGTAGTTTGGATTCAAGAACCGCAGTGACTGAGCTGGCTTGGATGTCTATCAAAGAATGAGGAATCAGTGTTGCTTCCAATGCCTGTAGGTGTTTGCTCTCTGACTTGTGTAGGGAGGATGATTATTTCATGCACATGCCAACAGCTGGGGCAGCACCAACTGAGCTACCTCTCCTCAAAGACTATGGTCATGCTAGACTATCTAAGGGTGGGCCAACATGTGGAGAGGGGGCACCTCACACCAAAAAGAGTGGTGGCTTCTGCTTGTTCATTGAACCTCCCATCCAGAACATCTGGAGGGAACTGTTTCCAACACCGATAGACTGACATCTGCTCTCCAGGGTCTTAGGTTGCATCTACACTGCAGAATTAATGCAGTTTGACACCACTTTAACTGCCATAACTCAATGATATGGAATTCTGGGATGTAGTTTTAATATGTAGCCTTCTCTTTTAGAGAGCTCTGGTGTCACTAAAACTGCAGTGAGGTACACTGTAGTTGATCCCATTGCTTTCAGATTTTGTGATGAAGCACTTAGGTAGGATCTTAGGTAGCACTTAGGTTGCAAAGGAGGATTTCAGAATGCATGTTAAATGATCACCCAAGCAGGAAGAGAGTAGAGCACTCTAGCATCAACAAAGGGATAATGAAAACTAGCCCTCTTTCTGAGCAAATGTTTTTCCATTGTTAGAGCTCAGTGGAGGTGGGAATTGATCTTACTATCATATCAAAAGAATCATACTACACATTGTACAAATAACATTGCAGAACAATTACATCAATTAAACTATGATTTACATGTATGTCCTTATCTGTCATTCAAATACCATCCAAACTATATATGTACACTGTGCTAATTTGCTTGGCATTGTTATGAATCATTACAGATTTCCATATTGGTTCTCTAAACTGACCAGTGTTGCTCACAGAGCATCATTAATCTGTTTGCTAGTTTTATCATGCACTCTGCTCTGTCTCTTATCTCTATTGTTTGGAGAAAGTTGCCTGAGAAAAACAAACTGGAATCAGCAGACTCACTAGGCCTTTAGCTAAGTGGCAAATATGTCACTTGGACATGTTAATATTCTGTGCAAAGTGAGGTGGACAATGATCATGTTTCTATGTACTTAGAGAACCTAAATATGAAATGTTGCATCACATAAGATTAACAAGTAGAAACAAAGAAGGTTCAGTGAATTCATCTAACCTTAGAGGGGAAAAACACATTTTGGAATAGTGTCAAGAGAAAGAAGTAGTGAGACACTTTATTACATAATTATTCTTGGAAACACCCTTTTTGGGTGAGCCTATGACTAGTCCTGTTCAAACAGATCAAAGGTGCACAGTAATAGATAGATACACACGCAGAGAGAGAAACAGGACAGCTATCATGGACTGCCACACAGGCAGAATGTCCAGTTAATCTTTTAGGTTCCCTGTCTCTCACAGATATCAACTCTTGTTTTTTGTTGTTGTTGTTGTTTTGAAAACTGAAGACGATGTTATATTTTCAGAATACAGTCATCCCTCCCCATTTGCAGATTTGACTTTTGTGGATTTGATAATTCAGAGATTGTATTAGTATGTTATCTCTAGGAATCTCTAGGTCTTCCAGTGCAACTCTATGGTCAACTTGAAGCAAAAGTTGCACAGAAGGACCTAGAGATTCCTAGAGAGAACACTCCACTAGGCATTTGTAGCTCCTCCAGTGCAACTCGGTGGTCAATGTCTGGCAAATGTTGACCACAGAGTTGCATTGGAGGAAGACCTAGAGATTCCTAGAGAGGTGTTCTCTCAAGTAAAAACATAGGGCGTTTTTACACGGGGCTTTAGGAGGATGCAATCCTACCTCCGTCCGGCCCCACTCCAGCTCCATTTCCAGCGTGTTCACACTCACGCCGGTGCCATCCCTGCGTCCGTCCGGCTCCTCGCTCCGTGTGTTCAAACGCACGGAATAGCAAGTCCGGCCTCCCTCCGGCCTCACTCCGGCCTTACCACCGCTAACTCCGGCTTCAGTGGCTTAAAGGTAATTCCGGGTTTTAAAAGGAATTAAGTTTTTGCCGCCGGAGCCATTCCGGAATGAGCGGCTCCAGGCGGCTTTAGGGACTAGTGTGAAAACGTCCATAGTGTTTTTGTTATTTGTGGTTTTTCCACATTCACGGTGGCCCTGTGCCCCTAACCCTAGTGAATGTGGAGGGTACTGTACTTTTACTTACATAGAGCATAAAGAGCAGGGATTCTTCTTTTTCTCCTGTAAACTTGCAAAATGAACAGAATCCATAAAGCAAGGCTATTGGCTCAATAAATCTGCCTTTGCTACCTGATGGGAGCCCAAAAACAGGATTTGTCATGAATGGCAGCCTGCATTTGACTTTCCAGAAAAGCCCAATCTATCTTGTTAATTTGGAATAAACATAAGATACAAGCCTTTGAAAGTTTTTTTTAAAAAAATAACAATATAGTCACTATTTTAGAGAGGTATAAAACAAAAGAAAGCAACTGTTCCCTCTTTCATTACATCTCCCTTGTGTGCCTCTATTAGACGGGTGGAGGAAGGGGAATATTATATAATATATAATACAGAGTATTATATTCCAAGAGTAACCAGAGAAATAAATTGGATAGACAACATGAGTCATTTGATATGTTTGCTGTATCTACCTGATACTTCACATGAAGAGAAGCAGGCAAAAACAAACAAACCAAGATTCCATTAACAGTTATGAAATAGGTGAAGTACTGTTATTGTACTCAGGAGTGAACTGAAGTGGTGAGTATCAAACAGAAATGCATTACTATTACTGTTGCCACAACAAACTACCATTCCCAGAATTCCATAGCATTGAGCCATGGCAGTTAAAGTGGTGGCAAACTGGATTGTTTCTACAGTGCAGATGCAGCCTATGTGGCTATTAGAAATAGTGAAGCAGCATGGCTTTTAATCTCAATAAGTAATAGGACAGAATTTACACACTTAAATTTTCTCTGCTATGCTTATATTGCACATTTCTTGGCACCGCCACCGTTTGTTTTTTGAGTTCCGGGTTGGTAATTTTGATGCTGAAGAAAATTTGGCTGGAGTGGGGGGGGGGGGATGTTTTTCAGTTCTCTCTTTAGCAGTGAAAAAGCTGAGAGTGTGAGGAGAAAAGATTGTTAGTATTACTGCATATTCTCCAGTGACGAAAAATGATCATGATGTGGTAAATAAAACAGATTAATGAGGAAGATCACACAAGCTAAGGAGCTTGTCACTTACCAAATTAAGCCGGCTTACCTCTTCCAGCTTCAATCCTGGATCCAGGATACCTCCGGATGTTATCGGACATAAA
Source organism: Phrynosoma platyrhinos (assembly GCA_020142125.1). Classification (NCBI taxonomy): domain Eukaryota; kingdom Metazoa; phylum Chordata; class Lepidosauria; order Squamata; family Phrynosomatidae; genus Phrynosoma; species Phrynosoma platyrhinos. Next base: position 62,451,292 of record CM034710.1, read on the forward strand.
TCACCGCCTATTTAGCCACGATGCCACTGGCCGAATCCATCCCGGGATGAATCATCACCAAGCCAGCCAATTTTTGAAGCCAGAATCTCCCCGACTTTGAAAAAGTGATGGCTGAGTGAGGCTTTGACTTGGGATGGATTCAGCTGGCAGCATCACGGCTAAATCGGCGGCGATGTATGTCTGATAACATCCAGCGGGATCCTGGATCCAGGACTGAAGCTGGAAGAGGTAAACTGGCTTAATTTGGCGAGTGATAAGCTTTTACGAAAGGCTGCTGTAGCTTGATTTTGCCTAATCTTACTGGGAAAGACAAGATTCATGCCCCCTTCCTCTCCTTCCTATTGTGTTGACTGCAAACTACTTTTGCACTTTGAACATAGTTTGCAGCAATACCAGTAAGCAGAAGGAGAGAGAAATTGAGATATTTTAAAAGCTGCTGCAAAAGTAGGATGACAGAGGATTAATCAAGTTATCCATGCCAAATCAGGATAGCTGAAATGTGTCATTGGAAGTGAGAAGTGGAATGGTAGTCAAAAGCAGACTAGTCTTGAATCTCCTTACTTATGAATATCCTATGTGTATCTCCACTGGTTAAGAGCAGATGGTTTCCCCATTTCCATAACACTGCTGTCTTCTCAGTTAATAACTAGCTGGAAATAATTTCTTTATAGACCAGGAACTGGCAATTTCAGTTGGTCATCCAATTTTCTGCCTCAGAGACTTCCTAGGGCTACATGGATTGCCAAAAGTCCAACTCTCACCAATAGGCCAGGGCAGAATGAAACCAGCAGTGAATGAAAGTCAATTTTTTTTTTTTGGAAAGATGAGTCACTGATATGTGAAATAGTGCAAGGGCCCCACAACCTATGTGGGGGGAGGCCAAAAGAATATTTCAAAAAAGTATTATTGCCCCAAAGTGGTCCTCAAACACCATCAAATGCCCTGTTTTGTTGTTTTTAACTGCCCTCAAGTCGATCTTGACTCATGGCGGCCCTATGGGTGAGATATCTCCAAGACTCTCTGTCCTCCACTGCTCTGCTTAATTCCCGCAAACCCATACCCATGATTCCCTTAACAGAGTCCATATATCTAGCATGTGGCCTTCCTCTCTTCCTACTTCCCTCCACCTTTCCCAGCATTATTGTCTTTTCCAAAGAGTCCCTCTACTCATGATGTGTCTCAAGTAAAACAGTCTCAGTTTGGTCATCAAATCCCCCCAAACACCCCAAAAACGTGACATGAAAAAGGAAGTGATTTCTGGTTCACTTCCTGTCATTAAGAAAAGGCCTCTAGCAGGCCTAAAATGGTCCAACACCTCCCCCCAAATTTAGCAAAAATACCTCCCACATTCCTTAGAGGGCATTAGGGGGCAGTTAGGGCTAAAAAAATGATTCCCCCCCCTTTTGTAGGGGTGCAGCCCTCCAAGGCTTTGGAGGAGGGCTAATGAGGAGTATCACTTTGGCCACCCCAATAATAGACTTCGGACAATAGTGTTTTTCAGAGATACCATCATATATGTTTACATTTATTGTGTTCATAGCATGTGGCTATATGACCCTCATTCAGACTTTTGGCCCATCCTGGCCAGGATTGACTACTCTGACTGGCAGTGGTCCTCTCAGCATCTCAAGCAGAAGGAGCACCTGCTACCCAATCCTTTAATCTGGAGATATGAGGACTGAACCTGTATACAAGCCTATGTAGCATTCCCCACCATTTTTCTAGCACTTTAAACTACTTAAAGCATTTCATGGATATTAACATGTTATTGTGACATTAAACACAAGAAGAGCTGTGCCAGATTAGATCAAAGGCCTATCTAGTTGGACATTGTGTCCTTTTGCTGGGCAACCAGATGCCAAAGGGAAGCCCACAAGTAGGGTTTGATGAAGGTTACAATGCCTTCGTATTTGTGTTTCCAGAAATGGCTACGCCATCAGCTGCCTCCAGTATTTTCATACATACTCTGGTAAGGTAGGTCATTATCCTCATATTGCAGATGTGAAGTTGGAGATGAAGGAAAACAATGTACCTGAACGTGACCCTCCAGATATTGCTAGACTGCAGCTCCCATCAGTCCTATCCAGAATTGTCACTGATGACAGTAATGGGGGATGCTTTCCAATCTGGAAGGTACACTCACCCGGAGGCATTACTAAGGAGGTGGAAGGCTCCTTACTACTAAGGAGGCTGTCAATACTTTAAATGACATCAGGTGGCAGTCTAAGGTGGGGGTGATACCACTATTCCCCAAACATCTGCTTTTGGGCAGAAACAGGCAGTGCATCCTTTTAAAATGTTGGTGTTCAGCGGAAGAGATGGCATGAGTGGGGTGAGTCTCAGTGGGAGGAGAAAGGAGAGACTTCTGTTTTTTTTCAAATTACATTTTAAATTTAAAACTTTATTTTTTTAAAAAATATTATGTTTAAATGTTCTTAAAAACATCTCTGTAAAATTTCACTTTAACCATATCGAACTATTTACATGTAAATACATTTAGTTGTGTATATGATATTGTAATTTAAAAGTATAGCTTTAATTTTACTAGTTTTTATGTCACAATTATTGCCACCACATTCAGTGATATACAGGAATTATGACATGAGTAACAGTGCAAAAAACATTACTAAGGATTCTGTATGGTGTGGTATGAGAGGAGGTCAATGGGGGTGGATGACACCATGAGTTACCACATTGGTTGATGCCAACCCTAGTGACACCACTGCATTCACCACCCTTCCATAAATCAACTCATAAGATTACCACTGAGTTCATGGCAGAGGCAAGATATGAAGTAGAAACTTTCTGAAGTATACCTCAGACCCTTGGCAACTGATTATACTACATCAGGTCTCATTTACCAGGCAACACTAATGCATAAACAACTAATCCTAAAAATAGATACCTTCAACAGAGTATGAAGACTAAAGCTGTCAATACTTTAAATGGCATTGAGCCCAACAATCTCAAAGCAGCATATCCAAGTACATTGAGCCCAATGGAATCAAGTACATATTATCTTGACCCCCCAACCTTAATAAGAATGATGGTTATTTTCATGTGTGAGGCTTAAAAATTGTTTTTGCATTTTGCAGATCTCCAATGGAAATATAAAACATATATTAGCTGGAATATATATTTCATTTTATAATATATCACTTTCACTTCGTGCTCCAAACATCTGCACAGGCTGGATACCAATTCTGAGAGAAAAAACTCAAAGGTACTTTCAGTGCTGTGTATTAAAATGCTCAAAGGCAGAAGAAACCAATCTCTTCATAGACCGATCTTTAAATCCAAATTGGAATATGGGACAATACTTTACGTATTTATTGTGCACCTCGGCCATTTTCTTTTTCCTGTTCTCTCCTCTCTTCTCTGCATCTCAGCGTAGATTTTTCCATGAACTACAATAGCCACCCTCAATCTGATTCCTTCTGTACACTAAAACTGCCTGTCATTCTTAAGCGTGGTCATGACAGGTGGGGAGAATTAGAGTAGTGGTTTCTAACACACCTATATGTTTGTGGCAGGTGCAGGAGCTAGGTTGGGGAAGTTTGTCCTGAAAAATAAGTACCATTGAGCTAAGAAATGTTCCATTAAGCAGCAAAGATATACTACTTGGTTACTCTAGCTTTCTGAAAGTTTTGGTAAATTTAAAAAAAAGGAAATAAAAGAAAAGGGGAAAGGACTCTAGTGATGCCTTTCAAACAAGATGATTTCTTTTAGCATGCACTTTCATGGATTTCAGTCCACTTCTTTAGATGCATTGAAGATATTCCATCAATACTTTGGTGGTATTCCATCAATGCATCTGAGGAATTGCACACGTAAGTTCAAGTTAAAATGAACCAGCTTGTCTGAAAAGTGTAATCAGAATGCTTCCAACACTTTTTTTTACTGAAAGAAACTATTTTTTTAGAACAGTTACACAGATCACTTCTCCTTTTGTCAACACTGATAGGTAGCTTAGCATTCTAGATCCTGCAATCTCTGATCTAACTTGCTAAGATCTGAACTGCAATAACCCCACCAACTACAGCTGTGTATTTTTTTGTTCATTTAACTCTGGTCTAGTTTAGCCAGATTTCCCTAGAGGGTGACATTTTACCAAAGGCATAGCATAAAGGTAATCAAAGTGGTAAAATGGGATTCAATATATAGATGAACGAGAAGCCATTTAGCTGTAAAGTGAGGGGAAGCAGCTGTACAACTGAACATTCTGGGAGTGGATTTACTAACCACTGTGCTAAGCTTTCTGATCCAATCCCATGCACATTTCAATACTCTCTTGCTATATCAATCCATGTAGGGAATCCCCATAAATTCCCACTGTGCTCTTCATTTGCATTCATTAAACTGAATCACTAAAACATAATAATAATAATAATAATAATAATAATAATAATAATAATAATAATAATAATAATAAATTTTATTTTTAACCTGCCCCTGTGCTCGGCAATTGGGGCAGCGTACAACCTTATAAAAACCGTAAGCAATTAAAACGTTCTCAGATCCCACACCCTAACCCTCCCACCCCTTAAAACTAGATTAAACCAAGAAAGAATTAAAATGAATTTAAAACATAAATACAAATGAAACGATTTTGGGGGCAGTATACAAATAGTGGCAGATTAAGGGGTGGGTAGCAGACCTCCGCCATTGCTGGGAAGTTATTCCAGGAAGGCCTGCCGGAAGAGATCCATCTTTAGTGCTTTCTTAAAAGCAGCAAGAGTGGTTGTCCGGCAGGCCATTCCAAAGTCTGGGAGTGGTCGCAGAGAAGGCATACACTTACAATACTATTTAGACTCAATATCTGAAACAAATGTTGCATCAAAAAATATTCAGGAGTAAAAGAACTCATATTATTCGAGGAATCAATTGCAGTTATTCAGACTTGACAAATATATGTGAGAAATAATGAGGGGCTGTATGTGTGGTGTGGATTTAGGCTGAGGCCTTATTACATTTTTCACTAAAGAAGAAAAATGCAAGCAGTTTTACAACTGGCATATGACAATTCCAAATCTTGTATTATGTTACCTCAAAGTTTCACAATTCACACCAATGAGCTCAATGTAATACCACAAAATAAGTATTGCATCAACAAATTTATGTGATCACAAAAATGAAGGGACAGAATATACAGAATATATAATGTATATAGGTTAGCTCAGCTGTTGATGACTTGCAGCTGGTTCCCTGTGAGGCAAGATATTACTGGAGACACAGTTGTAAGAATGCAAACTTGCTCCTGTGCCCACATACTGAGTTTATGAGGAAAAGTGGCAGATCAGCCTTCACCTCATGTTGGCCCCAGATATACCTGCCCCACATAAATAAACTGTATGTATTTGTTGCTATATTTGGAGACAGTGAAGCTGCAGTGGAGCAGAAGCAACCTATCACTTCTGAAGGGCCAAGAAAGCATAATGATAAGCATTGAAATGTATAATTTAAAAATATGTAATAAAGACATACTCAGAATGCCTGCCCAGAGTGTGGCACATACTACTTCATGACAGATTTGTGTAGACTTCGCTGCCTTCCACTGAGCAGTATTTACTCATCATAACAGTCCCATGTTGAGTCCAATTAGTGTATTTGAATTGGTACTGAATAATATGAACAAGCATGGTAACGTTTAGCCCTAGGACTGTGAGCATCTTGTGAAATCAGTGGTGCCTTGCTCTGAAAGCACTGGACAAGTAATAAACAATTTCATATTTCTACACATCATCTTTTCTATTGCAGTTGTACATTACATAACTATAATTGTTAGCACCTCAGCTGCACATGCCATGTGACATCATAGCTATGAGAAACTAGTAATTTAGTAAATATGGATCAGGTGATCATATGCACAATGCTTGTCTAATATGTCACCTTTTTCTGCAGCATACATAATGCTTCACAATGTATCATCATCATCATCATCCAATAGATATTTATTATCGCAATCCATAGACCCATCAATACAAACAAACATCAATTATACCAGGGGTAGACAACCTGTCCCCTTTAAGGGCCGAGGGACTTCAGCTCCCAGAAGCCTCAGCCACGTTGGCCAATAGCTCCTGGGATTCTGGGAGGTGAAGTCCCTCGGCCCTTAAAGGGGACAGGTTGCCTACCCCTGAATTATACTATATTAAGTAGGATACAGTTTAACATTCCATAATCACAATAAAATTGACATATTCAATAAAAACTTTCTAGATACTCTAGCCGATTGAGTTTCTTTCTCTCTCATGTTAATTACTAAAGACAAAAACTTGAAACCAACAGGGTTACATTAGAACATCTATCCTCTAATCCAGGGGTAGGCAACCTTTCCCCTTTAAGGGCCGAGGGACTTCAGCTCCCAGAATCCCAGGAGCTATTGGCCAACATGGGACTATTGGCCAACATGGCTGAGGCTTCTGGGAGCTGAAGTCCCTCGGCCCTTAAAGAGGAAGGGTTGCCTACCCCTGCTCTAATCGAAATTTGGCATAAAACTTATCTGATTAGTCAGGTACATGACTTAATAAAAAAGAAATCAGCTATTTGAAACCCTGATACACACACACACAGTGAGAAGTGGTGGATTGGGGCTGAGGCTGTCCTACGCCTTGGCCCCAATCCACTCTTTTTCTGCCCCTGGAAGGAGCGCTAAAATAGCTCTCCTTCCTCAAGGCGTGGAAAGGGCGCTTCAAGAGGAGGCACGCGCCTCTTCGGTGTCTCTTCTGGCTCAGCATGTCTGGACTCTGAGCCAGAAGGACATCATCGGAGCGCCCACCATGTGCAATGGTGGGTGCTCCAATGATGTCGTGGGAAAGGGTTGGGGTGCCTGGTGTGTGGCTGCCCCTCCCCTTCCTTGGCTCCAGGACAGCACAAAGCGCCGTCTGCAAAGGGCCTAAATCACAATTACAGCTGAGCTCAATAGGATCAGAACTGGTTTCAAGTGGGAACAAGGTCATATAATCCGATCAGCAATTTGCTTTAAATCATAGTGGGAACAAGATCAAAGAAGGAGGAAAGAAAGTGAGGATGGTTGGCTCAGAAGCATCAGCCAACAGAGTCCTACTTTTCTGTGCCCAGCCCCAGCTATTGCCAGTTCTAATGTAAATCAGCAGGAAAAGGGGTTTGTTTTGGGGTTTTTTGCATAAGCCAATAACTTTCTATCTCTGGGGAAGATTACTAGCTGGTGACACCACTTCCTCCTAAAATGAAATTGCCTCTGCTGTGGCTTCTTCCATCTTTTCCTTTTACATAAAAAAGATATGAGGAGGAAAAAATGATGTAGTTTCACAACATCTTTTCTCTCAGAGCTGTCTCCCTAGAAAGACCTTTCATCTCCTCACTTCAAGAGTGTTATTTCAGGTCAGAGAACTCAATCTGAAATCTATGAAGAAAATTGCAAGGAATAAAATTAAGTGACAGCAAAAGATGTGAAGGTGGTTGGCCAGGGCGATGGAAGAAATATACTGAGGAAAATATACATGCTCTCCCTAGCCTTTAATTTTAGATATATATTTTTTGAAGTGGAAACCTTTATGTTATTATAGGCCAGTTTTGTCAGGCACTGAATGTTCTATGAGAATCCTCATACCATTTTCAGTTCTTTGCAGAATATAGTTCTGTTCAGCATAAGCCAACTGAAGCAGCAGAAACAATGATATCCTTTTACTCTGAAAACTTGGACGACAGATTGAAAATGACCAGATTTACCACTCTATCAAAAATGTGTAAATAGGAAAAAACATTAGCTTTGCCAGGTATATGTGAGAAAATATACAAAATATGTTTTTTTCATAATATGCTTACTATATTTAGATTGTGTGTGACCCTTCAAATTGCAGGTTTAAATGTTACTTTTCCATACAGTCACTGATTTTAAAAAATACCCTGAATCTGATCAACACAGGGCTCCTCCAGACTGGTGGTTTACAGTGTATGGTGGAGCACAATTTAATATTGCTTTATGATATTCTTGTTACTTTCCCATACAAACATTCTCCTGGATTTTAAAATTCTCAATAAAAAGGCAGCACATTTGTGGCCATCTTGCTTGTGACATGAGCTATGACAATACCATGTTTCCCCGAAAATAAGACACTGTCTTATATTTTCCTCAAGAAGACACATTATGGCTTATTTTCAGGGGATGTCTTACTTGTCCTGACTCTGCCCTGATGCCATGTGCCCGTCCGCAGGGCACATGACATCAGGGCGCCCTCTTGGTGCAGCGTACATACACGCTGCGCCAAAAGGGCTCAAAAGAGCCGTGGTGGCAGCTCAAAGGGCGACTTTCTGTCACCCCCAAAAGGAGCGGCATTTTGCCACTCTTTTGGGGGTGGCAAAAAGGAGGATTGGGGCTGCGGTGCTTGATTGCTGTGGCCCCGATCTGCCGCTCCCAGGGGCGGCCCAGAAAAGCTGCCCTGTCTGCATTGGCCCCATGTCTTATTTTTGGGGTATGGCTTATATTGCGCAAATGTTTACAAATCCTACTACGGCTTATTTTATGGGTATGTCATTTTCAGGGAAACACAGTAGATTTGGATCTTCCTCTCATCCCCTCCCCATTTTGCCTCCAGACACGCTTCCTGAAGATATGGTCTCCCTTCTCCCCACTCTCTGTTTAAATTATTTTGTTGAATCTTGATTTTTTTAAAAGGCCAGAACACAGTCACGACCAACCTTTTAAAAACCCATCTAGAAATGTAGTACTAATAGTAGTTGTTATTAATGTGCCTTCGAGTCAACTCTGACTTTTGGTAACCCCAACATAGGGCTTTCTTGGCAAGATTTATTTGGAGGAGGTTTGCTATTGTCACCTTCTTAATATAGCCTACAGTACCTGGCTGTCTCCCATCCAGTCACTAACCAAGCCTGACCCTGCTTAGCTTCTTCAGTCAGACAGGATCCAGTGCCAGTTCTATTACACTATCTCTTTAGCAATATTCTTTTATTTACCTGTATTTTCCG
>CM034710.1:62463261-62476722 GCA_020142125.1 Phrynosoma platyrhinos
TTCCTGAGTTTAGGGGCAGCCCCTGAGAAGGCCGTATCACATGTACCCACCAACCCTAGCTGTGAAGGTGGTTGGACTGACACAAGGGCCTCTTATAAGGATCTCAGGGACTGGGCAGGCTCAGGCAGGGAGACAGGGGCTGTCAGATAGCCTGGCCCACATCTGAAGCATATATGTCTGAGGAAATCTCACTTTGTGAGAAGGAAAACAGCTTATGTGCTTTGTGAATTTTAATTGTTTTTTGTGCTTATGTGCTTTGTGAATTTTAATTGTTTTTTAATTTGTTTTGTTTGATTAGTTTTTGGGGAGTGGGATTGAGGGATGGGACTGAATTTGATTTTATTTGTTTTGATGTTTATATGTTGTACGCCGCCCCGATTGCTTGGCAGAGGGGCGGGATATAAATAAAAATTATTATTATTATTGGTGGGTGATACAAGTTCCCCTTAACCTCTAGGACCCTTAGGCACCAGTTAGGTTGCTTGGGTCATCTGGAGCCATTTGCTCTGTAGGGACATATTGTACTCTTGTTTTGCACAGGAGGTGAAACTGGATAGCCCTTTCCCTCCCTTCTAAACACAAGCAGTAGTTGATGGTGGCTCTCTATTGTCAGAAGAGCAGGGAATCCATTCTGGGGTTTAGTCCAAACTTTAAAGGAAATATCCAATGTACTAAACCAATTTTAAGGATAAGATTCAGTACCTAAATGGCTAGCTCTTTTAGAGTTCAGTTTAAAACCACCATCGCTCTGACCCTGTACTGATCATAAGACAACCTGCTTTTCAATGTAAACTGAAATCTAGTGATTGGCATATGCTACATGCTGTCCCATTGAATTTTCAGTCAATTTTGTTTCATAATACATTACTTTAAAATTGGCAAGATTTGTTCTGAATGTCTTTGAAAGTCAATTTGTAGGAACTTTGCTGAAAGAGAACAGTACAATAGATTGGAAATATGTGTGAGGATGTCTAATATGGCCAGCCCTGCCCCACTTCCCAACACTGGCAATATCTGAGAAAACTGAGATGAACTTCAAATGGCACTTTCACAGGGCCAAAATCAACCATAAACAGTAATTTTTACAATTTTAATACTTTCAAATCTAGCCCTACTTATTTAGTAAATACTTATATTGCCAAGCAACTCAGGCCTGTAGGTGTGGTTCTCCTCATCCCATGTTATCCTCACAACAATCCTGTGAGGTATTCTGTGTGCTTTTGCTGCAAGAGAGTTGATGCAGAACAGTGGCAAAAAAAGACTCACGTAATACTTGCCTGAAAGCATAGTCTCATTGAATCTAATGGGACTTCTGAGTATGCATTTGCAGGTTGTACTGTGAATCCCAAACTGAGAGTTCCCTGAGTTAAATCTCTGGCTAAACAGAAACTCAATGCTGCAACATTCTGTTGCAGGTTCCATTTGTAAATCAGTGTATTATGTATGTATCATATACAGGAGGGCACATGCACACACATACAGGGAAGAGAATGGGTGTACTCCATGGGCATAATTTTGACAAAAGTTTGCCATCTAACAAATGAATATTTTTCCCCCAGGAACAGATGTGCTAGTTTACTTTTACTACAAAAAAAACGAGGCAAGTATCTTATGTCTGCATAACAGACAAATAACATGTATTGTGGGGGGGGGGGGAACCTTGCATGTGCTAGCCCATTATATACAAATGCTAGCCCAGAACTGGTAGGCTCATAGCTATTGTCTCCAGAGCAATAGATGGGACCTCATTTCTCCTCCAGGTTTTATTCAATGGCTTCAAAAGATCAAGAGCTAGAATCAAATCCTTATCAGTTTCTATATACAGCACCAATTAATTCAAATCTACTCAGAGTTGATGTGACCTCATTGTTGCTGCAGGGTGTTAGTGGCCACCAGTGAACATTAAATCAACACTTTGCCAGGCTGTATTGCAGCTAATGTTGGTTAAATGAAAAGCACCTAAGCATTCTGCTATCAGCTTCAAGCTGAGGAACTGTTCAATAATTCAGGCCCACACACCGCACACCAGAAAGCTATTATGATATCAATCAGGTATGCAAGCCTTTTGTTGGCTGAGCACCTAATTAACACAGGCTTAACCTTACAGATAGAGTGAGTCTTACTGAATTCCGGAACATCACTTCTGCTAGTCAGTGCTTTGCTGGGGGATCAGGGGAGAACTCAACTTGAAAGGCTGCTGTTTTCCTAGAGCTTTAAGAGGCTGAGTAGTGTTGCAAAATAGTCTCCAACACCATGAACGAAGAAACAAAATCAATACAGTGCCATGTGGAGCTGCAATAGTTAATTTAATTTCTGAGGGGCAGAATACTCCAATAGCAATTAATTCCATATATATATATATATATACATATATATACATATACATACAGTTGCACCTCCGTTCTCACAGACTTGAAGTCTGTTGTTTTGCATATTCAGGGAGGGACAACCTCCCCTTCAAGTCTATCGGGCTTGAATATTTGTGAATCTCCATTTTCACAGGTGAGGGGGTTCCAGAATGGATCTCCCACGAAAACAGAGGGCTGACTATATATATGAAATACACTTCAGAATAGCCCAGTTAACACTGCCACTTGATTCCTTGCATGTGGCCAAGACATGAATTCTAATACAAAATGACCTAAAGTACTTCAGGAAACTCCCAGAATACCATAACTGCATGTGCATTGGATTGTGAGCAGTCACATACATACTACTAGGCCAACCTCACAGCAGATGGAGACAATGTATTATTCAAATGGGTGCTTCCTAAGTTATTGGTTGTGGGGAACCAGGATGAGTTGTTGTTTTTCTTGAAAGGCACCATATTTGAGCCCAATGAGCACTGCTTTCCTGGAAACTCACCATGGACCAGCAGCCAGTAGCTGGGAGACCAGCACTGGCCCATGGACTACCACTTTGAATTGCACTAACTTGAATGACTGAACCCTTTGCAGACTGCTAGAAATAGTGCAAATTGAGGTCACTTTAACTGCCCTGGCTCAATGCTAGGGAATCATGGGGATTGTATTTTTTTCTGGGACATTGAGTCTTCTCTGTCAGAGAGCTCTGGTGCCACAATAAACTACAGTTCCCATGATTCTCTAGCACTGAGTCAGGGCAGTTAAAGTGGACTCAGTTTGCACTATTTCTGGCAGTCTGCAAAGCCCCCGAGTCTGAAAACACATGCAACCAACATATGTAAGGAGGGTAGGATTGTGGTGGCAAATATGTATATGGTGAGATGGGCAACTTGTGCCTCGCCATCATTCCTTACTGTTGGCTGTGCTGACTAGGGACTGATGCAAGATACTGCTCAACAACATTTTAAGAACTACACATTTCCATGGTGCATACCATGTGGTAAAGCTTGGCACTGTGGTTCCATTTCAATAGGATGGTATAGTGGTTAAAGTGTTAGACCAAGACTTGGGTGACCCAGATTCAACCCCCCTCCCCCTTGGCCATGAAGCTCACACAGTGTTTTAGGCCAGTCACTATATCCGACCCTGACCTACTTCACAGAAGAACAACATATACTACCTTATGCTCCATGGAGGAAAAGTGGGATACAAATGTAAATAATCATAATTGTAATACCAGCCATCACTACTAAAATCAGTCTCTACATTCATTGTGTTCAGTGCATTTGGGTTCAGAGTCTGATCAATTCTATGCTCTCTACAGGTTTTGGAAAAATCAGTCCAACCCTCTTTGACAGCAATTTGAAAGTGAAATAAATCTGCAGCTGGGCATTCTTACGGTTAATTTATTAATGATTTCCTTGGACATATATGTTAGTTTGTGGCCCCAAAAGAATAGTGTACCATGACTAACTGATGCCATCCCTGGTAAAATAAAGGCATTTCCTCAAAAGTGCATTAGATGGCAAAGTCCCTTAAAAGGATTGTCTGTGTCATTGTAACTAATGTTGTAAATAACATATTTATTGTAACCATTGTAACTATGGCTTGGAATAGATGGGCCAAAAGAAGTGGTTTCTGGCCACTTTGGGGATGTGATGTTTACATGTTGCACATCCCCAAAGTGGCCTGAAGCCATTCCGATGCTGCACTCCAGTCCTTTGGATCGGAGCAAAAAGGAGCCAGGATAATTTGGCTCCTTATGGTGTGGCTTGGGTCTGGGGGGCGGCCCACTTTGGGAGCAGGCCATGCGGTCACCACACTCCCAGCCCACTTGCAGCCAGAGGGGCCTTGGGCCACTCCTTCCTGCCTATGTGCTCCGACCCTATGTAACAAACTCGAATACAAACAACCAATGATCAATAAATCTCCTCTTCACACATGCTGTCCACCTTTTACTGCTTGCAGGCTTTATCAAGCACTTGGCAAGTGTGGGATCTTGTAAAGAAACTAAAGACATGAGATGGAAGAGAGCTACCTGGACCCATGGAATGATACTAAGGCACATATTGCCAAAATTAAGCACTTCCAGCCTTCTAAAATATATGGTTTGCTGCCTACCTGTCAACTGTGGTAGAGATAATCAACTCTTCTTTATAGGCAAACCGATCTGAGCCCTTTGGTAAAGGAATGGGGTAGAAATTAAATAAAGGAATATGGATACTTTCGTTATTGTGGTAGCTCCCTAAAGTTGTGGCAATCATCAGAGATATAGCCACAGAATGCATGTATGCAGTTACATTTTACCTGTGAGTGTATTGTGACAACAGAAATGAGAAAAAGAAACAGGAGATGATCTGTGTTTCCACTCAAGTGGCTAAAAAAGTGCTAAAAGGTGCTCTTCTTATGATGCTTTAACTTATTTTATTTTATTTTTAAAAATCACTTTTATTAAATCTAAACACAACTACAAACAAATTTTATACATATATCTGAAACAAATATAAACAAACAACAATAATGAAACAAACTTAACCAAACTACTAAACAAAAACAAACATACTCTACTGACTCCCCACTCACTGATGGATATATATCATTATTACTATATTTCCTTATATTTGAAACTGTATCTATGTATGTACAACATTAAAAACTCTGTTTATTTTACAAAATCCAAAGCTGATTCATATCCCCAATGAGATTGCAAGTACAGTCAGTCCTCCGTTTTCACAGGTGATCCATTCTGGACCCCCCACGAAAATGGAGATTTGCCAATATTCAAGTACCATAGGCTTGAATGGGGTGCATCCCATTGATTTTAACAGAGGTCACTCCCCATGAATATGCAAAACCGCAGACTTCAAGTCCGCAAGAACGGAGGGGCAACTGTATTTGAAAAACCAGTGATGGCGAACCTTTTAGAGACCGAGTGCCCAAACTGCAATCCAAAACCCACTTATTTATTACAAAATGCTGTATCCCTCTGGCTTTTAAGCAGTACCTATGCTGAACAACCCTTCAAACAAAGAATACCTTGAAATAGAGGGTTGTTCTCTGTGAATCAGGACACATGGCTACCCTACTTTCACTTCACTGAAATCTTGCTGCTGAAAACAGTTTGTGTGAATTGGCTGATATAAGCAACTTCTCCTGACAGCTGTGCTAAGAGCAGCCAAGGTGGTTTTCCCTGAAATTGGACTTCCAATGGTCAAGCTTGATTTATTCCAACTCAGTGTGTAGCTCTGAACTGTTAAAAGATTGCTGCTGCCTAGTTTGTTCATCAGGTGTTAATTTGGTGTCAAAAAATGACAGCAGACAGTTGTTAAACACCTTGTTTGACATCAGCATAATTTTGTGAGCAGTTTTCTCATTTTCATCTAAATAACGGTGAACCTAGTGATAAACCTTTCATCTCATAAAGATGCCAACAGCCAACATGCCATAAATTACTCACAGTGCCAGCTGGCACATTGATAATTCCTCCCAGCCAGCATGCTCAACTGCACCTTACTCTAATTTATGTGAGGTTTAAATTGGTCCCAGTAGCAGAATCATTTATAAATCATTTAAAAACCCTTCAATAAAAGGGAAAGATGTGGGAGATGGAGAGTGGCAGAGTCAGCACTGTGGAATATTAACCATCATACTTGAGAGGCAACTGGCTACCTCACTGGAAACCTGCATTTACCTGTCGGATCCTGGTTCCTAGCTTACACCTTTGGAGAGCATATGGTGATTTGGGGACATTGGATAGGTAGGCTGTCTACAGTGAAGGGAGAGCTGCAGAAAGGCTTTGTATGTAGGCAGGCAGTAATTTCTCCCTCTCGAGTCCCTTGTATTTCCTCACATACGTTCTTGTTCTACCTGTGGTTCATATCAGATTATGAGACTTTGCTTTTCATTCTTGCAAGGAAAGATTTGTGCATCATTGGACATTGTGGAGTTCATAAACATTGCTCCCTTTTGCGAGGACTAAAACTCCCAGACCTCCCCAGCCAACAAGGCCAGTGGCCATGGTTCCAGGATGCTAGGTTTTATGGTCCAAAAAATAATTTTTTATATGTTTTCCTAATATATAGTCTTTATTTCTTTTCCAACTTTAAAATACAACAGCACCAGAACAACACTTCCACAAAAAGTACATTCATCCACCCAGGCAAAGAACATGGACTTAACATACAAACCAATAAACAAACAAACAAGCCAACAAAAACATTTTACAACTACCTTTTAAAGTGACAACTTCCTCCCTTCCCAGTATCAGTTATCTCTGAATTGATCTTTACTTCTCAGTTTGTGTATTTTTTACATAAAACTCTACACACTTGAACTTAATATTTAATAATTCTACTATCCATTTTTTATTGTTGTTTTTATTGTTTGCCTTCAAGTCATTTCCAACTGGCGACCCTATGGCAAACCCTATGATCCTATGGCAACTCTATGGCAAGCCTATTATGGGGTTTTCTTGGCACGTTTCTTGAGAAGGAGGTTGCCATTGCCATCCTCTAAGGCTGAGAATGTGTGACTTGCCCAAAGTCACCCAATGGGTTTCTGTAACCAAGGCTGCATCCACACTACAGAAATAATCCAGGTTGACACCACTTTAACTGCCATGACTCAGTGTTATGGCATTATGGGAACTGTAGTTTTGTGAGACATTTAACTGTTTCTGCCAGAGAGCTCTGTTGCTACAACAAACTACAATTCCCAGAATTCCATAGCACTGAGCCATGGCAGTTAAAGTGGTGTCAATCTGGATTATTTCTGCCATATGGATGCATGCAACTGGGGATTCAAAGCCTGGTCTGCAGAATCATAGTACAATGTTCAACCCACTACACCATGCTGGCTCTCTTTCTTCTCTTATTTATTAATTAGTTAAATTATTTATTTAATTTATTGTTTATTCCGGAGAGAAGAGTTTTTTCTTGACTTTTTCTATTTCCATCTTTATTATATTTAACAGATATAATTCTGGTTTCAACTTTCATTTCTTTTCCAATATTTCTTGCATTGTTACATGTATTTTGTTCCAATATATTTTAGCTTCTTTGTATGACAACCAGACTTGGGGCAATTACTGAAGAAGGTCAAGGAGGAAAGTATCATGGTAGGCTTACTGTAAAACATTAAGAAAACAAGTGAGGAATTAGAAACTGAAGAACACCGATGTAAATAGTACTTATTTAGACAGTTATATGAAAGGTTTAAACTAGATTTAAAAACTTGAGGGAATTGAAACAAAAAACACAGATGTTGATACACTGTTGTGTGCAGAAGAAGACCTTATGATTGAAAAAAATACATTTAAAAAGCTATTAGAAATAGAAATGGAAGAGGAGATAGTTAAAGAAGATATGAATAACACAGCTACACTATACAGTTAGCATAACTGGAAAGAGTATGGACAAGAAGGATAAGCCTTACATTAGGTGTAATGGATCTAAGGGGAAAAAAATATAAGATGTTTTATAGATGACACTTGGCACTGGAAAAATTATCAAAATAATTTAATCAAAACAATTATTAAAATAATAACGGTGGGGATTGGAGTTGCATCTAGGCTATACAATCCCTATGTCTATTTTGGTCAATGAGAAAAATGCATACTAAAATACCGGTACATGCATTGAAAATGTATACAAAACATTAAAAAATTAGTGGGATTGCAATTCCTAGCATTCCTAGCGATTAACCAAACTTCAGTCCAACAATTCTGTGGAGAGCTACACAATTCCCAGTCCTGGACTGAAATTTGTTTCTAACCAAATTTTAAGGTTTTCAGAAGAGGGCTTCCCCTCGGTTCCACCACCATCACAGGTACATTTGCTAAACATACAGGGGAGAGCTTTCTTGGTATTTGTGGAACACACCTATAGAAGATTTGGTTCATTCCCTCTCTGTTTTCTTTCTGCCACTCTTCGGCTCTTAACTCACTGTGGTAAAAGGTCCCTTTAATGGGGTGCTCTGTGCTTAATGTGTCCTAAATGCGTTTTAAACTTTAAACTTTTTGATTTAATAGAATTATTTATTTTTCTAATTTAATTTCACACATACACATGTACCTATGTGTACATAGAAAGCTTACTGGAAAGGTGGGACAACCAGCTGCACAGCTTTGCTTATTCTGAATCTTACATCCACAGATGCAGCTCAAACTAGCTTCACCAGCATTGCTAGTGAAGGAATATTCATCCCACCAGGGAGGTGATTTTGCTTTTCTAATCAGGCTTTCACATCAGAATGAAATGCAAAGTTAACAAAAGGTTGCTGTGCAAATGGGAGTGAGGGTGTTTGCCAAGAATCAGTGGAATAGGAGCACCTGCACCCAGCAGATTAATGAACTGAAGTGTGAATTACCTAGGTACAAAATGTAGAAAGCAATAATAAAAAGCAGTGGGAAATCATTAAGATTTCTCTTGAAACTTTTTTTTTAAAAAATTCAGCTTTGCCTGAAGCAAAAGTTGAAGTAAAGTATGATTTGTCAAAGTGAATAGTAATATTTCTGCTCTAGATAATAGCACCCACAGTCTTTCCTTTCTGCACCTTCTGGGAGATATTAGAATTATTACATCTGTGGATCTCTGACTTGAGACTTTTAAAAAAGAATGTGTGGACCTAGCATTGAGAGGCTGGCACAGGAGGAAGAAGCCCCAAGAATTATACACAATGCTTGACTAAAGGTAACAAGGCTTCAACTTTGTTATTAAAGCTGTGCGGAGTTGGCTTGGCATGAGGCAGAGATCCAGATATCAGATGACCTGGCTGCCATCTGATTAACCCATCCTCCCCTCACCCAAATGCCAGAAGGCATATGCAGAGTGGCAGTTGAGAACTTCACAAAGGCATACAGCTACCAGACCTGACCAAGTGTGTCTACATCTCCAAAGTCCTTTAAGGGCCACCCAACAGATTACAAATTGGATCTTGCCCCATGCCATCTGCTAAAGTTGTGACAACTGATAAAACAAAATGCTATACAACAAAACTGAACTAGAGAGTGAGTAGGCAGGAAGGTGGTGTTACTGAAAGTGAATTTTGGTGTGTATGAATTCCACATGGCCACAGATGTACTCTGCAGTAGACTCCATGTGCCTCCATAACAGGGCAGATAGGTCATGCCCAGATCACTTGGAAGGCTGGAAAATCCCCAAACCCCAGAGCCAGGCAGATAGTGTGGGAGTTGCAAATGGAATCAGAATCAGAATTTATTTACAATCTTTGACCAAAATATCACAAAATTATATAAATATTAGTCAATAAAATCACACTTACAAAAAAATTCTGATTTTGCAAATGGACTATCATCACCTCCATAATCAGAAGGATGGGCGATAATGGTTGAGATGTCTCACCTGATGAGCTGGCCAAACACCTTAATCTGCTCCCATCTCCCTTGAATATTGCCAGACTCGATTATCTCACCCAGGCAATCTAATGTCTTTGTCTAAGCTATAGCCAAACAATCAAACCCCTTTGTCTAGGCTTTAGCTGAGTAATCAAGCACCTCTCCAGGGGCCAGTTTGATTCCTTAAAAACCTCTGGATTTCTCCTCTCAGTGTTGCTAGTCTGAGTTCAGGGGGACCCTGCATCACTCTGTTTTCCTATCTGGTTACTGGCACCTCTGTTCAACCCACACTCTCGGAACAGTTGTGTCCCACACCACTTCATCCAATTGGACTCCGGAAAAGGCTTCATCAGTAGTAAGTATCGCTGTAGTGCTGCCTCAGCACCCAACCCCTGATTCCCCAAGCCCTGCATGAGTGTGTGTGTATGTATGCATGGTTTGCCATGTGATTTCCCATTTTCAAATTTGAGGATACTGCCTCTGTATCAATTCTTAAGATCCCCCATCTCTCGGTATACACGTGGGAGACGGTCTCGCAGGGTGCTTGTAATAGACCCCCTCTCAATTTGAGCTAAATAAAATTCCTCTTCATAGGGGGGATGCAGATGGTGAAAAGCGCCGTCTTCAATCCCAGGAAGGGGAGGGGCACCGGACGCTGGGTGCCCCATCCCCTTCCTGAGGACGTCATCAGAACAACGGCCCATCCACATGACGGGCTCTCCGATGATGTCCTTCCGGTTCAGCGTCCAGACACACTGAGCTGGAAGAGATGCCAAAGAGGTGTGCCCCTTTCGTGGCTTGTGGAAGGAGTGCTATTTTAGTGCTCCTTTCGCAGGCAGCGAAAGAGAGGATTGAGATCGAGGTGTCCGGCAGCCTCGACCTCGATCCTTCACTTCTGGGGGTGGCCTATGGCTGCCCGTCTACATCCCCCATAGAATTTTGGGTACAGTGGTCAAAGCCTGAAAGTAAGGAAAACCTTGATGGCAGTCTTTATACATTCCCCAAGCAGACCAGAGTGAGTCCACAGATTAGATATCAGGTCCTTGGCCAGCTCTGTCTCCTCTGACCTCTCACTGGTTGATTTCTTAGTGGTGCACAAATGGCACGCATACTCCTGGGAAGAAGAAGAAAAATATGCTGAGAGGTGAAATAGTGACTTATTGCTGCTCTGCAGGTAAATGTAGGGGCACTGGCTTTTTTTTTTTTTTAAATTCTCATAAAAATGAATAGTAATTTAAGTGGATAAGCAAGTAAAGTGCCAGTGTCCATTATATTTACCAAGGCTTTTAAACATCTTCTTATTTTAATGTCAATAGCTTTGGTGCTGACTTTAGCTCCTGTACTTAGGATTTTTTTTAAAAAAAAAATCTTACTCTATCTACTGCCTTTTGATGTGTTTGGTATTTGTACAACTGGGGCCTTACCCTGTACAAAAGGACTTAAGTTTCATTGTTTGGATTTTTAAAACTGTATCATTATGTTTATAACTGACTTTATGTGACACTTCGGGAATTTGTCTTATGGGTATCTAATATAAATACACAAGTAATAGCCTCCATAAGCCTACCCAGGTGCATTCGTGGCTGATATGAGAGCTGTACTAAGAACACTCTCGCTCAGAGTGCATGCTCTCAATGTTGTGCTATGATAGCTCCAATTAGGATAATATTACTGCAGACATTCATCTGCCTTGAGAAAATGTCACTGCTGGATCAGACTGACATCATAGCTTGTATAATTGGAGCTCATAATACTTGGTGGTTTGTATCACTGTTTCCTAAAGAATGGGAAGCTGAAAGCTTTAAAGCTATCCAATAGACTAATTTTCCAGATTATATAATATCGGTTTAATCTTTTATGTAACCAGAGTAGCGATTATGTCCACGTGAGTGCCTATGAGCAGCATTCATCCTATCTTGGGGGTGGGTGGGGAATTATACATGTAGAATGCATACTTGAGTGGATGTCCATACATTGTTAGTGTACTATGAACAGAGGCAACATTTTGGTGTTAAAGGAAGCTACAGAAGACTGGAGTTAAAACTGTTCACTTTATCTGCCTGTCATTAACAGAATTTGTGTGCTCTACATCTATAGTGAAGCAGGCAGGATGCTACTACAAAATTCATTACCACAAGCTGTAGTGACATGACATCTGCCAACATGGATGGCTATTCATGAAAGATAAAGCTATCAATGACTTCCAGTTATGATGGCTATGTATTACCTCCCATTATCAGAGGCACAATTTCTCCCAATAATGCCAGCAGAACATGAGCAGACAAGAGAGGAAACATTGGAAACATTCCCTTTGTGGACTATAATTCCTAGAACCCCCTGCAGGACAGCCATGGAGAATTTTGGGAGTTGTAGCCCCAAAAGTGACTTCTCAAAGGTCTGGGGGATGTATCGCAGCATCTGCCTATGGGCTTCCTACAGCATCTCCTTGGCCACCATGGGAACAGGATCCTGAGCTACTGTCATGCAGCCTGAGCACATGGCCATTTTTTGGAGAGTCCTCAGAATTCAAGGCAGATGTTACATGGAAAATCCATCATTAAATCACCATATTCTAAATTTTCAAAGCAGGTACAAGGAGGTGGCTTTGGTTTTGTTCAAGACCTTTAATTCCCCCAAGCACCATTTTCCCCAGTTAAATTACTCCCCTCAATGTTCCTATTATGCCTAAAGCAGAAAACAGGAAGGTATGAGGGAAGGGTTTGTGATTTTTCTGCTACACATCTAGGGGCAGTTTTTGGATGGGTGTATAAATTTAACTATTTATTATTTAATAAAGTATTTTTAATCTTTCAACCAGGACCTCAAAGTGATTACAAAAAGGGCACAGCTGAGAAAGACATAGGCATCCCTTTCTCAAGCATTGCTTCACCTATTAAAATTGGAGACATCTTCTATGGCCTTGGCTGATGGATCACTTGTTTCATAGGTTTTTTTGACCTTTATTCCCAGTTTGAGGGTTCAGCCATCTTGCTGCTTCCAGACAGGCAATTCCTACAGCTTCATATTAAGAGACATATTATGGAGTTGTTTTGCCTTTCTGCTCCTGATCAGATTTTCTCTGGATAGAAAAAAGATAGAATGAATTGGTGGGAAGACACTGTTGTCTGGACCTCCCCCACTCCATACAATTCCATGAAGAAGGCAAAATAATGGAACAATAAAAGTTTAGTCTGGAAGTACCTCTGACTTATGTCTTCCTATAAACCACTCTCCCTTTGAAGAAGAGAATGAGAAAAAAGGGACTATGTAGTAGAGAAATACAGAGATGCATAAGGCAGCAGATGAACTTTTAAACCCCACAACATCTCAATGGATCGGAAATTAGGTCAGGAAAGCACTTATTTCTACAGGCACAGATTTAGTACTATGTAATGTAGTACCATATAATGTACTATTAGAGGAATACAGATTAGAAAATGTGTGCCAGCAGAGCTAGAATGAGACAGAGAAATAGGAACTACTTGCACTAAGTGGGGGAATATATAACAGGCCAGGGGCAAGCAATAATGGAGAAATAGTTTCTGAAAGCTTTCCAGTGTCAGTTCCAGATTCCCTTCCTTTTACATCTTGCAGGAAGAGGATTGCAATTTGACAGGATGAAATCATAGTATTTTTAACACTGTGATATGACAATGTGAAGACTTAGGGGGAGGGAATCATAGCTTTTTAGTGAGTGCCCCTGGAATCCCTGGGCAGAGTTCCTCAGCCATTCTGGGAACTGTA
>CM034710.1:62486656-62496810 GCA_020142125.1 Phrynosoma platyrhinos
AATCTTCTACAGTGTGAAAGATGCTGGCCATTTTGAGAGAGAGCGACCTGCTGTGGCAGTGGCTATGCCAGGCAGCACAGTGAGACATGTACAGACACCTACCCAGCACTGCAACAGAGGGCCCCCAGGTAATGGGAGCACACTGGGGCAGCTCTGGGGCCAGAATACTCCTGGTTGCTCCTGGAGTATTCTGGTCATTGCCTTAGTCTTTGATTCTTAATGACTTACTGGTACTGTGAAATCTTTGCTGTAACAACATGAGTTAGTATGTATTGAGCCTCTGACATCATGACCCACATGGCTCCTAAAAAAGAAGTGGATAACTGTGGCATTTCAGATGTTTTCATCTGGAAACTCCCATCACCAGCCCTAGCCAGCTTAGCCAAAATTGAGAGTCTGAAGTTGACGAGGCCTCACTGGAAAAGGGACCCATAATGGGGGCAAGTTACTAGCACCAAGCATTTCTCATCATCTCTGTGTTGAAATATAAAGAGGAGATGTGGGGAAATTTCACAGAAGAAATGTAGCTATTAGAAGAGGAAAGAAAACAGTAAAAACAAGCCTTTCTGGGATCACCATAACCAAGGAAATACTATTTACCTTTTAATTTCCATTGCCAATGTGACTGTTGCAATAAAAATAAATAAATAAGGAAAACTGGCAGTGAAAATCATTGTTACAGAGAGCCTGTTAAAATTTCAGCTTGGCAGATCAACCTCTCCCCTAATTTTTTGAATTCTTTTAGATTTGTATAGTTGCAATGGAGTATGGTTTATCTTTCATTCTCTTAAGTACAGTTCAGAACATCATCTGTGCATAGACTGCATGGAGTTATTGAATTACCTCAAGCTGAACTGCCTGTAGGTATACCATAACATTTGTCCTTTAATTAACATCACTTATCAAGGATTGTCCAGTTGGACCAGGTCCAATGCATGTCTGAACTTGGCTCACTGGTTACCTAGAGAAAGATAAAACTGGATAAAATTACCAGCTCATCTCTCAGATGGGGTTCTGCAAATAACATGCAGATAGCAAGCCCTTTCATACTACACAGTTATAGCACTATGATTCCACTTGAATTGTTACAGCAACAACCTATGGAATCTTAGGATTAGCAGTTTAGGGAGAGGTATTTAGAATTCTTTGCCAGAGAGCTCTAGAACAAGAACTGACAGGATTCCATAGGATGTTTCCCTTGCAGTTAAAGTGAAACCATAGCACTACAATTGTGTCGTGTGAAAGGGATTGTTAAGATGAGATCCCATCTTCAATAGGTTTTCTAAAGAATATTACCTGGTAGAAGATCTCTTTGTTGTTGTGCACCTTCAGGTTTTTAATGATGATGCTAAGGTGAAGTTATTACGGGGTTTTCTTGGCAAGATTTGTGTTGGAGGGGCTTGCTACTGCCTTCCTCTGAGGCTGAGAAAGTATGACTTCCCCAAGCTCACTCAATGGGTTTTTGTGCTCAAGTGGGGATTTGAATCCTAACACTCAACCCACTAATGCACCCTGTCTCTTTAGCAATAGCATAATCTTTGTTCATCTGCATCATGCTTCTTTCAAAAATGATAGGCACTCTTAGGCAAGGTCCCACCCTTTGGCCAAGCCCAGGGGAACGCAATCACATGTTGCTTTTGCTAGGCTAGGCATTCTCTAGCTATTACATGGGCAGACTCCAGTGTCAGATTCCGACACTGAAAGATCAAGTCTTGGAGCTGCATCTGCTTCTTCCCACCCAGCAGCCAGCATTTGGAAATGTTACTTTTGTAGACCCCATTTTCCAGAAAGCCCAGAAAGCATGACCACTTTTCCAAGGTTTGCACAACATGGAGCGTATATGCACTCAGACATAGCCTCCACTGAAAAACTGAGGATAAGTGACACATACAAAAGGATTAGATCTACATTAGATCTCAGAATCTAATTAGAGGCCAAACAGTGTGTTTAAACCAACCCTGATTGGGAGAGAGCTAAAAGCCTAGTGATCACAACACATTATTCCACTGCCTCCTAAGAAAACCACTAGATTTGGGAAAACTGAATTGCATTACATTATACAAGAACTTACTGTGAACAAAAATCACCCTTCTTTCTCTTCCTCTTCATTACATTGGTTTATTTTAGACACAAAACTGAACAATTCCCTGTGCTATCCTATGCATGTGTACTTACAAGTAAGGTCCAAAACACACTGCAGAAATAATCCAGTTTTGAGATCACTTTAACAGTCCTGGCTTAATGCCAGGGAATTCTGGGAACTGTAGTTTTTTGAGACATTTAGCCTTCTCTGTCAGAGAGCTCTGGTGCCACAATAAACTACAATTTCCAGGATTCCTTAACACCAGGGCAGTTAAAGCAGTCTCAAACTGGATTATTTCTGCAGTGTGTTTTGGACCTAAGTGGTAAATGTGCACAAGTAAACGTGTCACAAGATTGCAGTCTTCTTTATGCTAACAGGTTTTTTCTCATGCCACAGAACCTGCACTGACAATGAACATCATGCAATTGAAGAACAACACCCAACTGGTGTGTGATACATTTTTAAAATATCAGCATAATCAGTGTATTTACACAGACCTCTTTGTAATGATAAATAACCAAGAACCCCTTTAATATTTTTCTGAATCGACTGACATTTTTTGTTCACACCAGAGATTACAATGATACTTCATCTTTCTCCATGGATCTAAGGCTGCATCTACACTGCACAAATAATGCAGTTGACACACTTCAGCTGCCATGGCTCAATGCTATGAAATTCTGGGAATTGTAGTTTGTTGTGACACCAGAACTCTCTGACAGAGAATGCTTAATGTCTTACAAAATGACGATTCCCAGAATTTCATAGTATTGGCCCATGGTAGTTAAAGTGGTGTCAAAAACTGCATTATTTCTGCCGTGTGGATGGAGCCTAGGACTTTATAGACAGAGTTGTACTAACTACTAAGGCACTTATGCCATTTTCCCCACTAAATACATGGCATGCCCTTAATTTCTGTGAACATTTTTGCTTGGAGTTTTGTGAATGAAGGCTTGCATTAGTGAAAGAGGAAGACTAATAGCCGAGCCTTGGGAAAGACATAGTGGAAACAGGTGCTGAGTATATTTCACAGACAGTGCTGCCAATCTCCCCTAGCTATGCTTGAGGCTGTCTCTGGCTCTGTATCTTTTCAGATGATGGTGGTTACTGTGTGGGCCTTAAAAAGCAGAAGCTACAGTGCAGATAAACAAGGCCTGCATTTGATTAACTTGAAATGACATAAGAGGATACAACTTTCAAGTTACACTAAAATCTCTATCTGTCAAAATAAAAAGATGGCAGAACGAGGTGGGCAACTTATGGCCATCCAGATGTGGTTGGGCTATAACTTCCATCAGTACTGTGCTGGCTAGAGATGCTGGGAAATATAGTCCAACAACATCTGGGTGGCCACAAGTTGCTCACCTCATTCTACCACTTTTTTATTTTGACCATTAAAATTTTTAGTGTAACTTAAAAGTTGTTTCCTGGTCACAAGTTGTCCATCCCTGTTGACAGAATCTATGATGGGTGTAGGTTGAGAGTGCCTTCAAGTTGCCTGTTGACCTATGGTGGCCCCACAAATTTCAATGGATTTTCGTAGACAAGGATTACTACGAGGTGGCTTGTCAGTGCTTTCCTTTTAATATATGGCTTCTACAGATTGCCAGAAATAATGCACGTTAATTGCCCTGGCTCAGTGCTAGGGAATCATGGGAACTGTAGTTTATTGTAGCACCAGAGCTTCTTGACAGAGAAGGCTCAATGTCTCAGAAAAAACTACAATTCCCATGATTCCCTAGCATTGAGCCAGCACAGTTAAAGTGGTCTCAAGCTGCATTATTTCTGGCAATCTGTAAAGGCCCATAATCTACAGCACATGGCAATCCCTGGTAGTCTCCTTTCCAAGTACCAATCAGGTTTGCCCTGCTAAGTTTCTGAGTGATCTG
Organism: Phrynosoma platyrhinos; assembly: GCA_020142125.1. Classification (NCBI taxonomy): domain Eukaryota; kingdom Metazoa; phylum Chordata; class Lepidosauria; order Squamata; family Phrynosomatidae; genus Phrynosoma; species Phrynosoma platyrhinos. Next base: position 62,490,629 of record CM034710.1, read on the forward strand.
GCACCTTTTCAGTATTTTGGCCATATGTTGAATACAAGCAACTAAAAAATGAATCATTTCCAAAGATGGAAAAATGCAGTGCTGGGAAAGTGAGAATAAGCTGCGATTATCTTGCTAGAGCTACCTTTCAGACAAATTTAGTTCATAATATTTAAAAAACTACAATAACTAGTGCTTAATTAATAATGTTTAGTCAAATAATAATATGCTTAGGAGCTACTGCTGTGTTTATTACCGTACTTCCTCAGTGGTCTCCAGATCACGTATATTAACTTCACTGAGACAGAAATCAGCTGGCTAGGCTTCACGTGGAGAGCCAACATGGTGTAGTGGTTTGAACATTGGACTATGACTCTGGAGGGCAGGGCTTGAATCCTTGCTAGACCATGAAAATCCACTGGGTGATCTTGGGCAAATCACACTCTCTCAGCCTCAGAAAATGGCAGTGGCAAACCCCACTTGCCAAGAAAACCCTGGGATGGGTTCGCCTTAGGCTCACCATAAGTTGAAAATGGCTTGAAGGCAGTCAACACACATACACAAGCTCATGCTGCCAATTTCTTTCTTTCACGTTCTCATAAAGCTGAGAGATAGTGGCTCCAGATTTCAGGATTAGGATTCAGATTCAGCACATCCAGAAATCCATTCATGATCAGCAAGGTGACACCAATCTTCTTGTTAATCATTGCTGTTTTGACCTATGCTCAGCTGATATTGTCTCTTAGGTGCAGATGGAGTGAGAGAAACAACACCATTCTTTTTAGCTTCCGTGGATTTTTAGTTTTTCCATTTCTGAGTGTGCTTTTCACTATTATAATAGCTAAGATAGAAATACAGTAGTGTTTGGCTCCTTTATTTGTGTGCTGTGGTGAAAGGCAACGGATGTTTTTAATCACTGATAATGAAATATTCAGATATTTGGCATCTGGATCAGCTTTCTTGAGGAATTGAATTTAGCTACCTCCTAATCTCATTTCCAGGTTCTACAGTTTCTTGAAATACAGATGTATCTACTGGTTAGACTATTCATAGCTGATAGGAAGAACAGAGAAGGCTGCCTTTGACACTTTGACATAGAACATAGCATCACTGTTAACAATACAAAGCCTGCCATCTCTGTCCAAAGTTTGGAAACATTGACTAGAACCCTGTTGGTGACATATGCCAGTGTCAGTACACTTAACCCAGGAGCTGCACTTTTTAGAATGTGGTGCAAGGATCATGTCATAGTTATGGCTGCCCAGTTGGAGGTCTGTAGATGTAACCATTGCATAGGTGGCTGTGCTCTTCAAATAACTGCATCCCCAATTTGACTTGGGCCATCTCAGTTGTTGTGTAACTAGAGCATGCAGTTAGTTGCAGACACACCTATGGCACAGCTTGTTGTGTGCCTTCAAGTCATTTCCGACTTATGGAGACCTTAAGGCGAACCTATAATTAGGTTTTCTTGGCAAGATTAGTTCAGAGGAAGTTTGCAATTGCCATCCTCTAAGGCTGAGAGAATGTGATATGCCCAAGGTCATCCAATGGGTTTCATGGCCAAGTAGGGAATTGAACCCTGGTCTCCAGAGTCATTGTCCAACACTCAAACCACTACAATGTGCTGGCTCCCATGACATAGCTGTGCTGGTATTATCTCTCTATTATCCCTCTATCCCTCTATCTATCTCTCTATCTCTCTATCTCTCTCTCTATCTCTCTCTCTATCCCTCTCTCTATCCCTCTATCTATCCCTCTATCTATCCCTCTATCCCTCTATCCCTCTATCTATCCATCTATCTATCTATCTATCTATCTATCTATCTATCTATCTATCTATCTATCTATCTATCTATCTATCTATCTATCTTCCTCCTTTCTCTCAATATAGGCAGGTATAATCCTGCAAACTTTTCCATTCAGACTTCTCTAGCAACAATGTTTTGTCCCTTCCCCAGCGACAGTGGGACAGGAAGGATGATGGGCGTCATAAAATTGGGAAGATGTCTCTGCCCTCTTTACATTCTGGGCCTACCCACCCATCGATCAGTATGTAGCCTTCACACTAATAAAATGTTGTCTGCTTCAGCTATAAGATGAGAAAGCAAGTCTCAAAGCAAGAAATGCAAAATGAATGGTTCCAAAAGTGGAAAAAGATAAAATTACATTAGCCCTGTGTTCTTTCCTATTTTATGCTGCCCCTGTTCACTATTACAAAATGAGGTCCATGTGTGGAGACAGAAACCCATCACCCAGGCCAGCCATTCCAAAAATATTTTAATAATCCATTCAGCCATTCTTCAAATTAATTATCCAGATTTTTTTTTTACATTAAAGAAATGACATCCTGCATGTTAACAAAACAAATATATTAATATTGACATTGTTGTGGTCCAGCGTGTTTGTTTCAAGATGTGGAAAGCTAAAAAACTGAATTATGCATCAGTTGAAGAGCATTTTTATCTTTGTGTAAACAGGATGCACTTAAATTTCAGACCATCATTATTTATTTGTAATGGTTCAGGGCATTAGCACTAAGTTGTACTTACCATAAATCTAATCTGCCTCCCTTAAATAGATCCACATCAGGCTTACAAACTTTTTTAAAAAATGTTTTCTCATCACGTATCAGGAAATATAGAGAATGGGAGAGTGGGTGTGTCAGGATGAGTGTAAGGAGATGATTTAGTATGCATTTCCCACTTACGGTACGTTTGTCTAAGATGTTGTGTGTATCTGATAAAGTTGGCTATAATCCTTAAAAAGTTACGCTGTGATCAACATCCACTTGTCCTTAAGCTACAGATTAGCAAAGCTACCCCTCTTGGAAATAATATGCTGCGATGAGCTCTCTTTATCCCAGTATTTATACTCCCATGCTATTTTCATCTATTTCAGCAAGATGATAATGATATTTATTTTTTCCCACATTTCTCCCAAGATTGGGAGCCAAAGCGGCTTACAGTCTAAAAAACACAGTACAATTTAAAACTTACAAAATGGGCAATTAAAACAGTATTCCATGTATCATATAACTGTACTCCTGTAGCTACATAGGAGTATTACAGACAAGGAACTGGAACATGCAACTCCTCTAAATATCTGAAAGAAAATATGCTTCCACCTCACATATGAAATTAATTAAAGCCTCCTTCACATGATAAGCCATTGGACAGTGATAGGGTAGATGTTTAACATGCCCTGATTTCCAAACTGAATTTGTCTGTGACATCACAAGGTTAAAAAATTACAACAGAGCTTTGAGAAGTGACTTTTGGACCATGATTCCAGAATTCCTCAGTCAAGACAACCAACAGTCACAGGTCAAAGCTATGCAAATCCCCTCCCAAAACAAACCAACACCAAGGAAGGCTTGGAAAGATCTGTTCTGCAGAAAGTTGCTCTTCAGTCAGTCTAGACTAGTCTTCTACAATCTGGCATCCTTTAGATATGTTGGGATGCAGTGTATGGTGATGGAACCTGCAATCCAACACATGGAGTTGATGGGATGGAGCTGGATGGGTCCTTGATCAAACTCAGTAAAGAGCATCCCCAGCTTCTCCAAACCATGTCTACAAAATGTTTATTCTTGTTGGATTGTTGTTAAACCAGATATTTGTCTTCTGGTTGAATAAAATGTACATTATAACCACAGCAATAACTTAAAGGATGATTAAATTACAGGTTCTGTTTGGTTAAATGGATTATGAACCAGCTATAATTACTACTCTAGCTTTCCCCAAAGAATATCAAGGCCAAGATTTTATTCTCTGATGTAACAAAGGCTTCGTCCACATGGCAGAAATAATCTGGTTCGAGACCACTTCAAATGCCATGGCTCCATGCTATGGAATTCTGGGAATGGTAGTTCCCCAGAATTCCATAGCATGGAGCTGTGGCAGTTCAAGTGGTGTCAAACAAGATTATTTCTGCCATGTGGATGCAACCTATGTCACAATAGGAAAGGAGGGGAGGCCAGTGGTAGAAGCAAAATGGTTGTGCGTGCAGTAACAATGGCAGTGGGATGGCAGTGAGTGTTATTTTCATCAAAAGATAAAGCTTTCTTACTAGAGCCAGTGTGGTGTAGTGGTTTGAACATTGGACTATGACTCTGGAGACCAGGTTTGCATATCCACTCAGCCATGGAAACCCACTGGATGACCTTGGGCAAGTCATACTTTCTCAGCCTCAGAGGCAGGCAATGACAAATCCCCTATGAACAAATCTTGCCAAGAAAACCCTATGTGATAGTTTTGCCTTGGGGTTACAATAAATCAGAAACAACTTGAAGGCGCACAACAATAACAATGTTTGGCAAGAAACTGATGGTTGCTCATGGGCTTGCATAACTTATCATTAGGCAATTGGAGGGAGGCGGTAAAATTGGTCACTTGCACTTATGGAGAAGTTGACATGTTTTATTAGACACTCTACAAAGGAACCTTATGAAGATAACTTTATGGGTGACTAGTTTCAATTTATTATATATGTTAATCAAAACAAAGACACGCTGATGTCTCCACAATATGAAAATGGTCATTGGACCAGCATTTTCTCTTGAACAATTATAATGCTGTTGGTTACAATATAGTTGGGTACAATACAGGGATGGTTTGGTATGCAGCACATTTTCATTGTGCATAGTTTTTGTTCTTTTTAATTACTTGGATATATTTGCCATTTTTCTGTAAAAAAATAAATGTTTAAAAGAGGTAAAGCTGACCTGCCAGCTTGCAAACTGCTCATAAGCCAACAAGACAGCTTTGTCTTTGGCCAGAGATGGCTTTCATGCCACCTCCCCATTGCCTCCACACATTGTTTGAAAAGGAAATTTCCAATGGCATTATTCACCAGCAGGATCATTGCCCAATGCTGGATTGCTATGCTCTGGAACAAATCATGTAGAGACATAATTTTTGGGAGGAATAGAAAAAACAGGAAAGGAGGAATAAAAGAAAGAAAGAGTTTTGCACATAAACTTCAAACATAAAGCAGCCTAATTTAGCTAGTTATGTTTTACCTGCTTGATAGAATCTTAGGCTTCAGCGCATATGCAGCATTCCTTTTAGGAAAGAGGTTTTTAAGAAGAACATCTAGAGATGCCATATGTCCCTTTATTGTAAGGGATGTCCTTTATTTAAAGGCCGGGAAGCTTCTCCCATAACAGCATTAAATGAGATGGTAAAAATCTTGTATTTTCAGGTATCAATCAAACTATATATGTACACATGTTGGGGAGGGGGTCTTGTTGCAAGCACAGCTGGTGCCCACTATTTCCACCAAGCATTGTGCCTGGCCTAATGGTGGTAAAATTCTTCCCTTCATGATGCCATTGCAAGATTTCCATAAGTTGGGGGGTCCTTAAGAGATGTGAGATCTCACAGGAGCCTGGAACTCTTCATGAGTGGCCCTCCTCTCACAGGACTTGAGGTGGGCTTTATATTAGTCTGCCTCACATGGTCCAGCCAGTCTTGACTGTCCCTTATTGCTCTTCTGAAAACTTGGCAATCCTGTCAAAGGAATTGTGGAGATGCCTGCTTGCCTGCATGCTCTCTCCCCCCCCCCCCATCTATCTATCTGATGGGCTATTCAGATGCTAAAAATAATCCAGGATGAATCTGGGTTGAGTCTCCATCGTTCACATGCATCCTGAATGCACCCAATTAAGTTGGGAGGAAGAGACTGCCAAAAAACTCTGGTTAATCTGGGATAATCAATATTGGGTTTCCCCCCCAAGTTTTTTGAAAAAAGATCTGCATTGTCAGTAGTGTGAATGATCAATGTGAATAGACTTGAATAGACCTGGGATAAAACTCTGCATGCATAGAATCATAGAATTGAAAGAGACCACAAGGGCCATCCAGTCCAACCCCCTGCCATGCAGGAACTCCCAATCAAAGCATCCCTGACAGATGGCCATCCAGCCTTTGCTTAAAGACCTCCAAGGAAGGAGACTCCACCACTCTCTGAGGGAGTGTGTTCCACTGTCGAACAGCCCTTACTGTCAGGACGTTCCTCCTAATGTTGAGGTGGAATCTCTTTTCTTTTAGCTTGCATCCATTATTCCGGGTCCTATTCTCTGGAGCAGCAGAAAACAAGCTTGTTCCCTCCTCAATATGCCTTGAATGTGTTCTGAATGCATTCACATTGTTGGCTCCATCTTTATTCAAATGCTTGCATGTGTGAGCAACTAAACTTGCAGA
>CM034710.1:62505316-62524563 GCA_020142125.1 Phrynosoma platyrhinos
GACACCATAGTACTAGCAGAAAACCTCACAGACCTGGAACACTTACTACGGAAGATCAAAGAAGAAAGCGCAAAGGCAGCCTTAATGTTGAACATAAAGAAAACAAAAATAATGACCACCTAGGACAGGGGTAGGCAACCTTTTTGAGCTGGGGGCCGGGTTGCTGTCCCTCAGACAATTGGGGAGCCAAAGCACCATAAATAAATAAATAAATAAATAAATAAATAAATATGCATGCACACTCTCTCAGCCCCAGAAAAGCCATGGCAAAACCCCTGTGGAGATTTTGCCAAGAAAACCCCAAGAACAAGTAGTAACAACAATAATCAATATCATCATGGTGGGCGGCGGTGGTGGAGGTGGCAGGACTGGCCTGGGGCAGGTCCAAAGGCCTCAGGGGGCCGCATCTGGCCCCCGGGCTTTAGGCTGCCTACCCCTGACCTAGGACCTTTACAAGTTCAAGCTAGATAATGAAGAAATAGAAAATAATTCCAAAACCTGGGATCAAACATTGATAGAAATGAGGACTGCAGTCAGGAAATCAGAAGAAGACCAAGAATGGGGAGGGTGGCTATGAAAGAACTAGAAAAGATTCTAAAATGCAAAGAAATACAACTGAGAACAAAAGTTAGAATCATACAAGCCATCGTATGGATGTGAGAGTTGGACAGTTAAGAAAGATGATAGGAAGAAATTTGATTCCTTTGAGATGTGGTGCTGGGGATGAGAGAGTGAAGATGAGAGAGTGTGACTTGCCCCAGGTCACTCAGTGGGTTTCCATAGCTGAGCAGGGATTTGAATCCTGCTCCCCAGAGTCCTAGTCCAATGCCCAAACCACTACACCACGCTGGCCTATTTTCAAATGTAGTTAAGTGAAATAAACCTTTAGATAAACTATAACAGTGATTCATGTAGCTTTTCAAGTGCAAATTAATCATCACAGAGTGAAGAAATTTGCCAGTTTGCCAGCCTTCCAGCAGAAACATGAAAGAAGAACAACCTTGGTAAATGCATACTCCAGTTTTGGAGAAATCTGTAGCCAGCAGCTCTGATCATGAAATATTAAACTGTTGGCCTAGAGGTAAGCACAGAGGCAGTGCTGAATCTGAAGAAGGATATACATGAGAGTGGTAAAGGGGAGGAAGGTGTGTGATCATTTGGGGTGCACACAAGATGAATGTGTGTCAGCGACTGCAGGTGCTTTTGCAAGGGCAGCCCAGAACAATTGTATGGCCTGAGATAAAGTACATATGGTACTCCCTCTCCTCTCCATTCGGAAGCCAAATGGCTGTCATTGAATGTTAATTCACTGCTGGTGATCCTTCGTAGCATCTGAGCAGCAGACTAGCTTAAGGATCCAAAAAAAGGCTGAGTGGCATTTACAGTTCTGTCCTCCAGCAAGGAGGAGTGGCTGGGTAGATCAGGAGGAACTGTGGGGGAAGGTGAGAGATAGCAATGTCTCTCAGAAGTAGAATAATTCGTACCTGCTAGCAGAAGCTGAGCAATAACCTGAACCACTCAACCACAGAATCTAGCAGAGAAATAAGTCAGGGTTAGTTTTCTGTCCAACATATGAAAATAGGTTTGCTTACAAATACTAAAAGTTGCATAATATCACATGGTGGAAAGCTCTATAAGATGTGTTCTTTAAACATGGAGGAGACAGAAATGCAGACTAACTGACGCAGGAAGAGAGAGAGTTTGGCTAAGACCAACAAATAGGAAATGACTTATCCAGGTTGAGATTCCCTTCTCTAAAATTCTGAAATCTGAAAATGTTTCCCCCTCAAGTAGTAGACATAGTGACAATTTTGCTTTCTGCTGATTCAATATATACAAACTTTGTTTCATGCACAAAAATATTTAAAATGTGTATATAAGGCTATGTATATAAAATGTATATGAAAAATAAATGTCATGTTTCATGCACAAAAATATTTAAAATGTGTATATAAGGCTATGTATATAAAATGAATATGAAAAATAAATGTCATGTTTAGACTTAGGTCCTATTTCCAAGAAATCTCGTCATGTAAATGCAAATATACCAACATCTGCAAAATCCAAAATATAAAATACCTCTGGTCCCAAGCATTACAGACAAGGGAGACTTGACCTGTACTCTCAAAGAGACCTGCAAACCAACAGCTATCAAGTGTAGATATGCTAGGGCTTCTACCTCTACAGGGGTTTGAAACTACTACCCCTCAGGAGCAGCTGCTCAAAGATACTGTCTCACTTATCATAATGTTAAGGGTAGTCCTGGGCTTGAACTTAAAGCCTTTAGGTATGCATACAGTTGGCCTGATATGGTGAACCATGAACTATATGTAACAATCTCTACATAGCCAGCGTAGTATCTTTGGTTTCTGGATTGGTCCTGCCATCTATTAGATTATCTTAGATGAGAAGGGCAGAACCAGTCTTCCTGTTGCACAGAAGTTTGCATACACAACAAGATCTTCCTAGCCTCTGGCATGTTCCTGTATCCTTTCATCCTGGTGCCTGCAATGTTTCTTGAGCCTACCTCTTTGTTTTAAATATTGGCTTGTCCTGGAAGTTCTTGGCTCAGTTTAGACTGCTGACCATTGCCCAGCTCTGATGGCTTGTCAGTGTCTGTTAAGGGTTTATGAAATGGGAATATTACAAAGAAGGTCATAGAATCATAGATTTGGAAGAGACCTCAAGGGCCATCCAGTCCAACTCTCCTGCTATGCAGGAACTCACAATCAAAGCAAACCTGACAGAAGGTCATCCAGCCTCCATTTAAAACCTCCAAAGAAGGAGAATCTACTACACTTGGAGGGAGTGTGTTCCACTGTTGAACAGCTCTCACTGTCCGGACGTTCTTCCAAATGCTGAGGTGGAATCTCTCTTCCTGTAGCTTGCATCCGTTGTTCTGGGTCCTGTTCTCTGGAGCAGCAGAAAACAAGCTGGCTCTGTCCTCAATATGACACCCCTTCAAATATTTAAACAGGCTATCATACCACCTCTTAACCTTCTTTTCAGGCTAAACATCCCAGCTCCCTAAGTCTCTCCTCATAGGGATTCATGGTTTCCAGACTTTTCACCATCTTGGTCGCCCTCCTCTGGACATGCTCCAACTTCTCAACATCCTTTTTGAATTGTGATGCCCAGAACTGGACGCAGTATTCCAAGTAGACCTGACCAAAGCAGAAAGTATCTATTTTAAAAGACATTTTACCTGTGAAACGTCATGGATCCTCCCACAAAATATATAAGTTTATTGCACAGTGTTCTTGTAACATACTGGGTATGTAATGTGAATGGAACAGAACAAATTTTATTGTACAGTATGATCCTTATTGAGTTCCCATTCTGTGCTCTGACAGTCCATAGCCCATTCCCGTAGGAGAACTGTAAAAATGTGACCTCAGCCAGCAAGAACGCTTTCAGACTGTTCCAGATGATGTGTGTGTGATAATCCTACTGGTCTCAATCTAAAACAACCTCCTCCCCTCCCATTCTAGAACATCCACAAACCCAACTCTTCTGGTATTGATGCAAGGGGGGAGGGTGCCACAATTAATTTTAAAAATATTTTATTTTTATAGCTGGAATTGTGTTGTGTTTACAAGAAAAAAAAAACCCACAATGAATGCTTGCAACCTAAACCTCTTAGTAGCATTTTTTCCAAGGCAGACATAGGGGTTTTTGCCATACATTATAATTATTTTTTTTTACATACAACCTCGCCACAACAGTATGCGTGCACCAAAGAAGGATGACTGGGAAATGACCTGAGAGCTGATACTGGTACAACAGTAAATGCAGTGCGATAATATGTATTCTCATAACGTTATCATCATGTTATCAATAGTCTAATGCGGTAACACCTGTTCCCATATCGTTACGTTTCCAGGACTCGGTGGGAACGTTACAGATACTGGTGCAATAAACTTAATAGTATAACATCCTGTGGATTCCAGTTGTAGCAAAGCACAGGTATAGATGAAAAATATTTATTATTGCCTTTCTTTTTGATGTTGACACAACTTGTCCCAAGGGCTTGAGGCAGATTACAATGCTAACTCCTCAGAAAAATGGATACAGGAGATATCATTAGCACAGTGGTACTCAAACCTTTTGCCCTTCGGCCTGCCATCTACATGCAGAGATCGTGTTCCCCCAATGTAGTATAGGAATAGAAATGTTCTGTTTATTTAGTGTGAGTATTTTCATACACATATTCATATCTATTCACATTTCAACAGTTTATAAGGAAACAGCATCGTTCAAATTAGAACAGTTTTATTTAAGTAAATTCAATATTTAACTCAATGAATGTGTACATTTTACACATAAAAAGTTTGGGAAGAGGTAGAGGAGGAGGGAGCAGAGACTCCAAGACTCGCACCCCCCTTGAGCAACTCTTGCACACGCACAGACAGGGAGGGGTCCTGCCCCACCATTTGAGAATAACTGCATTAGCATACAAATATCTTTTTATATCAACTTAATCCAAGTCATTCAATCGCATGTTAACCAAAGTCTTACACTGTTACAAAAGGCTCAGAGTTCTGGCAGATCTCCAGAGGAAAGGAATTCCACAGATGGGATAGCCACTGAGAATCTGTTTACATGCCCTCATATTGCAGACTTAAAACACTAATGTCATGGATAAATTTCAAATCACTGTAAACACACACACAGAAAATGAGAAAATAATAAAGTACACTTGGGTAGGAGACTGCCAATGAACACCACCAGGTGCTGTAAACTATGGAGATCATCGCACTACCTTTAAAATGCATTTTAAAGAGACTTACCTTGCCCAAATTGAAGTAAAATTTTGGCTGCATCTGGATACTATCGCACAGATCCCCCCCAACCACCATCTAGATGCAGCCCGAATTCAGCCAGGCTGATTTAACTCGCTCCAGTGGCCATTTTTCTAAGTTGAAACACTTCTGACATTGAAAAATGGCCACTGGAGTGAGTTAAGTCAGCCTGGCTGAATTTGGGCTGCATCCAGATGGCAGTTTTTTTTTGGGGGGGGGAAATTGTATGATAGCATCTGGATGCAGCCCGAATTTTACTTCGATTTAGATGAGGTAAGTCTCTTTTTAATGCATTTTAAAGGTACTGTGATAATCTCTCAAGTTTCGGAGGAAGGAACTGGCAAAACCATCTCTGAGTATTGGTTGCCTAAGAAAACCCTATGAAATTCATGGGATTGCCATAAGTCGAATGGTGACTTGAAGGCACATACACATACACACATGTAGGGCCCAAGCCAATTCTGTGATTTAACAATCATTTCTATTTAAGAGAATTACCGAGGCACTTACAAATTAGCTGGTGCATCAATAAGCATGGAATTGTAACCTAAGGCATCCACCTTCACCTCCGTGTCACCAGCACAGGTGAAGTTAAACACATTTCTGTAGTTTCATATATTGTGCTAACATGTTACTTATCCTCTGTGCACCCACACTTACTTTCTTTCATGGGGCATCACTAGAACTGATGCTCCATGGTACATCAAATGAATATGTACTTTTAAATGCCAGATTAAAGAGCATTATCTTAATAATTGTTAATCCAAACTTGTGACTAAGTTTTAATTCTTTGATTTTGACAATCAGTTTGGACAACCTGTTTTGGAAAGCCTATCTTCAGCTACAGACTGCAATCTTTATATACAATGAACTCACAATGAGCATGCCCTGAATAACTTGTATTTAGTTTCATGAACTAAATGTGGCATTAAATGTTGCATTTTGATATCTCTTAACTTTATCAATAGACTATAGGTTTGATCAAGACATCATAATGCTTAAGGTAAACCCAGTCAAGTCAAAGGGAGTCATGAGTAATTTTAGCCCCACTAATTTCCATACAAGAACAACTAAAAATTCAATTATTTTCAGTTGTTCTAGCTATATTTGAGAGCAGGACAATGGCAAACCATCTTTGATTATTCCTTGCCTAAGAAAACCCTATAAAATTCATGGAGTTTGATTACCATAAGTCAAAAGCTGACTCGAAGCATATGCACACACACATTGTACATATGATTGATTTGACATTGAATGTAATGGATTTTCACCAAGCCAACACAAAGGAGATCCTTTCTATATACTTGAATTTCTGAAATAATTCACTGTCATAAGTTTTTTTAAAAAGATATATATTTAGCTAGAACAAAAACGGTAAGAAGCATGAGACATCTGCCCTGAATTTCAAAGCAACACAATTAAACTGGCATTACTCAGAAAATGCATTAGAAGAATGATTGAGGCAGATTATATTCTTCACAAGGTACCTTCTCTCTGCCAAATTAATATTAATGTATGAATTGTTGTTGCATTGCTTTCAACTCATTTCTGACTTATGATGTTCTAAGGCTAACCTATCGCAGATTTTTTTGGGGCTGAGAGTATGTGGCTCACCCAAGGTTACCTAATGGATTTCCATGGCTGAGTGGGGAATTAAATTCTGATCTCCAGAGTCTAACATTCAAACCACTGCACAACTCTAGTTCTTAGTGTACTAATTAACTGGTGTATATAACTATCAGTTGAGAATCAATATAGCATAATCTTTTGAGGGTTGGACTATAACTCTGGAGACCAGTGTTCTTGGACATGAAACTCAATGACAAACCTCCTCTGAAGAAATCTTGCCAAGGTAACCCCATGATAGGTTCACCTTAGGGTCACCGTAAGTCAGAAGCGACTTGAAGGCACACAATAACAACAACAATTAACTATCAGTATTCATAATAGCAGTATATTCAAAAGGCCAGCTGCCTTGACTGTTGCTATTCTGGCAGCTGCAATATATAATTACAGGCTTCTGTGAACATTGATCTCCTCTTGTTCACACGATGTGCAGTGGCTCAAGCACTCTTCTTATCATTGGCCCAGAGTAAAAGGGCATTTGCTTCCTGTTTTGGGAATAATAAATCCATAGGAAATGGACTTCAGCAACAACAACAAAAGTATACCTCCACTTCAAGACATGCAAACCAATGGCTGCAAAAATTTCCATAGATTTCCAGAACCCATCCCAGGAGTATAAAGGCATCTCTGATCACTAATTACAGAAATTCCCAAAGTGTGAGCTGGAAAAGCTCAGAAAAGTTATGTTTTGGAATTTTCCCAGCCAGCATGTCATATTAAATGCTCAGAATATTAGATGATATTCGTATGAGATCACTGATGAAATGGCTGAGGGATTCTGTGAATATAAAATACTCAGCCAGAAAGAAGGCTGCACACTATCATCACATTATCAATATGTTGGAGATGCTCTTGGTCTGGCAAATGGTTGGAGTAGATGGCCTACAGCAGGGAGGGAAGACATGGAGCCCTCCAAATGTGACTGAACAGCTCCCATCAGTCCTAGCCTGTATAACCAATGGTGAACCATGATTGGAGCTGCAGTGCAGGAACATCTAGAGGGGCACTAGTTCCCTACAATGGTATGTAACCCCCATTTTGAGATTCTGTGCTTGTGAACCAAGTGTGGGCACTAAGTGTGGCCCTCCAGATGTTTTTGCCATAGCCAAAATGGCCAATGATGATGGGCAAGAGGAACTGCGGTCCAACCACATCTTAAGGGATGGTATAGATCCCTATGTCTGCTGTATACTGAAGACAGCTATGCATGGGACAGAAGTAATTAAGACAGGACAAACATGACTGAGACTGCAATTCTTTCCTGATCAGGAAAAATGGGAATAATGGCGGTGACAGAGTGATTGCTGTTGAGGAATGTGAGAGATAGTAATAATAATAATAATAATAATAATAATAATAATAATAATAATAATAAATACATTTTATTTTTATACCGCCCATTGGTAGTCCAATCCGGGTGGTTTACAGAATAAAAATTACATATAACATAAAACAACATTTTCCCTCTCACTTAGGCTAGGCCTGATGGAGATGGGCCTGCATCTCTCCCCCCAGATGACGTCGGATGGAGTGGAGGGAGGGCTCTTCTACTTATATATAAGTAGAATTTATACTTTAATTTAATTTTTTTAATTATAAAAATTTAATTATACTTAAATAGTAGCATATTTCACATGTAGAATAATGAGTATTTGCAAGCAGGTGAGCAACAACCAATCCCACACTGCCGCTTCCACCACACACACACACACACACACAAAATCAAGCAGAGAAATAAAGCAGATTTAATCTTCTTTGTAAAAACGTAGGTCTATTTACTAAAGGTTTCATAACACTGCATGGTGAGACCCTCTGTAATATATGCTCTCCCAACATGGGAGAGAAAGGGGGAAAACTGCAGACTACAAAGTGAATGACCAACAAATTGAGTCTGAATCTGACTGTGGACTCTGATGTAGGAAGGAGTGTGTGGCTAAGACCAACAAACAGGAAATGACATGAATACATGCTGTACCTAAACTCTTAGAGATATATGCAAACTAGCAACTACTGAATATAGGCATACTGAAGTTGCTATCTCTAACAATAATAGAGAAGGTGTTGCTTGCTGCAAGGAGCCTCCATTGGGGTGAAAAACAAAAAGTAAGCCTTTGGGTATAAAGAGTTGAATGAGCTTTCCTGTTTTAATCTGCTGTGTGTGTCTTATTTGCATGTCTGAAGTGTTCCTCAGTTATCAACCATTGTGTAGGAAAGGAGGAGGCTCTAGACTTCACGTGGTCCAGGCAGGTTCCTCCCTTTCCTATGTGGAGAAAGGGAAAGTCTAGCCTTTCCATCTGGAGAAAGGGGAAAGATGATGGGAGAATCCAGAAAGAAGGAAGAACTTCCAGCAAGCTGCCATGGTTGGACTGAAACTCATTTCAAGTTTACCACCAGACATTAGGATATCAAGATGCAGTAGTTTTCCAAGATCAGGCCCATGTGTGGGAATGCTCTATCATCCCCCCCCCCCCCCCCCCCCAGTAACCAGGCACCACTTTCAAAAGAAAATTGTGAATCACTGCTACCAACAATTCAGAAATCAGAATCTAAAATGGTAAATGTTTTAAACCAACAACTACCACCCATCAAAATCCAATAACAAATCACAGTTTGGACTTGATGAGATTTCCAGTCAAATAGTCTTAAGAGTTCTGATCTGAGAAAGGGGCAGTTTGTGAGCAGGATAGAAATCTGATCCTAGTGGAGTCATATCAGCCTCTCCAGTTGTCGGGAATCAACTTATCTCTAGGGATTCATTTCTGTGCTTGGATGGCAGCACACAGAACATGTGCAATTGGATACTCTCATGCCAATAGCAGAAGTAGCAAACATGTTTGTGTGACATTGTTCTATAAATGGCTTCTCATTTTTATTATTAGGTATTAGTGGTTAAGACGCCAATTCTGATGATCGGAAGATCAGAAGGTTGACAGTTGGAGGCCCAGGTGCTGCATGATGGGGTGAGCTCCTGTCACTAGTCCCAGTTCTGCAAACCTAGCAGTTTGAAAGCATGCAAAATGCAAGTAGATAACTAGGTACCACTTTGGTGGGAAGGTAACAGTGATCGGTGCAGTCATGCTGGCACAGGACCACTGGAGTAGTTTTTGGACAACGCTGGCTTTTTGGCTTAGTAATGGAGATGAGCACCACCCCCTACAGTCAATTATGACTAGACATTCATGTCAAAGGACTACCTTTATCTTTACCTTTATTATGTAGTTAGTGAACATCTGATCAACCTTCCTCCTTCAGTTTTGCTCCCAACACTTTTGCACATGTGAGCGCAGGCCTTTTGGTGAATCCAATATTATGCCCTAAGTATAACTGGCATATACTCATCAATCCTCTATTTATTTATTCAGAAGCAAGCCCCATTGATGTTTACTCACCAAGCAAATGTACTTAGGAGAAAGGTGGGACATGTGTGGCCCTCTAGATGTTGTTGGATTGCAACTCCCATTAACTCTAGCCAGCATAACTAATGGTGAGCGATGATGGCTGATGCAGTCCAACATCCGGAGGCCTTACTCCTCATCTTGGCTCCCTTTTCCAGGCCTGGACAGAAATTCAACTACTTGATTAAATAATTAAATATATACATTGCATTTAAGTTTTGGGCTTTCTACTGAGAGTTCAAGGCAGCAAAATAATGATCTATACCCAGTATTCCCAGGTACTGATCCCACCCAAATGTTCTTAGCTACAGAAAGGCTACTGAATCATGTGCTTTAAGACTATGTGGTTTAATGGTACCAGGCAGAAAGAAAAAATGGTGGGCTACAATATTGAACTCACAGCCTGCACTCAATAGCTGCTAATTTGCAGATTTGTATGTTTGCTGATTTCCTGTTTGCCTTTCCACACCCACTTTCTTCCTCCATCAGTTTAATTTGCAGCAATTTTTCTTTCCTCATCCCTCTTTCCCCCATTAGACCATATGTTTGATTTTGCACAAGTAATCTGTAAGTAAAACTACTTTATGTGCTTTGCAAAGATGATTAAGATTGCTTCTTTCTTGGCTGGAACCTGCATGTGCGTGGGGGGGGAGGGGGAACTGGTTGTTATTCAGCATCTGCTTTGCCAGTTTGATTACTATGTCAGAGAGATTGACTACTGTTTCTCACATTTCCCATCATAGTTTTTCGCCTCCTATCATGTTTGCTGTATGTTTATTTTTATAGATTTCTTAACTATGTCGTAAGCTGCCTTGGAAGTTTTTGCTAAAGGTCTGGGCATTAAAGTTGTTTAAAAATTGATAAGTCAGTGCACTATGTAAACACAGGCATAAACATCAGAAAACACACCTTACAGCACAATTTTCCTCTATTCTATGTATCTGTATTAACATGTTCTAATTTCACATTAGTGGATTTAGATCATATCTAATAGTATAAGTTATCTTTGGAAGGGGCAGCTTGGTGCTGAAATGAATGTAACACAGTATTCACTGAAATCTGGTTCTTTTCCCAATATGGAGGTTAGATGTTGCAGTGTTGAGGAGAAGAGTGGGCATCATTCCATTCTAAAAACTTAGCCTTGGATCTAGATAGTTGGAAAGACAAAAGGTTGGATCAAATCTTTGCAAATGCCCATTTTATTTTGTACAAATACACCATATTTTTGGGACAACAGGGTATATTTTGAGTAAAATACAGTGGTTGTAGAATATGTTTGCGCAAACTTTTTTTAAACAA
Source organism: Phrynosoma platyrhinos (assembly GCA_020142125.1). Classification (NCBI taxonomy): domain Eukaryota; kingdom Metazoa; phylum Chordata; class Lepidosauria; order Squamata; family Phrynosomatidae; genus Phrynosoma; species Phrynosoma platyrhinos. The sequence continues at coordinate 62,516,439 of CM034710.1, forward strand.
AATATCATGAAATGCGAAAAACAAATGAAAAACGCACCAAAACGCTCTAGCCATGTGTTGACAAATGATTTTTTTTAAATTCACAAGAAAACTACCAGTACATATTGCATTTAATGGTTAATGATAAAAAAGTACATGCTGACTTTCACGGCTTGTGAAAAGGCCAAGCTGCATTTTTAAAAAGCCCCTATAAGTAGATTTTTTTAAATTGGTTACAATATTTGTAGTCTGACATTTGCACCATAACAGGGTTATGATATTAAACAGCTTTGTAAAAGTAGGCAAGGCTGTAGATATACACAGGCAATGGCTGATCGATAGGGATGCAAAGAAATGCTTATTCTCTGTTGGCATATGCAAAGTGATCATCTGCCTGTTAGGGAAAGTTGTCTGGCTTATTTCTGAAGCAGAATTTTCCCTTTCTGATCACAGAATATGGGATTTTTAAGGTGTCAGATTCCAGATGTTGCCCGTTTCAATCAGGAGCAGGGAAAGTGCAGCCTGTAAACCGAATGTAGCCACTACGCCTACTTTTCCAGTCCCCAAACCCTCGGCCAGTCTCCCAAAGCCCTCAGACCTCCATTAAAAAAATGGTTAAATTTTCAGGGCATCTTGGTACAAGGACATGGTGGCTCATTGGTTAAGATGCCAGTTCTGATGATTGTAAGATTGGAAGGCTGGCAGTTTGAGGCCCAGGTGCCATGTTAAGGAGTGAGCTCCCACCACTAGTCCCAGCCTCTGCCAACTTAGCAGTTTGAAAGCATGCAAATGCAAGTAGATAAATAGGTACCATTTGGATGGGAAGGTAACAGTGTTCTGTGCAGTCATGCTGGCCACAGGACCACTGGAGTAGTCTTTGGACAACGCTGGCTCTTTGGCTTAGTAACGGAGATGAGCACCACCCCCTACAGTCAATTATGATTAGACATTCATGTCAAGGGGAAACCTTTACTTTTACCTTTTTTTGGGTGGAAGAAAATCCCTCAAATATGTAAAAACACCTCCATGCACTACGCAACCCCTGAACCCTCCCAAAACCTTTATTTCCATTGGAGTCCCTCAAAATGGTGACAGGAAGTGACACATCAAGGCCAGTAACCATTTTGAGAGGGACTCTTAGAGAAAGTGAAGTATACATGACATACTTGAGGGGCGTAGCTCAAGGGGAGGTTTTGGGAGACGTGGCCCTGACCCCCACATAGTTGGCAACCTCTGGTTTAGATTACTAATCTATTCATTCTTTGTCTCTTCATGTTTTGACTTCTGGCTATTCCAATGCTCTGAGCATGTTATATTTGAAAATGACAACGAACACAGAGCTTCTTTGTGTTGGCCTAAAATTTAAATGGTGCCAAATAAATAATATTAGTTTGGACCAAAAGACCAGCAGCTGTTGGCTTGATGTGTCTTCGTCCATATACAATAAAGGATTTCATTGTTGCCACCAGGGGCTCTTTGGCTACAGTAGTGAGAGCAGGGCTGGCCCTCCCATTAGGTAGAGTGAGACAGCTGTCTCAGGCAACAAACTTTGGGTGTCATGAAAGAACAGTGAACGTTTAGCTGTCATTTTTTAAACAGCTAGGATGGAGAAGGGACTTTGTGGAGTTTTCTGCCTCATGTGCCAAAACCACTTGTATGGCAGCTAATAAGGCCCCATTTACTGCTCTATTTTGAGCAGCAAAGTATCTTGCGTTGGTCCTGGTTGACGGAAAGAACAGTCTGAGCTGAGGAGAGAAGATGACAGTCACCACTTCCCACTAGCTTCTCAAACAATAGCTGTTTGGGGAGTGTTCTGTGGAAAGGGAAAGAAAACCCAGGTTTTGAATATAATCTAAATATTTGTGAAAGTTGCTCCAAGGGGAAGGGCTATAGCTCAGAGGCAATGTAAGCTTTGTGTAGAGCATGGGTAGGCAACCTTTTTGAGCCGGGGGCCGGGTTGCTGTCCCTCAGACAATTGGGGGGCCGAAGCACCAAAAATAAATAAATAAATAAATAAATAAATAAATAAATAAATATAAAATTTAAATTTTTTAAAAAAATATTAAAAAATATGCATGCACACTCTCTCAGCCCCAGAAAAGCCATGGCAAAACCCCTGTGGAGTTTTTGCCAAGAAAACCCCAAGAACAAGTAATAATAACAATAATCAATATCATCATGGCGGGTGGCGGCGGTGGCGGCGGTGGCGGGACTGGCCTGGGGTTGCCTACCCCTGGTGTAGAGGTTCAACAGCTAGCATTTTCTAGATACACTTGGAATCGTCTCTTGTCAGAACACATATTGAGCTAGGAGAAAAAAGCAGAATCTGTAAAAAGGGGCCCCATTTCCCACTTACAAATGAATCGGTTTGCAATTCGAATCGATGGATCGGTTCCACAGTGGAGCGTGGTTCATACTACATTTGTCCCAATTGCATTTTCTTGTTGTAAAATCACCCACTTGTGGTTCACATTGACAAATGAATCAATTCAAAATGGACCCGCTTCAGCCAGCCGAAGGGCAAATTTAAATCGATTCCGATCCGCATCCGGTTCACACTTGGGCAGAATCGATTTATCAAAAAAGATTCAGGAAAAAAATCAGCATGAAAAAGACGTGTGTTAAATGGGTCTAGCGCATGCCCCCCCCCTCCAAACAGCTTCAGCGATTTGGTTCAAGTGCGAACCAGGGTCATTTAAACTTCTTCAAACTGGTTTGCAAACCGGTTTAAAACTTAGTGGGAATGAGGCCAGGGATTACTTTGCCCTGCCAAAATGGTATAAAACCTTTGCAGAGGTGCTAAAATAGCCTAGAACCATTGCTCTTTATGGCACCTGCAGTCCAAAGGCAAATCATAATCCAGACACCAAGGATAATGTACATTTTAAATTTAGGGTTGTCTCCATTGTGCAAAATACAGGAATTCTGTGTTTTCCCCCCCCATGGGGCCATCTATGGAACAGAGGGCATAACATTACAATGCAGATGATCCTGTTACGGGGCCTGGCACCATGCAGAGAAGGGATGCAAACACTTCTGAGTTCACTGACTTGTAAAACAAATAGTGTGAAGCTGAGGCCATCTTACATCATACGTAGCCATCCAATACCCAAGTGAAGAACTGAAAGGGGATGCCAATGGCCACTCTACCAGCTCAGGGCAAGGGAACCCTTGGAGTGAGACAGCAGCAAATTAAACAAGCACAAAGTTCAAGCAGCACAAAAGCTGACTTTGCTTTGCCAAAACAGGCTTACAAAACAACAGTGTTCTTGGAACACTAAGTCTGGTGAATTTCCCTGTGAAATACGGAGCTACCCCAAAGAAAAGAAAAAGAAGAGGGGGAAAAAGATTTCTGAAAAAGGGCAGACTGAAGACATTTTATAAAACTTTCCCCCAACAAGACAGTCTCTTTACAGTCTCCCCATGGAAACGGACTGCAGTTCCACTTGACAAAACCTTTGGATAATTTTGCATAAAGCCGAGGATATCCACTGCAGGCTTCAGGTGAACTTGCGCCAAAGCACCGTGCCAGGGGCTGCCAAAGTGATGTAATGGCTGGTTCAGCATTTCATCAGTTGAACAAAGGTGAAGTCTAAGGACATTGCCCCAGAGATCACTTGCCCACCACGAGAAATGTGATTATAAAACTTTGTGGAAGGATTGTTAGGATCAAAAGGAGAAGGCTGATTTTCTCCTCACCCAGAGTGCTCTGGGTTACAAATTTTCCCTTCTACGTGAACTGTTGGGTATGCCAGGGTGGGAAATTTTACTTAAAATGAAAAAATAATGTCAGTATGTACTTCCCAACCGCTCTGATTAAGTAGAGAAGCAATTTTGGTTCTGTTCTTTAGAGCAGAAGTAAAAAAGGTTGCCTTCCCCAGATGTTTTGGACTTCAAGTCTCATCAGCATAGCCTGTGAAGAGGGTAAGAGTAAGTGAGAAAGGTATGAGGGATAGGAAAAATTCAGGAGAAAGAGGTTGAAGTATAGGACAGAAAGAGACAAAAATGGAAAGATCACTTTCCCTTGAGTCTATCAATTAGCTGTTCTGCCTTTTTACTCATGCTCTTCCAATCATTACTTACTATTGTTACTATTAAATTAGGGAATGTCTTATAATGTATAAATGTTTGGAAACAGGCAGATTAGGTAACTCATTAAACAATAAGAAAGGAGAAATGGGAGATGAAGAAAGAAAGAAATGGGAGGAGAAGTCCAAGATTTGCAAGGAAAAAGGATTATGGACAAACAAGTAAATATGGACAAGAAGAAAATAGACTATCAGAAGAAACAAGGAATAAGAGACTAAAGGGGGGGGGGGTTAATCTGGTGATATGGATGTTCCAAAGATTGTTTATTATGTATATGCTTAGTTTCTGTTTTTTAGATTGTAAATAAAATTTTTTAAAAAAAGTCTCATCATCATAGCCAATGGATAGGAATTGTAGTCCAACTATCAGAAGCAACAAATGTCCCCCCGTTATGCGTTAGAGCAGATATTCTCTTGGATCCCCATTCCCCAGCTGCTATGAAACTACCAGAAGGTTCAGACAGCATGGCCCATGATTAGGGATTCTAGGAGTTGTAGCCCAACATTTGGAGAATCAAAATATGGAATATGCATTAGCCATCCTCAACTTGGTACTCAAGGGCACCAGCTAGTCGAAATCTGCTTTAGAGAGAACCATTTGGCTACTGCAAAATGTTTGGATGGGGAAATCTCAGAGACATTAGGACAAAGTTTCTCTAGGCTAGACACAAAAATGTGTGTCTTGACATTCACTGCTATACAATTGCCTTTGACTTATATTTTAACCTCTCAATGGTAGTCAACAGGAAAAGCAGAGGACACATTTATCCACAAGGCCATGACTGTTTCTAAAATTAAATGGGAAGGGTGCTATTTCCTCACATATTAATCTTTCCTGTAATACTGATTTAGACACAGGAGCTCTCTTGGTGTTGCTATTTCTATCAGCAACATTCCACAAGAATTTGCAGACATATTGGGGGGTTGCAGACTGCCAGAAATAGTGCAAATTGACTCCACTTTTAGGGTTAGGGTTAGGGAATCATGGGAACTATTTTATTGTGGCACCAGAGCTCTCTGACAGAGAAGGCTCAATGTCTCAGAAAAAAAACCCAATTCCCATGATTCCCTAGCACTAACCCTAACCCTAAAAGTGGACTCAATTTGCACTATTTCTGGCAGTCTGCAACCCCCTATTGTTACAGAATAATGTTTTGGTTTCAAATTCTCTGGTTTCTCAGCTATATCATCCTTATGAAAGTCATCCCTGCCCTATCCATTCTTTGGTGAGCATGTACTCAGTCACACAGTGTCTTCTTTAAAGTAAGACAATCTTCCGACCAAAGGGATGTCAGAGTAGTCCTGTGACTGGGAAGGGCTCTTCAGTCCAAGTCTGTTTGAAGATGATCTGCCATAAGAAGGGAAACAGGGATATCGAGTTGTTTGTCCAGTGAGCATCTGGATAACATAATAAACAGACACACAGATCTAGTAGTCATAGGGCCTTTCACACTACACAATATCTCCAGGATTCCACTATGGCAATGTTCTGTGGAATCCTGGAGTTTGCAGTTTGGTGAGGCACTACAGCTCTCTGGCTGAGAATTCTAATTCTTTCTTCCCAAACTGCAAATCCCAGGATTCCATACAATGGAACCATGGCAAATAAAGTGGACTCAAGTGTTCTAGCTAAAAGGGCCCCTGGTCTTATTTCTTGTCATGGTAAAATGATGCTAGCTGTTGTTATATGCTCTCAACTCAACTCTGATTTACAGTGACCCTGTCCCATGTTCTCTTGACAAGATTTATTTAAAGGAATTGCTATTCTTCTTCTTGGGGCTGGGAGTGTGCAACATGCCCAAGTGGGGTTCCATGACTGAGCAAGGATTTGAACCCTGGTCTCCTGGAGTCCTACTCCAACATTCAAGCCTTACATCATGCTAGCTATTTTCTATTTAAATTAAAGTAGCAATTATTTCTGAACATACATTGACATGTCTGAATGAACAGTGTTGTACATACCTCTGCCTGCTTTTATCTTATTTTGGTGTGATATATGTTCTCTGGTTTTGCAAAACCTAAGAGGTTACCCCATTGGACCACAGAATTGGGTGACTGTTATTCCACTGTATGAGTTTCAGAATGTGGAGAAAAACTCTTTTAAGATATATCAACTTATATATATATATCTGTTCAACCCAGCCAAAGCCTTTCCATTTTCTGAGGATAGAGGTTAATATCCGAACAATGCACCTCACTATTATTCACTACATTTTAATAAACTGAATGAAACCACAAGATTGATTATAGCAGGAGTGGGCAACTGAGTGCCTCCAGAAATGTTTGGACTTCCAAAATTCCCCACCATTGACTATGCCAATAGGCTAGGGCTGATGAAAGGTGCTGGCCAAAAATATATAGAGAACCAAAGTTGTCCACCTCTGGGTTAGACAGTTAAATTAAATTTTTGGAATCATTGTTCAGTGGCCATGTCAAGCTCCTTTAATGGCTGTCACATTTTAATTCAAGCATTTGCCTGTGTGGAAATTAAGATGAATGGCCAGGATATTACCATGAAACAACTCAGAAGGGGAAAATAGCCCAGAATTCTCTTGATTCCAAACAGATTTCACATACAGCAATCTCATCATCCATTCATGACATGTGAAAGCACTGACACAGTCAGCCATCACAAGTCACCCTATTACCTTCACACTTTCATTTTTGAAAAAAATGCATACAAAAAAGATAAATATCTATGGTAGAAAAAGTCCACATTCACAAATGAACTGCTCAGAAACCATCTTTCATTCAAGAAATATGGGTAGGATGTAGACAGGAGCAAGTTGTCTCCATCACTGGAATTTGAATTAAAGGCATACCCTGATTTTACTCAATTAAGCATAGGTTTTACTAAATCCTGAGTGCTCTATAGCTTTAAGACCTTCAATTTGTGTTACTATTAGCTCAAATATAATGCAGTAATTACATATGTTTAGATTCTTATCTGGAATTGAGAGCCAGAGTGGCAATGACAGCCAGCCAGCATGGTCTAGTGCAGGGGTAGGCAACCTTTTTGAGCTGGGGGCCGGGTTGCTGTCCCTCAGACAATTGGGGGGCCGAAGCACCAAAATAAATAATAAATAAATATAAAAATTAAAAATTAAAAAAATTTAAAAAATATGCATCCACACTCTCTCAGCCCCAGAAAAGCCATGGCAAAACCCCTGTGGAGAGTTTGCCAAGAAAAACCCAAGAACAAGTAATAACAATTAATATCATCATGGCGGGTGGCGGCGGCGGCGGCAGGACCGGCCTGGGGCCGGTCTAAAGGCCTTGGGGGGCCGCATCCGGCCCCCGGGCCTTAGGTTGCCTACCCCTGGTCTAGTGGTTTGAGTGTCGGAACGACTTTGGAGACCAGAGACTGAAGCCCTGCTCAGCTATGGAAACCCACTGGGTGACCTTGGGTAAGTCACACACTCTCAGCCTCAGAGGGATGCAAAGGCAAACCCTCTCTGAACAACTCTTCCCTTGAAAACCCCATGCTAGGTTCACCTTAGGGTCACCATGGGTTATAAACACCTTGAAGGCACATCACCACCATAACATCAACTATAATTCAGTTAGGGTAAAGTTCTGAAGTCTTGGAAAGAAAACTTTGCAGGAAGCCAAAGTTCAATGAAATATTTGAAGGGATGTCATATTGAGGAGGGAGCTACTTTGTTTTCTGCTGCTTAGAGAACAGGACTCAGAACAATGGATGCAAGCTACAGGAAAAGAGATTGCACCTAAACATTAGGAGAAACTTCCTGACAGTAAGAGCTGTTCGACAGTGGAACACACTCCCTCGGAGAGTAGTGGAGTCTCCTTCTTTGGAGGTCTTTAAACAGAGGCTGGATGGCCATCTGTTTGATTTTGAGTTCCTGCATGGCAGGGGGTCGGACTGGATGGCCCTTGTGGTCTCTTCCAACTCTATGATTCTATGAACATTAGTCCAACATTCATTCATTCAGACGTTTGCATCCATCTGAAGCCAAACAGCAAGTCATTTCCAGCTAGTACATTGTACTATGGAGGTGCAGCTAGAAGTACAGGAACCTCTACTTACGAAATTAATT